>CM053624.1:35724076-35819970 GCA_028646595.1 Phalanger gymnotis
TCTCTGTCTCTCTCTGTCTCTCTCTCTCTCCTTCCCTCCCTCCCCCTTCTCTTTTTCCTCTGCTCTTGCCCCCTTGCATCTCTCCCATTATCTTTTCTCTGTCCCTCTGCCCCTCCCCTCTGTCTCTTTCTTTCCTCTCTCTCTCTTCCTCTTATTTTCTACCTCTTCCCTCAGGCTCCCCACTGTTCTCTGTCTCTCTTTCCCTTTCTCTATTCCCCTTTCTACTCCTCTCCTCCCCTATCCTGCCTTTCTTCTTCCCTTTCTTCTTTGCCTCTGTCTCTTACTAATCTCCCCACTGTCTGTCTATCTCTGTCTCTGTTTGCTTCTGTGTCTCTTGCTGTCTCTGTCTCTTTCTGGCCCTGTCTGTCCCTCTCTCCCTCCCTCCTTTTCTCTCTTCTTTCTCTCTCCCTTTTTCTTCTTCTTTCTCCCTCTCCACCTCCCCCCACCCCCTGCCATCCTAGCACACTGGGGAAAACAGCAGAGGATATATCTGCAGAGCCTCCTGGGAGGAGCTGAAATCCTGAGACACTGAGCTCTTTCCCCACTCAGTGCTTGAATCCCCAGAAGAAAGCAGGAAAAGAAGCTACTCCCTGCTTCATTTCACTTTGCAGAATTTTGTCTTTAAGATGGGATTTGGGCTCCTTAAGGGAATAATGCATGTTCCTTGTAGTCTCCCAGTTACAAGCCTAAGATTTCCAAACAGCTGTTAGGATGAGCTCTGCTAGAGTCACATTTGCTCACAGCCTCTCTCCCTGTCAGCCCTCCTCTTCTATTGGTATGTCTCCCTTCTTCCCTCAGAACATCCCTCTGCCCTCTTCCTCCCTCTCCCCTCTCCCTCCCTCTTCCCTATCCCCTCCATGCCTCAAGAGTGCCATCTCCTGGCACAAGGTCAAAGTGACTCAGAGGAAAAGGAAAATTTCTGAGCTGAGTGACGCCGAGCTCACTAAATGGAAATTAAGCCTGGAAATTGCATCCAACAAAGCTCACTGGGGATGGATGGACATGAGGACCCAGTGGCAAAGTCTCAGAGGTTTTGTGGTAGAAATATCCTCCCAATCTGAGACCTTTCTTGTCCTAGTAGGAGCCTAAACTTAGGGAGGGATGGAGAAAGAGGAATAGAGAAATAGCCCTCTGTCCTAGAGAGAATACCCTTAACACTGGACTTCTCTCTTCAATCTTATCTGAGATCTCAGCCACGGGAGTATCCCCTCCACCAGTGCCAACTGCAATCCAAAGACTCCTTCTCATCAGACAAGCAAGCACTTCGGAAAATGATTTTTTATTCATTGATTGACACATCCACAAACTCATCGAATGTTGGTGCTGAAGGCATCTTGGAAATGAATCCAACCACTTGGATCCAGCCGCTTCCTTTAATAGTTGCAGGAACCAAGATATGAAGAAGGCAAGAGACTTACCCAAGGTCACGCATTTCATAAGTGGTAGGTCTAAGTTTTGAGATCAGGCCTTCATAGCTCTGGCATAGAATCATGGATTTAGAGCTGAAAGAGACCTTGGAAGTAATCTAATCCAACCCTTTCATTTTACAGATGAACCTGAGGCCCACAAAGGCCCATACTTGTTCAAGGTCACCTAGCGAATAAATGTCAGAGCAATGACTTGGAATCAGAACTTAATAACTCTGAAGTTGATGATGAAAATATACAAGTTTCCATTCCTCCTCATCCAATAAAACCCTAAAATCGCAGATGCCTCTTTCTTTATAGGGACCTCCCTGGGGAGAGAAGGAGAGGGAATGTAAGCAGATACTGAAATAGACAATTTCATATAACTTACCTTAACTTCATCTGACTGCTACTCCTGTCTTGCCAGTGGGCTCCCCGAGGTGCCCTGATCCATGTTCCCCTCCCTGCTAACATCAGGGGGAAGAATGAGCTCTGAAATCATAGCATCTATTTCTATCCAATCCTGATTTCTTCTTCCCCCATATCCCATGTCACTTGATGCCCTAAAATATCAAAATTCATATTTATTTAATGACATACAGCTTTTGAATCATTTTCATAGTATCATAGACCCATGGAATGCCAGTGCTGGAAAAAAAACTCTCAGAAATCACCTGGTCCATTTCCCCATTTTACAGATGAGAAAACAGGCTCAGGGAGGCCATGTGATCTGCCCAAAGTGACACAGACAATAAATCCGAATATTCTCTCCTCGATATCATGCTGCTCTTTTTTCTGGATTGCTTTCTCTCCAAAACATTGCTTGTTTTCCAGAGATGCCTGGTATCTCCTGCCTCATGTCCTCACCCTCCCTCTGGAACCCTTCGTAAATAGAATCTTGCCAGAAGCTTCTATACCCCCATGAAACCTGGGTGCCCCAACCCATCATGTTACATATGATGTGAGATATCAATTGGATGCACCTGATCAATGAAAAACATTCTGGATTCAGGGTCAGAGGACCTGGGTTCAAATCTTGCCTCTGTTACTTACCACCTGGGTGACATTAAGCTTGTTATTTAACCTCTCTTGGCCTCAGTTTCTTCAATTGTAAAATAAGAGGTTAGGGCTAGATGCCCTTCCAGCTGTAGATCTACAATCTATGATCGATGTGAAACATCTGAGCCTCTTCAATATGAGGGGTCACCCTGTTGCATGGGACAGCCCAGGTGTCCTTCACCAAACAAGTGAAGGAGTGATGAGATCCTGGCCTAGGAGGGCACCTCCCTTCTGAGTCATTAAATCCCCCTCTTCCTCCTGCTGGGCCTGAATATGATCCCAGCCAAGGTTGGGCCCGTGGGTACCCTGCTCCCTCCACAGATGTACCTTTCCTTGTCTTCTTTGCCCCCCACACCTCGAGTCCCAGTTGGCTAAGATAAGAAAAAAGGCTTGCTGCTTTCTAGCATTATTGACAGCTTTGTTTTTTCCTGTAGAAATCTCTAAATTACAAAAGGGCAGCTAGAACAGGCTGGAACAGGATAATAGACTCATAGATTCCTAGACCTTCACAGCTCAAAGGACCTCAGAGCTCATCTGATCCTTGTACTACCTACCTCACAAGCTGGAGAGAGAAAAGTGCTTTAAAAGCCTTACAATGTTCTAGAAATGTGTGTCTGATTATTAATGTTATCATGACTGTGAAAGTCCCAGATAAGGTAAGGAGAAGTGGACTGGTTAAAAGAGGTAATTAAGCTGAGCCCAACAGAAAACCAAGTGATATAGGCTGGGTAAACCAGGCCCTGGCCCCAGGGCCAGTGAGAGAGAGAGTGGGGACACATTGATAGAAGCAAACACAACTACCCATGAGTTTGAAGACTCAGCCTTTAACATCACAGGAATCCTACTAACTCATGTGTATACCCTTATCTGACCTACGTTTTTGGTGTACCCTGAGGTAGGTACCCCAGACTTGGGGCATTTAGAAAAGACTCCCTTTGTTTTCCTCAGTATATTCCACACACAGAATGGATCTTCCTTGGGCCATTCCAAATCAGTCCATAATCTGGATAAAGCTGACTTCTTTGATCGTAATTACACATGGTGCTTCATTTCCCAAAACCAAACTAAGACTAAGACTAAAGGGTGGTAAGGAAGAGGTACATATCTCCTTACCTCGTTTTTGTGTGAGTGTTCTGCCATGGGTTTATGTGCTATTAATAAACCACGTAATTAGATTAGAGGCAAGTATCACTGTGTTTCTGTTCCTTGAGAATCAAAGAGAAACAGCCTAGGTGTAGGAGATGGACACCTGTCTTTGGAGTGAGGAAGAGTTGAGTTTGAATCCAGCCACATATGTACGTATGTATGTATGTATGTATGCGTACATGCATATATGTATACATAAGATATTTTATATATATATATATGTAACAGATATGATCTTGAAGTCTAGTCTTAAAGATTGTAACCTCATAGAACTGAAGGGACCAGAGAAATCATCTAATTCCATCTCTTTATTCTATAGGTAAAAAAATTGAGTTACTAAGAGGAAATGACTTGCCTAAGGTCATACAACTGATTAGCATCTATGACCAAGTGGAATTTAGTGCTATGGGAACAAGAATGCTTCAACATCAGAAAAAATAGTATGATTACTCCTATAGGCAACAAACCCCACATGTTTATGTCAATAGATACAGGGGAAAGCCTTTGGCAAATGGAAACACTCATCCATATTAATGTTTTTAAAGCAAAAGTGTAGAAATTCCCTTGTTTAATATGATCAAAAACTTATATCTAAAATCAAACTACTACTATTTGCAGTGGAGAAACACTGGAAGTTTTCCCAGTAAGTACCAGAATAAAGCGAGTATGTACCCATTCACCCACTATTATTTGACATAGTTCCAGAAATACTAACTATAGCAATAAGCAAGACAGAGAAATTAAGGGTCTAAACATAAATGAAGAAGAGGCAAAATTATCCCTATTTGCAGATGGCATGGTAATTTATTTTTTAAAAATGTAAGAATAAGTAAAGAAACCAATCGAGATAATTAAAAACTTTAATAGAGTAGCGGTGTAAAATAAATCCACAAAAACCATTAACATTTTTACAATGCTAAAAAAAATTAAACAAGAGGAAATATAGAAAAATAAATCCCATTCAAAGTAACCACAAAATGCAGATGATATTTAAGAGTTAACCCACCCAGGCAAACTCAGGACTTTTATGAATACAACTGTAAAACATTCTTCATAGAAATAAAAAAAGACAAATAATTGGAGAGATATTTACTATTCATACTTGGGCTGAGTCAATATAATAAAAATGACAGTACTGCCTAAATTAATTTACAAATTTAGTGCTATGCCAATAAAACCAAAGAGAATTTGACAAAATAATAACACAAGTCATTTGGAGGAACAAAAAGTTTAGAATATCAAGAGAAAGAATGGAGTGGGAAGGAGGGAGGAGGACTGAAAGGGGAGTAATGTTAACAGAGCTCTAACTTTATTATACATCAGTAATCATCAAAACTATTCGAAAGTGGTTAAAAAATACAAAAATAGATCAGTGGAGCAGATTAAATAAGACCCTAGAGTAATCAAACTCATCATCCTAGTGTTAGATAAATACGAGAATACAAAATAAAACTAGAGGAAGAACTCATATCATAGTATAATAGATTTAGAGTTAGAAAGGGAACTTGGAGGCCAACCTCTTCCTTTTACAGATAAGGAAACTGAGGCACAAAGTGTTCAAGTTACTTACCCAAGGTTGCCCAATCGATCAATAATTAGGAAAGCTGGGATTTGACCTCAGATCTTCTGATTCTAGACCCAGAATTCTTTCTACAGACAAATGGTCAAAGGATCGTAGTTCATTTGCTGTAAAGGACACCTTCATTTTAAAGATGAATAAACTAAAGTCCCCAAAAGTTAAGTAACTTGCCCAAAGTCATACAAATAGTAAGTGACAGAGTTATGATTCAATTAACAAGTTATAAGTATTTGTTAATCACTTACTGAGTGTCAGGCTTGCCGCTAAGTACTGGATATACAAATACAATCAAAAGGAAAGACCATGTCTGCCTCCAAGAAGTTGAGAGAGAAGATAATACACAAAAGGAAATTGAAAAGTGGAGATGGGGGAGAAAGTTTCTGCAAGATGGAGAGAAAAATCTAGAGAATCAAGAGTGGAACCCAGAAAGAAACAAAGGAATGCACATGGTGGGCCTGGTCCTTCCTTAAAATGGAGGTTCAGGAAGGAACTGATCAATCACAGGAAGGAGCTATAGGGCTGAGAGATCCTCTAGGGTGAGAAGGCCACAGGAATATAGTGTTGCCTCACTAACAAACCATTTTCGAAAAAGAGAAATGCAAATTACTAATAACCATATGAAAGAACATTCTAAATCATTAGCAAAAGAAAGATGCAAATTAAAATAACTCACATGTTACCATACCTATCAAATTGGTAAAGATGATAAAAGACAGTCAACATTCAGTGATGGAAAGCCTATGGGAAAACAGGCATATTGATACACTTTTGGAGGAGCTGTAAATCTGGATAACAATTGGGAACTGTGAAAGTAAAGTCACTAATCTCGTTACCCTCTTAAAGGCATCCCACAACTGGCACATGCCACAAGAAGGTCAATAATCAAAATTGGTATCCGATATTTAGCAAGATGTTAATGTGTGCAAGATGCAAGATGGCATCCAGCTATTTGGTAGCAAAAAGCTGGGAACACAAAGAGGGTCCATAGATTTGAGAGTGATTTTACATTTGAGCATATGGATGGAACAGAAATCAATTATGCTGTGATAAATAATGATTATAAGAAATTCAGAGAAACAAAGGAGGACTTGTATGTACCTGGCATGAAGCAAAGAAACATAAACAAGAAAGCAACAAATACAGTGATGACAATGATGTAAATGGAAACAATACTAAAATAAGCCCAAATTTAGATTAAATGAAATAACCAATCTTGATTCCCAGTGGGAGGGGTGGGGAAGAAGAAATTTGCTTTTCACTGGAGAGGTTTAGTGACTATGGGTATAACATATTGTGAACACTGTCAAATATCGGCATTTGGTCAGGTGGGTTTTGCTCAGATTTTTCTTTGTCACAAGGGAGACTATGATGAAGAGCTGGTGAGAAGCAATAATGATTTAAAAAAAACGCCAAAAAAGCTTAATGAAAGGTATTAACGGAAATGGGATGGGAATTACATTCAGGTAGGATAAGAGGAAAGGAGCCAGTGTTCAGTTACACAGAAACACTATTCAAAATCATGTAGGTAGATGGGGTTCAATATAAATACTTATGACAAATTAGAAAAAGGAGGATGAGAGGGAGTTCACTGGCAAAGGATGGAGACAAACTCCAACATTCTCCTGAGGACAGATCCTGGCCATTAGCATCAGTCTCTGTTTGGGGTTGGCTAGAATATTGGCTCCCCCTGCCCAACCCTCCACCCCTTGACCATCTCAGGCTCACAAGGGATAATTTCCATCAATAGGTATTATATGGATAGCCCCATCCTGGACTCTCTTTTTCTCCAAACATTTGTAGCTGATTCTTTTAGCCTTCTCTTCTGTGATATATCCCATTGGAATTAAGAAAATCCAGAGAAATGCATCCTCTTCTCCTGACCACCCTGGGGGAGAAGTAGCTCAGTGGTCTGTCTAAATGAAGGACTTTGCTCTCACAGTTCCTGTCCTGAAATTTTGAGTTATCAGATATTGCACTGAGCTATAGACCAATCCCCAAAACCAACTCTAGACTATGCCCTTAATGCCATCCACAGACTAATCCTTAATTCCAACTATAAATTAACCCTTGCTATAGAGCAGTCCTTACCCCCTGGCCACAGACTGAGCCTAAACTCTGACTTCAGAGAGGTGGTGCAGTGGATAGAATGCTGGACCTGGAGTCAAGAAGACCAGAGTTCTAGTCCTGCCTGAGCCTAGCCATGTGGCTCTGGGCAAGTCACTTAACCGCATAGCTTCAGTTTCCCCATCTAGAAAATGGGAATAATAGTGCCACCTACCTTACAGAGGTGCTGTGAGGATTAATTGTGAGTGAAATAATATTTTTAAACTGCCTTACAGACCTTAAATGTACGTAGTTACATATAAACATGCCATTATATGTATCATATATAATGTGTGTACACATACAAACACATATATACGAATATACATGTATGTATGTATATATAAATGCTGTATGTGTATATGTGTGTGTTATTATTATGTTATGCTAGCCTCAGAAACAATCCTGGCTTCATGTTGACTCCTTAACCTTTACGACCAATTAAGTCTTAACCATAGTCATAGACTGACTCCCACCATGGATACAAAGCAGGGGTAGTTCTCAATGACTCAAATAAATAATAGACTTCCAGAATATATAACGAGAAGGGATCATAAAACTCATCTAGTCAAGCTCCCTTATTTTACAGATTTTACAGAGAGCCTCAGCCCTCCTGCCAACTCCATGCTATACCCAGAGCATCCAGCAGGTGGTGGGCTTTGCTTAAGCCTAGCCATTGACATGGTTCTGCTACAATGGATTTCCTCCAGCACTCGAACTATTTTCCCCATAGACCCTGGAGGCCACATGCAGTGTCATCTGAGGTTTCTAATTCTCTTTCTCTTGCCTACAGGCAAACAGAGCTGTTTAGAGAAATTGAAAGTTTGAAAGTATGTAATGTTTGGGAGTTTGTCTATTCCCTGAGGTGAGATTGATATTCCCTGCCTTTAGCCTGGTTCAGGAGAGTGTGAAGGACTTTGTACTAGAATGCTCTTCTAAGTTGTTACTAGGTGCATAGAAATTTAAGTAACTGCTATGCAGGCAGAGAGTCTCCTCTAGCATTTATCCAGGAATCCAGGACATTCTAGCTCACATCCTGGTTATACAAGGGGACCACTGAGGTCCTTTCCAGCTAGAAGATTCTACTGCTTTCTGATGGGTGTATCATCACCAGGGTTAGAATGAGTGTCATAGGAGTGTTTCTCTCTCCAAATGAAAGGACAGAGGCACCCTAAGGGAAACTGAGAGGAGAAGAAAAGGGAAAGAGCCGTGAATAAAAACAGAGCAAAGGCTCAAAGTCTCAGTTAGAATTTGTAGACAAAGGGGCCAGAAGTCCTGTTTTATTCCTTACGTTGTGTTGCTGGGGAGTCTCCTTCACATTACCCTGTCTCTGCACCACTCCCTTCTCCCCCTATCCACAGAGTCCATGCCCTGAGAGATTTAACCTACTCAACTTTGGAACACCTAGTCTAGAAACATCTTCCCTTCCACTGTCATCCCACCCACCTCACTGGAAGCACCAGCTCATGTGCTTGATGGCCTTATCTATGTAGCTGGCCCAGATATGCTCCTTCACATTCCTTCCCAGCCATCATCTTGCTGATCACTCTGCAAGTACCTTCCCTACCCCCTCACAAAGGTGTACCGGTAAATATTTAACAACTGGCTCTTTGAAAAGGCAGCGTACACTTTTAAGTTCCATCTGCATTATTAGCATCTTGCCATCACTTTTGTAACTCTAGGTAATCAACAAGATAACAAATCAAGCCTTGGTTTTTAGTGTTTGCCTATTTTTGAGGTATAAATGCTTTCACTGAAAGTTTAACAGCCCCTCTACCTCTCCATTACTTCCTGGGAAAAACACACTTGAATTAATAATGCCATTGCTCCTTGAAACTACCCTATGATTCCATTCACCATCCATGTGACTTCAAAAATAAACTATTTTTCCCTAGCCACCATCCATCTATACTTGTTTTTACCCCCATTAGAATGTAAGCTCCTTGAGGGTAAGGACTGTGTTCTTTTCGTATTTGTACTCCCATCCTAATGTTTGACACATACAGGCTGGACTAGGTCCATTCTAACAACAAGGACTTTAAAAATACTTTTTAATCCATTCATAAAGTGATGGAACAGAGAAGACATGATTTTTAAAAAGTATCTCAATGGTTTGTTTTGCAATTTAAAGAGCTCGTTTGCCCAGGATTTAGACTTCTGTTCATCTCATGGGCTTAACTCTTGGGGGTGGGTGTTTCATGGAGGATCCTGTCCTACTCATCCTGAGAATTCCAAAAGGATCCTTTCCACTAAGCTAAGGTAAACAGTTTCTATTCAGTCCTCTGGTGGCAAGGACAGTGCAATCCTACTGCCCTCAGAGGGGCTAGTCTGTTCCCAGGAGGCCAGAGCAAGGGATAAGACCAGAATTGAATGCAAATGTCCACATGACTTCCAACCAGATTGAGGTACAGCAGAAATAGTATTTCCTTTACTCTGGACTCACTGACCCTGTAGATACAACCTAAAATCACATTAGCTTTTGCCAGTTAGTCAATAAAATATTTATTAAGCACCTACTACATGCTATGAACTAAGTGCTAAGGATACAAAGAAAGACAAAAACCCAGTATTAGCTCTCAAGGAATCTAATGGGAAGACAACACACAAAGAATTATATGCAAACAAGCTACATGCAGGATAAATTGGAAATGATCAACAGAGGGAAAGTATTAGAATGAAAGGGATTTGGGAAAGGCTTCCCAAAAAAGGTAGGATTTAAGCTGGGACTTGAAGTGAAACCTAAAGGGAAGATGAGTAACGGAGAGCAGTCTGGGCATGGGGGACAGCCAGTGAAAATGCCCATGTAACTGTGTCAGTTCGTGTAAGTCTTGAAGCCCACTATAGGGGCTGTCTCACATGAACTCTTTACTAAACCATCTCATCCCCATCTTGTACATATAAGACTGGTGTTGTTTTAAGGGAAGAATGGGACATTTACCCTCTATTGATTTTCATCTTATTAGATTCTATCATTGATTTTCTTAGCTATCCCTTCCAGTGTCATGTCATCTGTGTATTTTGAGAAAAGTTATGTTTTGTTCTTGTTAGACCTAAAGTAGCTCCCAGTTTAACAAAATAGATGAAGCTCCACCCTCAGAAATTTCTATTCTACCACTGTGCTATAAGAAATAATGTCTCTGATAAAGGCCTCATCTCAAAAATATACAGGGAACTGAGCCAAATTTATAGAAGTACCAGATATTTCCCAATTGAGAAATGGTCAAAGGAAATGAACGGGCAGCTTTCAGACAAAGAAATTAATGATATCTATAGGCATATGAAAAAATCTCTAAATCACTATTGATTAGAGAAATGCAAATCAAAACAACTCTTAGGTATCACATCTCTCCTGTCATATTGGCTAAAATGACAAAATAGAAAAATGATAAATGCTGGAGAGGATGTGGGAGAATTGGAACCCTGTTACATTACTGGTGTATTTGTGAACTGATCCAGCCATTCTGGAGAGCAATTTGGAACCATGCCCAAAGGGCTATAAAAATGTTCATACCCTTTGACCCAGCAGTACCACTTGTAGGGCTGTATCCCAAAGAGATCACACAAGTAGGAAAAGGACCCGTGTGTACAAAAATATATATACTGGCTCTTTTTGGAGCCAGCCAATAGAATTGGAAATCAAGGGGATGCCCATCAATTGGGGAATGGCTGAACAAGTTGTGGTATATGAATGTAATGGAATACTATTGTGCTGTAAGAAACAAGAAAGATATGGACTTCATAATAACCTGGAAAAACCTACACGATATAATGCTGAGTGAGCGGAGCAGAACCAGGAGAACATTATACACAACCACAGATATATGGATTCTATGATGACTAACCTTAACAGACTTGGCTCTTCTCAGCAATACAAGATGCAAAGACAACTCCAAAGGCCTCATGATGGAGGGAGCTATCTACATCCAGAGAAAGAACTATGGAGTCTGAATGCAGATTGAGGCACACTTTATTTTCGCCTTTGTTTTCTTTTTTGTTTTTGTTTTTGTTTCTTCTTTCTCATGATCCACTCATTGTTCCTCATTCTTTTTTACAACTTGACTATTGTGTAGATAAGTTTAATGCGAAGTTATATGTAAAAGATATATCAGATTCCATGCCGTCTTGGGGAGGGACGGAAGAAAATCTGACACTCAAAATCATGTGGAACTGTGTTGTAAACCAAGAAATAAAAAAATCTTAATTAAAAAAAAAGAAATGATGATGCTTTCAGAAAAGCCTGGGAAGACTTACATGAACTGATGCAAAGTGAAATGAGCAGAACCAGAACATGGTACCCAGTAACAGCAATATTGTGCAATGATCAATTTGCATGACTTAGCTATTCTCAGTAATACAAAGATCCAAGACAGTTCTGAAGGACTTATGATAAAAAATGCTATCCTCCTACAAAGAATGAACTGATGGAGTTTGAATGCAGATTAAAAGATACTATTTTTTACTTTATTTTGTGGGGGGGGGTTGTTCTGTGTTTTCTTTTATAACATGACTAATATGGAAATATGTTTTGCATTACAGCACATGTATAACCTATATCAAATTACTTGCCATCTCAGAGAAATAGAAGAGAAAGAGGAGAAAGAGAATTTGGAAGTCAAAATTTTTTAAATGTTAAAAAGTGTTTTTACATGTAATTGGAAAAAATAAAATATTAAAAACAAAATTTCCCATTCTAATAGGGTAGATGAAGAAGCAGAAAATCATATCTCTATATTTTTTAGGATTTGCAAAACTCTTTATGATGAACCTATAATATGGGTGGTGCAAGTCTTATTAGCCCATTTTTAAACATGGAAACTGAGTCTTTTGAAGTTAAGCAATTTTACTCATGGACATAGTTAGTAGGTCTCAGAGCTGAGATGCAAACCCAGGTCTTCTTATTCTAAATTTAAGCCATCCCCATGACCTATAAACACACACAAAGTCATAGGGTAGACTTAGTAAATTAACAAGTGATAATGTGGTACATGTCTAACTTGGCCTGGGTGTCATCAAAACCTAGATTCCAGTGTTGCCCTTGATGCATCCTTACTATAACTATGGGAAAGTCACTTAACATTTCAGTGCCCCTAGACAGCTCTCTTTGAAAACAAATTACAGATAACATGCCCTTTTGCATCTGCATTGGCAGTTTCATGTGTGATCCTGGCCACATCATTTCATTTCCTTGGGGCTTAGTTTTTTTTTACCTGTAAAATGAAGAGGTTGGATTGGACAAACTCTGAGAGGCCTTCCTTTTCTAAATTCATGCTTCTACGGAGTTTATATACTGTAAGATACTTAAATTTATAAAACCACAGATTGGTCCCCAAAAATGGAATATAAGAGAAATAAGTAGGACCAGTAATAGGATGAAGCCTAGAAGTGGAAGGCAAGGAACAAACAACCAGTCTGGAAGAGTTTACCAGCTTCTCCTGGGGAGGTGAAGAATCTCTGAAGCTGAAGACTGGAGAGGAAAGGGGAGAATTGACTGGATGGTGAATTAGTTCCAGGCACTGAGGCCCTAGGGAAATAAATGGAAACTTTGTTGCTGAGTGGAGAGGCTGGAATCAGTGAGAAGTTTGGAACATGCCCCTTTCCCACCTAGCCAGCTGGGCTTGTCCTTACGTGATCTGGCTCCAGGGCTGGATTTCCATTTATGGGTGCTTTCTTTTCTTTGGACAGGGTTCAACAGACAAGGTTCCATCCACCCTTCCCACTCAAACAACTGGGAAAATTCCCTGGTCCTTTCTTGCTCCAGCAGTTGGCAGAGGGAGCACATGGCAAACACCAGGAAGGGAAGCTTTAACTAAGCAGAGTTTGCCACAAGCCTTCTGCAGGGGACCAATGGGAATGGACGAGTCCTATTTTGTGGGTGCCAGCTTCCATAGGAGTTGGTCATGCGTGCTACCCATGTCAAGCTGCAGGGCTCCATCCTGACGCCCTTCCATTTCCTCTTGAATTATGGGACTGCTTGGCATGAACCAGTTTTGCCAGCATTTATTCAATCAATTAAAAATAGAATGTCTTCTGTTATCTTGAGAAAGGCTGCCCATGACTATTTGCTTCTTCTGTCTGGGGAATCTTAGAGAAGCAGCTAGAGGCTTTGGGATGGAATCATTCATTCATTGATTCATTTACACACTCAATCAGCAAAAGATTAGGTGAGTTCTCCGTGTAATGGACTGCACAGGACACTGGAGAAGATAGAGCTGCATAAAAACGCAATCTCTGCCTTCAAATAGACTAAAAACCCAGTGTGGGAATAATAGAGCCTAAATAGATGTCTAACAATAGAGTAAATAATACACTAGGAAAATATGAAGTCACAAGCTGTCAGTATAGAAAGGGACCTTGAAGGGCATCTTGTCCAGCTCCCTCATTTTACAGAGAAGGGCACTGCAGCCCAGTCAAGAGAAGTGCTTTTTCCAAAGTTACCCAGGGAGTAAGTGGCAGGGCTAATTTGACTCTCAGGTCTCAAGACTCCAAATATTACTACTCTATCACCCTTTTGATCCCGATCAGCACCCTGGACAGGAGCCAATGCAGGAGAATACTAGCCAGAAAGATACGCAGCCTTTCATCTAGTGATGGAGACTCAGCTATGAGAGTGCTAAGGAAAGTCAGACTCAGAGAGGTTGGATTGGCTTGCTGAAGGTCACACAGTGGCAGAGCTGGTCCATCACCAGTAAGTGTAGCTGGGAAGAGGCAGAGGCTTAAACCTTGGGACTCTTACAGGAAGGAAGGAAACAGGCATTTATTAAGCACCTACTATGTGCCAGGCACTGTGCTAAGTGCTTTATACTACTATGGGAGGTAGGTAATATTATTATTTCCATTTTTCAGTTGAGGAAACTGAGGCAGACTAGCCTAGATACATGCAGCTACTAAGTGTCTGAGGCTAGAATTGAACTCAGGTCTTCTTGACTCCAGGTCCTGAGCTCTATGCATTGAAGCACCCCCTAGATCCTTTTGTCTTAGGGAACACAAGGGGTCTTTGGAGGCTTTCTTTGGTCAAGTAAAAGGCCTCCTTGTTCATCTTAAAAGGCTCATCCTCCTTGACAAAGGGGCACTCGGTGCTGAGGGAGAAGGGGAAGAGGAGGAGTTAAGTGCAGGATCTATGAGCCAGAGGTTGTAAAGGGATAGGCTGCTGCCTAATGAGCTCCATTACCAGAGATGTTCAAGCATTTATTCAATTATGCATTTATTTAAAACCTACTATGTTTTGAGCACTACTATGTGCTAGGAGCTGGAGATACAAAGACAGAAACAGTCCCTGAGCTCAAGGAGCTTATGTTCTATGAGGGAGACATAACAGGCCTGCTGATAAGTAGATATGAATAATGCACAAAATTAATACAGAGCAATGTGGGAAAGGAAGGGTCCTAACAACTCTCAGAATCAGGAAAAGCTTGAGGTGACACTCGGGGAGAGTCATAGGCTCCTAGATCATAGGGCGTGAAGTTGAGAGCTGAAAGACTGTTCAGAGGTCATCTAATCCCATAGTTCCACCCCCTCATTTTATAGGTGAAGAAACTAAGGCCTAGGGCTTGTAAATGACTTACCCTAAGGTCAAACAGATAGTATACATCAGAACCAGGATTTGAAACCATGTAGTGGGCATTGCCTCAGAAACACTGAGGCCTGGGAAAGATCTTAATTTAGAAAGGCCAGGTGCATCCTGGGCCATCACCAGTCATCTTGGCCTTTGTCTTGCCACTTTCAGTGACGCTGGAAGAGAGAATGAGGCTGATGACTTTGCACAGCCCTGCCTTACTTAAATCCAATTCACTCACAAGTAAAGACATCCACCATCCTCATGATGTCATTGGTCCTCTTCAATAACAAAGGACGAATGACAGCAAAAATACCGTTAAGGAACTATGAGATCAGGTAAGAGAGAAATCGCTTTCAGTGGGCAATAGGGGAGGGGGTGTGGAGAGAAGGGGATGTGTCCGAGCAGCCTATACTGAGGATGCACCCCCTGAGCTAGGCTTTGGAGACTGGATCAAATGTCAATAGAGAGAGGTAGAGGAACCATTCGTAGTTTGGGGGCAGCAGGTGAGGATGAGGAGGAACAAGAAATCCCTCTGGTGCCTATCTACTTAAAAAACTGACTTGGGAAATAGAAAGGAGTGACCCAGGACAGCTTCATATGCTCTCTCTCTCTCTCTCTCTCTCTCTCTCTCTCTCTCTCTCTCTCTCTCTCTCCCCCTGTGTCGTATGTCTCTGTCTCTCCATCTCTCTCTCTGCCTCTGTGTCTTTCTGTCTGTCTTTCTGTCTCTGTCTCTCTGTCTGTCTCTCTGTCTCTTTGTCTCTGTCTCTGTTTTCTCTCTCTTTGTCTCCTCTCTCTGTGTCGTCTGTCTCTGTCTCTGTCTGTCTCTGTCTTTCTGTCTCTCTGTCTCTTTCTCTGTCTCTCCATATCTCTGTCTCTGTCTCTCTGTCTGCCTCTCTGTCTGTCTCTCTCTCTCCCTGTGTCATATGTCTCTGTTTCTCTGTCTGTCTCTCTGTGTCTCTCTCTCTGTCTCTTTGTCTCTGTCTCTGTTTCTCTCTGTCTCCCCTCTCTGTGTCGTCTGTCTCTGTCTCTCTGTCTCTCTCTCTGTCTCTCTTTCCATCTCTCTGTCTCTGTCTCTCTGTCTCTCTCTGTCTCTTTGTCTCTGTATCTGTCTCTCTGTGTTTTCTGTCTCTGTCTCTCTGTCTGCCTCTCTGTCTCTCCCTGCGTTGTATGTCTCTGTCTCTCTGTCTCTTTCTGTCTCTGTCTCTCTGTCTGTCTCTCTGTCTCTTTGTCTCTGTCTCTGTTTCTCTCTCTCTGTCTCCTCTCTCTGTGTCATCTGTCTCTGTCTCTCTCTCCATCTCTCTGTCTCTGTCTCTCTGTCTCTTTGTCTCTGTCTCTGTCTCTCTCTCTATGTTTTCTGTCTCTGTCTCTCTCTGTCTCTCTGTCTGCCTCTCTATCTGTCTCTCTGTGTCTCTCTCTCTGTCTCTGTCTCTCTCTGTCTCTGTCTTTCTGTCTCTGTCTCTCTGTCTCTCTCATTCTCTTTCCACTTTCCCCTGCCCTCATCCCAATCCCAATGCAATATGAAGTCCAGACCCTGCTACATCCACTCCCTTCCCTGGAGAAGAAGTCAATCGCTTGGAAGCTCAGAGAGGAAAGAATAGTTGTCCCCAGATCTTCTCTCGCCTCTTTCTTGTATGTATAATAAAACTGTCACCCTAATGCCTACATTCATTCCCCTGAAAAATGGCATTCCTTATCTCTACGCAGGGCCTATCTGCCTCAGGACAGGCCAGGAAAATTGCTCGCATGGTCTGCCACCCCCACCCAACTATCCAGTAAGGTGAGAGAGTGGCATGGTAACAGTGGAGAGAGTGCTAGATTTGCTGTCTAGAGATCTAGATTAAAATTCTGCCTCTGATTCTTACTACCTGTGCAATCATGGAAGGAAACCAGCATTTATTAAGCACCTACTATGTGCCAGGCATTGTGCTAAGCGCTTTATAAATATTATCCTTTTTGGTCCTCGCAACAGCCCTGGGAGGTGGGCACCATTATTATCTTCATTTTACAGTTAAGGAAACTGAAGCAAACAGGTTAAGTGACTTGCCCAAGGACACACAGCTAGTAAGTGTCTGAGGCCAGATTTGAACTCAGTTCTTCTTGACTCCAGGCGTGTTTCTCTAACCACTGTGCAACCCAGCTGCCTCTGCCAGTCATTTCATCTCTTGGGCCCTTATTTTCTTCCTCCACAAAATGAGGATATTGATGTTCACACTACTGACCCCCCCGAAAATAAATGCTTGTTGTAAGGAAAATACATTGTAATCCTTAGACTGCTATGGAGTGCTAGCTGCCCTGGAGTCAGGAACCTTGAGTTCAAATCTAGCCTCAGACATATAATAGCTATGTGACCCTGCATAAGTCACTTAACCTCTGTCTCAGATTCCTCAACTGTAAAATGGGGAGAGATAATTAAATCACCCACCTCCAAGAACAAGGGTAGCTAAGTGGCACCATAGTGCATGGAGTACACTCATCTTCCTGAGTTCAAATGCAGCCTCAGATACTTACTAGCTGTATGACCCTGGATTAGTCTCTTAACTCTGTTTGCCTCAGTTTCTTCATCTGTAAAATGAACTGGAGAAGGAAATGGTGAACCGTTCCAGTATCTTTGCCAATAAAACCCAAAATGGGATCATAAAGTGTTAGACGCAACTGAAAAATGACTGAACGCCACAAACAACACCTTCAAGAGTGCTTATGAGTATCAAATGAGGCATTTGTAAAGTGCTTGGCACACGGGAGGCTCTTAATAAATACCTCTTGAGTTGAATTATTTTGTTTGAGACCCATCACAACCTTGTGAAGCAGGGTACTATAAGCATGTTGTCCAAAAAAACTAAACTAAAAACTAAAGCATTAATATGCCACAGTAACTTATAGCTATTATACTTCTTTTTTAAAAAAAATTATTGCTTTTTAGTTTGCAGCATTCATTTTCCACAAGAATTTGAGTTCCAAATTTTCTCCCCGTCTCTCTCTTCATCCCCACCCCAAGATGGCATGCATTCTGATTACCGCTTCCCGCAGGCTGCCCTCGCTTCTATCACCACCCCCCCTCTTATCCACTTCCCTGCTACTTTCTTGTAGGGCAAGACAGATTTCTATACCCCATTGCCTGCATATCTTATTTCCCAGTTGTTATGTTAAAACAATATTATGCTTCTTAAGAGGTTGATTTTTGAATTAGCAAAATATGCAAGAAACATTTTGTAGAACTACTGAATAGACATTTCACCTTCACCTCGGCTTCCCACTGTCTCACTCAAGGTTCATGTCTTCTAGAGAACCAGGTCAAGAGTTGAGCTCATCTTCCAAGTCTTCTTTTCCAAAAAGTGCTACCTTAGGGAATACCTCCTGTAATGCAGCCAGCACAGCTGAGGATCTTAGCAGCCTTAACCTCTTGGACTGCCTCCATTACTAAAAATGCCCATCTCACGATGACCATTTGGTCACCTGTGCTCAGGGAATAAACACAAAACTGACCCAGGCCAGCTCATGGGCTGGCTACCATGTACAAGCAGTTCATTTCTTCTGAGAAATCCAGGGAGTGCCATATGATGCATATGTTCCAGAGACAAGAAAGAAGAGAGTAGAAATTATTTCTCCCTTTAAAGTATACTGAGTGGATAGCCCTTCCTGATTCAATGGCCAGTCTTTTGGATGTAGGCATCCCTTGCCACCAGCACAAGACCATCGGACCAATAAAGGAATTACTTCTCCAACCAAAAACAGCCAAATCCTTCGGAACTGAACCACCCAGAGCAGCCAGAGCAGCTTAGCCCGTGCTCAATGGGGTAGTCTCCTGTAAGCCTACTCTTACGAATACTTTATAGCCTGTACACCAATCCAACTCCCTCTATACTTAAATTTATTTTATGCCTCTCTCTCTCTCTCTCTCTCTCTCTCTCTGTGTGTGTGTGTGTGTGTGTGTGTGTGTATAAGTGTGTGTATAGTGGAAAAAAACATTGGACCTAGACTCAGATTTCATTTTAAATATCAGCCCTGAGATTTAATAAATGTGTGATCAAAAGTAAATAACTTGGCTTTCTGAGTCTCCATTTCTTCAGCTGTAAAATGGGCCAATAATATTTGTTCTATCCACCTCCCAAGGTTGTTGCAAGGCAGGTATTTATAGAGACATGAGTTGCTGCTGTTCACCTCACCATCAGAATAGGGACTTCCTGAGGATGAGGCTTCACCTCCCCCATCTAATAAGGAACAACGCGGGGAAAAACAGAGACCATTTCTCAAATGAACAGATGACATGAAGCCAGGAGGGAAAGCTAGAATGATCAATGGGCTGAATCTCATAAGATAAAAAGCAATAGGGGATAAATGGCCTACACTTGACTTAAAACCACCAACATCACAAGTACAAGACAAGGAAGATTTGGCTTAGCAGGAGTTTATGTGAGAAAACCCTGAGGATTTTAGTGGATGTCAAGATGAATATGAATTGGCTATAACATGATGTCCACCCACCCCCCCAACCATAAAATGATCCTAGGCTGCATCCAGAGGGTCAGAATTTCCAGAGGAAGGATAGTGCCAGTCCTGGTGCACTCTGTCCTGGGGAGAGCATTTTTGGAAGGCTGTATCCATTTCCCAGAGCCCCATTTTGTGAAGAACATTTATTAGATGGACTCCATCAAAGATGAGCAGGCAAGAAGGCCAAAGCATCATACTAGGTCTGGTTAAAATAACTGGGGGGTGGATGGTCTGGAGAAGAGAAGACCAGGAGTGATATCACAGTCGTTTTTAAGTATGTAAAGGGCTACTATGTGACCAGCATGATCTATTTGTCAAGTTTGGTCCCAGAAGGCAGCACTAAGACTGATAAGTGGAGACTGTAGAGGCAGCTTTGGGTTTAATAGAAGGAATTTTTTTTATTGGAACAATCCAGAAGTAGAATGAAGTGCCTCAGGATACAGTCAGTTTCCCATTATTGGGCATCTTTTAAAAAAGAGACTGAGTGACCTCTCTTTGGGGATGTTATAAGGAGGGACTGTTGCTAAGGTTTAGGTTGAAATAAATAGACTCTAAGATCTTTCCCAAACCTGACGTTCTATTATTCTATAAAAGGGACTCCAGATGCTTACAGATGCAGGAGGAAAAACTCATGTAGTCTGAATCACAATTTCTTCACCTGTAATATGGGCTAATAATTTTTGCATTACCCACCTCACAAGGTTGGTAGTGAACCTCCCTGCTGGTACATTTACAGAGAATTCATGCTCCTCAACTTGGTGAGCTGGCCTTACAGTCAGAAAGATGTAGGTGGACACATGCCTCTGACACATGCCGGCTATGTGACCTTGGGCAGGTAACTCTAAACAATTTTATAAGATTGTAAGTTGCAGGAAAGGTGTCCATGTGAATTGGTGGGAGGAGCTCCTCGCCAGGGCACTTTTTATACCAGTGAAATCCTAAGTCCAGTTCCTATCTCCAACACAGTCAGGATTTAGTTGTACATATATAAACATGATGCTGAGATGCAATCCAGTTGTGCCAGTGAAGGGATGAAGGAAGAAATGAAAAAGCATTTATTAAGCTTATTATGTGCTGGTTACTGGGCTAATCATTGAGAATAGAAACATGAAAGTAAGAGAGTCTGTATTCATTCATATTTATATGAGGATGTCTAGGGTCAGGAGAGTTTGTTTCTAAGCATTTACAGGGATGGTGAGTTGGTCTGTATGTAAGTTGACTGTCACATCCTTTGGAGAAGCAAGGTTGGTATTGATATGATGAGTATGCATAGTGGAAGACATGGAAATCTGGGATGGGTGGGTATAATGGTGACCCCTGTTCTCAGTACCAGTGGAAGGGATGCATTCTAACTGAAGTGGGTCTCTTGGAAATCACAAAGCCATGTTGCTCGTGTGTACAACCAAATTACAGTAGCTAACCTTGACTGGGTCGTCACTGCTTCACAGCAATTACTTTCCAAGCTCTTCCCTTACTCCATAGTGTTCCCTACAGTAGGTGTTCCACACACTCTTTTCTCTCCTGTATCCTCCAGCTCCACTCCCCTGCAAATTTCCTACTTTACTGTTCTAATGGAGATGTCCATTAGAATGTGAATGCACTGAAGCCAGGGACTGGTTTTGCTTTTCTTTGTAGCCCTAATATTCAGCGCAATTCTTGGCACAGAGAAGTACTTAATAAATGCTTGTTGATTGACAGATGGTTGGACATAAATTACGTTCAAGGTCCTCCTGTCTATGCCTAGAAATCCCTATATATCTTCACCCGTTACCTCCTCCTTTGCTCTAGTCTAAAAGGATGAAGGTATTCCTCTCTCACGAGGGTAATAATCTTCTAGGTGTGCCCCACTGCTTCACCTAGAATGTCAATCAATCCTCTTGTTCATGCATCTTCCATCTCTCCATTGATGCTGGTTTCTTTCCTTCAGTATATAAACATGCTCAGGTGTCCCCTATCCTTAACACACACACACACACACACACACACACACACACACACACACACAGAGAAAGAGAGAGAGAGAGAGAGAGAGAGTCTCTCTCAACCTCTTCCCTATCTTTCATCTCTTCTTTCCTTTCAAATTTCTGAAGTAGTCTACAATCACTACCACTCATTTATCCCTTAACCCTTTGTAACTGGACTTTTAGCAGCGTTACTTCACTGATGCTATTTTCTCTAGGATTACTCTTTTGTTTTTGTCCAACCATGATTTCATTGTCTAAGAACAACTCCATCTTGCAGTACAATTTATAACCATGAAGAGTTACCTGGGGGCACTGAAAACACAAGTGACTTGCCCAAGGTTACTCATGTAATATAGGTTAGAAGTAGGATTTGAGCCTAGGTTTTTCTGAGACCTAGGTCCGCTCTCTGTTCATTACATCAGGCCGCAAAGGTCATTAATCACCTCCAAATTAGACTGAATCTTTTTTTAAGTCTCATCTTCTTTGACCTCCTTATAGTATTTGATGCTTTTGGCCTCTTGATATTCTCTCTTCCCTTGATCTCTTATTTTCCTGTAAAATCATGGTTCTCCTCCCATCTCTGTGACCACTCCTGTCACTCTGCATCCTTTGATAATTCTTTATCCTCCTTCCTGTCCCTTAATCACAGGTATTCCCCAAGGCTCAGTCATATGCTTTGTCTTCTCCTTCTTCCTCTCCTTCCTCTTCTTCTTCTTCTTCTTCTTCTTTTCTCTCTCTCTCTCTCTCTCTCTCTCTCTCTCTCCCCCTCTCTCTCTTCCTTTTGCCAATTCCAATTGCCCACTACATAGCTCTACCTGAATGTTCCACTGGCATCTTAAACTCAACATGTATAAAACCAATCTCCTCATCTTCCCCACCTCCAAAGTCTTCACCTTCTACCTTTTCTATTGTCATTGAGGGAGGAAATGTCATCATCCCAATCTAGAAACTTATGAGTCATATCGAACCAGGTGCCGACAAGCTTAGGACCTCAAATGAGGTTAATGGATCTGTGAAGTTTTAGAAGTAAGGATTATAGGATGATAGATATAGAACTGGAAGGGACATTCAGGGCTAATTTCACAGATGAGGAAACTAAGGCATATCGAGGTTAAGAGAATCATCCAAGGTCATACAGCTTGTGTCTGAGGTAGGATTTGAATCCAAGTCTTCTTGACTCCAAGTCCAGAATGCTATCGAACATTCCATTTCTTGTACAAATAGAATGTTGGACTTGGAGTGAGAAGGACCTGGGTTCAAATTCTGCCTCAGATACTAGCTGTGTGACACTGAGAATGCCACTTTAATGCCCTCAGTTTTAGTTTTCTCATCTTTCAATGGGGTTAATAAAAAGCACATACTTCACAGGTTTCCTGTGAAGATTATATGAGTTAATATTAAAGTGCTTTGCAAACCTTAAACTGTTATAACACATAAATGTTGGTCACTATCATCATCATCCATTCTAGAGGAAAGTTCTAAGGCCACAGGTAAGGAAGGTAAAACATGGAAGGCTCATCCTTCCCAGAGCTCCCTGAGAGAGGCTGTAACTGGGGAATTTCCTGGAAGTGAGTCCCACAGGATGAAAGGCTAAGGTTATCCCAAAGCTGGAGGGGCAGGTCATGCATTTAGAATGAGGAAAAGAATGCAAGGGTCTGTTCTCCTGACAGTGCTGAGCCTGAACAGAGTTTACTAAGGGTGGAGGGGAGAGGGAAGGGTCCAGAAGTACTGAGCAATCCTCTAGCCTCTGGTCTGTTTGGCCCATACTGGATGTGCTTTGCTAGAACACTCAATGCAGCCAAGCCTGGGAGGGTGGGAGAGACCAGCCGAATTCCTTCTTTGACTGAGCTCCAACCATTTCCTGTTTTCAGGGTAGTTCTAACAGGGCTGGTTTTGTTTACAGAGGCTCTATCTGCAGAGATAAACATTGCCCCCCCCACTTTGAAGGGAAGTGGCCTTCCAGTGACCCCCCCCCTCCACCCCAGGCTGCAGCTTCTGGGACACTGGGACTAGGAGGGAGAGGAAGGGGGCAGAGGCTGCCTCCCCAACATGCATGGCTGCCGCTCTGGCCCCGGGGAGTGGTGGGGGGCAGGGGAGCAGTCACACTATATGAGGCCAGTTCTAAGATCTGGGATGATGCTCCCATTTACAGATCACTTCACAATGAAGAAAGACCTGCCCCCGGAGCAAGGCAGACCTGGATTCAAGCCCTGTCTCTGACACATCCTGGCCGTATGACCCTGGGCGAACACTCTCAATGCTCCAGACAACCCTCCAAACCATCAGACACAAAACAAGTCCTGACCCATTTTTGTAGAGAGAGTGTCCTTCTCTGGGAGTTCCCTAGGGCTACCACTGAAATCATATGTCCGTTCCCTATCTCTAACCTTTCATGACTTACAAAGAGCTTTCCTTAAAAACAGTCAGGTCAAGTCTTCCCATTTTACAGACAAAGAGACTCAGGCTCAAAGATGAAGTGGGCAAGGTCATGCAGCAATTTAGGGATGAGATAGGATTCAGCACCAGGTCTTCTGACTCCCAAGCCCAGCTCCCCTTCTTCTGCATGGTGCTGTCCCTGTCTATAATACATTAACCTGATTTAATTCAACTTAAGTTCAGTCTTCAATGACTCGTCATTTCAACCAAGCAAGCAAATTAGCATGTATTAAAGGCTTATTGTGTGCCAGGCTCTGGGCTCAGCAAAAGTCCACACTTACTCTGAAGCAAGAAGAACTTAGTTCTGACATCCCTGTGGTGTCCAGTTTTGAGATGCCCTCCTTCCCCACCTTCCTGCATGGTGAGGACTTTACTATCCCATTCCCCACCCTGAGGGCTAGTGTCTTGCCCCACTCATCAAACATAACTTACATTTACATTGAATATACTTACACTTGAACTGCTTGGTAATTTGATTAATTACACCTCTAAGGTTCCATGATTGATTGAGACTAGTCAGTTCAAGTCAACAAACTTTTATTAAGCACCTAATATGTGCCACTGTACTAAGGGCTAGGGATACAAAGGCAAACAAAATAATATGTTCCCTGGATATGACATCAGTAATGATGATGGCGGCGGTGGCGGCGGTGGCGGTGGTGGTGACGATGATGGTGATGATGATGATGGTGATGATGATGGTGGTGGTGATGATGATGATGGTGATGATGATGGTGGTGGTGATGATGATGATGGTGATGATGATGGTGGTGGTGATGATGATGATGGTGATGATGATGGTGGTGGTGGTGGTGATGATGATGGTGATGATGATGGTGGTGGTGATGATGATGATGGTGATGATGATGGTGGTGGTGATGATGATGATGGTGATGATGATGGTGGTGGTGGTGATGATGATGATGGTGATGATGATGATGATGATGATGATGATGATGATGATGATGATAACTGACACTCTGGGATACTTTAACATTTGCCAAGTATTTTAATTCAATATTTCCATCTAGCCTTTTTGTTTGGTTTCTCAAAAGAGATGATGAACATTCCTGTGAGACTGACTATAAAGGAGAATTCTGTTTCCTCCCAGTTCTGATCTAACCACTTAAATCTCTCTTGGTCCCATGTTCCTCACAGAGGGTGGGACTAAATTGTCTCCAAGGCCCGTTCCAGTTCTAAATTCAATGATTTCATTGCAATACTGTAACAGTTATGACCTGCCAACTACGCATCAGACACTGTTTAAGTGATTAACAATCCCTAACATTTGTATGATGTTTCTAGTTTATAAAATTTATCCATAAATTCATTTGATCCCCAAAAGAACTAAGGCGTGAGATTGGCCCTGAAATCAATTGTCCATAGTGTAGCTTGATAAGCCATCAGGGTCTTATCCCAACTCCCAGTCTCATTGGCAAGTCAGGTCCCCAGAGGGCAGCTACATCTCCACCCTCGGGGTCCTGGGATACCCATGAAGAATACTTGGGTCGTTTCTTTTATAAGTATCCACTCAAGGCCTTATTCTGATTTGTTCTCCCCACTATCAATCACCAGTTAATATCTTAATATCATTGAAACCTCTGATTATCTCCACATGATCAATTTAACCAGTTGATTCTTCCTTGATATCAGTAAGCAATGAACATGAAATAGCTTTTACAAAGGGATATTCACTGAAAACATACAGACTCTCCCCTCTAAAACTGAGTCCCTAGGAAGAATGGACTCAAACTTAACATGGTTCTGAAAAAGGCTTCTCCCTACCAAGCTCTCTTCAGAATGTGGCATCGCTGATTCGTGGAGTTGCTCGCTTGCTTGCGAGAAAATTCGCCGTTCCCTGCTGGGCTAGATCGAGCAGATCACCCACTCCTCAGGACCGGTGAACTCTCCTGACTCTTCCAACCTTCCAAATCTCACAAGGCTCAATTTCAACTCGTCTTCCTTACTCCGTTGTGCCACCTGGTGGCCGCTACCTGGATTTCAATACATCTGCCCTTAGCTTTACAACAGCCCTGTGAAGTAGATGCTACAGGTTACTTATTCCCATTTTACAGGTTAGGAAACTGAGGCACAGGGAAAGTAAGCCCATGGTCACTGGCTCAGGACTTCCTAACTTGAAGGTCTATAATTTAACCCTCTTGTCAGTCTTTTGACTACCTGGGGATCTCCAGGGAAGTTATTTTGCTGGCCCCACAGCTTCTATTTCTCAGTTCAGTCAAAACTATAGAACTTTTTCCTCCCCGCCCCCACCCCCGCCCATACTCTGTGCTGTTAGGCAGTCAATCAGTCATTTGGATATAAAACTTTGATTGCTCCATAAATCTAAGTGCGCTAAATCACTCCATAACTCAATAATGCATCACCTAATTACTCACATGACTACCAATTTTAAATCACCTAAAAATATTTAGGCAATTAAGTTGCTAAGTAATTTGATCGTATCTGAAATTAAATGCAGCACGTTGGCTTCTTTCTAACTCCCTTTCCCCACACACACCACCAGTGAAATGAACAAGTTTGGGGTGGCGGGGCTCCCTCCCTCTTGTTCCTCCCTGCCATAACTTAGCCACCTGAGGTCACAGAATTAAAGTGGGAGGGGAAAGTCTAGAGACTTGGTGGGGGATGGGGGGGATGGCGCATTGATGAAGGAGTCAGGTCCCTTCCTAGGACTTCATTTTTCCTCTTTTCCAAGAGGAGGGGGCTGGAATTGATGCTTTCTAGGAGCTTTTTGAGCTGTCGTATTCTGAATCTAGTTTACTGCAGAGGAAAAAGCACTGGCTTGGGAGTCAGAGGATCTGGTTCAAGTCTCGTTTCTGATGTCAAAGTGAACTCGTACAGGTAACTTCCCTCTCCCTGACCTTTGTTTCTTCATCTGAAAAAAGGAGGGAGTTCGATCAGATGACATCTGAGGTTCCTTCAAAGTCTCCAAATAATGTTAAAAGTGGCATTCGTTCAGCACTTTTGAGTTTACAAAAGGTTTTGCTTGCATTTTATTTGTTCTTTGCAATGAGGTGAGTACTACACATATTGGCCCAATTTTACAGGTAAGGAAACTGAGACTCAGGTTGAGTGTCTTGCCTGAAATTGTGCACCTGATAATGATGGAATTAGAATCTAGCTCTTCCTCTTTCTAAGTCTAGTCTTCCATCCACAATGCCTTACCATGCCCTCTCCCCTCTTCTTCATGGGGAACATCCTCAAGCCCAAATCAAGTCTATGCTTCAGCACCTAAAAGAAACTAGGGTACAGTGGCTGGGGCTTTGCCCCAGGATGTTAAATTCAGAATACTCAGAATATAGTCCTTTACATGAAGAAATAATAGAGCTTGGCACCTAATTAGCATAAAGAATTAAAATGGGATAAAATAAGTAAGATGGGAAACAACCAGATGGCCCATGGCTCCTTCTTGACCCAACCTTATCTTGCTCCTCCCCTCCCCACCAACACCAACCTTTGCTAAGATGGCTTTTGCAGCAGTAGCCTAAAGGCAGAGATACCAGGGACCCTAAATCAAGAAAGTCACTATAATAAGTCCATACTTGCATTTGTAGGGGGCACTTCATTCTGTTCCATCCATATAGTTTTCTCATGTTTTTTTCCAAGTATGCTGGCTTTGTCTTTTCCAGGGCAAAGACTATTTTTCTTTTCTTGTATCATCTTCTGTGCCTCCCATTAGACTGGATAGACACAGAGAGGCTGTTGGATTGCTTCCCGTAAATGCAGGCATGACCTTACCAGTGTGGCTTCCTATGAGTTCATCCTTGAAGTCTTTGCCTCCAAGGGTTCCAGTGCCTCAGCTCACAGACCTAAGTGCCCAATCGTGGCTTATAAAGCCATAAGCAAAAATATTGCTCATTATAGCTCTGGGCTCATAAAAACTAGGTGCCACTTGCATGCTGATGAGTCTTTGGTGAACTTTCCTCTGTGTTTGGCCACATGATGAAAGAGAAAGGAGTTTTGTTGACTTGGGAGAAAACCTGGTTCCTGTCCTCATGGAACTTCCCATGGGAATGGCAGGGCTTCTAAAGCTCATATATTTGTAAGAGGAAGAGAAGAGCATAAGACCATATGTGGCCAAGTGGTGAACTCCAGAGCTTAGTTAGAAAGTCAGAGGAGGGAGCAGTCAGTGAGGGTCACCGTATGGAATCATAAAGTTTATGAGATGAAGTGGCGCTTGGGGTTTATCAAGTTTCAACAGTCCATTTTACAGATCGGAACACTAACATCAGTGAGGGCGAGTGACTTCGCACAAGATGGTCAGTGACTGAGCTGAATCGGATCTCTGAGTCTTTAACTCTTGTTATTGTAATAGTTACTTCCATTACCATTGTGAGCTATGCACCATGTGGCTGGAAAAGACATCTAAACTCAGTTTAAACCCGTTGACCAATTTTGCTTCCAGAGAACAAATGATGAAATAATAATAGTTGCCATTTATATGGACCTTTAAGATTTGCAAAGTACTTTCCAAATGTTATCTCATTTTATCCTAATAACAACTCTGGGAGTCATTATGTAAAATCACTTTTTTACAAATGATCATTTTTACAAAGGAGGAAACTGAGGCAGACAGAAATTAAGGGAACTGTCCAGGGTTACACAGCAAGTAAATGTGTGAGGCAGCATTTGAACCCAGGTCTTCCTGACTCAAAGTCCAGAGCTCTATCCACTAGTTCCTTCTCTTAGGGAAGAGGTGGTAGCCTGTATGTGTGGAATGTTACATACACTGTCAGCCTTTTTCATTGTGGCAGCTGAATATGCTTAATTTGGCAATGTGTTGTGGTGCCTAGAGCACTGGACTTGGAATTAGGAAGGACTGGGTTTAAATTCTTCACAGATACTAGCTGCGTAACCCTAGAAAAATCACTTTGCCCTATCCTCAGCTTTCCCTTCTGGAAAATGGAAACTACATTCACAGAGTTGTTGTGAGATTCAAATGAGATATTTGCAAAACTCTTTGCAAACCTTAAAGAGCTATATAAATGTTAGTTATAATTATTACTAGGTAAATTATTTTCTTTATTATAAGGAAGCTTCTGTATGTGTATATATGCATGTATGAAAAATGGAGTTTATACTGGGAAGTAAAAGCGGCATAAAAAATGAAACATCACAATGAAAAAGACGGAAAAAGTATGTACAAAATCACTAAAAACCCTCCTGCAGTTTGGGGTCTAAAATGATATAATGATTATGGGCAATCACCCAGGGCTTTTCACATTTGTAAATTCTATTCAGGTCAGTGAGCACAGAACAGACTGTTATCTGCTACAATATTAAAGCCTTTCATTTTGTAACCCATGTACGTGATGTGACTCAACACTCGAGGGCTTCTGATTTTTAAGCAGATGTCTTCTTTTTCCACACATGCAGCATCATCCTTTATGTGAGGGCCTCAGTTTCCCAGGTTCAACAGCGACATCATTGTAACGATCATCTGTTCTGCCTTCTCAGCCATTCAAAATTTAGACACCACCAGCCCCCAGCTCCTACCAACACCCAGTACCAAGGGATGTATCATATTATTAGTGGAGGTGCCTTCCAACTGCCGTCGCCATCCAAAGAAAGGCACTGTATCTCCTAATTCTCCATGGTCAAGCTTTTTCTCCCAAACGCACCAAGATCCAGGGGAAAGTCAACCCTCTGTTCCCCACGTATCAATCAACTGCTCTAAGATGGCTCTCCCCATCCCTGCCAGAGGATAACATCCTTCCCTGGCCACCACAGCCCTTCACATCTTATCTCTTTCTATTAGAATCTAAGTTCCTTGAGGTCCAGGACTGTCTTGCTTTTTACTTCTGTATTCCTGGCAGGACACTTAACACAGTTCCTGGCATACCATAAGCACTTAATAAATGCTTTTTCATTCAACATTTTTTTTAGCATTGAACACTAACACCTAACACAGTGTTTTGCATATATGAGGTGCTTAATAGATATTTGCTATTTGATCGATTGATCTGAGAATCCAGGCTCTCCCTCAAGAGGAACTCTTCTTGTCTTTTACACACACACACACACACACACACGATTCACACAATATATCCAAAGGGTGCATATCTCCTCCATTAGCGTGTGGTCTCTTTGAGGACAGGACAGTTTTTGCTTTTCTTTGTGTCCCTAGCACTTAACACAATGTCTAGCCCATAGTAAGTGCTTGATAAATGTTTGTTGACTGACCACAAGTCAGATTCCATGTGGACAAAGCATGCAGGGGACAGGGCAAGGGTCATGCGGCTCCATAGTAAGATGGACTCCCTTGAGTATACTATATGTCTTATTACCTAGATCAGGGCTGTCCAACCTCAGGTTTTTATTGAAACAATAGACAACATATTTCGATTTGCCATTTTAGTGAGAGCTCTGCCGTAGCTCAGCTTCATTTACTAACGCATTTATGTAAATTTCTATGCTTGTCAGCAGGCTGCATAAATCAAACTGCGGGCCCCGTTTTGGATGGTCCTGACCTAGATGACAGCTAACTTCTTTGGCTGTACCTAAGAGTACAATGGAGAGAGCATTGGACCTGGAGTCAGGAAGCCCAGAGTTCAAATCAAACTTCAGACACCTACTAGCTGTGTCACCTTGGGCAAGTCATTTAACCACTATATGCCTTACTTCTCTCATCTGTTAAATGGGGATAATAGTTTCACCTACCTCCCAGGGTTGTCGTGAGGGTCGAATGAAATAATGCTCACAAGAATGTTGCAAACATTAAAGCCTTCCATAAATGCTAGTGATGGTGATTATCATTATTTAAGGTTTGCAAAGTACTTTAAATACATTGTCTCATTCAATCCTTACAACAACCCTGTTTGTGAGTTAGGTAGTTGTAGGTATTAATCTTCATTTTGTAGAGGAAGAAGCCAAGTCTTAGATAAGTGGTTCTTAATCTGGGGTTTGAGAACTTGATTTTTAAAAATGAGAAAATTTTATTTCAACATAATTGGTTTCATTTGTGATCCTATCAAAGTTATTGTTCTGAGAAGGGGTCTATAGGCTTCACCAGACTGCCCAAGGGGTCTGTGGCACAAAACTGTGAAAAGCCTTTTTAGAGGGAGCAAGTGACTTGTTCAGGATCACACAATTAGTTAGGGGCAGGGGCAGGATTTCAAACCCACTGTCTCTTGGCACCATATCTATCACCTCATAGTGCCTGTGTTCATGGGTGTTTTCACGCCACTCCACTCTCCCTGCTTAAAGGCTCCCCAAGGATTCTACGGTCTCCCGTTTATCCGTCCACTTGTATATGGCCTTGAAGGACAGCAATATTTGCCTTAGGTCATTCTGAGCAGCTTTGAGAATGCCCAGGTAGCTGTACATATCCTACAAGGAGCCCAAGGGATTTCTTCAGCAAATAAGCAGGGACCAGACACCATACCTGGAGTATAATGGAGAGTTTCATATGGAAGAAATATGGAGTTATTGCAATTGGACTGGGCTGTAGGAAGGAGGATGAGCCCGAGTCTCTGTGGTGAGAAAGAGGAATTTGGTTCAAGTGTGCCATTGTCCCCCTTGGACTGGGGACTCTAAGCAGTGAAGAAGAGAATTTGAACCTGATATGGAGTGAAGAAGGTGGGCTGAATGGGTGATATAACTTTGGAACTCTAATCTAAAGGGATGTGACAAGGGAGGCCATGGAGTTGGAAGGAACTCCCCAGGAAATGTGAGCCTTGTCAAATACCAGCCAGGGTGGGGATGAAATGAGCCATTTTAGTAAGCATCTGCTGCTACCAACATGGAGGCATAGCCTTGGAATGGAGTTGCCTGGGGAGAAAGATTAATTCCATGGCTTCTTGAGAGGGCCTGATAAAGGCTTCAGGAATTATGGTCCTGCAGAAAAAGTACTGACAGGAGAGGCAAAAATGCTGCTTCTGACATAGAAGGCTGGTGTGATCCTGGTCAAGTCACTTAACCCCCAGGCTTCAGTTTCCTTCTCTGTAAAATGATAAGGATAGCCCAAGTGGCCTCCAAGGTACCTTGCCTGGTCCATGGTCCTGTGATATTGAAGCATTCCTTCTGGGGCCTCACATTCAGGTTTATAACCTCATAGGACCAAACATGTCAGCCAGCCTCATATCTGAGCCAGGGCCACCAGCAATTCTGGGTAAGTATAAGTAACATTTTGAATATCCCTGTGTGCCCTGTCCTGAGGCTGTCATTGTAGCACGGCCCAGGAGGCCTCTAGAGGGACAAAGTATCACAGCTTGGGCAGATTGTCCGATACTGACTGTCTTTAAGCTAAGCCTTTCAACAAAAGTACTTAATAAATACATTTCCATTGGCTTCCATTCTCTGAGCTCTAGCTTCCATCCCACCCTTAATGGAGACACATGGAATTCACCAGTTGATGGAAGTTCCTTTTCTCCCATGCATCACTCCTTCCTACTTCCACTGGAGCCCCCACAAAGGTGTCTCATCTGTCTGACATCACTGGAATCGTTCGGTCCAGGCGTGTGGTCTGATCATAGAATGCTGAGGATGGAGGGGGTCTTGGAGATCATCCAGGACCAACCATTCCACTTGACAGAGGAGGAAACTGAGACCCAAAGGTCAAAAGTGATTTGCATAAGGTCACAGAGATTGGACATAGCAGGTTCAAGACCTAAAATTCAGGTTTCTTCTCCAGATGTCGGTTTAATGAGACTGTGTGTATAAGAAGCTCTAAGCAGCTCAGAGTTGGCACCAAGAGAAAGCACTACCACACTTGTTCTGTTCAAGAGGGAACAGCCTAGGACCAGACTCAAAAAGCATAGTATGCACTCACTCATCACCTTTGGGGGAAGCAGCTTAGCCATGAAAAATGGTGCCCAAGTCTATATTGCCAGGGCAGCTAGCCACTCTCTTTTCATGGAGGGGTTGTAATATAGATGATGATTAAACTATGATCCCGTGGACAACATAGTGGGACCTAGTAGTTATGGTAGAAAGAACACTGGACTGGGAAAGCAGGAGAGCTGGGTGTTCCAATGCTGTCTCTGGCACTGAAGACCCCAACTGATGCATAGGGTAGAGGAAGGAGAAACAGAATGATATAGTAGAAAGAGAAAATCACAGGCCTGAGTCTGGAATCCAACCCTTTAATTTTGCAGTGGAGGAAACTGAGGAAGATTAAGCAACTTAACCATAGTCCAAGTAGTAAGTCTTACTAGCTATGTGGCCATGGGCACGTCATTGAATGTTTCTGAGCCTTCATTTCCTCATCTATAAAACAGAGCTAAAAAGACCTGTAGAACCTACTTCATTCTGGGCAGCTAGGTGGCAGAGTGAGTAGAGCACTGGTCCTGGAGTTAGGAAGACCTGAGTTCAAATCTGGCCTCAGACACTTGACATGCTTACTAGCTGTGTGACCTTGGGCAAGTCACTTAACTCCAATTGCCCTGCCTTCCCCCCTCAACAAAAAAGAACCTAACTCATTAGGTTGTTTAGAAAATCCAGCATAATAATCCATACAAATAATCCACATAAATAATCCACTTTCTATCTCTACAGGTACTATCTCTACAAGTCCTAGTTATTTTTATTATTAACAACAAGAAGAAAATGAGGAAGAAACATGACAGCATTTTGAGTCCAGAACTTAGAACCTTCTTTGAGATCTATCTCCTCACATGCAGCCTCAACTTGAAGACATACCATGACGGGAAGCTCACTATCTAATGACACTGATGTACAGCTTCCAAAGATCCCCCTACAGGCTCTTCTCACTACAATAAGTTCCCAGCTGAAATTGCCTAAGATACTTTGTTGGGAGGAGTATGAGTCTTCTTCGTCCTCCAGCTTCAACACAACCCTTCAACACAAGCTACCCCACAGGGAAGATAAGAGGGGGCATGGAGGACAGCAGAGGTGGGAAGGGGGCTTCTGTGTCACCATGAAACAGGAACAAAAATCTATCCTCGCCTCACACCTCTTGGGGCTGGTGAAGCAAAATGAGACAGTGTTGGCTGACCTGGACATTCCTGAGAAGACAAGAATAAGTTGGGTGGTAGATGAGTATCTATAATGGAATCTTTATACCCATCCTAACATCAGCTTTGCAGTTAGAATCCCATGTTCCCCAGAGCCTCTCTTTCTACAACCTGTAGAATCTTAATATCTAGAGTCAGAAGGGACCAGAGAAGTCACCAAGTCCAGTCCTCTCACTTTTCAGATGAAAATGCCCAAGGTCACGTAAGTAATAGATGGATAAGTTGACAAGGCAGCTGGATGGCTCCATAGTACCTACAGCGCCAGGTCTGGAGTCGGAAAGACTCAGACACTTCCTAGCTATGTGATCCTGGGCAAGACCCTTAACCTCATTTGCCTCAGTTTCCTCATCTGTAAAATGAATTGGAGAAGGAAATGGCAAACCAAACCAGTATCTTTGCCAAGAAAACCCCAAAGAGGGTTGACGAAGAGTCATACACAAGTGAAAAACCACAGAACAACAAGCATTTATATAGATAGCACTTTAAGTCTTATACATCTCTGAACACATGATATCTTTTTTGGTCCTCACAACAACCCTATGAGGCAGATGTTATTATAATCACCATTTTACAGATGAGGACAGTGATGTGAGAAAAGTTTAAATGTCTTGCCCAAGGTCACACTGCTATTGTCCAAGGCAGGATTTGAACACAGGATTTCCAGACCCCCAACACTATATAAATGGCACCACCTAGTTATCTCCGTAAGGTCTCTCCCAGAGCCTAATATCTCAGTCGCATGCTCTACCATATCACACAGGCTTTCTCTCTGCTTCCCCAAGCCTCACTTGTGATGCTCAGTGTCAGGTGACAGCTGTCCCTCTGGAGAAGAATTGTAGTTTAAGTTTTCTTTTTGAGTACAAAAGGAATGGATGGCAGCCAGTGATACCATCAACAGCCTTTGTTATGTGGAGGGAAAAGACCATTGGACTTTAAAGCATCTATAATTCACTTAGACAAATCCAGTTCTTCAGGTGATTGATCAGCCCCCACCCCGCCATCTCCCACCCTCCCCCTACTTTTCCATAGCAGCCTATGCAGACCTTGGCTCAGAGGACAGTACAGACAGCGTGTGACTGAGGAGTTCTCTCATCCTCAGAAAACCATAGACAAGGTTTCAGTTAATGAATTTTAAATCCTCAGGAATGTGGCCTGGGAAGGCCTTTAGCTAAGGCCAGGTCCTTGGGGGTGCTAGGGGTGCAGGCCAGACCAGGCAGAGGGGGAAACATGGCCGTGTTTTGTGTACAGAGTTTTCTACCTTATCTGAGATCTGTCTCCTTGCAGACAGCTAAATATAGCCCTTCATTCCTTGACTGTTAGAAATCCGGCCACAAACTGTCGAGCGGTATTAATTCCTTAGCACAGCTGGCCCAGCTGTTCGCCAGCTGCTGTTGCTGATATTTTCTTTGGCCACTGGGCTAAGTCTGTTTCTGGCTGGGTCTGAGCATCAGGAGAACAGTGGGCCGGAAATGGCCAATGCAGAGCGGGGAGCCATCTTATCGGGGAGATGGAAATTACTGCTGAGTGAAGGCACTGGCTGGGGCAGAAATCAGCCTTGTTTATGTCCTTTCCCTTTCACTTCCCTCCAAAAATGGAGCAACCACTTACTCAACAATCTCTTTTTTTCTTTTTAATTAAATTTTATTTTATTTTTAGGTTCACATCCCCTCTTTCTCACTTCCTATCCCACTTACCCTGCCCCACATTGAAAAAGCAAGAACAAAATACATGAAAATATTTATAGTCAAGCAATGCAAATTTCCGTAAGGGGCATTGATTTTACATGCATATGTATATGTATGCATAGACATGCATGTGTATAAATACTCACATATGTATATGTATATGTATCTATCTATCTATCTATCTATCTATCTATCTATCTGTATATATATATATATATATATATATATATATATATATGTATATATACACAGATTTTTAGTTTAATCTTTTACCGTCCAACTTGTCATGACCCTTTTGGGGGTTTTCTTGGCAAAGATACTGGAGTGATTTGCCATTTCCTTCTCCAGCTCATTTACAGATGAGGACACTGAGGCAAACAAGGTCACATGACTAATATCTGAGGCTATATTTGATTGACTCTAACCTCTGTACTCTATCCACTAAGCCACCTAGCTGCCCTACGTATGCTTATGTGTGTGTATATGCATACACATGCATGTACATACACAGTCACATATATGTGCATGTGTATATATACACACATGTATACTGAGGCATGTATGTATAAGTTTGTATTATCATGTGTATGTGTTTATATTCATATATGTGAGATTGTGTGCATGTATATACATGCATTGTGTATATATACATGCGTTTTAAAAGCCACTGTGTGTATACACATATGTGTTGTGGAAATGAAAATAATTTTGAGAGACACAGTTTGTGGGTAATTTAATCATTTTATTAATAAGGCCAGCACATTATTAAAAGGATGGTCACTTGGCTGTCTCTCTCTTAGATCAATGACAATCATGGCGGTAGGTTCAGAGCTTATATGTTCTTTTGGAAGAAGAGTGGCAATCAACTCTGACTGGTTAACACAATGGAACACAATGGAAAGTGGGGCTTAAAATGGACTGAGAAACTATCTCTATACTCAGACCATCGCCGGATTTGGGCTGTCTATTCAAAGAATGTATACCCCACCCAAGCCTGAGCATATCACAATAGCTTCCAACAGAAAGTTAGACCAATCTCATTACCAGCAACGTCCTTCAGGAGACTATATTCTTAAAATCAAGACTTCGGAAGAAGGAGAGAACACTGAGTCTCACCAGATTATTGGTTGTTAATAATCATTTCTCTGATTATAGGACGTGTGTGTTGTTTCAGTCGTGTCTGACTCCTCATGACCCCATTGAGGGTTTTCTTGGCAAAGATACTAGAATGGTTTGCCATTCCTTCTTTAGCGCATTTTACAGATGAGGAAACTGAGGCATACAGGGTTAAGCAACTTGACCAGGTTCACATAGCTAGTGTCTGAGGCTGGATTTGAACTCAGGAAGATAAGTTTTTAAATCCTTGAAAACAATCACTGATTCCTTTTTTAGTCTAATTTCTTCAGGCCAAATACATCTACTTCACTCCACCAATCCTCATACCATAAACTCAGGGCATTTCACCATCCTGGTTGCCCTCCTGTGGACACTCTTCATGACCAGCGTCCTTCTAAAAGTATAACATCTAGAACTGAACACTCCAAATGTACTCCACATGAGGTCTGATGAAGAACTTTGGAATTGATTGTGTGACATGGGAGACATTGGCACAGCACCGTTCAGCATGGTGTTCCCACGTCAGAGAAGGTGCTGCGCTCTATGAACAAAGCAGAATTGAAACAGCTCAAAGCAGAAGTTTGGAGTATCCACCCCAAACATTCACATGGACTATTTGTGCCCAACCTGTGGTAGAGCATTCCGAGCTCGTATTGGCCTGATCAGCCAGTCGGACACATGGAATCTTGACTCAAGCATAGTGGTGTCATTTTGGTCCTCTTCAAGAACGAGGGATGACTACTGACTAATCTAGAACTGAAGACTCCAAATGTACTCCAGATGAGAGCTGTACTTAGCACTCAGAGTTGTTGTGGGATCGAATGAGATTTACTAACCTGAAAGAGGTATAGAAATATCCATTATTATTCTCTTATGGCACAAAGTTAGCACAGGGTAGTGGGAAAAAAAAAACTCAGCTCTGGGATCCAAAGACCTGGGTTCAAATTCCACCTCTGACTCTCACTACCTGTACCACCTTGGACAAATCACTTGACCTCCTTGCATTTCAGTGTTTACGAGGTCATAGCTTTAGAGGTGAAAGTCACTTTAGTCTAACCCCCTCTTTTTGCCAATGTGATAACAGAGAGCAAGAGAGATTGTGACTTACCCAAAGTCACACAGATAGTAATTGACAAAGGATAGATTTGAACCCAGTGCCTCCAACTCCAACTCTACTCATTTTTTCCCACTGCAACACATGGCCTCTCCCCCAACGCAGTTGGCCTAAATGGCCTGTGGGGTCTCCTCTAGTTCTAGAACACTGAACTTGGAAGCAGTAGGAACTGGGTTCAAATCTCCTTTCTGACACTATCTCATGAACCCTTGGGCCTCCTTTTCCTAGAGAACATCTAGTACCTGACCTCAAAGGGTGAAATGAGATCCATTCATTCATTTATTCAACAACAATTTATTAAGCACCTGCTATACATCAGGCTGTGTGCTAGGCTCTGGAGAGAGAGAGAGACAAAGATGGAAGCCCTTAACGCTACTGCCTTCTGTCTTTTCACTATCTGCCATTTAGCCTGTGTAGGTATGTGTACGTCTATAAATATGTACTTATGTACATATGCATATGTGCATATATACTTATATATGTATGTATCTATGCATGTGTTACATATATGTGTATAGCCTGTTTGTACATGGATGTCTGTGTGTTGTTTCTCCATTAGACTATAAGCTTCTCAAAAGCAGGGGTTGCTTTTTATTTGTCTTTCTTTGATCCTCAGTGCCTGGCACACAGTAGGTGCTTAATAAATGCTTGTTGCCAGAATAGCTATCTATGAAATGCTGCATAAATTCCAATTTGTCATTATCACCAGCATCAGAGATGTCCTGATGCTACTCTCATCCTCTGGCTCTATAAAAGCTTTGGAAGGAGTTGCCCTTGAATCCTAAACAGTGGAGGCAACAGTGGAGGTTGCCACCAAGACCATGCATTGGCTTCCTTCGCAGGAACACAAGGAACACTTCCAGCTATGATGTTCCCTGATTCCATGAATCTAAGCACATCCTGGCTCTTCTCCTGCCTTCCCAGCTGTTTGCTGGTCACCTCCTCTCAACTATATTCCCAGCAGCTCCCATTCAGCATAATAATAATTAACATTTATATAATGCCTACTATGTGCAGGCACTGTGCTAAGTGATTTACAAATATTATCTCATTTGATCCTCACAACAACCCTTCGAGGAAGATGCTATTATGGTCCCCTTCCTACAGGTGAGGAAACTGAGACAGACAGCTTAAGTGACTTGCTCAGAGTCACCCAGTCAGATTTGAGCTCGGGTCTTCCTGCTTCCAAGCCCAGCACTTTATCCAATGCAACACGTAACTGCCAAAGCTGTTCCCCTTTTCCTCAAATTTTGGCCCCATCCACCTTTCCTGTCTGTTGCTGTTAACACCCTTCATTCTCCTCATCTCCAAAGCCACAGACTCATCTTTGACTCACCCTTTACCTTCACTTCCCAGCCCTAATGGTATGGAAGGTCTAGCTCTTGTTTTACAGGTAAGTAAACTAGGGCCCATTGAGGACCAGTGACCCACCCAAGGTCATTATAGCTAGCTGGTCAGAGAAGTGCTCCGGGCATTCTGACTCTCAGAACTGTGTTCTTTGCTTTGTGATCTTAAGTAAGTCATTCAACCTCTCCAGGCCTCAATTTCTCCATCCTTGAAATGCAAGGATTGAGCTAATCAGGGGATCTTAACCTTTTCTGTGTTCTGGACCCCTTTGGCAGTGTGTGGCCAAGTCTATGGACCATCTCTCAGAATCTGTTCTTAAAAGCATTAAAAAACATAGGTTAGAAAGGAATATATATGTAAGTGTGTATATACATACACGTGTGCACATGTATGTATATGTCTGTATATACACATATACATGAGTGTATCTCTAGTTATCCAAAGTCACTTAAAAACTCAGGTTCATGGAGTCTAGGTTAAGAATGTCACCAGATGATCCCTCAAGCCCCTCATAGTAATGTTCTGTGGTCCCAGGATTCTGGCCAGTCATCATATCCTAAATCAGTTACTCTACTCATTCAGTGCAGCCACAAAGGCTAGGGACTTCTAAGCCTTCTGTTTGGAGCAACAGAGTTAACTGCTCAGTGGGTTCTCAGATAGTCACAAAGAGGAACAAAGCTGAACAGCTGAAGGAGAACCATTCCCCATCTCAAAGGCAGCCCTGGAGGGCAGGAGATGCTCGGGGGGCCCACCTTTGCCCCTGCCATGGAAGGCCCATCTACATCTGGCAAGAGCTTGCCTGTAAAAAGCAGCAATGTCTCCACTCTGGGAGATGGGGAATGTTTTCCAACAGGGATTTAAGGACCACAGAGCTTGGTCTGAGCTTTGGAAACAGCCCCATAAGCAGAAGCTTTCAGTTCCTCTGCAGTGCCAGTGATTGAAGCCAGGCCTCCATCCTGCTGCTGGGGCTCTCAAGACCAGCCGTCTTGGTTCTGAAGAAGTCGGAGCAGAGGTGTATTGTTTATATCACCAAGAATGAGAGCCATGGAACCTGGATTTCCTCCCATGGGATTCAGATCCCTTGGGAGTGGTCACGTCTGTTTGTCTTCTAGAAGAAGTATTTTTTTTGTTTCATCTTCCCAGAACCAAAGGGAAAATATTAAGAGGAGACCCAACCCCAGCTTACAGGGGCAATTAGTCTATGGTGACTTCTCTGCTGCATTAATGAATGAATAAGAAGGCATTAATTAAGCATTTACCATGTACCAGACACTATGCTATACACTGCGGGGTGCAAATATCTATTTTTTTTTCAAGTTGCTGACTCATCACAAGGCCAAGAAGTGACAGTCTGAGACTCTCACTCTCATTACAATAAAAGCTATTATCAAATGAAGAGGCAGTGATGGGGTGATGGGATCACAGATATAGAGTGGATATGAACCTTAGAGGCTGCATAGAATCCAGCCCATCATTTTACAAATGAGGAATCTGAAATCCAGGGAGTTTAAGCGGTTTGTCCAGGATCTCACAGCCAGTGTCTGGGACAAGATCCAATTCACATCTTCCAGAGTTGGCGTCCAGCCCTCTGTCCACTACAAAAAGAAACTGAGGCTTGAGAGCATTGAGTAGCTGGTACAGGGTCACACAGCTGAAAAAGTATCTGAGCTGGTGTTTGTACAGAGGTCTCCCTGGATTCCAAGTCCAGAGATCTAATATTTGGTGCTTTGGGGGAAATATCTCTCAGATCCACCCCTTCCTTTGACTCCCCATTACCAATATATCAAGGCAGGTCCTCATCACCTCTTTCTGGGAGTTAGGGCAGTGGGCCTGGCCATGCTGACTGGTATTCAAGTCACTAATCCTTCTGCACGCACGCTGCTCTCAGACTAATTAAAATAACTAATTAACTTCCTTTAAAAAGGATTTCACAGTGTCCCTGTCTTACCCAGTTTCCACACTTCCTGTTCTGTCAAGTCTACAGAGGCCTGGATTTTTTCAAGGTTTCTACAGAGCTTTGATTTCACTGGACCTGTACAACCTCCTGTCACCCAGAGGCTATTGGGGCAATATGTCAGGCCTTTAGTCAACAAGCATTTATTAAGTGCCAGGCTCTTTGCTAAGTGTCTGGGATTACTAAAGAATGCAAAAACAAACAAATCAAAAAAGCCAGGCCTAGACCTCAAGGAATTCTCAGTTCTAATGAAGGAGACAACATGCAAACACCTATGTAAATACAAAAACTATTCAGAGGAAATGAAAGGTACTCTCAGAGGGAAAGCAGTGGGGAAGCTGGGGCAGGACTGAGAGATCAGAGAGAACAGGAACAGTCTTCTCGCAGAAGGTAGGATTGGAGCCAAGTCTTGAAGGAACCTGGGTGAGGAAGGAGAGTATTCCAGGCATGGCAGACAGGTGGTGAAATGACACAAGAACTGGGAGATAGAACTATGGGAGGAACATCAAGCTGGACAATGTGGCTGGATTATGGAATGCAAGGAGCCTGTAGAGACAGAAAGGGCCAGCTGGGGGAAGGTTTTAAGTGCCAAACAGAGGATTTTCTACTTGGCCCTGAAGGTCCTAGGCAGCCTCTGGTGTTCATTAAATAGGGCAGTAATGTGGTTAGACCTGCACTTTATCAAGATCACTTTGGCTACTAACTGGAGAATGGACTGGAGTGGGAAGAGAGTGGAGGCAAGAAGACCAACCATTGCACTTATTGCAGATTATTCGTAAAATGGTGAGAGTCTGGACCCAACTGGCAGCTGTGTGGGTGGGGAGAAGGGGCTATATAGGAAAGATGTCATAAAGGTAGAAATGACAAGACTTACTTAGTAACAGATTGGAGACATGAGGTGAAGAAAAATGATCATGGAGAAAAAGCCATTAGATTTGGCAATGAAGAGATGAATAGTAACTTGGAGAGTGTCTTAGTTGAATAATGACATTGATTTTTCCAAGGTAACACAGCTAATTGATAGCAGAATGAAGTTTTGAACCCAGTTCCTTTAAATCCAAACTCAATGTTCTTTTCACTAATCAACCCAACCCTATGGCAAGAAAGATTCAATCAGGAACAGCTAAATCTAGAAAACAAACTAGGTCTGATACAAAAGAGAAAGTTACAATTCAATTCAACCTAACCAACCAACTTTTATTAAATACCAACTATGTAATTGGGGGGAAAACAAAATATTAAATTATAGAGGAAAAAACCACACTATATTCAAGGCCTTATGTTAGGTTGGTGGGGGGAGAGGGTAGTTCAAAAACAAAAATAAAATAATTCTTATCCTCAATAGCCTTATATTCTCTTGGGAAATGAATATAAGATGCATACCACTTAGTAAATGCCAAGTTTGGGTTTTTTGTTTTGTTTTGCTTTTCTGAGAAGGGAAAAGCATTAACAAATGTTAATTAAATTAAGAAATATGAGAAGAGTAAATAAGGAAGTTAAAATAAAGAAAGGTACATGAGTTATTAGTCTCAGATCTATGGACCCTATAGGTTTCAGGAGGACTTTTATTTTCAATAAACTCTAACTGGAATAAATATTTATTGATCATTGCCTTCCATTTTTTAAAAAAATATTCCTCTGAGGGATGCCCATCAATTGGGGAATGGTTGAACAAGTTGTGAATATAAATATAATGGAATACTATTGTGCTACAAAAAAATGATGAGCAGGTGGACTTCAGAAAAACCTGGAAAGACTTGTATGAAGTGATGCTGACTGAAGTGAACAGAACCAGGAGAACATTGTATACAGTAACAGCCACATTGTGACACATCTGACTTTGATAGACTTAGCTCTTCTCAGCAATGCAAGGACCTAAAACAATTCCAAGACTCATGATGGAAAATGCCATCCACATCCACAGAAAGAACTATGGAATCTGAATGCAGAGCAAAGCAGACTATTTGTTCTCTTTTTGTTTTCTTTTTTTTGTTTGTTTGTTTTCGTGGTTTCTCCCATTTGTTTTAATTCTTCTATACAACATGACTAATGTGAAAATGTTTAATAGGAATGTATTTGTAGAGCCTGTATCATGTGGCATACCATCTTGGGGAGGTAGGAGGAGAAAATTTAAAGCTTATGGAAATGAATGATGAAAACTAAAAATAAATAAATTCCTCTAAAATGTATTCCTCTGAGCAGTGGTCCCTAGGCTTCACTAAATGGTCATGGGGTCCATGACATCCCCCAAAAGTTAAGGATCCCTGATGTCAGAGGTAGTTCCAAAACTTAGCTTTGAAGGAATCCAGAGCAGACTGCCTATACAAAAACATGGAGATCGGAGACGGCATGTCAAGTTTAGGAAACAGCAGCCAGCCTGACTGTAACATACATAGAGTATATGAAGAAGGGAAATAGGAAATATATTTGGATAGGGTGATGGAAGCCAGATTAGGGAGAGTCAGACTAAGGAGTCTGTATTTTATCCTAGAGGTAATAGTGAGCCACTGAAGAATTTTTTTTAGTAGGAGAGACATGATCTGACCTATGTTTTAGGAATATTAAGTTGGCAGCTGTACAATGATTGTATGATTGAAGAAGGGAAGAGACTAGAATCAAAGAGACAAATTAGGAGGCTATTGCAATGATTTAGGGGGAAAGTAGTGATAAGGATATGAACTATGGGAGTGATTGTCAATGTGGAGAGAAAAGGAAAGATGGGAGGGGTATCATGAAGGTAAAATTGATGGGACTTGAGAACATATTGGTTGTGAAGGAAATGGAAAAGTCGAGAAAGATGGAAAGTTTGCAAACCTGGAAGATCGAAAGGATGATAGCACCTTTAGCAAAGACAGGGTTAAGGGTCAGTCTATGACCAGGTCTAAGGCTCAATCTGTACCTTGAATTAGGTGCCCATTTTTGGCCAATGGTCAGGCACAATCTGAGACTCAGAATAGGCAACAGTCTGTGTTTTTAGGGAACAGTATTTTCTTCTGTGGCAAGCTAAGCCACAGGCTAGAAATGGGTACTGTTGTCCAGCAGTGGCTCATTTAGGAGTTGACCCATTGGCGGGCACCTTGTAGAGAAGCTATCAGGATATGGGGTGAGAACAAGGCAGCAAAGGAAGGAGACAGGAGGTATTGGTGGGGAACGTGCAGAGCACAGGAGGCTGCTGGGAAAGAGACACACCGTCCCTGATTCTAGAGCTGATCCACAAAGCCGGGGGATTGACTCAAGCCTTTTGGCCAGCACTTTGGTAGTCCACATGCTTATTTCAGCAAGGTAGACTCAGAGAAGACCTGTGTTTCAAGATATTATGTAGCTAGAGTGACTTAACCAGAGTCATGTAGCTCATATCTGAGGCATGATTCAACCTTTGACTTCTTGAGAACAAGTCCAGAGCTCCATGTATTATACCACCTAGCTGCCTCAGTTGCCAAAGCTTCACATTTCTACTCCCTCAACATCTCTTAGATTTGACCTCATCTCTCTAATCACACAGCAACCACCTTATCACCTCCCACTTAGATTTTTGCAACAGACTCAATCCCTGCCTCACTTCAGTCCATCAGCCATACTCCTGCCAAACTGATGTTCCTTGAGTACAGATCTGACCATGTTGCTCCTAGACTCAAAAAAAAAAAAAGAGTAACTAAAGCTAGGATTTAGATAGAGGTGGCTGAGTGGTGCAGTGGATAGAAAACTGGGCAACTTTTGGAGTTTAAATCTGGCTTCAGACGCTTGCTAGGTGTGTGAACCTGGGCAGCTCTTTTTGCCTCTGTTTCCTCATCTGTAAAATGGGAATAATAAAATCACCTACCTCCTAACGTTGCTGCGAGGGTCAAATGAGAGAATGTGTGTAAAAAGTGCTTAGCATGGTTCCTGTTAAGCGCCATATAAATGTTTCTTCCCTTTCCTTTTAATGTTGGCAAAAGGCTTTCCATGTGTTATTTCATTTGGTTCTCATAACCCTGTGAGGTGGATGCTATTATCACCCCCTAACGTCTGAGGCAGGGTTCGAATTCAGGTCTTCTGGATGCCCTCCAGCTCAAAAATGCTACTGTACCTTTGTTCTCTTTGTTGTTTTTTTTTTCTGTACATACTGATGTGTGTCCTTGTTGCCTCCCCCATCAGAATGTCAGCTCCTTGAGGGGAGGGATTGTTTCATTCATTTTATTTCCTCCCCGGCACTTAACAGAGTATCTGGCCCCTAATAAATATTTGCTTGACTGTGTTAACTATTATAATTGTTGATTGATTGATAATACCTACCTTGTACAATCATTATGAGACTCAAATGAGACAATAACCCATACTGGCATTTCTGTAGCATTCAAGGTTTATAAGGCACTTTCCAAATATGATCTCATTGGAGCCTCACAACAATCCTGGGAAGCGGGTGCTATTATTATCCCCATTTTACAGATGAGGAGACTGAGGCAGGCTTAAAACTGAGGTCTTTATGCCTTCACGTCCAATATTCTATCCATTGTGCCACCTACCTACCTACTGTTAACGTGAAGAAAGCATTACATTGCCCAAAGCATTGGGCAGCTAGATAGAGTGCTATACCTGGAGTCATGAAGACTCATCTTCCTGAGTTCAAACCTGGCCTCAGACACTTACTAGCAGTGTGACTCTGGACAAGTCGCTTCACCCTGCTTGATTCAGTTTCTTTATCTGTAAAATGAGCTGGAGAAGGAAATGGCAAACCACTCCAGTATCTCTGCCAAGAAAACCCCAAATGGGGTGGTGGAGAGTCAGACAAGACTGTAAAAATGACTGAACAACAAAGTGTCATGCAAATGTCAGTTATTGTTAGTCAGTCAACAAGCATTTATTAGGCACATGATATATGCAAGGCATTGTGCCAAATTCTATGGACAAAAAGAAAAGGCAAAAAAACCGGTCCCTGCTCTCAAGGAGTTATTATTACTTGGAGTTTTTTCCCCTTATTCTGTTAGGGTCAAAACAAAAGTTATTTGAAAATATTATTGTAAAAAAGTATTCTTATGGATCAAAGTTATAGAAGGGACCTTAGAGAGCCTTCAGTCCATCCCCATCGTTTTACAGATGAAGAAACTGCCTGCTCGCGGTCACGTATAGAGGAAGGAACAGAGCCAGGATTGGAACCCGCATCCTCCTTTCATCCAGAGCCCTCGATTACTCAGACGCTCTCTCCGATGCACTTGGACATCCTACGGCTTCACGGGGCTATGTGTGTAGTCAGTCACAAAACTCATGAAGTTAAGGTTTCTGCCACTGTACCGGGTGTAAGGCACACTGCTCTGGGAAACAGAAAGAGGATGCCATCCTTGGACGATTTGGAAGAGTAGGCTACCTGTGTACACTCATACACTCATACGCACACAGAGACAGACACAGAGATGGACAGGCACTCATCCATTTATATACAACAGTACAGAAACACTTGAAAAAGGATGAGTTCATATTTGTAAAACATGAAAGCACGAAACAGTATACCCAGACAGGGAGATGTACATCAGGCGCAAAAATACCCACACTTACTTGGGCACAGAGAAACTCTCTCTCCCTCTCTCCCATTCTCTTTGTCTCTCTCTCTCTCTCCCTCTGTCTCTCTCTCTGTGTGTGTCTCTCTGGCTCTTTCTGCGTCTCCTCTTTATTTCTGTCTCTGTCTCTGTCTCTCTGTCTCTCTCTCTCTCTCTCACACACACACACACACACACGCACACACACCAAATATAACATGGTGACCAAGTAGCCCAGGCAGCAATCTCTACCCATCTTCAAAGCTTCTTGAAACAGTAGGGCTCAAATCAGCTACTATTTTCTCTGGTTATGGAAGGCTTTTGGTTCCCTCTAGTGGTCCAGGCGCATCTGTGTTTCAAAAGACCCACCCTCCAAGGTTATCCGTTTTTCAAGGCCTGGTTAATGAAAGTGTGAAAGAAGAGTTCCTCCAGGAAAAAATGGGGCTTCAGTGCCCCTAACTCAAGTCAATTCTGTCCCTGCAGAGCATCACCCTCTCTTTATGGATCATCTTTCCAATTAGAGTATGAGCTCTTCAAAAACAGAAACCATTTGCCTTTCTAGAACAATGCCTTGGTGCATAATAGGCACTTAATAAATTATTTTTAATTTATTCTCTATCATCAGTCAATAAGCATTGATTAACTGCCTACTATATGCTAGGTACTGTGTTAGTTACTGTAGATATAAATATAATGAATGAAGCAATATTTACTCTTAAAGCATTTACACTTGATCAGGGACTGTGATATTCATATATATGAACATATTACCTATATATGAAAATAGATAGATAGATAGATAGATAGATAGATAGATAGATAGATAGATAGATAGATAGATAGATGATATAAGAAACACAAAGCATTTAAGCACCAGGATAGCTAGGAGGTACAGTGGATAGAGTGCCAAGCCTGCAGTAGGGAAGACTCATCTTCATGAGTTCAAGTCCAGCCTCAGATACTGACTAGCTGTGTGACTCTGTACAAGTCACTTAGCCCTATTTGCCTCACTTTCCTCATCTGTAAAGTGAGCTGGAGAAAGAAATGGCAAACCAGTATCTTTGCCAAGAGAACCCCAAATGGGGTCATGAAGAGTCTGACATGACTGAAAAAAATTTAAGCGCCAGGTAGTTTGAAAGGGGAGGCACTAGCAATTCAGCAATGGGCAGCAGGTTGGGGTGGGGGGATCAGGAGAGGGTTTGTGTAGAGGTGATGACTGAACTGTTCATAAAAGAAGGAAGGGATCCTATGAAGCAGAGTTGAATAAGAAAAATAAATGTATTCCAGGCCTGGGGAATGGTCAGTGCAAAGATTTCCTGTTATATATGAGAACAGTAACAATGCCAGTATGACAACACCATAGGATTCAATAAGGAGAATAATGTATGTCGAGGTTGGAAAGACAAGATGAGGCCAGGGTGTGGATGTCCTTAAAAGCCAAACAGGAGCAGTTGTATTTTATCCTAGATGCAACAGAGAGCAACTGTAGTTTATTGAATAAGGGAGTAATATGGTCAGATCGGCACTCAAGGAAAATACTTTATCAGCTATTTGAAGGCTAGATTAGAGTAGGAAGAAACTCGACTGAGTCTGGAGGTGGCCCAGTTGTGACCAGCATCTCTAGTCTCTCTGTGTCTTCATCATCGGAGGGGTGGATAATTGGCATCACCACCACCATATTTCTTCCATGCCCCACGTAAGTATGTTCATGCACATACAAACATATATTCATGCATGCATGCATGCATGAATACATACACAAACACAAAAACACAAACTAGTTCCACTCAGGAAAGAACAGAATTTTTCCAAAGGGATTTTTGCTTAGAAGTCCAGGGCCACTAACCAGTAATACAGTCTTGGATAAATCACTTCATCTTTCTAGGTCTCAGTTTTTTCTTTTGTAAAATGAGGTAGTTGCATCAGAGTTCTCAAAAATCCCTCCTGGCTCTCACATTCCGTAATCTGAAATTGTTCTGGAAGGAGATATTGTCTCTTTCACCTGACTCCCATCACCTCTACAAGCATCCAGCCATGCTTCCTTGCCCAAAGGAAAATAAAAATGTTTTCCCCCATTAAAAATAAAATAAAACAAAACCCCTGGAAGGTGACTGTCCATGATCACTGAGTGATTTTGAAGAATGAGAGAAGTGCCTCATGACTGGAGAAAGATAAATTTCATCCCAATTTTCAAGGAAGAGAGTAGAGTCTGCATTCATAGGCTATAGAGTGCCAGACAGCCTGTCTGTTGTTGAGAGACCAATGAAATTTCTTTCTATCCCTGTTAAAGTTTTAGAACAAATTCTAGGAGATGTTGCATGAGCCTTCAAATAAGGAAGCGCTGATCACCAAAAGCCACCATGAGAACAGGTCATATCAAAGTAGCTTTATTTTCTTTCTTAACAGAATACCTAGACTGGATAAGAGGGACAGTGATACCTAAATTTCAGCAGTGATCCAGACAAAGTCTCCCTTGCCTTGTTTGTAGATAAGATGGGATTATCTGGGTCTTATGATCACAAGCTCAGGTGGATTTAGAAGTGGTTGAAAGTGGACCATGTCCAAAGAGTAATCAGTAATGAGTCAATGTCACCTTGAAGAAAGGCTCTAGGACCTGGGACCAAGAGATTTGGCATTGGCCCTGTGATCTCTGGGTATTTTTGTCAATGACTTGGACAAAGGCATTAAGTTTTAGATTACAAGAAGCATGGAAGAATTGCTTAATTCATTGTATGAGAAAGTTTGGAACCAAAAGTATCTTCATAAATTAGTATGACAGGATAAATTGAATAAGGTGGAATTAAATGTTGAGTTCTATATTTGAGTTCTGAAAATAGAACTTATCCAGGATGGTTGAAATACGGTTAGAAAATAGAAAAGAATTTGCAAGGTTAGAGTGGACCACAAGTTCAATGTGAGTCAACATTGTGACATATTAGCCAGAAAGCTAAAGATATCCCAGACTACATTAGGAGAAACAGAATGTCCTGAAAGAAGGAAATTCCTCTTGTTTGTAGCCCTGGTCAGGCCACAATGAAACTACTATATTCATTTATAAGAATTACATTTTAGGAAAGATATGAACAAACTGTAACATGTCTAGCACCATGGAAATGTTGAAAGGCCTGCAGAATCTTCCATGTGAGGCTCAGATGAAGAAACTGGAACTATTTACCCTGAAGAAGACTCAGAAGGGCAATAATATCTGCCTTCAAGTACCTGAAGGGCTATTAAATAAAAGGGCGAATAACCACATTCAGTCACTAGGTGGTGCTGTTAGCCCCTAACCTGATCCAAGTTAACAGGAAGGCTCAAGTATTGGGCAAATCCCATGCTCACCTTGGCAATTATGTGCACTGATAAGAAGTGAGCAGATGTGTTGGGGAAGTGCCAAGCTCTTTATGTTTCTCAGAGAGGAGATAACTTTCTATCTCATCTCATCTCTCTCTCTCTCTCTCTCTCTCTCTCTCTCTCTCTCTCTCACACACACACACACACACACACACACACACATCACCTGTCCATTTTTCTATCATCTCTATATATTTCAATATCTATCATTTCTACCTCTCTCTTCCTATCTCTCTACCCTTATTTCCTAAAAAATATCCCACCTGCTTAGCCCTAGAAAAAGAGAAGATACACTCTCCACCCTCTGGGAGCTGCTTGAGGAGACAAAACTCATAAACACAAAAAAAGAAAGAGCACACAGAAAGAAAGTACAATCAGAATTCAGAGAAGGAAGAATCCACTATCCACTCCTTTGATTGAATTATCCTTTAGATTATAGCTGACATTCAAAATCAGAGAGTTTGAATCCTGAATCTGCTATTTAATATGTGACCTCCGGCAAATCACTTCTCTGGGTGTTTCCTCCTCTGTAAAGTGAGATGATTCGATGACAGCTAAGATTCCTCTAGTTCTAAATCCCATGGTCCTATGTCATATTTTATTCAAAGCCACAACTAGGGTGACAAGACAGGAACATTGTCCCAGGGCACTGAATTTTAGGGGGTACAAAAATTACTATATGACTCATTTACAAGTTAAAAATAATAGAAATTAGTAATTAGGAAGAATAATTCATTAAGACACGGAACTACCAGAAGCTGTTATTATCAATAGTCTCCAACTCTTAGCCACTATGCTAATTCCTCATTCTCCCTCAGCTAAATTTGTCTTAACTGCACCTTATAATATTTCGACATCATAAATAACAAGGTTGATTTAAAGCTGCTTTTTTAGTTGTAGCTACATTGTACGTTCTCTCATCTGATGCCCACAATGGCCTTGTGATAAAGGCAAATGACTTGCCTATGGCATCTTGTGCAATTTCCCTCAATAAACTTTGCACCTTAGTTTCCCCATTTTAAGTCATATATAGCATCTTCCTTCCCAAGGAGGCCCTTAGTGCCTAAGAACCCCCATAGTTTTGGCTTAATATTAGTGTTTCCCTCAATGAAGTGGAGATACTATGACAGATATCGGCCCACGATCCTCCTAGGGATCAGAAGCATGTTAAATAGGAGATCAAGGAAAGAGTTGAAGGCACTCTAGCTCTCTGCCTGTAACCTGCTCACCCTTTCTCTTCACAACAATGGTGACCTTTCCTCTGCCCTCTTATCTTCATGGACCATGAATGAAGAGGGTTGTGGAGCATATAGTATCAGGAAAATCTGGTCTGTTCTAACTCCCTGGATGTCCAGATCCCTCCTCTGACTCTCTGAGAAGAGCCAGAGTCAGCTAAACAGCTCCTGAGCTGCAGCCCCTGAAGGATCTGCCTTTCTTGAGCCACATGGAACTAAGCCCACCCACCAGGCAAGAGGCCTGGAATGGAAGAGTCTCCAATGCCCCTCCCCCTCTGGAGGGGCCAAGGCATCCAACCTGTGTCCCTGAAGGACCTGAGGTCAGGAGGCCTCGTGCAGGGCCTGGTGATGGTTTTCCCTACAGGAAAGAAGATGAAGGTGGAGGTGGAGGTGGGGGTGGGGGTGGGGGTAGGAAAGAGGGAAGGAGCTGGATAAAGTAGCTAACTTTATTCGTTTGGAGGAGAGTCAGGGAGAATTGCAGAAGAGAGATTACATTTGTTCTACTGGGCAAAACTGAATGATCATTCAGGAGGCTTTTTCTGAGGCCTCTCGAGAACCTTTGTATTTACTTTATACACACATACACACACACACACACACAGACATACACGAGCATGCATATATGTATATATAATGTAAATATGTTTTATAAATCTGTATCTGTATACATATATGGTGTAATATAGTATATATAGGTAAATAAATCCTATATATCTATAAACATATGTGTATGTAAATATAAGTGCCTATATGTGCCTAGATGCTAAGTAGATATATTATATATATGTGTATGTGTGTATGTATTATGTACACATATACACATAATTATATATGTGTATTTATTAGATACATATACATATACAATATCTTTATCTGAATACTTGTTATTACCCCCACTCCACTCACCAGTAGAATATGTTCTCCAGGGCCTGTGTTTCATTTTTGTCTTAACATTCACAGTGTCTAGCCCAGGACCTTGAACTAACAAGTAATCATGGCTAGCATTGTGAGTAGAGCCCTGGCCTGGGATCAGGAGGACCTGAATTCAAATCCCGCCTCAGACACTTGACACACTTACTAGCTGTGTGACCTTGGGCAAGTCACTTAACCCAAATTGCCCTACAAAACAAAACAAAAATAATGGCTAGCATTTATGTTACACTTCAAAGTTTGCAAAAGTACTTTATGTGTGTTATTTCATTTGATCCTCAGACAATTTGTGAGGCAGGTTCTATTATTATCCACATTTTACAAATGAAGAAATTGAAACAGACCGAGGTTAAGTGACTTGCCCAGGACCACACAGCTAGTAGGAGTATGAAGAATAATTTGAACTCAGGTCTTCCTGACTCCAAGTCCAATAATCTATCTGTTCAGCTGTCTCACTGCCTACTTTATGCTTAATAAATTAATGTAGTAATGAATGAAGCTAGAAGAAGATCTCGACTTGTACTAAAAAAATTTCCTGACAATTATAGCTACCCTAAAAGTTGAATGGGCTGCCTTGGGAGGCAGTGGGTTCTCCTTGTTAGAGGTCTTCAAGGAAAGACTAGATGGTCACTCCTGGGGTATATTGTAGCAAGAATTGTTGTAGAGGCAAAGGTTACATTGGATGGCCTCTGAGGCCTCTTTCAATGCTGAGAGTCTTCTGATCCTCCCTGAAAATTTTTACTCAAAATTGATTTTCCCTAATTAGCTAGTAATTGGATATTTGGGTATCTAGGAGAATCTCTTACCATCAAAATTAGCAATTAGAAGACAAAAGTCTAAGAAATGCTTGGATTCAAGTGGCTCTGGGAAAGTCCATTTTCTGCCATGAAACTACTGAAATAAAAACTGAAATCTGCTGTCAGTAAGGTCCAGCCTGCCTGAATACATCCCATGATTTTCCAAAACAGTTCAGTCCACTAAATATTAGTATCTATCAGTGACTTGATCAAAATGGGTTAATGAATAGCACAAGTTCCATAACTAACCACCTCTGTATGAATAAAGCTGATTAAACATTTGAGGAGTAGGGCTTAAGTTGGATTATAGACTTAGAGCTGCCAAGGACCCCAGAAATCATCTCGTGAGGCCTCATTTTATAGATGAGGAAATTGAGCCTGAGAGGTTAAGCTATTTGTCCAATGCCATATAGGTAATAAATGAGAATTTAAGCCCATATTCTCTGACTCCAAATCAATTGGTCTTCCTGCTGAATCGTGTGACTTTTTTAAAAATCAAGTCAAATTTTATTTTATTTCGGTGAATGTCTGAGCTTGCTTTATTTGTACTATACGTGATTTCATCATATATCCTTTCCATCTTTACATTTATAGACAAAAAGCCCCAAATGTTTTGTCTATTATCTTTTAAAATTGTCTAAGCATTTATTTTTTTTCTCTGTTATATTTCCCCTCTCTAGCAGAACAATTAAAATAAAACTCACAATAAGAAATACAGTCCAGCAAAATAAGTCCCAACAGTGGCCATGTCCAGATGTGAATGTCTCATTCTGGACCTTAACTTCATCACCGATTTAACAGGAGATGGGCGGCACGATCACTCTTCAGTTTTCTGGAATTATGGTTTGTTGTTGCATAGATCAGAGCTCTAAAGTCTTCCACATTGTTTTTTCTCTCTAATGTTGTCATCATCTAAATTGTGCAGTTACAGGTTGTACTAGATGGCCGCTGATGTCCTTTCCTTCCCTAAGATTCTATGATTTTGATTCTGCCTGAGAATTTTTACTTCCAAAATGATTTTCCCTCTCTAGCTAGTTCTATTCACTATGCTCTGCATCAGATCACAGAGACCTTTCCAGTTTCCTCTCAAACTGTTCATTTCATCATTTCTTATGGCACAGTAATGTTTTATTACATTCATATATCACAATTTGCTTAGCCATTCTCCGATATGTGGGCACCCCCTTATTTGCTAGTTTGGGGCTACTATAAAAAAGAGCTACCATGAATAATTTTGTATTTATTCTTCCTTTTCCTCTTTCTTCGATGTCTTTAGAGTGAGTATAGGGCTGGTAGTGGTTCAGTTGGGTCAAAATGAAAGCACAGTTTAGTAACTTTTGGGGAATGATTCCAAATTGCTTTCCAATGGCAGAACCAATTCACAGCTCCATCAACAATGCATTCATTAGCATGCCCACAGCCCATCCAACATTTATTTTCTTCTTTTGTCATCTTTGCCAATCTGATGTGTATGAGGTAGAAACTTAGAGCTTCATTTCTCAAATTATTAGCGATTTTGAGCATTTTATACGGTGAATAATAGTTTGGATTTTTTCCTTTGAAAATTTCCTTTTCATATTTTTTGACTATTCTTTGAGAGAATAGCTCTAGGTCTTATGAATTTGATCAGTTCCTTACATATCAAAGCCTTTGTAAAAGAGACACTGCAAAGATTGTCCCCACTTACTTGTTCCCTTTCTATTACTGCATTCAATTTCTTTGTGTAAACCTTATCAATTTTATGTAATCACAACTGGAATTGTTTCATTTTCTGTGAGCCTCTTTATTGTGTGTTTAGTCACAAATTCTTTACCTACCCATAGATCTGAATGACAATTTCTTCCTTATTCTTTCTGATTTATTTATATCTGAGCTTTTATGTCTAATATATCCATTTGGAGTTTATCTTGGTGTATGGTGCGAGGTGATGGTTGATACCCAATTTCTGCCACATATTTCCATTTTCCCAGCATTTTTTATAAAATAGTGAGTCCCTTCTTGCCCACGCTTCCACGAACTGGGGTCTTTGGGTTTATCGGGTGCTCTTACTGTGTTCATTTGCACAACATATGTTGTATACCTAACACAAGTGACTTTTCTAAGGCCACACAACTAGTGAGAAGAATCAAAATTTTAAATCAGGAATTTTGAATCAAAGCCATTACCCTTTCTCCTCTATCACATTTCTTCCTAGATTTAAAATAACACAAATTTTTGAAAAGCTAACTGGCTAGACCCCACAGTTATTATCCGTTTAGAAAGGCATGCCAGTTGTACACATGTAGATTTTAGGCCTAATATTGAAAAAACTTGGATGCCTCTTCCTTTGGGTGGAAAAAGCCCCCAAGAAGCCCCTCAGAAAGAGTATACTCTTCCTCTGAGTTTGTCCTTTATTTTCCATGACTCATTCATTTCCCCCCAGTCCTTCCCTCTCCTGCAGGACCTCCACCCTCTGCTCACTCCCCAAAGCCTCATGTGAAGACTAGAGCCAAAAGGCCCACACCCACTCAGCTGGCCAGGCTGTGCCCCAAAACCTATTTCTCCCAATCTTCAGGAGTTTGTATTATAATTCCCTTCACACCTGAAGCTGGTGAGCTGCCTGGCCTGTGACCCATGTGGGTAGGTGAGGGATGATGGGGGGTGGGGTACATAATGAATCAGTCAGAAAGCCTAGGGACTATTGAAAACATTAGGTATCTAAGGAGAGGAAGAGATAATCATGGGTAACTGAGGGTGTGGAGAGGGAGAAGTAATTAGAAGGGATGGGGGATGGAGTGGAGAAAGTGGCCCATTATTCCAATCCAAGATTTAGTTCCTGGCAAGCCACCGCCTAGTCTATTATATCCACTCTGGTATTTCCAGTGAGGGGGAAGTGGGGAGAGGGAATTGGGGAGAAGGAAAAACAAACTGAGGAACAGCTGAAGGCTCAGAATTCCCCCACAGTCCTAGAGAAGAATGGTTTACTTCACCCTCCCAACTCAGAGGTCCCTGAGAAGGAAGAGACCCTGACGGCCCCTTGGGGCCTGAGCCATTGCAGAGCACAAGTCTGGCAGAAGGCTGCTTTGAGGGTCTCTCCTTGAGTGCTTGCACACACTTAGGAGACCTGAACTGGCTTCTTGCTTCCCGTTCTTTCCCTCCGCATCCCTACTCCTCCTGACAGTGCTGAGGCTAGATGTTGGCTGGTGAGGAACAAGGCAGTCTGGGTTTCTTGGCTGCAAGGGCTGCTGGTGGTGATCCCTAAGTGGATTCAGCATTTCCTTCTAGCCAACTGGCCCTGCCCTCCTCACATACTTCACTTTAGAGTTTTCACTTTTGTGGAAGATCACTGCCCTGTTTCCAGTTTCTCTCTCTCTCATCCTCCTTTTTTCATTTCAGCACAATTCTAGTTTTAACTGAGCCTTAATCTCTACCTACTAAATTATGGTTGGATGTGGACCTTCATTAGTCATCAGAAGCTTCATATGTTTGGGTTCTGTCTTTGTTTAGCTTTTTTTAACTGGATTTATTATTTCATTGTCATTGAAAGCTCAAGGTGAGAAATTCCCCTTATAATGCAGGCCAGCACTTTCTCTGCGATTTTAATCTAGTTACCTGAGGGCACTGAGAGATTAAATTGTTGGTGTATTGGGTAGTACCCATAGCCACCTTGCCTGACTCTGGCCCAAACTCCCAGGAGTTTGAATGTATAAAATAGGTCCTATTTCATTCAATAATTATGTCATAGGGTCATGGACTGAGAGCTTGAAGGGACCTTAAGATCAACTGGTGAAGTCCATCCCCCTCATTTTAAAGATGAGGAGAACAAGGCCCAGAGTAGATGAATCCTAGATCTGAGATTCAAGCCCAGCGGAGGGAGGGAGAGGAGGGGAGGGGAGGGGAGAGAAAGGAGGAGGAAGGAAGGAAGGAAAGAAAAAGCATTTATTAAGGACTTAATTATGCACCAGGCATTTTGCTAAGCAAGCAAGTCAGTCACTGTCCTCAAGGAGCTTACAATTCTAATAGTGAAAGAAAACCCATAAAAGGGAGCTCGAAGTGAAAAGTAGAGTGCATTGAGCACTGACCGTTCTAAAGTGAAAGCTCATCAAATCCGAGCCCTAGGTACTAGGGACAAGAATCTCAATTCTGTCCAGAAAAGAAGGCCAGAGTGTAAACAGGATGGCCTAGAAATGACTAGGAAGTTTATGATGAGGAAGACATGATCCCTCGACTCTGCTAAGGACCTAGTCTGGTGTGGGGAAGATTAATCTCCGCCCTTAGGAGGTTCAAGTCTGATGAGAGGACACAGTCCTGTCCTTATGGAGCCTATAATCTGATGACCAAGAAACATGCACCAAGTGCAACATGAACTAAAACTACACGAATACACGTGCATACAAGGTCATATATGGGCAGCTAGGTTGGTTCAGCGGATAGAGCACTGACCCTGGAGTCAGGGAAAATGGAGTTCAAATTCAGCCTTAAACATTTACTAGCTGTGTGACCCTGGGCAAATCACTTAACCTTGTCAAGCCTCAGTTTCCTCATCTGTAAAATGAGCTGGAGAAGGAAATGGCAAACCATGCAGTATGTATCTCTGCCAAGAAAACTCCAAATGGGGTCACAAAGAGTCAGACATGACTGAAATAACTACAAGTATGCTCGTGCACATACTCATACACACATGTACTTGCACAGGTACATACACACTAACTCACTGGCAAGAGGCCAGGATGGAGTAACATCATGAGGGAAGAGTCTTCATCAAAAAAGGTATTTTTTAGGAGAAAATGGGCTATTGTAGTAGATAGACCCTTGACTTGTTGACTTTAGAGTCCAGAGGACCAAAGTTTGAAGCCTTGTTCCATTACTTATATTACCTGTGACCTTGGACAAGTCATTCATCTTTCTGGTTGACCTTAATTTTCTCAGTTGTAAAATAAGGGGAAGACAGATCCCTTGAGCTCCAGATCAATTCAATTTTATTTTTTTGTCACAGGCATTTTTATTAACAGACCATTAGAAAAATAATCATGGTAGAGACCTTTAGTTCATTCTTCTAATAAGCCTGTTGATCTGGTCTTCCCTGTTACCAGCATCTCCACCCTCCACAAAATGTGTAGTCTTTTTCTTCATTCCGCCTCGTGGAGAAGACAATTTGAAGGGCCACAGGAAGTTGTTGGCAGCTTTGAAGTGCTTGCCAACATTGTAGATCTCATGGATCAAGTCCTCCATGCAGATAATTCCAAATTTACCAAGAGATTTTGCAATAAGGTCATTATCCGTCAGGGCAATCCTCTGTTTCTTGATCTTGCCATAACCACGTTTGTAAATCAAGTAATTCACAGACTTCAGATTTGGGTAACCCCATGCAACGTATGGTTCCACAATCCTCCGCATGTTAGTAGAAGCCTTGTTAAGTTTAACAAACGCGCCATTGAAGATTTGGCGAAGACGAAGAAGTTGCAATACTTTTCAGACCTTTGGGCTAACACCATTGATACCTCTGATTCTGATCACAAAAGCTAACTTGGGTTCAGCAGGTACATAGTAGTTGCCAGCTTTGCGTGCCATTCTAGCCAGCTGGATTTCACTCCTCTACATCTGTCTGTACTCCTTATGGTAGGCTTTAGCTTTTTCACAGATAACTTTTCTCCGTATTTTATGGAGTTTTTTAATAGCCATCTTCTTCTTCAAGTGTTTGGCCTTCAGTATTGCGAAAGCCTTTCGCTTTTTCAGAAGGGATTCTGGAACGGATGGTAGCTTCTTCTTTTCTTCTACGCCCGCCATGATTCTGGCTGGAAAAAAAGATCAATTCAATTTTAGCAAACATTTCTGAGACGTTTTCTATGTGCCAAGCACTGTCCTAGGCTCGAAGAAGCAGAGACTGAAAACAGTCTCTGCCTTCAAACAGCTTACCTTCTATCAAGGGAACATGACATGTACACTGAGAAATACACATTTAGGCATGATGGGGGCAAAGGAGAGGCCCAAAGGGCTTTAGGAAAATTTTAAGGAGAGGATATTTTGCAGGGAGATCAGAGTTTTGTGCATGGGGTGGCTCTGGACCTGAGCCTTAAGGGAAAAGAAAAATTCTGCAAGGCAGATGAGAAAGGGAATTCTCATACTGAGAGATAGCCTATGTGAATGCACGAAGGCCCGAAATAGTGTGGTGTATTTGTGGATCAGCCCATTGTCCAAACTGATTGGAACTCAAAGTGCATGAACAAGAATCATGTGAAGTAAAGCTGGGAAGCTAAGTTGGAGTCAGATGGAGCCAGGCTTAAGGGTCAAGAATTACCATTTCACCCTTAAGGCGATAGGAAGTCACTGAGCTTAAGAAGCCAAGGATTGTAAGTACCCGGTGTCCCAAACTTAGGCTCTGATAAAGGAGAGGGGATAGAGTATGAGAAAGCTATCATAAAAGGGCTGGCAAGATAAGTCTCAGAAGCTTAGCTGATTGGAGCAGAAAGGCTGGGAGCTTGATGATTCCAAGGGAGGTCCATTTTCATGTGGGTGGGCTGGAAGTGGGCCCCCATAGTCAATAGGCAGAAGGCTGTATAGACAAAGGAAGGAATATTGGGAAATGATAGCTCCTCCTGGCCCTCGGCCAAGTTGCCAAGGGTTCCAACCACAGCCAGAGTCCTGGGGAAAGCAACATCACTATTATCTAACAAAGTCTAATTTCACTCTGGAGGAGTTCTGCCATGCAAACAGGTCAAGAAGGAATGAGCAAAAGAAGGGAAAGCTGGAGCCTACGTCTGTCACTAACTAGTGGTACACGTTGGGGCAAGTCACTTGATGCCTCTCTGAGTCTCATGCATAAAATGAGTGACTTGCACCCAAGAAACTTCTTCATTCCCATTCTACAATCTATAGCTATAAGCCCAAGTATCCAGTCTTATGCCTGGGTTCAAAAACTCCATTTCCCCAGCATAGGACTTCCCTTGCATGTGTTTATTGGGGGGGGGGGTGTTGTTGCAAGACAGCAGTTACACTAAAAAAGATCGCATAGTTAATGAGTTGTAAGACTGGGAGGGGATCAGATTGCGGTTATCTACCCGTAGTTGGAGGCCTATTTTGTTAGGGACTAGATTCCTTGGGAGGACAGAAATGGGAGCAACAGCAGAGTCTATGAAGAGGCAATTTAATCTTGGGAAAAAAGAGGGGGGAGAGAAAACTTACTTATAATTGAGGCTGTCCAGAAGTGGAATGGGCCAGTTTGGGAGACAGAAAAGTTGCCCTTCATTGACTGTCTTCCAGCAAAGTCTGGGTGATTATTTCTCAGTAATGTACTCCATCAATCGACTATCATTTATTAAGCACTTAATTAGGGACTTTTGTTCAGGTTTGGATGGAACCAGGTGATCTTTTTGGTCCATCCTTTCCAACCCTGAGAGAAGCGCAAGGAGGAAAGGGAGAGGGAGAGAGAGACAGACAGAGAGACAGAGACAGGAGAGAGAGAGAGAGAGAGAGAGAGAGAGAGAGAGAGAGAGAGAGAGAGAGGAGTGAGACAGAGTCATCATGCTGTAGGATATTAGGTCTAGAAAGGTCCCAAGTTAGATCCAGTCCACATATCACATTGTAGACAATAGGAAACTAAAGCCCAGATCTGGGGAAGAGACCTGCCCAAGGTCACACAACATAGTAAAAGGCTTTCAGCTACTTCTCTTTGAGGTGAGATCGAGTAAAGATGAAGGCCTTCTTGAAGATCAGCCCCCAAATCTCAGGAGGGATGACTAGGACTGAGGGAAGCCTGAGCAGGCCTGAGGTGCCTTTCCTAAGATCAAAGAAAGTCACCACTGGGTCTTTAGGGATCATCTTGTCCAATCCCCTCATTCTACGCATGGGGAAATTGAGGCTCAGAGTTCACCAAATTTCATCACATCAATAATAACCAAGCTGGGGCTAGACCTCAGATCTCTGTCTCCCGGGCCAGCATACCAGCTCCCTAATTAAAGCCAGAACAGAGTTTATATAATCAGGACAATAACTAACATTTATATGGGTCTTTAAGGTTTTCAAAGCGCTTTACTTATATTATCACATTTGATCCTCAAAGCAACCCTCAGGGCTAGGTGCCATGATTATCCTCATTCTAAAGATGAGGAAACTGGGGCAGACAAAGGTTAAGTGACTTGCCTAGGGTCACGAAAATAGTCTGAGACTGGATCTGAATTTGGGGCTTCCTGACTCCAGGTCCAGCCCTCTATCGGCTTCATAACCTAGTTGCCTCTAGTTGTGGAATGCAGGAAACAGCTTTTATGACTCACTTTCATTTAGATGGCTTTTAAAAAATTTAAAAACCCCTCGGGAGAAAAGGCCAACAGGACTGTTTGTTTATTTCACAGTAAATACTGTACTAACTCTTAAGCCAGACATAGGGAGCTGGCCAGCGCCCCTCTCTGGGCAGGCACTTCCCATCACAGATCCCCAAGTCCTATCTGCCTTAGTGTCCAAAGTGAGATCCTGTCTTCCCTGCTCTCTGGCTCATGATCCCCACACTGACAAGTGTGTCTCTGAGCAATCACCCTCTAGTCACATCTTTTGGCCACCACAAACATCCACCCTCCTCTTCCCCACAACAGATGCAGCTGTGGACCTCTTTTTTTCCTTTCTCTTCATTCCCTGTTTCTAGTCCTTCCTCTCAAGCCCTCCTCTTCCTCCTTCCCCTCTTTTCCCCCTCCTGCATATAACCTATCTGGCTGTAAAGGACCAAAAGAGACTCCCCTTTCTTAGGGGGTTAAAAGTCCTGCCTTGGGAGTATGGTGTAGCAATTCCAGATCCTCAAGGGAAAAAATAAAAGCTTAACTCTCACAATCCCAACTCCAAATAAACCTCAGTAGTCTTTAGGCAGTCAACCCTTAACTTCTCTGTGCCCTAGGCTATACCAGTCCTCTCTCTCCCTCCTCAGAGTTTGGCTAGGAGAGGGGGTGTGGGAAGGAGAGAAAGAGAGAGAGAGAGAGAGAGAGAGAGAGAGAGAGAGAGAGAGAGAGAGAGAGGATGTGATCATGTTCTTTTGTTCTTCGGCACCAAAAAAATTTCACTAATGGCCAATGGAATGAGAATAGTTTGTCATCTCTTTCCATCTCCCCTCTCCCAATTAGAAACTCAAGGAAAGAACAAATAAAAATCCACAAAGATATTTCACGCTATGTCCAAAGTGAGAACGAAACCCTATGAGAACAGCAAGCTGGAACCATGGGTTTGTAAAAATAACTCTTGGACCTTGGATCCTCCCAAGACCTGCCCACTCTGACTGACTGCCTTAGGGAAGTGTCTCAATGACTATGGCAACAGCCGACAAGAGGTCAGAGAGGTCTTGGTACTGGACAAGAAGCAGAGGAGCTAGCACTAATAGGATCTCCCTAAATGTTGACTGTGCTCCCCCTGCCTTAGCCCTGGGGTGGGAGAGGGATGGGAAGGTGAGGATGAGGCTGAGGGTCTCCAGCTGTGTTCCTCTTGGAAGCTCTGGGCAGGAAAACCAAACACTCCCCTGGAGTGAGCTTGAGCTCCAGGGCTGGCATGAAGAACTGACCTCATTCTCTCCCTCAAGGAGAGTTGGGCATGGTTCTGGGCATCCTAGGGACAGCCTGAATTTTGGACTCATCTCCAAGGCAGAGGGAGGAGTCACAGGGGCCTACCACCCCCTGGAAACTTGGCCTAGTGGGCTGGCATCTCTGGTTCCCTTGACTGAACAGGAGATCAAATTCACCCCTGGTGGCAGCACCATGTAGTTTAGGAGAACAGTCAACTGGCCAAGAGCCCCGAGGAAGCCTCCTTCCTCCAGTTTTCAGGACTGACCCTGCCTTCAAGGTTTCCAGAACGCATTTCAGATCCATAGTTTACTTTTGCACCTCACAGTTTTTGCCTGAAGGGCAGCCCATACTTGGTGGGATCCAGGTTTAGACCTAGGAACAATGACAACAGGAATATGGTAGAGAAGTTTCAGAAAGTATCTAGGTCACATCAGGAGTCTTCTTGAGACCTTACAGAAATTCATGACAGAAGGGTTTTGTCCCTCTGACAAGTCAGGTCACAGCCTCTCTAGAATTTCAAAGGATCATTTACTTGGAGCTGGAAGGACTTCAAAGGTCCCAAAGTCTCTCATTTTTCATTTTTCAGATGAAGATCTGAAGCCCAGAGAGCAACCGGTCTAAAGTCACATAGGGAATAAATAACAAGTGGCAGAGTAAGGATCTGAATCCAGGGCCTCTGACTACTGAGCAGTGTTCTTTACCATCCTTTCTTTCTAATATTTAGTCTTGGAGAATTGCCTGAGGCTCAGAGAGATTGGCTAACTTGTCCCATGGTTAGACAGCTAATAAGTAGAAAAGGGAGGATTTGAACCTAAGTTTCCCTCACTCCAAGTCTATCATTCTACCTAGTAGGCCATTCTGCCTCTCTTTTAGAGTCTAAATGTTTGATTCTTAAGGGGATAATTATCCAGCTCCTGAAAAATCCAAGCCTCCAAAGAAAATGAAACAGACAGACAGACAGAGGGAGGGAGGGAGAAAGGGAAGGAAGGAGGAGAGAGAGAGAGAGAGAGAGAGAGAGAGAGAGAGAGAGAGAGAGCGAGAGAGAGAGCACTGTTCATGACCACCTAGCAAATTAGGGTCAGAATCTTCAATCTCGTGACTCCTGGTCTAACAATGAACAGGCTCCTTCTTTCTTACAACCTAGAATACCATGCCTCTTCTTTCACTCTCCCACTGCCCAGAGTGAAAGACTAGAGGTGAAATGACCAATATGAGATTTGGAGATTATTTTCAGATCTCAAAAGGAACCTATTTTGGGCAAGGCACAGATCTCCCTTCAGCCCCCTGGGGCAGACATAAAGGAGAGAGATCTGCCCAGTGCTGTTCTCTAGGAAAGGTACCAGGCCACTGATGTGCTTCTACAGGCCAGATCTCTGGGTATCCAGGGCAAAGGTCATCACTGCAAAGAGGAAGCAGTGATAAAGAATACTGCACTAGGGATCAGGAAATATGGACTCCCAGTTCTGCTATACATTTGATGAGTGAGCTTGGGCCTTGAAAATTGTCTGGGTCTCAGTTTCTTTCTCTGTAAAAGTCTTGGACTAGATGATTGAAAGAAAGAAGGAAAGAAGGAAAAAAGCAAAGAGCAAGAGAGGAAAGAAAGAGAAGGGAAGGGAAGGGAAAAGAAGGGAAGGGAAGGGAAGAAAAAAAGATACTGGGGGTGCTGCCTGGAGCATCAAGGAATAGAATGTTTGGCTTAAAGTCCGGAAAAGGTGGGTTCATATTCCACTTCTGACACTTTCCAGCTGTGTGAGCACTTAACTTTTCTGAGCTTAGGTTTTCTTTTTGCAAAATGAGGGGGCTGGGTTAGGTGACCTCTGAGGTTCCCTCCAGCTTGCTTGTTTGCTGCTGAAATCATTGGGTGGGGCCAGAAAGGGTGGGAAACCAGTCAGGAGTCTAGGACCCAGCTTAAATGGTGGAGAGCACCCCAGGATGTGTGTTGTGGGGGAGCGGGGGTGGGGAGGTGGGGGTGGTCTATAGACTGTAAAGCTGTATAGAAGCCCAAGATCATCCATCCAGTCCAATCCCTTCATTTTACAAAGGCAGAAACTGAAATGCAGAAAGGGAGATGACTTTTCCAAGGTCACACAGCTAGTAAGAAACAAAACAGGCCTTCCAGTGCAGGTCGTCTTACTTGAATCCTTGTCACCTTTTCAACAAACCACACTACTCAAGATCCCACAGCACTTACATGCAAATAAGGACTGAAAAACACAGTTCTGGAATTGGAGTCAGGAGACCCCAGTTCAAATTTCAACGAAGCACAGTGCTTGGGGTATAGCGAGTGCTTAATAAAAGCTTTTTCGTTTAGTCAATCATTCAACTCCGCCACTTGTTACTTGTGTGCAGCCTTCGAGTAACACCCCCTCTGCTCTCAGCTTCTTCCTCGGTTTAAAGAACTCAGAGTACATGGCCCGAAGGTCCTTTCCAAGCTTCAGTCGACGATCCTAGGATACCTTCTGGTTTTTAAAGCAAAGTTTCTTTTAACTACAGGGCACAGGGTAAGGTTCCCTCTAGAGAGAGAATACTGTGTGAAAATGATGCCTCTCAGGCCGGAAAACAAGCGAAGGGGCCAGGGCAGCCCATCTGGCTTTGGGGGGCAGTTGCCCTAGAGAATCCCCTTGGCTGGGACCGAGCTGAGCAAGAGTTTCGCTCCTTTCCTCTCATTCCCAGGTTCCCTCTCTTGTCCGCAGTTTTCACTGGGACTGCTTCCTTTCTTCATCAAAGAGGAAGGCGGCCCCCCAGCTTGGCTTGCAGAGCTGAGAGCAAGGGCCAGGCGCCTAGGGGGCTGGCCACATAACTGAAACCCGACGGGCAATAGGGCCCAGCAGTGGAGCCCCGAAACGGAGCAGGCTACTCTGAAACTCCCAAACTTTTCACAGCTTGTTGCTTATTCATTCAGAGTGGGAAAGAGCCAGCCCGGCTGGCCCCAGACCCAAGGAAAGAGGGAGTGAGGGAGGGCGGGAGAGAGGGAAGGAGGGAGGAGGGAGCCAGCCAGTCCCCCCCACCTCCCATCCCGCACGGGAGCCATGTAAAGCCCCTCCCGGTGGTGGTCCTGTCCTTGGGGCCAGACCTGCAGGGAGTGACTCCAATTCCAGCCCCGCTCCGCACTGTGCTCTGCCCTGCCTTGCCCCAGACGGAGCCCCCGGGCTTGGCCAGCCTCGCCTCCAGCCGCCCGCCGCTGCCTCTCCGCTCCTCGTCTAGCCTCTCCTGGCCTCATCATGCTTCTGTCCCGGGAACCCTCCCGCTCGGGACTGGCCCGGGATGGACAGCGCTAGAACCTCGGGGAGAAAAGGAGCTGCCCACAACGCCTTGGGGAAGGGAGGGACAGATTCGTCTGGAGGTGCGGGACTTGGGAGAAGCGGCGTCTCTGCTGTTAGTGCCCCGCGGTGCTAGTCCAGTCCCCGGGGAGGCGGGAGACAAGACGGCGCAGAGACAACATGGCCCGCGTCTCCTGGGAGCTCTGGGCGCTCCTGGGCTGCGGGGTCTTCCTCCAGACCCGCGGACAGCAGCAGCCTCAGCAGGAGAGTTCCGACGGCAGTCCCTGGAGGCAGATGATCCAATGGGAGAACAACGGACGGGTGTATAGCCTCCTGAACTCAGGCTCTGAGTACCTGCCCCCAGGCACCGTGGTCAGCGACGGCAGCGCCCAGGTACTTCTGGCGGGAGCCCAACAGACTACCAATCGAAGGAGCTCCGGACGCCCCATCCGCAGGCAGGCCCCCTCGCTGTCGGTGAGGGCTGGCTCGGACACCATTCGAGGGCAGGCCCGGCACCCTTTCGGCTTCGGCCAGGTGCCAGAAAACTGGAGGGAAGTGGCCGTCGGGGACAGTACGGGGATGGCCAGAGCCCGCACCTCCGTCTCCCGGCAACGACAGGCGAGCTCCGCCTCCTCCTCCGTCTCATCAGGCTCAGCCTCAGCCTCAGCCTCGGCTTTCGCCCAGAGCACTTACTGGCAGCCATCTTATCCGGCGCAGTTCCCTTACCCCCAGCCCCCCTTTATCAGTCAGTACGAGACGTACGAGCAAGCACCCAGGGCCTATGATGAGAGTTACGTGTATTACCGGAGCCCAGGAGGCGGAGGAGCCGGGGCAGCTGCAGTGGCCTCGGCTGGAGTAGTCTACCCCTTCCAGCCCCGGCTGAGATATGAGCAGTACGGGGAGGAGCAAACCCCATATCAGCCTCAGGGCTTTTATCCAGCCCAGGAGATGCCCCTCATGCCAGTGCCCCAGCCCCAGCCTCAGCCCCAGCCCCAGCCCCAACCTCAGCCTTCCGACGGGCTGGACAGGAGGTATTCCCACAGTCTGTATCACGAGGGGACCATGAACTTTGATCAAGCTTACCAAGACACTTACAACTCGGTCCCAGGCCAGGTGGTGCCAGGCCAAGTGGTGCCAGGCCAAGTGGCAGTTGCTCCTGACACCCCGCAGGTGAACGGGGGATCCTCCCAAGGCTTGGGACCAGGCTATGTGACTGATCCCCGCCTGGGCTGGCAGTCTCCCTATGCCAATGTGCCCCCGGAAACTTACATCCCACCGAGAGTGGTGGAGCCTCAGCCACCATTCCGGGTCCTGGAACCCTATGGGAACGGCCCGAGACCAGAATCCTACCTGCCTGTCAGGAGCTCGGAAGCTCCCCCATTAGGTGGAGACAGACAGGGCACCCAGCAAGGCCGGGTCAGCGTGGGCAGTGTGTATAGGCCCAACCAGAATGGACGAGGTGAGTACTGAGCACGTCCTGAAGGGACCACAGTTTAAAGGAATGGACTGGGAGTTCCGTTTAATGATGTTGGGTATGATATTGCCAAGAACATCAGTCCTGAAGGCACAAAAGCTGGATCCAAATCGTCATTGTTACTATTTACTAGACAGAGGTACTTGACCAAGTCAATATACCTCATTTTCCTCATCAGTAAAATGGGGATATCACTTGCCTTACCTATTTCATAAGTATCAAACTAGATAGCCTATATAAAGTGCTTTCTAAATGTAAGTTATCTTCCAATCCTAACCAACAGACAAGCATTTATTAAGCACTTACTGTGTGCCAAACAGTTAGGAGGTGGGGAGACAGACAAATCTGAAACAGTTCCTGCCCTCAAGAACCTTTCATTCCACCTAGAGAAACAATAGGTAGATGTCACACACACACACACACACACACACACACACACACACAAGTATTAGGCAAGTATTCTTTAAATATATATAGCATATATGTGTATATACTATACATATATATATATATATAGAAAGAGAGAGAGAGAGTAATTTTTGAGGAGGAAAAAGTCTCAAATAATCACAAATCGTTCTCGCTCTTCTGCTTGATTCTCCTCTGACTCCTCTCCCTACCTTGGCACATCTTTCCCCTGCCCCCTCATCCCTCCCTTCCACTCATTTTTAATCCATGGTATCCTCATGTCCCTACTACTCTACCTGACCTCTTCCATGGTCAAATCCAAGCCCATGGAAAGGAGAGGGGAAGGAAAAGAAAAAAAAAACATTGCTTCTGGAATCAGACGACCTGGGTTCCAAGTCTGTCTCTGAAGCTTACTGCTTGTGTGACCTGGGACTTGCCATTTAATATCCTTGTCCTTTATCTGCAAAATGAGGTGGTTGGACCAGATGGCCTCTGAGCTCCCTTCTACCTCTAAAGCTATGAAACTGTTATAAGGGCTCACCCTCCCCCACAATTAAAATTTAGTAGAAGATGCAAGGAAAGATGAAGGACCATCTTGACTCCCGCCCCACACACACACATAGGGAGATGGGGGAAGCTTTTCAAAAAAATGTGACCTCACCTTTCAGGAAACATGGCTATTGCATTAATTCAGCAAGTACTTTATTAGGCTCCTACCATATTTCCCTGAACCTCAATTCTCTTGTCTGTAAGAAGAAGGAATGACACAATCTCTTCTAGTGCTAATGCCTCCTTGTACCAGGCGCTACACTAGACACTGGGGGTACAAATACAAAATAAAATTTCACTTGCTCTCGAGGAGCTGGCATTATATATTGGGGGCTGGGTGAGTTTAACACATACACATGCATACAAAATACAGACCAAATGGTGTTGGGAATGGCAAGCACTAACAAAAGAGAGGTCGGAAAGGGGCTCATGTAGGAAGTGGTTCCTGAGTAGAGCCTGGAAAAGATAAGGGGATTCCAAGAGGAGAGAAAAGTTCTGTTTGTACCCTAGGAAGACTGGGGAAAAGATGAGCAGCTACTCGGTTATGTAAGTCCCTGAGGGCTTGAAGTGTATCGGTCTACCTTCCATTGCCCATCTCTCACTTTACTCCTTTTGAGGACTGCACCTGCGGCCATTGCTTCTAGGGGTGTGGGAGCTGCCCATCTCTATTCAGCTAGACCCCTCTGGTAGCCCCACATTTTTCAAGGTAATTGGCCAGTGCCTTTAACCAATGTACACAAACCTCTTCTCTACCCACTTATCCAATCCAATTGAATATGGTTGCCATGGAAACAGCCAGGATGATGGGTCTCCTAGGTAACAGCAGACCTTGATAAGCCTCAAGGTCTCCCTTGGTAGGCAGATCCCTGAGGGATTTGTCCCATAAATCCCTGTTTCTATGTAATTTTAAATAACCAAACCACTCACCCTAGTTTTTGCTGTATTCTAAAGGAGCTCTCACCCATGTTCTCATTTTCATGGAGTTCAAGTCACTTCATGGTTCACTGTGTAGGCTAGAGGTGCTCTCATAATCATTGGTCACTTGCTCTCTGTGCCAGTTACACCTCACTTTGCCCAGCACAAAGCAGCCTGCATCCCTTAAGAGTTGGCTACAAATCACAGATTATATACTATTTCAAATGCGTGGGAAAAGCTTAACAGAGAAACCAGGTGGTGGCTCCTTCAGTAAAGTAAAGAATTACTTTGTAAAGTACCTAATTCTCCTTCCCTTCCCCACTAGTTCTTTTATTTGGTCAATTAAGGGTCTCTTATACTTGGTTTTCTTCTAATTTTAATAGAATTTTTTTTTTGTTTTTCATCACCTATATTTCCCATTATAGCCCTCCCTCCTTCCAGAGGGCCATCCTTTATAACATAGCCTCCTCTCTACTTTCCAGAATCACCTTTATAATAAAGAATTAAAAAGAAGGGGAAGATTCAGCAAAACTAACTAGCACATAAAAATGTCTGACAATATATTCAGAATTGTATACCTACAGTCTCCCACCTTTACAAAGAAAGAGTATCAGGAGAGAGATGCTTCCTCCTATATCTTCTTTGGAACCAAGTTTGAGCACGATAATTTTACAACATTCAGTTTCAATCACTTTGTTCTGAAGAGAACTTGTGTTCTTACAGTTATCGTACATGTAGTTTTCCTGGTTCTGCTTACTTCCTTTTGCCTCAGTTCAGACGAATCTTCAATACTTTTCCTTGTTCATTTCTTACTATGCAGGATGGTCCCAGTTGAGGGGGATCTACTTTGTTTCCAGATGTTTTTAAGTTGGTTGGGTTTTGCTACTACAAACAGACTTCTATAAATATTTTGGTGGACAAGCGGCCATTCTTTTTGCTAGTGATCTCCTTGGTATATATGCCTAATAGTGACATCTCCATGTCAAATGGAATGGACGTTTCAGTCACATTTTTTGCACAATTGCAAACTGCTTTGCAGAGTGGTTAGATGGATGTGTAATTCGACACCATTAGGTATTAGTATGCCTCTATAGGTTTTTCTTAAAGCAAGTCTTAGCTATCTATCAGGTTTTTCTAAAGTAAGTCTAACCTATAATCAAATAATAATAATAGCAATAGCTGGCATTTATATAACACTTTAAAGTTTGCAGAATGTTTAATTTTTATCTGATTTGATTCTTAAATAACCCTGTGGGCAGTTACTATTATTATCCTCATTTTGCAGAGAAAGAACTAGAAGCTAAGCTAATTAAGTGACTTCTCCAGGGTCACACAGCTACTAAGTATCTGAGGCAGGATCTAAAGTCAGCTTATCCTGATTTCAAGATCAGGTCTCTACCCACTATGCCACCTACCTGCCTAGGTGTTCAATCTGTAATCCTGCTGCTTAACAGCTATGGGTCCTTGGGTATAATATGTCTTAACTTTAGTCCCTTCAGTTGTAAGATGGGAGTGTTAGTCACACTATCTACTTTGTAAAATTGTTGAATCAAGCCAGAGAACCTGTGTAAAGTACTGCATAAATACAAGCTAAAATATGCAAAACCTAGGCAATCCGAGATTGTAGTGCATGAACTTTGAGTATGAGGGGCAGAAGGAACAGCTCCCAAATTCATAGATTCCTCCATTGTTCCCTTCTCTCCTCTTCACAGGGCTTTCCCTCTATCTTCATGCACAGTTTTGCCCTCAGGCAGTCAAGGATCTCCCCTGGGTCATGGGCTATAAGACCCCATGGAATCAGAATATTTAGTGGAACTGAACAGGGAGATATGAGAGGGAGCAGCCCATGTTATTCTCTCTGTGCTTGCTACCCGCTCCCTCCTCACCCCAACCCTACTCCCGGAGATGCTGTGATAATGGAAAATTCCAGCCTTGTAGAGGGCATCCCAGGTCTTGAGCTTATACCGAAGAGCAGACATCACCTCCCTTTCCCCCAAAACACACACACACACACACACGCACACGCACACACACACACACACACACCTGATTTTTATGCAGGCAGTTCTAGACAGAAATGTAGATTTTAAGAACCTCTTTTCTGTCTAGCCCATTATCCAGGCTTCAGAGGCCAGGCTGAGCAGTATACATACAGGTATGTAAATGTATATGTATATATATATATGTATGTATATGTATATATATATATATATATATATATATAACCAGTTCACCAATTCAATATTTATGAATATTGCCCCACACCCTACACAACATGGACTCATGCACACCTGTTTTGGTTTTAGAGGACACACTACCGACTTTTCTCTTTTCCTTTGGGTTCTCTGTCTTTCACTGTCTTCATCCCATTTCTCTTTGTCTTTATGTGGCAGTGACTCATCCTTCACTCTCTTTAAATTACTGCTGATCTCTTTCCTCCACTTCTGGATTACTTGTCACCTAGGAGGTAGATTCAGTGTAGATAGAGTAAATTCAATTACAGAAAATTTTGACTTTGATGAGAATTCACCACTATAACTCATGGAGCAAAAGGGATTTTTAACAGCATCTAATTAAAGACCTTCCCCCTGCATAATCTTTGGTGAGACTTTGTCAGCATTAGCCTAAATATGCTATTATCATTCTTCTTGCATAGATAAAGAAACTGAGACCTAGAGAAGAAAAGTGATTGGATTATTGCCACATATAAAGAAAAGGAGAAGAGGAGAAAGGGCTAACAAGTACTTAATAAGCACCTACTGTGAGCCAGGCATCATGCTAAGAGCTTTACAAATATTATCTCATTTAATCCTTACAACAATCCTGTGAAGTAGGTGCTTTTATTATCCTCATCTTGCAGATAAAGAAACTGAGGCAAGCAAATGTTAAGTGACTTGGTCAGGGTCGCACAGCTGTCTGAGGCTGCATTTGAACTTGTCATCCTGACTCCAGGACCAGGTCTCTATCCACTATGCCACTTAATTTATAGCTCTAAGTCATAGAATCCCATTTGGCCATCCATTCAATCCATCACTTAGAGACCTAACGTGCAGCTCTGATTTGTCATTGTCGAGTTTTAAATCCTCCAATGGTGATGGGAAAATCATCTGTATGAACATTATTATATTAGGTCTCCACCTCCTTGGAGTGAGGGAGAGGTCAGTTATGCAGGCAAATAGACAATAGGAATCACATGGGAATATGTAGGCAGAGTACCAAGGCTCAATCAAGTGACAACAGTCCTTCATTGGCTGAGGGTATGATACATAATTAAATGTACCACTCAGTTAAAGGCTGGGAACCAGAAGCAAGATAAAGGCAGGGTCAGCCAAGAGTTCTGGAAATGGAGAGGGAAATGATTTTCCCTTCTCCAAGATGGCACCACACCTTTTAGGAGGAAGCAGTAGATTAGAGAAGCAGCATTAAAGCTAGCCAATGGGTCTGCTGGTCAGAGTACTTTTATATACTCTAGACCATGGATGGGGAACCTTCAGTCTTAAGGCCACATGTGGCCCTCTTAGTCCTCAAGTGCGGCCCTTTGTCTGAACCCAAACTTTTGGTCAAAGGGCCACACTTGAGGACCTAGAGGGCCACACGTGGCCTCAAGGCCACAGGTTATCCTCCCTTGATCCGGATACTTTGGACATTTTATATATTATGCGGATTAACTCTTCCCTCATGAATAGAGTAAAGCCCTTTGTTCTCTATAACTTGTCAGTGGATAAAAGGCAACCACTTTGGGGCTAGAAGATTTCTGCCCAGAATGCAGAGCCAATATTAGTTTATGACTGTCCAAGTTTCAAGGGATCAATGAGAGTGGGCATGATGTAATGAATGAGGTGCCATAACTTGAAGATAGGATTTCTTCTTTTGGATTGGGTCAAAAGGAAATCCACTCCTACATATACCCATAAACCCTGTCCCAGAATGAAGAGTTATAGCATAGTTTTAGCCCATGTCTTTACAGGCTCTTTTCTGCCTACTGGATGAAGTTTAAATTTCTTCCCTATCTCACCACTTTGTATTCATACCATTTATTGGGTCCTAATATTATCCTGTGACATGTATTAGAGATCTTGCTCTTTGGGGAATGATTGTGGCTTTTTCTTGTATCTTCCACAGTCTCTTAGATATAGTAGGTACCCAGTAAATACCTGAATATGTGAATGAATGAGTATATGAATGAGTGAGTGAATGTATGAAGTGAATGAAGGAAAAAGAAGAGCCTATTAAATCACTGGATTGTCCATTGAGTTCTCCAGACCAGCAAATCTGGTAGTTTTGGTAGATTGACATGGCCTCTCCACTGGAAGCACGATGAGTGGAGCTATGCTTTATTATCTCTCTTTTGGGGAGGCTTCATTACTGACACCCCCTATCCCCAGTAAGAAGGAACCCTTGGCTGGCCATCTTGATAATGCAGAGGATTTGTATAGCCACTTCTATGGTCTCAGAACACCACAAACATCCTCAGCATTCATAGAACCACAGCCCCTTGGAGCTAGAAGGATCCTCAGAGATTAGTCCAATTTAATGGAGGAAGAAACTGAGACCTGAAGTGATTGGGCCAAGGTCACAGTGAGTTAGTGGCAAAGCCAGGACAAAGAAAGATCTCGGGAACTTTGTCTCCCATTCCCACTTTTCCTCATTTATAGCCCACTGCTTTCCCTTTGAGAAGAGTTGGGGATTGGCCCCCTTCTCAACACCCATGTCCATTTAATAGAAGGAGAATCTCAGCAGAAAGGGAAGGCAGCTCACCCAAAGTCACACAGATATTGGCAACAAAGGCAGGGTCAGAACTCACCTTTCTTGAACTGAAAGATCAGGGTATTTTATTTAACAAACAAAGAAACAAAAACTCCCATGCCTCCTTGTCTATCCAGCCTTTGAATATTAGAGTTCTGAAAACCACATCCCTCCCACCACTTCCCTCTGTCCTGGAAACTGCACCTGGGAGTTCTCAAGACCCAAACCTCAGCAAAGGTGGGCAGGGCTAATCCCCACCATGCTGTGCATACCCTCCCCACCCGAACTCCCCCACCCCCCACACAGACAATTTACCATAGCATGGGGGAGGGGGCGGGTCTTGTGCTCTGCTCCCTCCCCAGATCCCACAGCCTGGATCTGGAGGGACCAAGGCAATAGGCTAGATGTCCATTCCTGAGCCCGCCCGCTGGTGGGGCCACTTCCCCATGCCTCCTACCTCCACATGTCTCTGATTAGATTTATTTTCCCTTTATGTGCTTGAGTCACCTAGCAACTGCTCAGCCCAGCATTTTTGTCTTCGTCTCCCAGAGGGATTGCTCAGCTCGGCGTGGGCGGTGTGGGGCTTAAGCTGTTTCTCCAGAGCTGTTCTCTGCATACCAAAGGTTCACACTGAAATGAGGGGACTGAGAGGGGGGCAGAGCCCAGAATACCTCTCCGCTCACCATCATGCAGGAGTGGAGCCGCCTCTCTAAGCCTCCTAGCATCCCAGACCTAGAGCTGGGAAGGACGCTGGGGACCATCTAGTCTAACCCCTCATTTTACAGATGAGGAAACTGAGGCCCGTGGGGGTTGAAATTTGCCTAAGGCCACCCAGGTAATAAGCATCAGAGGTGGAATTTGTACCCACATCCTCTCACTCCAGAAACAAGGGTCTTTGTTCTCTACCTTACTCCCTCCCCAGAAGGATCTGAGGGGCATCTCATTTCAAAGCAGCTTCCAGATTCAATGAGATCCAGATTTCAGAGACCTTTCTAACCCTTCCGCTACAGCCTTCACCACCCCCTCACTGCTAGCACCCTTCCTCTGAGAATATTCCCCATTTACCCTGTATGTGTCTTAGGCACATAGCTGTCTGTATAATGTCTCTCCGATTAGAATGGAGGCTCCTTAAGGGTGAAGATCCCGATTGTGTCTTTTTTCTGTATCCACAGCACCTAGCACAGAGCCTCCCATGGTAAGTGCTTAATAATGCTTGTTGACTGACTGAATGTTAACTCTCAGAGCATTGGTTGGCTCTTCTGTAAAGTGGAATAATAATAGTTTTTTCTACCTAGCTCCCAAGGGAAATTATTTGTAAAAACTTTAAAGTGAATCTCAGTTGTCAGTATTAGTCCATTTCCCAATGGCAACTGAGATGAACAAGAATGAAGAGGCATGTGGCTTAATGAGAAGGACTTGGCTGGAGAAGTCAGCACCCTCTCCAGCCGCTAGGACTTTGAATTCATGTCATCTGTGTGGCCCTCAAGTTCTCCATGTGGAATACCAAAATAACATTCACTAATCTACCGACCTCACAGAGCCATTGGATGATGGGAGATAATGAGTAGGAAATTTGAAAAGTTGAAAGGGCCGTATTACTATAAAGGGTTGTCATTAGTTCTAAGGGTTATTATCCTTATTAATTGCCTAGTGATTGTAAGGAAAGTGCTCCATCAACTGACAATGCTGATTCTGCCCTTCACGGCTCTCTGCAATATGATTTCAACCTACCTTTCCAGTCTTATCTCATGATACTTTCCTTCCCATAACCTAGGTTCAAATTCAACTTCACCAAGCATTTATTAAACACCTCAAGACACCTTGCTGGACACTGAAAACACAAAGGCAAAAATGAAGTAGTACTTACCCTCAAGAAGTTTTTAATACAGTTGGGGGAGGAAAATGGGCTACACCTTGGGGAAAGATAAGCACTTTGAGTTCATTTGAGAAGAGAGAGGATAGTCAGAGGGCTCAGGGAAGGGTTCACAGAGGAGATGACACCTGAGCATCTCTCCTGGCCAAATTGGACAGCCTCTATTCCCTATTCTTGTCTTGCCTTCACCTTTGCCCTTCCCAGATCCCATTCCTATTATAGCCTCCCTCCCCCAGCTCTGGCTTTTGAAGTCAGCCTCCTCCTTAAGTTGATGCCTATTCTGCTGTCACCTCTTCCATAAAATCTCTCATGATTCTCCCTGCACAAAGGGTCTCCTTCCTTTGATTTGTTGGAGCACTACAACTGTCTTCTCCTTTCCACTTAGCTCGCTTTTACTCAGACCATAGTTATTTGTATGTCTGTCATTTCGGCCCCCTACTACTACTACCACTACTACTACTACTATTACTACTACTACACTGCTACTATATGACTATTACCCCTACTGCTGCTGCTGCTGCTGCTATTGCTGTTGCTATTGCTACAGTGTAATATTGTAATATTCTTCAGAGCAAAGTTGTATCTATCTTCCTGTGCCAAGCATAGAGAATTGGATTCATGCAAAAACATTTTGGTCAGTGTTGAAAACCTTCCTCTCACCAACACTTGTGATATCTGTATCTTAAAAGAGAACTTAGGTGACTTGCACAGGATCACACAGCTGATAAATGCCCAAGACTGGTTTTTTTTTTGTTTTGTTTTTCCAAACCAGGGTCTTTCCAGACAATCCTTTTACTGTTCTCCTACCAAATTCCCCATGAAAGCGTGCTCAAAACGGCTTCTTTTATGCTCAAGCCACCTATGCTGCCCCTCCCCCTCCCTCATAGCAAAGGACCTCGCTTCCCACTTATGGAGAAAATTGAAGCCATCTGTCAGCAGTTCTCTTTTCTCCTCACTTCTGTAGATGAAAGTGCTTCAGCTCTTGTCTCATTCTCTTCTCATTAGCTCGAGTCTCAGAGCACATATGTATATACGTGCACACACATATATGTACAGAGACGGGGAAGGGGTGATCATTCTCTGATGTTGGACCCTCTACCTGAGCTCTTAATTCCAAGCCCACACATCTTCTCCAGGAGCACACCTCTTTGATTATCCTCTCCCCTCTTTATTTTCCATGATCTCCATCCACTAGTTCCTTCCCTGTTGCTTATAGACATTCCCAGATATTTCCACTCTTAAAACCCCTCCATTTGGCCCTGCCATCCCTTCAAGCTGTACCTGATATCTGTCCTCCATTTAACTGTTAAATACTGTCAGTACTCTTGCCTTCACATCCCACCTTCTACTTAGTTCTTTATAATCTGGCTTCCATCTCTACCTCTTAATTAAAATTGTTCTAAGGTTACCAGTGGCCTCCTGACCCTTCAATCTGGTAGCATTTTTCTCAGTCCTCATCTTTCTTGACCTCTCTTTTTGAAACCATTGACCACTCCCTCCTCTGAAACACTCTTTTCTCTGATTTTTGTGACACTGCATTCTCCTGGTTATCCTTCTAAACTGTGTGACCATTTCTTCTCAGTCTTCTTTGCTGGTGGATTATTTCTCTGCCTCCTTTGTGTGAATGTAACCCAGGGTTCAGTCCTGAGCCCTCGTCTCTTCTCCTTTGCCTATGGTCATATATCTAACAAGTGTCTCTCCTATGCAGATGTCTTCTTAAATTCCATGTCCAGCCCTCGACTGTCTCCTGAGCTGAAATGGTGTGGTCTCCATACCACCAACTAACTAAACATGTCTACAAAGATCTCCCATAGGCATCTCAAAATCAGCATGTCCAAAACAGAACTCATTATCCACCCTACCCATGAAAAATCCCACACCTTTTTCCTGAATTTCCTATTTCTCTCAAGGACATTTCCATTTTTCTGTTTGCCCCAGTATGAAGCTTCAGAGTCTTCTTCACCTCTTCCCCTTTCCTTATCCAGTTAGTTGTCAAGTCCTGTAGATTCACACTTCATAGCCTCTATCATATCCAACCCCCTTCTATCCACATGTGCAGCCACCTCCTACTTATCCCCTTGCGAATACAGCTTGAGAAGGCCACTCATTCCCTTAGTCTCGGTTGATGTTAGCTATGTGGCCAGCCCTGTGCTAAGCCCAGTGAGGGAGACAGAGAAGGATATCAAACATCTGGAAACCATCCAGAACTTCATGATCACATGGGATGATAATTGGTGATACAAGATCGCCAAGTGACCTCTCTGGGCCTCAAAGTCTCTGTCTTTAAAATGGAGATCAAATGGCTTGGAGATGGTGGCTGTTAGTCTAGACAGTCTAATTCAGCAAACTACACTCCAGCCTGCTGTTTTTATATGCCCCAAGCTAAGGATATAATATAATATAATATATATATAATAAGGATATAATATAATATATAATATAATAATATAATCAAATTTTATTTTAAAATGTAAAAAACATTATTAGCTCACATTCTCAGCTGTCATAGTTTGCTGACCCTTGTACTAGATTATTCCTTCTCAGTAACTTCTAAGTCACAGAAGGTTAAAGCTAGAAATGATGGAGGAGGTCTTTTCACCTAGTCCATCTCCCTTGTTTTAAGAGAGGAAGAAAACAGAGACTTTCCAAAGATCACCAAGGTCATTCAGCTATAATAGGGCAGAGCCTAAGCCTTCTGACGTCTATTTCAAATAAGCAGCATGGCATGATGGGTAGAATGAGGGTCCTGGAGTCAGGAAGTCCTGGGTTCAAATCCTGCTGCAGACAGCTGTGGGACTCTGGACTGGTCATCTAATTTGGTCAAGTGCAGCAAGGTGTTAGTGAACAGATTGCTCTTGTAGTCAGGAAGACCCAAGTTCAAAACCTACCTCAGAAACTTACTTAGTTGTGTGACCCCGGGCAAGCCGTTAGCCTCTGTTTCCTCATCAGTAAAATGAGGATAATAATAACCCCCTACTTCACAGACCCAATGAGGTGATATATGTGGAGAGCTTGGTAAACCTCAAAGCACTATATACATGCTAAATATTATTATTGCTGTGAAGGGTTAGTAAGCGATAATAACACGTAAATATTTATTCCTGTTATTCCTTAGTTCCTTAATGTGTAAAATGAGAGGTAATACTCTCTGGGATTCCTTCCACCTCAAAATCCGTGATCTTTACTACATCCAGGGCCCTTCCTGGAAGAATGTGATTCCTTATATTTCTTATGTCAAAGCTGAAAACAGCAAAAGCCCTTTGCTGCCTGGGACAGGTTCAAACATCCAACCCCCACCCCTCCCCACCAGGCCCTGAGACCCAGGCTCTTTGAAGCCTCAACCTTCCTCAATCAGCTTTTGAATTTGCCTCTTCAGCCTGACCACTCGCTGGCTCAGCACTTCCTCCCCCAGTCCCACAAAGCGTGTGCCAGAGACCGAAGAGGCTTGGAATAGCATCCAGGAGGAGACTGCTTATTGGGGATCATTCCGAGTTGGGCTAAGTCTCTTCCCAGGTTCCAAGTTTCCTCTGGCTAATGAACATCTGGGGCAGTTTGGTTCCCCGCCCCCAGCCCTCCTCTCCGTTCTTCCCTCCTCTTGGTGATCACTCACCATATGGCCCTGGGTGACACAAGCTCTGGTCTCTGGCTGTCTTTTTTTCCCCTAAAACTCTACCTTCTGACCAAATCTCTGTGTTCTCCAGTACTTTGTGGACACTCTTCACAGCTCTACCTGAGCCAAGAATGAGTAGGAAAATCCTCTGGGAGTGGCAGGCCAGGGAAAGAAAGAGGGAGGGAGGGAAGGGGGGACAGACATCAAGGTTCCAAAGCCTCATCCTGAGAGGGTGGGTGCCAGCTACCCACACCTGCTTCCAGTTATAGAGCCTGCCAGTGCTGAATGTGCCCTTGGCTGTCTGGAAAGGCCTTGGGAGGGAAAAAGACAAAAGAAGGCAGGAAGGAAACCAGAAACCCAACCACTTCTCATCCCAGCAGAGGACAGGGAAGCTGGCCAAGACTGCTGGCTAATGTTCCTCCCTTCTCCCCATTCTCTCCACCCTCATCCCTCCCAGTCTTTCCTTCCTTTCTTGGCCTGTCTCCACCAGCAAACCATGAAGCGGGTCAGCCAATCAGCAAGCATTTATTGGGCCTACTATGTGCTGGGCACTCTCCTAGCCACTAGGGATATATACAGCAAAAAATTAAATAGTCCCTTCCCTAGGGGAACCAACTCTACCAAAGGATACAATATCTTCACAAAATCAACCGACCAATAATTATATATTAAGTTGTTGTTGAATCATTTAGTGACATCTGACCATTCATGACTTTGTGGATCATAGTGTCCGTGGAGTTTTCCTGACAAAGATATTGGAGTTGCTTTCCATTTCTTTCTCCAGTGGATTAAGACAAAGAGAAGTTGAGTGACTTTCCCAAGGTCAAACAGCTAGTAAGTGTTTGAGGTTGGATTTGAACTCAGGTCTTCCTGATTCCAAGCTCAGCAATCTATCCACTGAACTACCTAGCTGTCTGCCTCTCTGTGAGGTACCATGCTAAGCATCGGGGGCACAAAGATGAAAATTAAATTATCCCTACCCACAGAGAGGGTATACAAATAACTCATTTACAATTAAAGATAAGCTAAGTTTTTGTTGCTGTTGTTTTGGTGGGGACGATAAGGGAGCACCACAGAGGGCCCCATGTAGGAGGCAGCACTTCAGGTGGTTTTTTGAAGGAAGCTAGAAATTCCAAGAGATCACCTGTGCCAAGGTGCAGAGATGGGGATGGAATGGCATGTTCGAGAAACAGCAAAAAGGCCATTTTTGCAAGATGGTAAAGTGCATGAAGAGGCAGCTAGGTGGCCCAGTACATAGAGTACTGAGATTAGAATTAGGAAGACTCATCTTACTGAGTTCAAATCTGGCCTCAGACACTTAATCCTGTTTGCCTCAGTTTCCTCATCTGTAAAATGACCTGGAGAAGGAAATGGCAAACTGCTCCAGTATCTCTGCCAGGAAAACACCAAACAAGATCACGAAGAGTTAGATACAACCAGAAAATTATTGGACAACAACAGAGCAAATGAAGGAGGTAGTGAGAAATATCCTTTTCACCCAGATCCATGTTCATATGAAGAGACAGGAAACATCCTCACTTAGGACTGATTTTTTTCTCCTTCTTAATTGAGGCTGCAAAGAATGGGAATTCACGAGCCATCAGACAGGTCTTTGCCACTGAAGTTACAGAAGATAATCTGGGCACAAGTACTGTATTTTAGAATCACAGAAAGAAATAGATACGGCATATCTATGTTTAATAGGAAGGTCCTTTGGGATTAATTCCACCCTCTACTCTGTCCCTCCAAAATCAGGAGGAGGAAGAGGAGAGGAGGAAGAGGAGGAGGAAGAAAAGGAGGAGAAGAAAAGAAAAAGAAGATAAGGAAAAAGAAGAAGCAAAAGGTGGAGGAGGAGAAGGAGAAGGAGGAGAAAGAGGAGGAGGAGGAGGAGAAGAAGAAGAAGAAGAAGAAGAAGAAGAAGAAGGAAGAGGAGGAGGAGAAGAAGGAGAAGAAGAAGAAGAAGAAGAAGAAGGAGAGAAGAAGAAGAAGAAGGAGGAGAAGAAGAAGAAGGAGGAGAAGAAGAAAAAGAAGAAGGAGAAGAAGAAGAAGAAGAAGAAGGAGAAGAAGAAGAAGAAGAAGGAGAAGGAGAAGAAGGAGAAGAAGAAGAAGGAGGAGAAGAAGAAGAAGAAGGAGAAGAAGAAGAAGAAGAAGAAGAAGGAGAAGAAGAAGAAGAAGGAGAAGAAGAAGAAGAAGAAGAAGGAGAAGGAGAAGAAGGAGAAGAAGAAGGAGGAGGAGGAGGAGGAGGAAAGGGGGAAGGAAAAGAAGAAAAGGAAAAAGAAGAAGGAAAAGAATACAATGAACAAAGCTAGAGCTATTATTTGAGATAATGTGGACACATAATGTAGTCAACCCATTATCAAGAATTCAGGGAGCACCTACTAAGTTTTAGGTTTTTTCATAAGGGATGTAAAAATGTATAAACTATGAACCCTAACTCTTTAGGAGCTCTAACAGGGAAGGCCAGACTCACATATAGGAAAAAATAATGACAGCGTGTATTTATATAATTAAGGTTTGCAAACCCACCTCCATGCTTTTTTTTAGACTGCCTCATTCTCCTTCCAACTTTCGCCCTTCTCATAGCTCTCCATTTATCAGAATCCAGTATGTCCTTCCTGTATGTACCATGCAAAGTCCTGCCTTCTTCAGGAAGCTTTACTCAATTGTCCCAATAGGAAGTAAACTTTTCTTTCTTCCTGGACTCCTCAGCACTTAGCCTAGACCAGTCCCATGCTAGATATTGCACCGAATAAATGGAGGCTAGGTGGTTTTCATAGAAATGGTTCCAGATCTCTCTTATCTCTGAGCCATCATCCACCTGTGACCAATAGCCCCCATCCAATAATAATAGGCAATATTTATACAGCACTTTTAAGTTTTACTCGGCACTTTATATATGTTGTGATATTTGATCCTCATAACAGCTCTGTGTGGTAGGTGCTATTATTATCTCTGTTTTACAGATAAAAAAACTGCAATTAAGGAGGAGTTCAATGATTTGTACAGGGTAACACATGCAGTAAGCATCGGAGGCTAGATTCAAACTCTCTTCTTTCTGACTCCTGTACCACCCAAATGTCACTATCACTCATATGATGGGTGACTTGCCTGGCCCATGATGGCAATAAGGGAGAGAATGGTGGGAGCTGTGTCCAAAGGATGGAGCAAAACCATGACCTGAACTTCATTTCCATTAGCCTCCAGCCAACCGAGGTCCCCAGCCTGGTAGCTGACATTGAACAGGACTCACTGTCCCTTTCATTAAAGTGTGAAAGTCTCCACCTTCTTCTTCTTCTCTGTATGCCCATTGGTGACCTGAACATTTACTGATCATATACTGACCTTAGTCTTCCTAAACATTTACTGACCACCTTTTTATCAGGCTTGAAACCTTGGAGTGATCTTTCACTTTTCCTTCTCCCTCATGCCTTATGTCTCTGCTGCTATGTCTGGTTATATCTACCGTAGCAGCATTTCTTGTATCTGCTACCTTCTTTAACGCCCCTCCCCACATAGCACGCTAGTTCAAGGCCTCTCCATCTTTAGTCTGATCTGTTATAGTGACCTTTGTTTTTTGTGTGTTTGATTTTTAAAACTAGGTCTCTCTATGTTATCCAGACTGGAAGTGCAGGGGCTTACAGACCTGCCCACTCTGATCAACTCAAGAATTTTGATGTTCTTTGTTTTCAGACGTGGGTCTCATTCCTCTTTAGGCGTCCCGCTGCCTGCCGCTGCACCCTCCACATTCCCAGGTGCTCATCATATTAATGCTAAATTTAATACATGTAGTGGGTTTAATGCAGCTCAAAACTCCCAAGTCGCAAGAGATCTCCAACCTCAGCCTCCCAGGCATATAATAGCCTCTTAATTGGTCTCCTTGCCTAAAATCTCTCCTCTCCCTAATCCGTCTTTCATACAGTTAAATGCTATAGACATAATAGATATTATTGTTCTCTTCCTTCATGACTCAGCTCCACTTGCTCAATGAAGTCTTCCCTAATTACCAAGTCTCTCCCTCTCTCTCTCTCTCTCGCTCTCTCTCGCTCTCTCTCGCTCTACCTCTCCCTCCCCACCCCCCTCTCTCTTTTTCTCTCTTTCTCTGTCTCCATTTTTCTTTCTCTATCTCTCCCCCCACCCCCTCGATTTTTTGGAGTGTTTTATCTGGACTCCTCTTGGCCTCTGTGGCGTTCTCTCTTCAATTACGCTTATCTTCTGTATCTTCTAGATTAGAAGCTTCTTGAAGACAGGGACTGTGTGATTCTTTTCATCTCCACATCCCCCATGCCTGGCCCAGTGCCTCACATAACAGTGCCTAATAAATGTTTATTTAATTTGTTGAATTGATTAACAACCAGGACCCAGACAATTGCATCTGCTGTGGAATTTGGCCAAAACACTCCTTCCTTTCATCAGCAGCCCTGCCAGATGCAGATTACACCCTCCCCCTGCTGTGGGCCAGTATCAACAAGGAAGGAGAAATTGAACATCCTGCAGTTTGTTCTGCTCACAACATTGCCAGGTGTTTCCATGGAGCAGCAGCAACATGCTAGGCCTGTCTAATCCAATGATTATTAGATGGTGATCAGTTCTAGGACAGAGCTGCCATCCCAGGCCCTGGGATGGGGCAAGGGGAGGGTCAGAGCTGGCATCCCAGACTCTGGAGATGGTGGGTGGGGGTGAGGGAGGGTCAGAGCTGCCATCCCAGGCCCTGGGGTGGTAGATGGGGGTGAGGGAGGGTTGGATTTGCCATCTCAGGCCCTGGCGGGGGGTGGGAAGGTGGTGGGGGGTCATTTCTGAGTCAACTTTACTCAAGATGGTTCTCAAAGAAGTCATCTCTCTCTCATCATTTATAAATTCAGTTTGAAAAAAATCAATGAATATGTATTAAATCTCTACCATATGCTTCATGCTAAGTCCTTAGGGACACAAGGATAGATCTAATACATTGCCTGCCTTCATGGGTGCTTATAATCTAATAGGGACAAAACAGTGTGTGTTAAGATACACACACAGATAACTCTAATACAAAATAAAAAATGATTGCTTAAGGAAATTTGAAGCTGGGCTATGGGAAGGAGACATCATTGACCAGGAAGATTAAGAAAAACTCCATGAAGTCTGTAGAACATTTAAGAGGACAGCTGCAGTGCAGTAGAAATGAAAGACCTCAATATGAATGTTGGCCATTCTTACTTACATTGGGCAGATCATTTAGCTCCTCTGAGCCTCAGTCTTATACTCTTCAGTATGGGAAAATAAGGGACAGCTAGGTAGTGCAGTGGACGAGCGTTGGGCCTGGAGTCAGGAAGACTCATCTTTCTGATTAGCTGTGTGACCCTGGGCAACTCACTTAACCCTGCCTGCCTCAGTTTCCTCATCTATAAAATGAGTTGGAAAAGGAAATGGCAAATCACTCCAGTATCTTTCCCAAGAAAACCACAGATGGGGTCACAAAGAATTGGACATGATTGAAATGACTGAACAGCAGCAATGGGGGAATAATGGTTGCACCTTCTGCCTCACAGAACTGCTGCATGGATCTAATGGGAAGATGTACAAAATACTACGGAAATGCAAGGCATTTGAGCAGTTCTCTGCCCTCATTTCACCCAGAAGAATGTAAAATTATTAACAGGAGGGGCCATTTTCTTCCTGTCTTTGCAGCCCTAGCATGGAGCCCAGTGGCTGGCACCTAGTGGGTACTAAATCAATGCTGGTTGAATTGAAATAATTTGGTCAGATCACATCATGTTCAGTTCTGGCCTGCAAATTTTAGGAAGGAAATTGACAATATGGAGAGTGTTCAGAGAAGGTAGCCAGGACATTAATACAAGGATTAATAAAAGAAACTGGCATTGTTCAGCCTGTAGAAAAGTTATGGAGGATGTGATTGTTGTCTTCAAATATCTGAAGGACTAAGAGGGATTAGACTTTTTCTCCATGGCCCTAGAGGCCAAAATTAGGAACAAGTACAAATACACCCTCCACTATGTGGAATGGCCCAGATGCTCCAGCCTTCTCACCATGCCTAAGTGGCTTCCTGACTCTATTCCCAACAGCCCCTCTTTCTATTGGTGAGTTCATCCTGGAACTGCCATTTTGGGAAAGGGCCCCCGACCAGCCATCCCTGATTCTCTGGATTGGGCCACCATACTCTAACCCTCTTCTTCCACACCCTATAATTTCTCCAACTCCTCACTTTTCAGCTCACCTTTTATGTTTTGTCTTCCATAATTAGAATGGAAGCTCTCTGAGGACAGGGGCTATCTTTCTTTTTGCTTGTATTTGTATCCCCAGCACTTAGCAGAGTGTCAGACACATAGTAAGTGCTTAAGCAATGGTTATGGGTTGATTGTTTCAAAGCGCTAAGGAAAAAAAATACTTACTAAAAATAATGGCTCTCCCAAAATGGAATACACTGTCTCAAGAAATGGTAGGTTCTCCTTTACAGTGGTCCTTCAGAAATCTCTGGATAACTACTTGCTGGAGAAAGTGTAAGCAAGATTCTAAAGTAGGTCGAAGTTGGTCTTAATGGCTTCAGTGGTGCTTTCCAGCTCTGAGAATCTATGACTGTGATTCAGGCTGTAAACTGGGCACAAGAAGAAAAGAAGACATGCTTGGCACTGGGAACAGCTTGAGCAAAGCCACAAAGGTGGGAAAGTGGGTAGGAAATGATGAATAGTCTGGCTTGGCTAGAGTATAGAGTACGTGGAAAAGAAGAAGAACTCTGGAGTCCATGAGAACCAGCCAAAATGATTCTCAAGTCCGAGAATTTTCAGAATTGGAAGGAACCTCCTTAAGTAAATATTTCTGGAATGATTGATGGATTGCCTTTTGCCTCTGTGTAGTCTTCAGTCCTGGGCTCAATTTGAACAACTGGAATGGTTCAGCCTCCCACTTTGCTTTTCATGAATGATTCAGCCTTCCAAGGGGAAGGGCCTTAAGGAGACTGGATTAACCAAGTCCTTAAAAGTAGAGTCCAAGAAGAAACCCAGTAATAATCTGCAAGCCCCCTCCAAAAGAACATGGTGTATGTTTATTTATGCATGAAGCTGGAAGTCAGGAGACCTAGAATCTAGTCCTGATTTCTACATATGGAACAAGAAGGAATAAATTGCAACAGGGACAATTTAGGTCAGACAAGAGAGAGAAAGAAATTTCTATTTGTTGAAGCAACATAAGTGGACATTATGGTTTCTATCTCTAGAGATGTTTAGGAAGAGGGCAGGTAGCTATCTCTATAGAGTGATTTCATCACTGCCCTTTCTGAAGACAGAGGAATAGGGATATATTAAGTGGCTGCCAAGGGTCTTTAAATCAGATATTGTAAGTACTTTCTGTATAACCCAGCCCTGTGCTAGGCACTGTAGGGGAGGCAAGAATCAAATATCTTTCTATTGCTCCTATCCTGGAGATAAAACCCAGACAGAGGAATAGAATTACAGGTTAATAATCAGATATGGAGATATAGGAATTGAGTAGAAGAGCAAACACTGTAACTGAATCTGTTGATCAGAAAAGATAAAGATGCCACTTTCCAAGAGCTGCCATCAAAATGGCAGAAGTTTTTGTAACAAACTGAAGGCAATGATGCATACTTTTCCAAGAAAATGCGGGGAAGATACAGGGGAAAATACATTTTTTCTTCAACAAAACTGTGATCTCATAATCACAGATGTAAAGCTAGACTATAAATTTAGAGATGACCTTAAAAGGAAACCAAGGCAAGAAGAGTTAAGTGACTTGACCAGAGTGGAATAGTTAGTAAGTCTATGAGACAGAATTTGAACCCAGGTCCTCCCCACTCCACTCTTCCATGCTGCCACTTATGAGTGTGGATTCTCCTTTTATCAATGCAAAGCATAACCCATCTCTACCTTCTCCCCATAAGCAATTCTTGTCTGTCTTTCCATAAGTCTTCCCTAATATTTGTCCTTGGTGCCCAGGAGAGCCGGTACCTCTGATTCTTTCCATACTTTTTGAGTGTGTCAATGTTTTCAGTACATCAGAGGTAATTTAGAGTACTAGTAGAAATTGGCAAGGGAAGCCCATTGATGGAAAGAGTGAAAAAAAACTCAGTTCTTCCCTGGGTCTACCGCTGGCACACTATGTCACAATGGACAAGGCTTAATCTCTCTCTATCTCAATTTCCTCATCTGTAAAATGGTAGGATGGAATGTTTATAGTAGAAAGAATTATTAGTTCCAATACCAACTCTGCAATGTGATGTTGGGCAAGTCACTCAAACTCCTTGGGCCTCAGGTTTCCTCATGTGTAAATCAAAGGGGTTTGATCCAATGCTTTTGAGGTTTCTTTCTTCCTTTATATCTTGTAGTGATGTTCTTAGATTTCCTTCTAGTTTTAACATCCCATGGTTCTCTGCCTTAGCGGGAAACCCCGGAAGGCTTCTCTTCTGCTCTCCTGTTCTCAGATGATTAAGGCTTGCCTTTTCTAAAGGAAGGATGGCAGGAAGTCCCAGGTTGGGGAGCAGAAAAGTACACAGGGCCTGTGTGTGCACACACACTCCTCAGCTATTGGCTTAATTTCCCTTACTATTCTTATTGGAGGCCAGAGGTCTTCTAAGGTCAGAGTCATGAGTCATTGCTAAGGAGGGAGAGCCAAAAGCTGAGAGCTAGCTTCTAGGGCTCAATGTGGATCTCTCTTCAGCTCCTCCGAGAGTTAAGGCAATATCTCAGTAGTGGCTGATCGCAAATGGTCTAATTCCTGAAAGGGGACTCCAGGCCATGCCAGATACTGGCCCCTTTACTGACCACCTCTTCCCAGGACCCTGGAAATCAGCTGAGAAGCAACAAATGCTGTGTTCCAGGGGGCTATCAGCTGTTTTCATTTTCCTCCCAGCTGGAAGAATTGGAATTCCTATACAACCTCTGTCTTTGGTTCCTGGCAACTTTGCAACCCTGATGAAAATGCTTTCTTATATCACTTCTCTGAAAAAAAAAATGTTGCCTTCTTGGAGAGACAGATCCTGGTAATGACGTCAACAAGTCCAGTCAACAAACATTTGTTAAGCACCAGGTGGTGTAGTAGATAGAGGGCTGGATTTGGAGTCAGGAAGACCCCTCTTCCTGAATTTAAATTGGGCCTCAAATACTTACTAGCTATGTGACCCTGGGCAAGTCACTTAATTCTACTTGCCTCAGTTTCCTCATCTGTAGAAAGAACTGGAGAATAAAATGGCAAACCACTCCAGTATCTTTGACAAGAAAATCCCAAAATAGGGTCATGAAGAGTTGGACAGGACTGAAACAACTGATGTGTCGGACACTGTGCTGAGTGACCAGAAGACAAAAGCAATTCCTGACCTCAAGGAACTGACAATCTAATGGAAGAGACAACAAACAAGGGAGGTGATAGAATGACAGAGTTGGAAGCGACCTTGGAGATGCCCTATGCTAACCTCTTCAATTTACCTATGACAAAAATGAGGCCCAGAGGGCGCCATGGACTCAGAAAATTAGCAGCAGAGTCAAGACTAGAACCCAGGCTTCTATCCTTCCAGATCAAGGCTCTGGCCCCTCCATCATGCCTCCTTCCCAGAATGGAACTTTAGCTCGAAGGATGGCAGCCCTTTACCTGGACGAGTCAATGGTTGATAGGTGCCTGCCTTAGTTTCTTCCCTCTGCAATCTATCAGCAAAGTCTCTCTTCAGGGCTTTCTTACTTTATGACCAGCACTGGCTGATTTGGGATCCTCTGCGAATACATCTTCTCTCATCCAGGGGGAGCATCATCACTCAGTCCCTCCCACCTACAGGTGAAAGAGTTTGTCAGACATGTTCCTTCCTGATGGAGAGAGTACAGGCAGCAGGAGGGACCTGGGGACCCCACTGGGGAAGAATTGCTGAAAATGGAGAGAAAGCAGGCGTTCTGGGACAAACTCATCCTTCTACATGATTTTGCCATAAGCCAGGATCATACGACCACAGAGCCAGAGCTGGGAGGGACTTTAGGAATCATCCTGTCCTACTAACTCATTTTACAGATGAAGAAACTGAGTCCCAGAGGAAGTAGAGCCATATTTGAACCCAGGTCTTCTGGTTCTGTTAGGCCTGCCTTGGGAAAGTTCTCCCTAATTAAAAAGACTCCCCCACCACACCCTTCCAACACAGTCCCACCCTATGGGCTCCTCTCTGGGCCTTCAGGCCTATGAATATTACATCACCACAGATGACCAAGTGAAGCTGAGGGAAATGAGAGCCATACTGCTGACAAGCAGAAATTCCTCCTGGGAAAACAGTCCAAGAGAAAAGAGAAGCATGGTTCTTTCTAGACACACACACACACATACACACACATACACGCACACACACAAATACACACATACATCATTCACACACACATATACAGACGCATACATCATATACATACAGAGATACACATACATCATACACACAGAGACATACATACATCATATATACACATATACAGACACATGGACACACACATACCCACATACATCATTCACACACATACATCACACACACAGAGACGCGCATACATACATCATACACGCATATACACAGACAGGCACACAGACACATACATCATTCACACACACATATATCATGCACACACAGAGACACACATAGATTATATACACACATATACAGACACACGAACATACATATACACATACATCATTCACATACATATACATTGCACACATACACACATGCATATATCATTCATACACATATCACAGACATACATCACACACATCATTCATGCACACATACACACAGACATCATACATACACACACACACACACACACACACACACACACACACACACAAACTTGGAGGAAGGGGCCGGGCTCATCTTTGCCTAGAGATCTAGGGCAGGCAGAAATGAGCTCATCCCTGGGGGAGCTGGGCTAGGAGCTGGGGAGATCAGCACTTACAAGGCCCTCCCTTCCAGGCAGGAAACTGAGTCTGCCCTGTAGATGGGAAGACCTCAGCCAGAGCACAGGCCTTTGTCTTTAACTGTCTCCCATCTATTTGTATTAACTTCATATTTGCGCTGTATATGTTGTATGTGTACCTGTTGTCATTGTGACTGGGATGTAAGCTCATTGCACGTAGGGATCATTTCATTCTTTATCGTTATATATCCAGTGCCTGGCACATAGTAGGTGCTCAATAAATCAATATTTGTTGTTTGATCAGCTGATAGGCAGAGGACAGCCAAGTGCTTAATCTACTCCACAAGGGAGGGGGTGGGACAGTACCTTAAAGCACTATGTAAATGCTAGCTCTCATTATTAACAATTATGATGGTTAGTGTTTGTGGAGGACTCCCTGGACACACTGTCCTGTACTATATGTGGTGGGAAAAACAGCGAGGCAGAAAGAAACACACTCTTGGTGTTCCAGCCTCAGCTCTGCCACTGATGTACCTTGTGATTTTCCACAGGCCACTTCCTCTTCGTAGGCCTTATTATCGTCACTTGTAGAGTAGGGCAGCAGAGTCTGGCTAGATGTTCTCCAAGGTAACTTCTTCCAGCTCCCAGGTTCCATGACCTGTGTTCTAGGTGTTCTAGGTCTTGCCTCTCAGGGTCTAGGAGGAGAGAACATGAAAAAGCCTTGCAAACAGTTCCCATGTATCACACAAATGAGGCTTTTACTAAATGGAGGGACTGGCATATATAGCCATCTATACGGGCAAGCGCTGCCCCTGGCCCTCTGTTGGTTTGGTCTGGACTCTGAAGTGTGTCTCCAGCGTGGGCTAAGCTGAGTGGCTGTGCTCTCTTACCCAGACAGCATTTGTGAGATGGCCAGAGGGGGTTAAGGAGAATGTTGCTGCTTTTGCCACTACTCCCACTCTCACTATTAACAACGACAAGAAGAAGAATTTCTTTGGGGCAATTGGACGTGATCTCATCATTGTAGGGAGCTTCAGGGGAGGAAACCTTCTGTAGCAATACAAATCAGCCCCTGCTCCCAAAGTTGTAGTCTTACAGAGTTAACTGGGGCAAAACTTGAATCCAGATCTTCCTGACTCTGAACCCAGCTCTATCCATTAGGTCACACCTACTACTACTACTACTACTACTACTACTACTACTACCACTACTACCACCACCATCACCACCACTGTGACTACCACCACCAGCACTACTCCTACTCCTACTAGCTGACATATATACAGCAATTTCCGGTTTATAATATTCTTTTATACATTACCTCATTTCACCCTCACAAGACAGAAGAAAATCAGAGGAGCACAGAAGACCAATCTAAAGAGTCAGGAAAACCTGGTTTCAAATCCTACCTTAGGTACACACTGGCTGAGCGACTGCCCTCGGGCATCCCTCTAAGAAGAGAAATTACTGAAGAGTTGCTGGCTTCCTCTACAGAGTAATTTTCTACCCTGGGAGCTCCTACATGGATGAAATCACAAGTCTGTCCCAGGGCCCCCACCTCCCCACACAACACTGTTAAGGTGGTTACTTAAGCTGTTATTAGTCTCATTCTGCAAAGGAGGGAACGGAGACCCAGAGAAGTTAAAGACCTTGCGTGTAGTGAAAGAGCTCCTGGGTGCTTAGCCTATGTGTGGGGAGAGTTGGAGTCAGTCCATGGGGAGCTTTGGGGATTAGTCTGCTGCTGAGGAAGAGCATGAAGCCGGCGGATTTACAGGGGAATTATGCCTGAAACTGTGGCTGTTCATAGCATCAAATGAGATAACAATAAAATGATAATAACCGGCTTTATATAGGACTTTAAGGTTTGCAAAACCACTTTCAAATATCTTCCCATTTTGTCTTCACAATAACTCTGGGAGATAAGTGCAATTATCTCCCCATATCTCCATGTCCCCATTTACATATAGGTCTCCATTCTTATATGGGAATATATATAGGCACATACATGTGTGTACATATCACATACATATGTTCCGATATATAAACACATATGTATATACACATAGATCTGTTCCTATGTGTGTTGTATAGGAACAAGTATGTTCATAGAAATGAATATGTGTATATGTGCATACATGTATAAGCACATATGTTCCTAAATACAAACACATACGTAGACATGAATAGATCTGTTCCTATATTTATGTATGTGTATTATATAGGGACACACACATGGTCATATACATGAATATGCATGTATATGGATGCCTTTACATGTGTGCCTGAATGACTATATACATATATGTTCTCATATACAAACACATATGTACACAAACGCATTGTATATATGTATGCATTATGTATATATACATATGATTTCATAAAATTACTCTATTTCATTTTAATTGGCTTCTTTAGTAATCTTATATGTTTACTTTTATGAAATTAAAACCATAATTCTGCGAGGGGGTCCACAGGCTTCTCTAAACTGCCAAGGGGGTCCATGACTCAGAAAAGGGTGAGAACATCCTCTGGAAGTTACTCCTTGAGATGGCCTGGGCACAGGACAGAGAGGAGGCAGACAACCTTGCTCTGGAGAAGGGTTCTCAGAGAATGAAGGATTTCACCCTGTATGGAGAAAAGAGGGTTGGCTCATGGATGGGGCTTCGAAACTGTTTCAGGCCTGAGCTCTGCTTGGGCCTTTAGGGAGGAGAGAATTCACCAGGCCCCCAGGAAGGTCACTGATGATCTGTGAGAGGAGGCCCCAAGGAGGGAAATGATCCGACCCAGGTCCCTGCTTGGAAATGCTGCTTTCCCTCCTGCCAAGGAGGCCACTGGAGTCTGGGGCCCCTTAGGAAATGAGGCAATCGTTCCAGAGGCCTTGGGTAATGCGGATGCTGTTAGCCAACCCTCCTCCCTTACTGCCCCCCACCAGGATTAACCTCATCCTCCCTCTCCGGTCTTTCCCTTCATTCCTGGAGAGTGAAGTAGTGCTGGCTGCCTTGGGAGAGGCCCCTGAGTGACTTATTGGCCCAGTGAAGGTGGAGTGGGGGGTTGAGGGGGATGGGGAGAGGACATTTTCTGGCAGGGGGCTGAAAACCAAAGCCTCAACTTACCTTTCTCATCAACCTGAACCAAGCAGCTGATGAAAGGGTTCCCAGGGAGCCAGAGGGGAGGGATGGGGAGGAGGAAGAAATCACAACTAAGGAAAGACTCGTGAAAGCCTAGCTACCCTAACCCTTTACTTTACAGGTAAGGAAACTGAGGCCCAGAGAGCAAAAGTGACTGGTCTGAGCTCGCACAGCAAACCAGGAGCAGAACCAGAGATAACGTTTGAGTTTCATGACCCTCAAAACAATGGACCTTCCCCTATATTCCATTGTCTCTCTGAGTGGGACAGTAAAAACCCTAACTCTGGCTCAGGGGTTTTTTGCTGTTCAGTCGTTATCAGTCATGTCTGACTCTTCATGACTCCATTTGGGGTTTTCTTGGCAAAGATATTGGAGTGGTCTGCCATTTCCTTCTCTATCTCATTTTACAGATGAGGAAACAGAGGCAAACAGGGTTAAGTGACTTGCCCAGGGTCCCACAGCTAGTAAGCGTCTGGGCTGCCTCACTCCAAATGCAGTAAGTGCTTTTTCCACTGTGCCTCCTAAAATCTAGTGTTCATATAGCAGTTTGAGGGTTGTGAAGCACTTTCCATATAGTATCTGATCCTCACAACAATCCTGGGAGGGGGGGGGGTGCTATTTTTGTCTCCATTTTACAGATGAGGAAACTGAGTCAAGAAGAAGTCTCAGTCTGGCTGAGGAGATGGCACAGACAGAAAGAGCAGGGCAGTGCAAGGTTGAGATGAAGGGTCTGTGGTGGCTACCGGAAAAGGAGCTTAGTGAGGGCTGCGACAGGTTATGAAGGTTCCATAGAGGAGAAGGGCCATGACTAGGCCAGGGGTGGGGAACTGCACTTGAGGACCTAGAGGACCACACGTGGCCTTGAGGCTGCAGGTTCCCCACCCCTGAACTAGGCCTTGAAGGTTGAGAAGAATAAGCCCAGGTAAAAAGCGAGGAGGAATGACCAGCCTCTAGGATCCTTCCCCCTCAGCTAGCCAGTAAGGATAAAGGCAGGTGTGATGAGGGTTAGGGGCCAGAAAGGGGTGGAGAGGGGGAGGGAAGAGAGCAAAATGTGGGAGTGGGATGGATCCAGGGCTTGGCCAGAGGCACAAAAGAAAGGCCTTTCTGTTATGAGCTAAAATGAAGGAAACATTGTCCTAGCCAAAGCAAACTCAATAAAGGTCAGGCTGAGTGCCCGGTCTGAGAATCCTGCCGGGTCAGCAGCCCTGGGACAAAAGATTTTCCATGCTCCCTCCTCTGTTCACCCCCTCCTGGGAATTTCCTGGTTCTGCAGATGGGCGAGATGGGTTCACTTCCTATCCAGTGGTGCCTCTCCAGGGGCATATGAAGACCTCACCCCTCCTTTGCCCCAGAATCTCTGGGCACCAAAACCCCAGTAGCCTCTCCCATGCTCCTTCCCCCTCTACTCCTCTCCCCTCCAGGAGAACTTACTGAACTGCAGATCTAGAACTGGGAGGGGCCTCATTCCACAGAAAAGGAAACTGAGGCCCATGGACATTATGGTATAGGATTATAGGATCATAGATTGGTAACTAGGTGGCACATTGGATAGAGCCTTGACCATGGAATCAGGAAGCTAGGAGTTCAAATGTGGCCTCAGACACTCACTGAGCCAGTGGCTTAACCTCCGTCCACCTCATTCTCCTCGTGTATTAAATGGGGATAACCCTAACTCACAGACTCCCAATAGGCAATCATCCCTCTCTAAGTAAGGACCACCTGAAAGCAAGCCCCAAGAAAGGTGTCTTCTGCTAATCTCAGGTCCTCAAGCTCTGGCCTTGGCGTCACTGAACCATCAACAGAAAATGTCTCCCTGGGAAGAGAGGCACTGAAAAATAGGAGAACCGTGTTTTGGCCCCTCTGACCTTCTTATCATAATAAAATGTATATTGTTGTTATCTATGTATATGTTGTAACGCACTATAGATTATAAGCTTCTTGACCATAGGGACTAATGTCCACCCCCAATAAGATTATAGATTTAAAGCTGGAAGATATCATGAAGGCCATCTAATCTAACATATTCATTATACAGATGAGGAAACTCAGGAGTAGAGAGAGTATTTGCCTGAAGTCAGTGTGCCAGTAAGGCAAAATGGGCTTAGTTTAACGGGTGCCCTTGAGGAGTTTGGCTTTTGTTTATGGTGAAAGTACTTTCACCTGTTAAACGCTAAGCTCCAGGCCCAAAGCCCTATCAGGTGTGTGTAGTAGGAAGGCTGAATTTATGATCTCAAATATAATCATGTGTTCGTTTGAATGGTCCGAAATTGCAGGGTATGAGAGATTCTCTAAGGAGAAAACAACAACAAATTTATTTAGGCCCCACTGCAGCAAAAACTTGAACCAGCCTCCCCATTCCAACATCTTGACAAAAAGACTCCAGGCCCAGAAAGCCCATCTCACAAGGGCAACCAGGAGGCCACAGAAAAAACAAGATAGTATTTAGCCAAATCACGTTCACTGGCCTCACGTTCCTGCTCGCACTCGGGTAAGCCCCGCTTCCGCAGCTTCCTGCCTCCGCAGCTTCTGGCTTCCGCAGCTTTCTGCTTCTGCAGCTTCCGGCCTCCACGCCTTCCGCCGCCACGGAAGTTGTCTCCCGGCTCACCCCTCCTTGCAGCCGAGCTTCCGGGCGTTCTCAAGCCCCGCCTCAATGACCAGAGACCATTGGTTCCCGAGCTGGCCCCTCCTAAGTCACCAATCCACACCTACACAGGTTTCACACCTGACAGGGCCCTGGGCCTGGGGTTTAGCACTTAACAGCTGAAA
>CM053624.1:35820470-35837241 GCA_028646595.1 Phalanger gymnotis
CCAAAGAGATATTTCACATTGTCCTCCATTTTTTCATTCCTTTGGTTCTGTTTGATAATATCTTGATTTCTCATCAAGTCACTAGCTTCCACTTGCTCCAATCTAATTTTTAAGCTAGTATTTTCTTCAGAGGTCTTTTGGACCTCCTTTTCCATTTGGCTAATTCTGCCTTTCAAGGCATTCTTCTCCTCATTGGCTTTTTGGAGCTCTTTTGCCATTTGAGTTAGTCTGTTTTTTAAGGTGTTGTTTTCTTCAGTATACTTTTCAGTATTTTTTTGAGTCTCTTTTAGCAAGTCATTGACTTGTTTTTCATGTTTTTCTCTCATCCTTCTCATTTCTCTTCCCAATTTTTCCTTTACTTCTCTAATTTGCTTTTCTAAATCCTTTTTGAGTTCTTCAATGGCCTGAGACCAGTTCATGTCCCTCTTGGAGGTTTTTGTTGTAGGCTCTATGCCTTTAACTTTTTCTGACTGTATGTTTTGGTCTTCTTTGTCACCAGAGAAGGACTCCAGAGTTTGAGACTGAATCTGGGTGTGTTTTCACCATCTGGCCATGTTCCCAGACAACTTACTTAACCCTTGAGTTTTTCAACGGGGTGTGACTAAAGAGTTCTATGTTCCACGCTTGGGCAGATGCGCTGCCTCACCAGCACTCCTCCTGACCCAAGAACCCCCATCCCAGACTGGGCTTAAATCTTCAGCAGGCTCTGCACTCCTGCTCTGATCAGCCACTTAATTCCTCCCACCAAGTGGGCCTGGGGCCAGAAGCAACTGCAGCTGAATTTCTAAAGCTGCCCCCCCTCCGTTGCCTCAGGGGTGGAAGCCGAACCGCAAACTATGTCCCGTCCCGCAGCTTTTCCCACTAACCTTCTGTGTAGTCTTTGCTGTTTGTGGGTTGTGAGGTCTGGTGCATGCCACAGCTCAGTAATTCAGCATGCTAGGGCACTCTCTACTCCACTCTTGGTCTCGTTGGTCCGTGGTCTGCCGCACCGTGCGCGCTGGTCTCTGCTTGGCTCAGCTCTGCTCCCCTCAGCTGGGGGCTGGGAGTTCCGTTTGGGACAGACCTTACCCCGAGAGCATCCAAGCTGTCCTGGGCTGGAGCCCTGCTTCCCTCTGCTACTTTGTGGGTTCTGCAGTTCTAGAATTGGTTCAGAGCCATTTTTTTATAGGTTTTTGGAGGGACTTGGTGGGGAGCTCACGCCAGTTACTGCTTTCCAGTCGCCATCTTGGCTCCGCCCCCCAAATCCACTTTTCTTGCCATTTCTACTTCTTTAGCAATGGTAGTCATAGTGATAGTGGTGGTGGTAGCATGCTAAGAGTTGTCCTCACCTCATCCAAATGGACAATTTGCTATCCGCGGTTCTGGTGATGATCTTTTCACTCTATGGACCTTTGTCCATACCACCCCCCCATGCCTGGGATGGATTCCGTACCATTAAAATCTCTGCCTTTCTTTAAGGATCAACTCAGGAGCCACTTCCTCCATAAAGTATTCCCTGACCCCCCCCCCCAACACCTGTGAGGCAGTATGGTATAGTAGAAAGAGCACTCACTCTACCATCAGAGGACTTGCGTTCAAGTTCACCAGCCATGTGACCCTAGGCAAGTCAGCCTCTCAGGAGTTGGCCTTTTAAGTCTCCTTCAGCTCTAGATTTATGATCCCATGGTTTTTCTCCTTAAGTTTCTCTTTGCACTTTGGACGGGACTCTCCTTTGCCCCTATCACAGTCTACCTCATGTTTTGTTTATCTATGTACATGTCTTATACTTCATTATATTGTAAGATGATTCATATCATCTGTCTCCTCAGTCCATAGCTTAGTGCTATGTGCACAGGCATTCAATGAATTGAATGAAATTAAAATGAAATGAAGCTGAATTGAAGATGAGACTATTTCTTCCAACAGCCAAGCCCCTAGTATTTTCTATAAATACTGGCGACTTTCTCCAAATCATTGGCTTGGTCAAAGTGACAGTGGTCACAGTGATAATTCCTATGATATTCTTCTCTGTCTTTTCCCCTCCAGCACTGCCTATAGCCCTGAGGCTACCGACTATGATGTGCGTGTCTTGTTGCGGTTTCCCCAGCGAGTGAAGAACCAGGGCACAGCCGACTTTCTGCCCAACCGGCCCCGCCACACTTGGGAATGGCACAGTTGTCACCAGTAAGTAATGCTTCCCAGAAGCAGCAGGAAGGCATTACGGAAGGGTAGGCAGTTGACTGATATCTAGACTAGACATCTTCTCTGCCTTCCTGTTCGAGAGGTCTTTTTCTGCCTTTAAGATCCTATGTATGTGCTTGTCATTTGGATTCAGAAAAAAATGTCTGTGGTTTATAAGGGGCCACTGGTGTGGGTACTTCAACTATAATATAGGTTGACTGCCTTTGTCATGTGATATGAAGAGTACCAAGAATGTCTTTCCCGTTGTCCAAAAACATATCTTCCAGGGACCTGAAATTCCACCTTTAGAGATGCAAATCTTTGGTAAAGTTGACTCCCAGTGTTTTATACTGGCTTGGAGGTATGGAGTAAAATTCTGACAAGTGCTACCAAGTTGGAAGAGCTTTGAGCATGGGCCATGACTATATGACTGTTGTCTGAGGACCAGTCTAGCTAAGTGTAGAGAAGGCTCACAATCAGAAGGTTGACCACCAGGTGATGAATTTTTTAGCCATAACGACCCATGAATTTCACCTGTAAAGGTGAGGAGGGGTTGTGATATGTCTAGAGGAAGGCAATAAAATCATGTATCTTTTGAAGAAAGAAAGTATTCAAGATCTCTGTGAAAATTTAAACTGTGAATCAAAGGAAAGGGACAATATATATATAATTTATTATTATTATTATTATTATTATAAGGGTATGAGCTTAGAACCAGGTAGGGCAGACCTAGATGTGGGTCCCAGGGATGTTGAGGGGATGGGGACAAGTAAGATGTCACTAGTTTTGGATGAAGGTGTATGAAAGTCTTCTTTGGAAGGACTTCATTCCCAGACTCACACCAAAGGAGAGGCAGAAGATGCACCTCTGTCCCATCAGGCCCTCTTCTGGGAAAGACAGGTAAGAGGATGGATAAAGTAGGAAGTGAAGCAGCCAGCAATGGTATGAAAGAGAAAGGCCACAGATGCTGGGGATTCTCCAGAAATACTTGGGCCTCTGTTCAGCACCTTGGTCAGCACTGTGGCCTCTGAGTGAGCCACCACTGAGCAGGCCACAGCTGAGCATCTCTGTTCCTTGTAGGCATTACCATAGCATGGATGAATTCAGCCACTATGACCTGCTGGATGCTACCACAGGCAAAAAGGTGGCTGAGGGTCACAAAGCCAGCTTCTGCCTAGAAGACACCACGTGTGATTTTGGCAACCTGAAACGCTATGCCTGCACTTCTCACACACAGGTCAGTTGGGGAAGAGTGGGAAGGCAATAGAAGTAGGAGGAGGGTCCTGCCCAACAGGAAAAGCTAAATGAAGGTCTATAGGTGCTTTCTGTGTGAAACGTTGTGTTTAGTGGATAAACTATGAGCTTGGGCCTACCTCTGACATGTACTAGCTAGCTGTGTGACTATAGACAAGTCTCTATATAACACAGTAACAACCAGAAATCGGGAACACCCACTCAATGCATCAGTGTCTTTATTGAGCACCCACTGCATACTTAGCAATATAGAATTGACTGATGGCTTGACTAAGGTAGGCCTATAAGGGGTGATGATGAGGACAGAGAAGGGCTGGTCTGTGAATCTTCCAAATGTTTTAGAAATTTAATGGGGTCCATGAGACTAGTAAAGTTGATGTGGACAAAGATAAAAATCGTAAATAATTCCCTGGATTAACTAACAATGAGAGTTCAGAAAATCCTGCTCTTTTCACTGTTACTGTCCTTTTGTCTAGGGAAATAGTGTTGATAATGAAGTTCTGTACTGATTTTTCCAATTCCTGCAGGGTTCTCTTAGATCTCCACCTCTCTCTGCCCCTTTGCCATCAGACCCCTCACCATACCCCTCTCCCAGCCCAGCTCTGAGAAGGGACTTGAAATCTGAGAGGCCATTGAAAGAAGACTCATAAATCCTGAGTTCTGGACCCAGTTCTGCCATTAACTTGGGCCAATGACTCCATCATTCTAGGCCTTGTTTTCTTTCTCTTTAAAATGAAGACAGTGGGGCTAGATTATCTCTAAATTCCCCCCAGATCTGTTATATTCCATGGTACTCCAATTCTGTATTTCACAGAGCAGACCCAAAGTATCAGGAAGGAATGCTTGAAACAAAAGAGCATGACTCAATCTTCTACCAACCACTAGGTCTGAACAGCAGTCAGTCCTGGGAACCAATAGGAAAAGGGCTTGGAGAAACAGCACAGTGTGGGAGGTGAGTAGCCTGAAGTAAGGTCTGCGTTCTGAATTCTGTTCTCCCTCGTCTCCTCCCTTCTCAGGGCCTGAGTCCGGGGTGCTATGATACATACAATGCTGACATCGACTGCCAGTGGATTGACATCACTGATGTGCAGCCTGGCAACTACATCCTCAAGGTAGGTTTCCATGGCAACCAAGAGAGGCAGCAACCCTAGGGGATGAAAACAAGGAACATTTTCCTCAGATACATGGGTCTTGCCTCTGCTTCTACACACATCTAGGTGTAAAGTAAAAGATGCAGTCCTTTATCAAAGTTTTTTTTTCAGATCTCATCTTCAGATGCTTAAGATTAAGCAACTAAAGTATTCTGTTGGATGGGGGGTGTTGGAAAGACAGAATTTGTACTTTCTAAAAGAATTCTTTAGCATCGGGCACACAGGTTCCCCAAAAGATCATATTAAAGCCTTTGGCAAGGACATCCAGGTGGGCCGCGTTATTGGCATTAAAAATGCAGTAGGGCATCTGAGGACCAGAAAGGATGACAGAGGGGACCTGATCCATGCCCCTTCCTCAGGCAAGGTGGCCTTTTGAACCATCTCTGAGGCATCTCTTCTCTCCTCAGAGAGGAGGTACAATCTAGACTGTTGTAAGCAGCATGTCCCAGAGTTCCCAGACTGTGGTCAAAGCATCCTTCTTACTTAATTGAAGCTCTTCTTTCTCAGTGGGGGCAGGAAAGCTCTTCCCTTTTATTCTGAACACACTTCTAGACCTTATACTTTACAGCTCAGAGCCCAGACTGAGTGTTCTGTGCAAGGGAAGGGAGTCAGTCCCCTCTATTCAGGTTCATTAAAATCCCGTTCATGGAATTTGGAATCATTGTTCTATGGAACTTTGTCACTGTTCATAAATATAGGGTGTATTGATCTAATGAGCCATGCAAATGAAATTATGAGGGATATGTTAAAACAAATGAGTATAGCATGGTAACAGGAGAGGCAGAGCATATATGACAGGAAGTGTACTGGCCTCGGAATCGATTGTCAAGACTGACCCATCGCTTACTAACTTTGTGTCCTGGATAAGTTGCTTCACCCCTGGGAACTTCTTTTCCTCATCTATAAAATGGGCATGATACTCATCTTACTCACTAGATTGGTGTAAAGATCAGATGAAGTGATGGAGGTAAACTGCTTTGTAAATTCAAGCTATTGAAATATGCTTTGTTACTATAACAAATGATTCTTCTTACTGATAACAGAGACGTATAAAGTACTTTAAGGTTGGAAAAGCACCTTACCTACATTGCCTTATTTCAGTCTCCCAACAAAAGCACCCTTTTAAAGTGGGGGAATCTGAAGCCCTTAAAGATGAATTGGCCTGCCCTTGGTCCCCAATCAGTAAATGTTGGAGGCAGGATTTGAACCCAGCTTCTTCTCTCACTCCAGATCCAGCGCACTTTCCATCATCCCGCACTGCCCTGTTTACATATAAACCACTAATGTACTAATGATAACTTACCCTTAGCTATTCATTAAAGCAGGCTCAGGGGAATTTTTGGTTATTTTGTTTGTTTGTTTTTCCCACTTAATAGCGTTTGATTTTTTCCAGTTAAATGCAAAGATAGTTTTCAACATTCACTTTTACAAGATTTTATGTTCCAAATTTTTTCTCCCCCCAGCTCCTCCCCCCTCCCTGACAGCATGCAATCTGATATGTGCTGACATGTACAATCATATGAAACATGTTTTCACATTAGTCAACAACATTTTGTTAATGGCTAGAGGTGTCCTTTTTAAAAAAAATTCATTCATCCAGGACACTTTGTCGGTCATTCGACAAACATTTATTAAGTGCCTACTATGTGCCAGGCACTGGGCTAAGTACTAGGAATACAAAGAAAGGAAAAAGACAAACCCTGCTTTCAAGGACTTCATAGTCTAATGAGGGAGAAAACACACAAATAACTGTACAAACTGTAATAACTGTACAAAACTGTACACACAAATAACTGTATAAACTGTACAAATCTACACAAGATAAATTGAAGATCATCGGCAGAGGGAAGGCACTTACTTACATTAGTGGAAATTTTAAAAATCATTTACTATGTGATGTACACCGTGGGGATGCAAGGGTGAGTGAGCTGTGATTCGGGCCCTTAAAAGCTTGTAATCGAGCACCCGGAAGTTCTAGAATCATGTTGGTTTTTAAATATCTCAACAAATAAGTTTTGTAATTTAGCTCAGTCTCTCTCTTAGAGAGGTAGGAAGAGAGAGAGAGAGAGAGAGAGAGAGAGAGTCCCCCAAAATTAAGATTTGACAGTATAGCAATATCTCTGTCACAGATGAATAGTGGCACTGCTTGGAACCCATTATCTACTAATGAATTATGTTTTATTTTACATTCATATTTGGGTAGGAGCATGTTCTATTTGTCAGAAATTGCCTCTTTTAGAATCGTGGAAGTGGAAGGGGGCTAAATGGGATATTAGTCAACCTTCATTGTTTTGGGCGGAGCTTCAGATTTTTCTAAGAAAGTGAGGGAAAGGAATAATTTTGTGACTTCTCCTTTGCACTCTTTCTCTCACCATTATCTGTTTGAGTGGCCAGGTGAAATCATTGCTTCTGACCAAGTTCTCATCTCCTTCCATCCCCCTTTGCCTCATAGGTGCAGGTGAACCCAAAGTACATGGTGCTGGAGTCTGACTTCACCAACAATGTTGTGAGATGCAACATCCACTACACCGGACGCTATGTTGCCACCACGAACTGCAAAATTGCCCAGTAAGAGTCTCCACAAGTTTTCACAAGAGACCCCTTCCTTTCCTTCCCTCATTCTGCCCTCATCTGTACTCTGGGCAGGGAAAGGATGGAGGATCTTGAAGATGGTAGACCAGTGAGCCAAATGGAGAAGGAGGGGAAAGCATGGAGGTGGGGGATGGAGGGAAGAAAAGAAGGTTTTTTTTTCCTGATTTGAGAGCTTTGAAAACAATTAAACCAAATGTTCTGCCAGGCTCATCTGACCAGTGCTAGAAATGGGTCATGAAGATGATTGAGTAGAAATATGTGCAATTGATAGAGCTACAGCTGAAGAAATTCACTTGGGACTCCAATTCTGATTTTCCCTAAGGAATGCCCAATTAGTAAGGGAAGTTAGTATAAATTGAAAACATACTTAAGTATGATTGTGGACACCACTTACCTTGAGCACACATGTGGGACACTGGCTGCTTTAGTATTTATATCTGAAGACATCATTCCTAGCTCACCACTAATAGGATGGGGGCCCTGAGCTCTATTTCTTGCAGCTGATCCATGCACAATCTCATACCTGGTTCCCCTAACAAACACCTATATACATTTTTGAGACAACTAAACAATTAAGTTATCAGTCTACAGTCAGAGTTGGAGATCAGTGTGCAGCTCTGGTTAGAGAGTTGGGGGTTGGTCTGTGCCCATAATTAGAGAGCTAGTCTGTGAGTGAGATTAGAGGTCAGCTTATGGCCAGGATTAGGGATCTGTCTGTGGCCAGTCAATCTGTGACCAACCTTAAAAAGCTGGTCAATTAACAAAGAACCATTCTCTAACTAGGGTTAGGGAGCATTCTGTGGTACGTTAGGGAGTTTGTGGTCAAAATTAGGCCTTTGTCTGTGGTTGAGACTAAAGAGCAGTCTGTAACCAGGGTCAAATGATGTACCTGGGGTAGGGTTTTAGACTGTATCTAAAGATTCAATCTGTTAAAAAAGACCAAGCACAGATAACTGACCCACCCAGGGTTCAAAAATCACTGTTATCTTGGCCTTATTTGCACTGTGCCTTAACCACCAAGGTAATTTATCATAGACCAGTAAATATAACAGAAACTCTACTCCCTTGCATTTATATTCTGATAAAGTCCTATGAGAGTTGACAATAAATTGCAGTTTATCTAAGTCAGTTTGAAGTGAGTTAAACATATCTTCCTCATTTAAACAGAGCTTATCTAAATTGTGGGGAAGGAAGTAGGAAGTTTTTCCAGATTTCTCATCAAGTCTCACTTTGCCCAAGCAGACCATGGAGCCAACCAAGCAAGTTAGAGATAGTCTAGGAAAGGGCATCAGCAGCGACTGAGAGATAAGTTGTGGAGGCCTGCATTGATCTGCTTACTTCTGCCAAAAGAGGAAAAAGGCAACCTGTCCTTTCCACAGAAGATGCAAGTGGACTCTATAAGGGCCACTCAACAAAAGAGTGACAGAACTAGGGGAACAGAGGAGGCCATTCTGTTCTCCTTGGGGCCTCCTGGGGACAGGCTTCCTCTTGCGGACACGATCATTTTGTGGAAATCTGTATCATACTCTCTTCCAAACATTTTACATAAGTGTTTGGAAAGGGCTGCATAGTTCAATGAAACGAGTCTATTAATATTTCTCTGGGACTCCAACCACACCCTAGAGGAGCCAGGACAAACAGGGATCTAGGAATGAAGTTTTCCCAGAAAGTCCATGAGACGCCTGTTGGTTTTGACAACATTTTTTTGAAAAAGAGAGACACTTTTTAATGGACTTTAAAGAAAGAAGGCAGAAAAAAGAATTTCCAGACAGTCACAGTTATGGTCAGGGAAGGAAAAATGATCCAGGGTGGAGATGAATGTTTTTTAGTTGGTTTTGTGGGAATCTTTCAATGAAACCTCTAATGGACAGAGAGCTTATTCCAAAAACCTTTCTGATCTCGTCCTGAGATAGTTTCAAGCTGGTCCAGGGAACTAGTCCGAGTTGGTATGGAGTTATTCTCTGAACTGGTGCTGAGGTATTCTCTGAGCTCAAAAAAGTAGGTAGAACATATATCATGATGTTCATCTGACAAGTGTGGGAAGGGGGGAGGCCATGGCTCCATTACCACAACCTCCAGTTCCCTCTGCCTCCACAGACCTCCGTGTTACCCAGAGATGCTCAGGCTTAACTTGGAAGGATGAAAAGTGAGGGATGTGACTTGATACATTGCCCCAGGATCAACCTGTGGATCGAGCAAGGAAACTAAGTAATTTGCCCAAAGGTGCACATTGAATTAATAGTTAATCTAGGACTAGGACCTGGCTCTTCAGACTCCCTATTCCAGTTTTCTGCCCGTGATGCCATAAAGCCAGGTCTATCATGAGAAAAGAATTGTTGTAGACATTTCCCTACAATGATTTAATATTTTGAAAGACCTTTGTTGGTGCAATTTAAAACAAAGGATATCACAACCTTCTCCATGCTTTAATGCAGAAGGGGTAGCTGTACCCCACTCTCAACCAGAGTGGCCTTCATAAGTGGTCACAACACTGCCCCTCCCTCGAAAAAAGCACATCACCCTTGGTGGCTAACATTGTTATGATGAGTCTTTCTACACTTACTGTTGGTCATTGGATGATAGACTCACAGTCCTTCACCAGACCCATACTTGAAGCCTCCAAATCATGGAGTCATGCATAGGGTAGTAGACTTGGAGTCAGGAGGGCCTGGGTTCAAACCCCACCTCAAACATTCACTAGCTGGGTGACCTTGGACAAATCACTTAACCTGTCTGAGGTTCCTGTTTCCTCATCAGCAAAATCAACAGACTCATTGAATCCCTTTCAGTGCTAAATCTATGGTCTAATCATAGTAATCATAAGAATATGTCAAATGCTGGCATAATCTTAAAAAAAAACAGGAACGGATTCATGCCAAAGTGTGGCATTGTGGGAGGACCTTAATGTAAGCAGGAGCTTCTCTCTTTAGCTAAATCTTTCCTTGGTCTGTAAACCCCAAATATTAGACAGTTAGGTGAAGTGGGATCTGGAGTCAGAAAGACCTGAGTTCAAATCCTGCCTCAGATATTTAGTAACTATGTAACCCTGGACAAGGCACTCAGTGTCTGCCTGCCTCAGTTTCCTTCTCTGTAAAAATGGGAATGATAATAACACCTACCTACATGGTTGTAAGAATAAAATGAGACGGTGTTTGTAAAGTGCTTTTAAAACTTAGAACTCTATATAAATGTTAATTATTATTATTATTAATACTACTCAAGGCCAGACTGATACGAAGGGTGGGGTGGACAAGGGAGAGGTCTTAAAGGAAGTGAGATTTGAGATCCAGACTGGGAGAGGAGGAGGAGAGAGACTTCTAGGCAAGAGATTTCTGTGAATAACCATTTGAAAGGAAGGAAGCATGGTCAAGATGGGGGATGGGGAAAATATGTACAAAGAAAGAATAAGCTGAGGACTTCTTGGAGAGGGCCTTGAATGCCAGACTAAGAAGTTTATATTATCCATGGTGGGAAGCTATTGAAACCTTTTTTTAAAAAAAAGCTAAATTCCAAGGTAGAATTATGTATAATGATTAGTGAATGCATCCAGACATTCCTGGCCCTGGAGTTGGGAAGTGAGGTGGAGAGGGGAACAGGACAGTTCCTCACTCTCTAGGGAGGGCTGTATTGCAGCTGGAGGGTGGAGGAAGCCAAATAAAATGAGGGGAAGTGGTGGAAATTTATCCTATGACTGCTGATTGATATATTTGCCTTTTTCTCTTAGATCTTGACCTGCTCAGGATTCATTGATATCGCCCCACCCAAACATGGTCTGGCTCTTTCTGGGCCCCATGAGCTCTGCCCAAACTCCCCATAGGTCCTGTGGATGCTAGACAGGAAGGAAGGGGAACCTGGCAACATGGAACAAACTGGACGACCCCAGAGACTCTAGGTCTTATTTTCATACTTAACTTCCCCCCAAAAAACTTTGTTGTGTTGGTTGTTGGGGTTTTTAAATTTTTTTTATTATTTTGGCCACAATGCTGAGTGAAGATTGCTGATGATTTAAATTGAATAAAACAAGATTTTCTACTCTGTTGCTCTCCATGTAATCTGGCTAGGACAGGACTCTGGGCAAATATCCAGGAGGCTAGCCTACTATAACAAGTGTCTAGTGCTCAAACCACTGTTCCTCACAGGATTTAGAGCCACAAGGAGACCCCTTCATCACAAAAAGGAAACTGAGTCCAAAAGAGAATAAATGATTTGCCTAAGGCCACATAGGTGAAGCAAAGATTTACACTTGGCTCCTCTACTCTAAATCAGGGTTTTTCCACTTTCTACTCCTTTTTCATCAACTAGGAAGGCTCACAAAGGGTAGCACCCACCCCTAACCCCATCAGGATCACAAAGGAAATAACTGGCAGTCATCTAGGACAATTCCAGCATAGATTCTCAACACTAACATTGTTCGGGTCTCCATTCCAAGGAACGAGGAATGCTTCATATTGAGAGGTTCATATTCTTCTTGAAACATTATCCCTCTTTCTGAGAGCAAGAATCCTGGCTCCACTGCTTACTAGCTGTGTGACTTTGGCTAAATTGCTTAAACTCTGTGAGCCCATCTGTAAAATGAAAAGGCTAATACTCGTATTACCTATCTGGCAGGGTTGTAGTGAAAAAAGCTTTTTGTAAACCTTAGAACATCACAGAAAATTAAATTATTATTAATATCTAAAGTAGCCACTTATCTATGATAAAAGAATCATAGGTTTGATCCAACCTTCTCATTTTGCAGGTGACAAAATGGAGATATTCATCTGTCTCAGAGGCTTTGTATGGAATGCAGCTAAAAACTGAAGTGGTAGCTAGGAATAGGGAGAGAGCATAAGTCACTTAGCCAGACTCACACAGCAAATAGTAGAGTCAGGATTGAAATTTAGGCTTCTGACTCCAAATCAAGTACTTCTACTATACAATGCTGGGAATGACTTCTTGAGGGTCAATCTATGTGTTTGGAAAGGAACATTAATGATTATAGTTCGGTGCCAAAGCCAAAATATGCCATGACCTCAATCCAGTTCTCTGCTCCAAGCAGAGAGTTGGTTGGGAATGTAAACCAGGAGGCAAAGTTTGCATTAGAAAGGGACAAGAGAAAGAAAAAATTCAATTCAATAAAATTTATTTAACCAGTAGGGGCACTGTTGACCAGTTGCCTGAGCCTGTTCAGAAATAAGGACCAGGTACTCTCAAAGTTATGCACTCTGGAGTACCATTGTTCTTTCTGTCTCTCAAAGAGCTGGCTACCCCTCTCTTTTTATACTCCTTTGTGGTTGTTGAATGTCTCTCATTAGATTCTTGGTTTTTGGTGTCCCCATCCATTAGGAAGACGCTGTCCCTTGTCCAATCCTTGCTATATTTCAATGGAAATTTTCCACAAAATTATAGCATGTTGAGTAGAGTTCTTAATCATACTAGCAGAAAAGAATTAAATTAGCATATCAGGTACTCACCATGGACCCAACCCTTACATTCCCCCCTTGGACTAGGCAGCCCTTTTTGTCTGCAGCAAAGCCAGAACTCAGGAGTTTAAAGAAATATAGTTCAGGTACTGACGGTTGAACCACTTCCACATTTCACCTCTATGAAGAGGAATAGATGGTAACGACTGACTAGGTCTTGTAGGAAGATTGGGTCCTGGCAGTTCTGGCTGGATCTAGAATGATTCTCCCCTATTCTTCACAATTGGTTCCTTACTCTTGCTGCTCCAGCCCCTCATCACTTGGCTCTTATGATGCCTTCGCCTCCTCACTCAGCTCCATATGCATTTCTCATTTGTTCACTTGGATTAGTTCATTCCCTCATGTAATTCACTATTCGAGTCTCATCTCAGGAGAGTCTGAAAGGCAAAAAGTTGACTGGCCATACACCAATCGTCATTTTTGTCTCTCCATCCTTTTTACTTCTCCAAAGTCCAATCCATCTTTCCTGGCACTTCCGTTCCCTAGAGCACCAATTCTCCCAGATGAGAAGGATAGGACACATGGGCACCTTGCATCTCAGCCCCTAAGTTGACTAAGGACCTACACCATCTTAGATGTAGTAAAAGATACAATGGTACATCAAGTTTAGCTGGTGATGGATATGAATGGACTTGAAAGGTTTGAAGCAAAGTGCAGATCTGACATACTAATAAAGGCCCCTGAATCTCTGCCCAGGGCCCACAGGCTAGCTGACTGGATGTCATGTGGGGCTAGCATTGCTCATCACCAGATTTGATCTTAGGTGCTGAACTTTCCAGTCACATCAATTCTTAAAGACCATCCCCCCAAGTTAAAGATGAATTTTGGTCAACATCAGTGTCAGAAGTATCCACGTGGATCAAATAATACAACTCCAGAGGACTGAAGTGTCTAATAAAGGTTATCATATTCACTAACCCGAGAAGGCTTAGGAATCGATGGCAATGAACATTTCTAAGGAGGGGGAAGATACTATCCATGACATCCCCGATAGGGGAACATCATATTTCATGCCTTTGTTAGCTACTTTATATATCTCTGATATCAGAGAAGTTTCACTGGCTGGGGATATATAAATGTTGTCTGGAGCCAGGACCCAGGGAGTAGCTCCTGCTGAGAGTGGAGTTAATCCCCCTTCCAAAGAATCCCAGTCTTAAGCAGCAGAGCCTGAGAAACACAGGTCATGGCAGGCAAGGCCAGGGGGGGGCCTGGGTGACAGTATGATTGGAATGTAGTCCCCAAGCCAGCCTGTCAGCACATTCCACCTGGACTTAACTCTTTCAAGGGACACAGGGTAACAAACAGCAGCTGCAGCTCTAGACCTCCCTGGACAGAGCAGACTCTGTTGAGAGATCCTGGTACAGGGGTTTGGAATTTATCGTGCATGCAATCACTTCCAACACTTTCCACAAAGCACAAAAACAGACTGCAGAAGTGTCTGGAAGCAGGGAGACTCCTCATTCTCAGCTCCCCGAACCCACCTAATACCCATTTCACGCACCAATCAGTATGCCATGAGGGCCTTTGAACAGCCATCTTTGACCCTTTTTCCTTTCAGGAGCCCATAGGACCAGGAAGAAGAACAAGAGAGTTAGACAAGAGGAATGAGAGGGTGAAGAAAGAGTCCAAATACCTTAGAAAGTAGCCGGAAGAAACCTTAGACCATAGAATTATAGAATTTTGAGTTTGAAGAAACTTTAGAGATCATTTGATCTAATACCCTCATTAATTTTTTCAAATAAGTTTTATTTATGCCTTTTTAACACAACAAACATCCCCAGATAATACATAAGACTACCAACAAATGAGCCCCCTTCCTCATAACAAGGAAAAACAAGCAAAATCAACAGGCCTAGTGACGGCCTTTAGGTATATACCATTCTACACCCATATTCCCCCACCTCTCAATTGGAAGGAAGCCTCTCATTTGACAGAGAAAGAAGCAGAGGCCCTGAGAAGGAAAAAAATTGTATAAGGCTGCACAAAGATCCAGAATTAATCTCTTGCCTCCAAGTGTAAGACTCTTTTCATTATGTCATGTTGCATCCATATGGGGGGAGGGAACAAGGAGAAAATGACTTTTCAACTGGGAGATGGGAGACAAGTCATACAAGGGGAGACACACAGGTGTGTCCTAAGGGTTTGAGCTGCCAAGTGAACGAAGAGAGGTTTCCATCAGTCTCGCTGGGGGTGAGAGAGTTTGGAAAGCTTTTTCTTACCGTGTGGATCCAGGGCCACATCAATCAGATATTCTCCTCTCGTTAAGGGCACAGTTGGGACGTTCAAGTCCCTAAAAGGAAAGGGGACATTCCTAGCAACTGAATAATAATAATTGACATCTATGTTGCATTTCAAAGTTTGAAGAGCCCTTTCTTGTTTCATTTAGCCTCACAACCAATATACTAGAGGTACTATAGGTATCATAATCTCCATGGTACAGCAGGAATGTGAAGCACAGGGAGGCTCACGAATGCCTTGTCCAGAGTTACTTGGCTAAGAGGTACCATGGAGGGGGCCTGAACCCAGATCTTTCTGCCTCCAAGACCAGGACTCTCTCCACCATGCCACATAACACACACAAAGTGCTTTGTAAACCTTATACATGCTGGCTGATGATGGTGATTATCAGAGGAACAAGCCACCAAGAGGAGGGAGCAAGTATTTGTTATAGACCTACTATGTGCCAGACAGCATACAAAGTGCTTCACAAGCACAATTTCATTTGATCCTCCCAACAACCCTGGGAGATAGGGGCTGTTTTTAATCCCCATTTTATAGTTGAGGAAAATGAAGCAGAAAGATGTTAAGTGATTTGCCCAGGGTCACATAGTTAGTGTTAGAAGTCATGTGTGAGCCACTTCTTTCTGACTCTGGGCCCAACATTTTATCCAGTGGGCCACTGCATTTATCATCACAACCACCACCACCACCGCCACCACCACCACCACCATCATCATCGCCACCACGATCATCATCACCACCACCACTACCACCACCACCATCATCATTGCCATCATCATTTCTATTATTATATATCTAAGCTGGGCAAAGTAAGCTCTTACATGAGGTGATTTGAGGGTTCAAGGGCACAGGTCACCTTGCCCAAAATTATTATGTACAATCTTTTAGTTGTGAATAGCACTTAACATTCGATAAATTCAATGGAATGTTTCCCCTTTGGGGTCACCAATACCTTCTCTAGGCACCTATACAACATCACAATTCCCCCCAGAAGGAGAAATTCACTCTCTCCTCCTTCTTCTCTGGAAAGTAGCTTGTCAAATAGAGGTTCTCCAGAATAAGGACTGGGCATGGAGGTCTAGGATGGCCAAGAATGGCTCTCTCCCATTGAGCTACAAAATTAGAGGATTTTCTGATTTCTCACATTCTACCATTTGCCTAACCCTATGCCCTCTAGAATTCTACTCCTTCTCCCTTACTACCTAGCTAGGGCACCAGCAAACCACCTTCCTGTAATTCAACCAACATAAGAACTCAGTTATAAAGCCTTACTAAGCAACCAAAGGGGAAATGCTGGGCTTTCTACCTATTACCACTTTAGTGTGACTTTGGGAAAAATATTTGACCTCTCTAGGCTTCCATTTCCTCATACATAAAATAGGAACATTGGATCGGTGACATCAAACGTCTCTTCTCAAAATCCATGACCTGAGAGGCGGAGCCAAGATGGCAGCCGGAAAGCAGGGACTTACGTGAGTTCCCCCCATCAGGTCCCTCCAAAAACCTATAAAAATGTCTCTGAACAAATTCTAGAACTGCAGAACCCACAAAATAGCAGAGGGAAGCAGGGCTCCAGCCCAGGACAACCTGGATGGTCACAGGGCAAGGTCTATAGTGAACAGAGCTGGGAGCGGAGGGGAGCAGAGCCCAGTGTGGGCTGGGTCCGGACCAACCAGACCAGCAGCTGGGTGGAACAAGCCCTAGCACCCTGAATCAGTGAGCTGTGGCAGTTACCAGACTTCTCAACCCACAAACACCAAAGAAAACAGAGAAGGTTAGTGGGAAAAGCTGCGGGGACAGAGTGAAAGCAGTTCGAGGTTCAGCTACCACCCCGAGGGCTATGGGGGGTGTTGCAGCTACAGAACTACAGCTGCAATTGCTTCTGGCCCCAGGCCCACCTTGTGGGAGGAA
>CM053624.1:35837741-35858303 GCA_028646595.1 Phalanger gymnotis
AGGAAAATGATAAATGCTGGAGAGGATATGGGAAAATTGGAACATTGCTACATTGTTGGTAGAGTTGTGAACTGATCCAGCCATTCTGGAGAGTAATTTGGAACTATGCCCAAAGGGCTATAAAAATTTGCTGGGGCAATACCACTTCTAGGGCTATATCCCAAAGAGATCATACAAGTGGGAAATGGACCCATATGTACAAAAATATTTATAGCAGCACCCTTTGTGGTGGCAAAGAATTGGAAAATGAGGGAATGCCCATCAATTGCAGAAAGGCTAAACAAGCTGTGGCATATGAATGTAATGGAATACTATTGTGCTATAAGAAATGAGGAACAGATGGATTTCATTACAATCTGGAAAGACTTATATGCACTGATGCTGAGTGAGGGGAGCAGAACCAGGAGATCATTATACATGATTACAGACACACGGTATCTGTAAGGACTAACTTTGATAGACTTGGCTCCTCTCATCAATACAAGGTTCAAAGACAGCTCCAAATGACTCATGATGGGAAAAGCTATGCACATCCAGAGAAAGAATTATAGAGTCTGAATGCAGGTTGAGGCAAATTTTTTGCTCTCCCTTTTTTCCTTCTTTTATGGTTTCCTTTCTCCTCTCTCATGAGTCATTCCATTGGTTATAATTCTTCTTTACAACTGGACTATTATGTAAATAAGTTCAATGTGAAGGTAAATGTAGAACCTACATTGGATTACATGCCACCGTGGGGCACAGGGGGAGGAGAGGGAGGGAGAGAAAATTTGGAACCCAAAACCTGTGGAATTGAATGTTGTAAACTAAAAATAAATAAATAAAAATAACATAAAAAATTAAAACCAACAAACAAAAAAAAGAAAGCCTATATAATAAATAATACATGTTATTTTGAGAAAAAAAATCTCTTTCCACTTTCCTACCTCACATGATTATAGTAAGGAAATGGAGGAAGGGGTGGGGATGGATGAGAATAAGCATTTGTTAATTGACCACCATGTGCTAAACACTTAGAAATATCATCTCATCTGAAAGGGCTTGGCAAATGGCAAAGTACTTTATTATTAACATTATTATTATTATTTTGCACTTCTTGAAGTAGGTAGTGTGGTTCAGTGGAAACCCAACAAGCATGTATTAGGCACTTACCATGTGTCAGGTGCTCTGCTAAGTACTGGAAAGCATTGGTTTGGAGTGAGAAGACCCAAGCCCAAATCCAAGCTATACCCCTTACTGGGTGACTTTTGGCAAGGCCCTTAAACTCGATCACAAATGAGAATGCCTGTCTCTAAGAACTCCTAGGGATCGTAGCAATCAATAGATTTGGAGCTGGGAAGAAAGCAGGACTGGCGAGGCCGCCCAGCCCAACCTCCTCGTTTTACAGAGAAGGAAACTTTGTAGAGGTGATGCGTCCAGCCCGAGGTCACACACAGGGAGTTAAGCATCAGAGATAAGATTCGAACCCAAATCTTCGAACTCCAAAACCAGTGCTTTCCCCAAAGCACCATTTCAGCCCACAGAGGCAGCAGGGCCATGTGGCGGACAGAAAACCGGGCTCGGAGGACCTGGATTCCAATTCTAACTCTCACGTGTTTGGGCCTCATATCCTTCACCACTAATGAGGGGGTTGGAGTAGGCACCTCTGAGTTCTCTTCCATTGATACATCTACGAACCCAGGACTCTTCGATCGCCAATCCTGGGACCCTGGTTTCCCCATTTGCTTTGTGTTTCTCTCCATCTCTTCATTCTCCCAAAGATCAATGAGGCTCTATACCTCAACAGTCTGCTGGGTGATCAAGTGAGACAATGTCTGGAGAACATTCTGTGAACCTCCATGGAGAAAGCAGGAAGGGGACAAGCATTTATTAAGGGCCTGCTGTATTCCAAGCACCGTGCTAAGTGCTTTACAAATATTGCCTCATTTGATCATCATGGTAACCCAGAGAGGGGGGTGCTACTATGATCTCCACTTCACAGTGGAGTGACTTGGCAGGGTCACACAGCTAGTAAGTGTCTGAAATTCTATTGCCACTCTGGTCTTGCTGATCTCAGTCCTGGCGCTCTGTTCACGGGCACCACCAGCTGTGTGCTACAGAACTTGGACATGATTCAGATAACCATCTCCTTCTCATCTTCCCAAAGAGAGCGTAGCTAGAAACAGCCCCAGGACAAGCTGACGTTCTGCTGTTTTTCCTTTATATTTAAAGTTCTATGGACTATTATCATTATTTTGTTGTTGGCCTTGCTTTGCCAAAGTCGCTGTGGCCTTAGGTGGAATCCAAAAGCTTTCCGACCGATAATCATACAACTTTGGAGACTTCCTTTGGGGACATACTGATTCACTGATTTTATAAGTATTTTGGTAGCGAATGAATACATAATAATAGTTACTAGTTGATCTGTGGCAGCTAGATGGTACAGTGGATAGAGCATCCAGCCTGGAGTCAGAAAGATTTGAGTTCAAATCCAGCCTCAGACACTTACCAGCTGTGTGACCTTGGGCAAGTCACTGAACTCCGTTTGCCTCAGTTTCCTCATCAGTAAAAAAAGTGGAGAAGGAAATGGTAAACCACTCCAGTATCTTTGCCAAGAAAACCCCAAAGGGGGTCATGAAGCGTCAGATACAACTGAAACAATTGACCTACAATATTTAATATATAGTGCTTTAAGACCTGCCAAGTACTTTACATATATTCTCTCATTTGATTCTAAATGCAGCCAACTCTCCGTCATCCAGAGAGACATAGATAATCCAAAATAGTAGATAAGCCCCAATTTCTTCCAATTTGGCCTTGCACCAACAGAGTCAGAGACACCCACACTCCCCCACACATGTATCTCTCCACTACCCAGGATAGTGTCTGCTACATTGGAGGTTCTTGATGCATGTTTATTCAATTGAACTGAATGTCCCAACTTCAATTCCATCTGACCTACACTATTCTTGGCAGGGTCCAGCATCTTCTGGGGTGGTAGAGAGAAGAAGTGGCAAAGAATCTATCTCCACAACCATCTCTGGAACGGACAAGCCGTAGAGCAGATAATCCCCAAAACTAGAAAGTCGAGATTCATGCAAACAAAGGAAGCCCCAGCCCCGTGGGCCAAGAGAGGAATTCAGAAGGGCATCTCTACCTGTAGTGAGATCAATGAAGTAGGCGCTATGTGCGCTGTTGGGCAGGAGGATGTTAAACTGATAGCATGCCTGGACTTGACTGACCAAAGCCTCAGACAGAAACAGTTCCACGGCAGCCAGCAGCTCCTCCACTGTCAGCCTCTTCTTGGTGCTGCCATTGCTGGTATTACTCGGGTTGTTGGCAGGTGGGAGGGACCCTTCTACTTCATTTACCATCTCCATGGTGTCTGATGAGTAGAGAAGACAGATAACAGGAGAGAAGAATGAACAGATGGATGTGTTGACTGTTTGACAGCCCAACCCAGAACTGCAGAACCTCAGTGCTGGAAGGGACCTTAGAAACTACCTAAGCCATCGTTCACCTAAGGTCAGCATTGTCGCCAGGATCAAATGCGGTAATACAACGAAAGTACTTTGTAAAGCTTAAGGAGCTATATAAATGCTAGCTACAATTGTATTATCTTAAGCTTATATTCCTCTTCAAACAACTTGGGGTAGTGCATAGAGGAGGGAACCTCCAAGTCAGGATGACTAACATTAACTGACTGTGTGACCCTGGCCAAGTCTCCTTATTTCTCAGTGCCATAGGCAACTCTAAGACTAGACGTTGCAGAGAAGGGACCGACCTTCATCAATAGAGAGCTCTATATCTGAGAGTTCCCTAGATCATGGAATCCCCAGTTGAGTTCTTATTCCTTATTAGACCAGGGTTTCAATCTCTCCAATCCAGTAAGAGGTTCCCAAGATGGATCCCACCACATCTCCCCCATCAGAAGGATGACTCTCTAAAATCTAAATCTAAATCTAAAATCTAAAATCTAAAATGACTAAAAAAAGTCATATATCCTCTTACCTCTGATCTATCCTCTGATCTGATTTTGCCATTCTAGGAGGTCTACTGACCTAACTTTCTTCCCCAGCTCCCTTTATTTCCTGGCAGATCAGCCCAGCATTTCACCTTCAGTATTATCTAGCAATATTTTCTGCCAGCCCATCTTTGGGGAGACATGTTTTGGGGATCAAGAATGACTACAAACTGCCCAAGATACGAGGCGGGTGGCAGAAAGTTATTGGCAAGTGAGACGGTTTATGAAGTCAAACTCTCTTCAAGGGCCCCAAGATCTATAGCTGAAAGTTTGGGAGAAGGGAGGAAGAGGAGGAAGAGGAGGAGGAGGAGGAGGAGGAAGGAAGTAGAGCATTCCCTCAGTGACATCATCCTCAAAAGTTTAAAGACTCATAGAAGAAAAGCAGAATCTTACAGTTGCAAGAGTCTTTAGACATCATAGACTCCAACCTTTCTCCCAAAGCAGCAGTCCCTTCCAGACCCTCCCTGAATGGTGGACAACCAGACCCTTGTATAGACAGGGAGCTGACTACCTCCCAAGGCATGACCCATTGTCTAGTTGCAAAACTCTTTTCCATTGAGCTGAGATCTCCCTCCCTTCCCCACTGGTCCTACCATCTTTCCTCTATCTGAGCTCATCGGTTGAGCTCCAGCCACAAAAATGTAACTGGTCAGAATGTAACTGTTCTCAGAGGTGGCTGCTTTGCTGGGGATCATCCAGTTCTTCCCCTTCCACTCTCTCTTTCTTCACATTACTTTGTCCCTTTCACTCTCCATCTTCTTAGGTCCCTATCTCCTCTCCTACATGCAGAGTTCTGGGGTGGGATGAAGAGCTTCTCCATCCATCCCCACATTTATACATGTGGCTGCCAAAGCCTTTTGATTCTACTCCAACATTATTGGCAGGACAACTTTGGTGTAGCAGATTGAGAGCACACCTGGCATTAGGAGATGTGAATTCAAATCTTGTCTCTGATACTAACTGGGTGACCATGGGAAAGTCACTTCACCTCTGTGGCTCAGTTTCCTCATCTGTAAAATGAAGGGGTTGGACTCAATGGTCTTTGAGATTCCTTCCAGCTCAAGAGCTACGTTCTCTTGTATCTGTACTCTCGATGAACTCTGGGTCCATCACTTCTCACTTGGGCTATTAGAACAGCCTCCTAACTGAAATCACAGGCTCTACCCTGCCCAGCTCAGCCTCCACACAGCTACTACTATAATCCTCCTACTGCACATGCCTGACCATCATCACCCCTTCCTCTCTTCCCTCCCTACCTTTCTACCATCATCCAAAAACTTTCCATGGTTCTCTATTGTCTGTGAAATAAAATACAACTGCCTTCGCTTGGCGCTTAAGGCCTTCCATAATTTGGTTCCAACCCACTTTCCCATCTCATTCCACAGGGCTACTGTTTCATACTGTCCATTCCAAACAAAACTGGACAATCAGCTGTTTCTCAGTCTCTTCCCTTCCTCTCCCACCTGTGCCTAGGATGCATTCCCTCTTCCTGCTGAAACCCTTCTGTCCCTTAAAGGCCTTCCTTAAGGCTTGTCTTGGTTTTAACCCAAGTCTGGCCCCCAAGCTACATCCCTACATCACCAATTAATTACCGGACAGACCTTTCAAACTGGATGTCCCTGGGGCACCTGAAACCCAATATGTCTAAAACAGAAACTGTCATCTTTTCTCCCTGCCCCCAAACCCCCTCATCTTCCAAACTTCCTTATTTCTACTGAAGAAAATCACCAATCTGGCACTATGCTAAGCTCCACCCTCTCCTCCTTCTCCCGCCATATCTAATCGGTGGCTGAATGTTGTCCTTTCTCTCCTCATAATCTCTCTCCACCTCACTTCAGACCCTCATCACCTCTCACCTACATTATTGCAACCACTTGATCATACCTCTCTTTGCCTAAAGATTTTCACCTCTCCAGTCCATCCCCCACACAGCTGCTAAGGTAATTTTCCTTAAATGCAGATCTGACCACATGACTCCACTCAATGGACTCCAGTGGCTTCCAATTGCCTCTTAAATAAAATATAAATTTCCTCTCTTTAGCTTTGGAAGCCTTGCACAAGCTGGCCGTAGCTTTCCTGCCTCATTGGCTATCCCTCCCCCTCCCACATTCAGTGATCCAGCCCACCATGGCCCCCTCTCTGCCCCTCACTCACAACGATCTATCTCCCATCTCTCTGTCTTTGCATCAGCCAAAGACTGTGTCTAAGATGCCGCCCGAGTGTCTCTCTTTTCCTTTAAGGTGCAGACTTCTGCGGGAAGCCTTTTCTGATCCCTCCACCTTCTTCCTACCAAACCACTTTGCATTTAATTAACCACTTGGTACATATTTGCATTTGCTTTTGCTTTCCTTTCATGCCTCTCTTATTTATATGCATACCCGAGGTCTTCCCCATTTGGAAGGGAAGCTCCCTGGAAGTAGGCACTGCTTTCTTCTTGCTTCTTGTATTCTCAAATAAACACTTACCAATCAAGGACTGATCCATTGATCTCTCTCAGACCGCTAACTGCAAATGACCGCTCCCTCTGATTGCCGAACCAAGAACGCTCTGCCCAAAGCCTTCTTTTCCCCCATCATGTTTTGCCTTGCCTTTTTCTTATTTGTGGATAATCTCCATCTGCCACAAACTACAAGCTCATGTTTCATATTCACGTCGCCAGCACTCTGTACATCCTAGGTACCCCGGTGTTTGCGGATTGAATACATCCGAAAGCCTCTTCACCCCGGCCCAGCTACCTGTCTCAGGTGCCACAGGAGCATGTCCACCGCCGCTGGCGCCAAAGAAATGGAGTGCCAGCTGTTGGATGGCACTGTCCAGGCCAGGCAGGGCGGGGGCATCCTGGGGAGCCTGCAGAACAGCCTCCACCGTCAGCTCCACTCGGTCCACTTCCAGACCCCACGATTTGGTCATGTCATTAATCTCCAGCTGGGGGGCAGGGGTGGTGGCAAGTCACAGGGGGTAGAGAGGACAGGAGGGAAGAAAAGAGGACAGGAGTTGGCATCGCCTGGGCTAGGGGAAGTTGGCAGATAATCCTGCATGTGCATCATCCCCAGGCGCTAAGTCTGCCCTACCCGCTGCCCAGGGGACAGCTGAGGCTTGCTCAGTCTTTTTGCATGAATCGAGGAGGGAATGATCTGCACAGGGATCTCCAGTCTTGGAAGGACTTGGACACCCATCCTTTGAAGTGTTCCTCAAACCCACTCAGATTCCTCCAAAAGTGCTATTGGGCACAGATTCATTTTTTTCTTGTTTTCTTTCCATTTGCCTCGTGAGAAGACCTTTTCCCTCTGCCACCCCTCTCTCCCCCCGAATAATCCCAGACTCCTGTCCACCAACAGCAGTTAGACAGACAAAAAGGATGCTTACTAGGAGCTGATCCCCAATCTTCAGCTTTTCCATTTGGATCTCACGCAACTGCTTCTTTAACAAGGTCTTTGTCATGGCATTCTGGGCTGTCATGCGGGTGGCTGAGTTCAGGTCCTTCACCATCATCACTGATAACACTGGGTCCCAGATGCGGAACTGGACATCAGCCCCAACAGAGACCAGCGCACCATCCTTAGAGGTCAGCTGGAAGGAAGAAGTGGGTCAGAGATGGCCTAGAGGTCCGGGGCCTGGACCAGTTTTCAGCAGAGATGGGCAGTGATGCTCCATCAGTTCTAGCTGTAGCTGTATTCATTCTGGTCACTTCCTCCCCCTGCCATTCTCAGACACTCTCTAGGATGACAGAGCAATGCCCCACCAGGCCCACTTTGGAAGACCCAAGGGGAAATGTGGGTCGTTGGTACATAAGACACAGAGATATTCACATGCTCAATCATAGACGCACCTGGTTAATTTATCATTAAATGCACATTTATCATTTGGTATAAGGGGAAAATGTTGGCCCAGGAGACAAAGAACCTAAGGTTCAAATCCCAGCTCTGAGCAATGTGACCTTGGGCACTTAAATTCCATGGGTGTCAGTTTCCTCATCTATAAAATAAGGAATTTGAACTAGCCAGACTCTGGACTCTCCTCCATGAAATTTATGATCCTACTGAGAGCCAAGCAACATGCAAAATATTGAGGATGTGCAAAGACTCACTGACATGGAGACGCTTACTCAAATGTTCACACATTTACACACACACACACACACACACACACACACATCTCCTCTGCCCTTCACTGATTAGGAGGAAAGACAGTGGTGGGACCCATTCACCTTTCCCAATGGGCTCTGAAGTCTACCCATCACAGAGGTTATGCTGGGGACCCCCACAATTGGCTATGCCAGGAAAAGAGTTCAAGAAAAAGACAGAAGCAAGTGGAACAGCTGTTGTCTATGAGATCTAAAAGAGAAACCCCCCTTTCCAGTCGCTTCTCACTTCCTTCTTCTCTCCTCACCCCTCAGAGCCAATTCCAGTTAGATCTCCTGCCATTTTGTTGTCTTGCAGCCTCATCATCCTCTGTCATTGCTGGCTGAGGACCTGGCTTTATTTGTGGTGAGTGTCTTTTTTTGAGAGGGAGGTGTTATGATGCTGCCTTGTGCAGAGGTTTTCTCCAAAATCAAATTCAATACTGAGGTCAGCAGCAGGTAGACAGACATAAGGGGCAGATGCGGGAAGGATTCACTAACCCCAAAGCTGGGCCAGCTTCTAGGGCTCAAAGAGCCTCTTAGGCTCCAACTACTGGAGTATAGAACTCACCAATTCTGTTCCCTGAATATTGCTTTGACTCTACTTTCTTTTCCTTAAATATTAATAAAGTCTTCGGGGTGGGGGGGAGGGGAGGAGTAAGGAACAAAAACATTCTCCATCTCCAGGTGAGCTGAGGAACAGAAAGGAACCCCTCAGGCCTGCTGGTGGCAGAAGAGAGATCTAGAGGGAGCTATTCCCTAACATCTCTGGGAAGCCAGGGCAAAAGCAAAAAATTGGAAAAAAGACAGAATGGTAGCAAATCAGGCCACTCAGAAATTGCATTTTCTCACCACTTCCCCAAGTTCCCCCAATCCACACTTTCTCCTCTTATCTACTTAATAGAAGCATTCTAAATCCGCAATTGGATTCTTCCCCCTGCCCCTATCCTTCCCTTGTGGGTCTGCTTTGTCTCTGGGTCCCAGCTTAACCCATTCTAACAGGCCCCAGACAGAACTGACAGTTCCTGTTATATTATTGGCCTAAATCACACCCTCCTTCCCCTGGATTTTGTCATTACTCCATCATTTTTCTAAGTGTGTAAGCTTTATCTCTCATCACCCACTACCCCCCTCCATCAGTCTTTAATTTCCCTGGTGACATTTTCCTTCTGGGTCTTCCAATAATGTGAAGCTGGGCCTGCAGGATGTATTTACTGAAGAAGGAATGGATGTCTGGGAACCAGGACAAATGTCCAGCAAGAGAAAAGCCATGAGTAAGTGAACCCTTCTGCCCATGCCTATAGTCTGTCTCTGCCTACTCCACAAGCCCAGAAGTATGGGAGAAAGCTGCCATCAAGGGGACACAGGTGACACTCCTCACCTTACAGGGAGGGACATTGAAAGCTCTTGTCCTCAGATCCACCCTCTGCCAAGAATCGATGAAAGGAAGCAGCAGGACCATGCCCGGGCCCAGGGGGGCCCGAATCCGCCCCAGACGAAACACGACCATCCGCTCATAGGTAGGGACGATCTGCAAACAATGCACATACAAGCAGATTGGAGCAAAAAGCCGGACTAGAGCTGAGGTTAGAGGGCCCAAGATGGCCACTCTGCCATGCAGGCCTACCACAGAATTCTGCCAATTTCCCTGGGTCCTTACACATCCTGACCCCTCCCTTACTCCCATCTCACCACTGCTGGAAATAAGGAGAAATGATTAGCCAATTTAGAATCTCCCTTCTTCCTTCTGTAATGTCTACCTATGAGGAGGGCAAAGCACTTTACTCCCTTCCTACTCCAGAAGCCAGGAAAGAAACATATGTCTAGGAGAAGAAAGTAAGGCCTATAGTGGTCATGACTTGTCCCCTACCACAGAGCAACTGATGGACTACAGGGTCCAGACTAGAACCCAGGCTCTCCAAAGCACAATCCACTACACAGAATTCTCTTCCTTGGTCCATCCAGTCCAGGATTCTCTAGGGTTGTTTTGTGGAAAGGGCTGGTCATTCTCTAAGCATCTCTCAGTCTTCATGGATGGCTCTGCCATTCATCATTCTATCCAAATCCTTCTAAGACCCACTTCTATGTCCCACCATCTCCTCCTAGGGAGATGGATTCCACATATACCTTACCTGCTGGATGAAGCAGGTTATCTATTTATCTTTCCTAAACTGGCCTGACGGGAATTTCAAAGGTCTCTTTGTAGTCCAAGTATTTTGGGATTTGGTGATAAAGTTCCAGTTCATTTTATCTCTATCTAGCAGGATTGTTTAGCTCTTGAATATTTAAGTATAATAATAACACTCCTATATATGGAACTCGAAGGGGTACAAAGTGGTTTCCTCATATTTAGGAGGTAACGTCCCCATTTTAGAGACAAATCACAGGCTCAATGAGGTTGTTATTTAGAAAGGTGGGATCAAGGGATCACACATTATTTTAGAGATGAAGAAACTGATTCATTCAAGGTCATACAGATGGCAAGCAACAGAGCTGGAATGTTGGCCTTCTGATGCCAATCGCAGTTATTGCTCTTATGCCACACGGATTTGGGAATCAAACCCAGGTCTACAGCTCAGAGTCCAACCCAATTTCTAATAGACCATGCAGCTTTTCTAGTGTTTTGTAAGCCAAAGTGCACCATGCTCTTTGGCCTCTCCTCAGCAGGAAGGCCCATGATCCCTCAGATGACTCTAGATGACTTCTCTGGACCTCCTACAGTTCCATGATATCCTTCACAAAGTATGGTGATCAGAACTATATACATATATGAGATTCCAGATGCGGATGAACACATCCATCATAGTCAGAGGGTCTTCTGTTTTGTCTCTGATGATCTTTCCTGATAATCGAGGGTAAGGTCTTTGGTTAGGGTTAAAACAATCTGCAGCATCCTAAGACAGATGATGGACTGGTGCCACTCCTTGCTAATATGCATTCTCCAAGGCAGAACCATTGGTTTGCAAGACTAAGAATGTGTGGGGCTGACCGTGATGGGATGTAAAGGACATGGTCAATGAACAGGGGTTCTAGACCCGGCTCACCCCTCAAAGTGTCTAAGTCACTGCCCTGCTCCAAGCCTCAGTTTCTTCATCTGGCCAACAGTGATCAATATTCACCTGCCATTGTAGGGGCATTGCAAGGAAGAAGGGAAAAGATAAGTCAGGAAATGCCAAAGCCCTTTGCAAAGGTTAGAGGTGTTGGGCAGACAAGGCAGGGAATGGTCCCCAGCCCTTGCCAGTTTTACCTTCAAGGCAAACCATCCAGAAATGGGGAATGTGACAATGAGTAGCAGGAACACCAGGAAACTGATGATGCTGTGGCAGATGTAGGATGGCCAGCTCTGGGGAGAGTCTGAGGAAGAGACAGAGACAGAGGCTGAATAGGCAGCCCTAACAGAGGGGACTGACAAGAGAGTGGACTGAGGGTGGTTGCTACGGAAGCCTCATCAGAAAAAGGATGCTGAGCTGAGAATCAGGAAACCTCGATTCTATCTGGGCCCTCCCCACTCACTTCCTTCTTTCTTTAAGTTCCTCGAGGGTGGGGACTGCTCCATTTTAATCTGCCAAACCGGACGGAGGCACTTAACAAATACTTATTGAATCGCTGAGGACGCCACCATCCCTCTAGTCATACAAGCTGGAGACGTGACTTTGATTGCCTTGCCCCTAGAATAGAAGCTCCATGAACGAAAGAGCTATTTCTCCTTTTGCTGTTGGATCCCCACCCCCTTACATAGTGCCCTGAAAACATGAGGCATTTAACCAATGCTAACTGCATTCAATTATATTGGATTTCCCTCTGTACCTCAGTTTCCTCATCTGTAAAATGAGGAGGTTGAACTAGATGATCTCTGAGGCTTTTTTTTTTCAGCTCTGGCATTTAAGCTTCCTACAGAACTTTGGACCAGACCTTGGGAACTTTCTGAGTTTGGTGGAGTCTGTCTTTCCCAGGCTCAGTATCTCTGTCTGGAGCTTCCCTTCCCCACTCATGGCTAGCTCTCACTTCACTTTTCACCCAGGCCTGCCCTACTATGTGAGTAAGAGGCAGCAAGGTGGCATCAGAGTTGTAGAGTTGGAGCCAGGAAGACCTGCTGTGTGACTCTGCAAATTATTGAAGCTCTGTTTTTTCCTCTTTAAAATAAAGGAAAATAACAGCTACTACTTCACAGAATTGTTGTGAGAATCTAATGGAAAGACACAAGTAAGGTGGTTTGTAGAGCTTAAAGTACTATACAAATATTATTTTTTAATATTGTTACAGACTTTCTCTCATTCCCAACTGTATAATAAGTGACTCACGCTCCAGCTTATCACCTCACAGCCTTACTTTTTGGTTGTTTTTAATAACTTTTTTAAATCTTTTTTTTGAAGGAGGAAGGGCAGGGGAATTGAGTTTAAGTGACTTGCCCAAGGTCACCAGCTAGTAAGTGTGTCAGGTGTCTGAGGCTGGATATGAACTCAGGTCCTCCTGACTCCAGGGCTGGCACCCTACTCACTGTGCCACCTAGCTGCCCCTAGCCTTACTTTTTGTAACAGAGAACTCATATGATAGAAAGGTTTAATCTGTTCTTTTTTTTAAAAAATCCATTTATTACTGTAAGGAATGCTATTCTTTTGTTTTTTGGCCCACATATCATCAGACATCATTGAGACAGCTGAAGGAGTGATCAAATTCTCAGGGACAAAGAGCAAATAAGCAATCCACACCACTCATCACACTGACCACATCACTAGAACATGAAACAGGACCAGCTTACAACTTGGTTCTATATTCTACGGACTGCAATAAGATCCCTGACCAGACTCAAGAAAATAAGATCTCATCCCAATCTTTTATCACTCCGCCCCTCCCTGTACTTTGCTACCCCAAACCCTGTTCTTTGTCTTCACCGTGACCTCCAAATCCTTCACACCTCAGTTCTTTCCTGGGCTATTACCCCATGAACTGGCCACACTCTCCTCCCTTTCCCCATCCTGACCCTCTGGTGAACCAATTCAACTCTACACTCTCCTCTTCTCTGAAGGCCCTTGCTCCCTTATCTTATTAAAGACATTGCCCTGCCAAGCCTCAGTCTCAGACTCCTCCCATCATCTGCTGCCTTTACTCTAGCTCATGTGAATGAACCTGGAGAACAATCCAAAAAACCAACCAGCCTACCAGCGCCAATAAAATTTTATGTGTCATCATCTCAAATGGGTCCTCGCTTTGATACAGCAATCCTTTCACATCTTTCTAATCGATTCACTATCCTGCTCACCAAAGTGCCTGTTCCAAATCTTTCCAATTCTCCTCAAACCTCCCATGGCTCACCCTCCCACCACCCTCTCAGCTGAGAACCTTGACTCAAATTTCACTGGGAAAAAAATTGAGGGCATTTGTCAAGAAATTTTTCCTTTTCCTTCCTCTTCATCTCACATCACTTAGACACCTTCTGCCTCTATATCTTCCTTCATCATGGCTCATGGGAAAAGGCGACCTTTCTCCTTGCCAAGGCAACCTCCTCTACAAACACACAAATGATCTCACTCCATCCCATCTTTCCCAGAAGATTGCCTCCTCAATCATCCCCAATCTCTTTAATTTTCAATCTCTACCTTCTGACTGCTTCTCTGATGTCTATAAATACCTCCATGTCCTTCCTATTCATTAAAACTCCACACTTGATTCTACCATCTTAGCTAGCTATCATCCTATATACCTCTCTTTGTGGCCAAATTTTCTTGAGAAAGCTGCCTAGGAACAAGTGCCTCTCCCTTCTTTCTTCTCTCTTCTTCTCTGCAGACTTCCAAATGAATCATTCAGCTGAAAATCTTCTCTCCATCATTACAAGTGATCCCTCATTTGCCAAGTCTCATAGCCTTTCCTCGATCCGCATCCTTCTCAGCCCCTCTGCAGCCCTTGATATTATTAATTCTTCTTCTCCTTAATGGTATCTTCTCATTGTTATCTTCTGGTTCTCCTTCTACCTGTTTGAATACCCCTTCTCATTCTCTTGTGCTGTATCTTCATCCTGTTACTAGGCTCACAGTAGGTGTTTAATAAATGCATGTTGACTTGATTTGAGAGGGCATCATGGGATAAATTAAAAATAGCAACTAAAGGATTTCATTCATATCCCAGAATCCTCACCTTTAAAAGCCCATTTCTTGTGACAGCAAGGGTCCATATAGAAAAAGAAAGTAATAGAAACAGGTCATCTTTTTTCATGGCAAAATCTAGACCAGGGGTGGGGAGTCTTCCTTAAGTGGCTTTGAGGCCACATATGGACTTCTACAACCTTGGGTGTGGCCTTTTGATTGAGTCCAAATTTTATAGAACAAGTCCTTATATTAAGGGTATTTGTTCTGCGAAGTTTAGATTCAGTTGAACGGCCATACCTGAGGACCTAGAGGGCCACATGTGGCCTCGAAGCCACAGGTTCCCCATCCCTGATCTAGACATAACCCAAAAATTCCAATATGATGATATTTCTGATCAATAGTGTAAAACCTAATCTACTCCTTCAATAATTATCTGAAGGGACTTTAGATATTTCCTGGAAATCACAGTTCAATCTACCTGACTTTCCTAGGCTTCTTGGCAATCTACATTACTGCCATCAAAACAGAAACTCTTCATCTCTTATTACTGAAAAAAAAATGGTTCTTGGACCAGTTAAGAGATTCTAGAGTTTCCGAAAAAAAACTATTCTTAAAAAAATCAAGAGACCCCTATATCTGTAATCATTGGATTTGGCAATTCTGAAACCTGATTCTAGCTAAGCTTCGAATTACTAAGTTTCATTTTCAGATTTAAGTCTGACTTATGAGGAAACAAAACTTCAACAGGAAGACAGTTGGCCAGGCATAAGAAAATTAAGATGGAGAAAGAAACAGCTCAATGACTTCAGTTAGACCCTAAAGCTAATTGCCTCCCAGTATCCTAACCTAATTTAAAAGCCTGCTTCACCTTATGAGAGGGAGCCACAGGAGAAGAAATGTAAAAGCTGAAAATGTATTTAAGAAACCAAGAAAGGGGGGAGGGGAAAATGTGCTTAAGGAGCCAAGAGAGAAATAAAGGCATCCACTCATGACCAAATCTTCACATCCACAGCCAGTGCGAAGGCCCAAAGATGGAAGATGAAAAGTTACGTGTGAGTAACAGCACAGATTCGTGACAGTTTGGCTGGACTGAAGACAGTGTGGTTTAGGAGTAATAATGGGGATAAGGCCTAGAAGGCAGGACGAGGTCAGGTTGGGAAAGGTTTTTATTCTATATGATTTTATTCTACATTGAGTAGAGGGGCAACACGGCGTAATGTGAGCTTTAGGAAAATCCCTAGAATGAATGAATTTCAGCAGACATGATGATGGGGAAATGCCTGGTGACAGCTCTAGGTTTATGCCTCTGGGTAGGGTTTGGAAAGCCCATCAATTTAGCACATCAAGCGGGCTCAGGCAGGGGTGGACGTAGGGTGTGAGACACTCAACCCAAGCTAGAGAAAGAGAAGGCATAGAATATGGCAATATTTCTTGACTCTTAGTCCAGGCTCCATAGTCCCATACCTGGCCTAACTGTGTGTCCTCTGCCAATTACCAGAGAGGAGATCTTTCCTTAGAGTCCAGTTAAGAGATTCTTCTAGGTCCTGGGAAAACTCTGAATGGGTTTCTTGCCAGCATAGCCTAGGTCAAGGCAGCCTCGAGGCCACATATGGCCTTCAAGGACCTTCTAGGTCCTTGGGTGTGACATTTTGATTGAGTCTAAGTTTTACGGAATAAATTCTTTTATTAAGGGGATTTATTCTCCAAAGTTTGGATTAAGTCAAAGGGCCACACTTGAGGACCTAGACTGCCACATTTGGCCTTGAGGCCACAGACTCCCCACCACTAGGCTAGGTCAGTCCTAAATTAAGCATTAAACAAATCTGGTCTCTAAGCAACAGGCAGAAGGGGTCCAGCTTCCCAGCCATGAAGTGCTAGATGCAAATAATGCAATAAATTTTTCTCACAACTATACATCTCAAGCAACCTATATGTCTTATCTGATAATTGATCCATTTTAACCACATTTAAAAAAGAAAAGAAAAGAAAAATGCACATCTTTGGAAAAAAAGAATTAAGGGCAGAAATTTAAAGAAAAATACATAGTCAAAGAACATAGTGAGGTATAAAAAAAGGATTTTCCTTTTTTGGGTGGGTTTTTGGTTTTTTTCTCTTCATCTTGCTATATAGTTCCTCTAAGAGTAAATACTGCAATGGCCCCTTGTTTCTTTGATTGAATACAAACACTTGGGGGGGGGAGGAAGATTTCTGGGAATTGTTACTCTCCTTCTCCCAACTTGAAAAGTCCATAATTTTTCCTCCAATTAGAAATCAGATTACCTAATCTTGTATCCTGGCTCCAGTAATGTGAAAGCTCAGAATGAGCTGACACTGTCAAGGGAAGGTAAGGACCACAAAAAAAAGTGTTTTGGCTATACTGGGAGTACGGGAAGGATCAAAGAAGAGATAGGGATGTTGGTTGGGCTGAAGCTTGTTGTTTCCTCCTCATGCAAAAAAGAAATCTGTCTCCTCGCTGTATTCAGGATCCAGTGCCTAGCTGAGGGGTTCTGGCCCCAATTTGTTATACAAATTGTTTACTTGCCAATAAATCAGTATGCTCAGTTTCTTCAGTCATTTCTATCAATCCACCTGCCACAGTTCCACTCACTGGATGGACCGCTGTATTCATTATCACACTCCATGACTCCTGTCCTCTTCTCTCCTTCCCCTTCTCCCCCCGCCCCCACAACATTACAACCCTCATCCCATGAATCTTCAACATTTTTCATCTGCCTACAAGATAAAGTCAAATTCCTCTGCTTCCTCAAAACAACACTTCAATGAAAGTCTTAAGGTAAAATCACAGGCCAGTTGAAGAGAGGATTTAGGCAGAAGGACCTTCCTGATGTCCTTTAAATCATACCATGTAGGTGACTTGCCTGCTCAGTTCATGTCTAGAGCTAACTCTACATCCAGTGGAAGGGGGAAGGCAAGAAGCTACTCTGGGCCAGAAGCCTAGGAAGAAATTTTAATGCCTGTTAGGTAGACAGCTCGCCTTCCACTTCCCCCTGCCCACCTTTGTTAGTTTCATCTTTATTCTTTCTTTCTCTTACTGGATTGTGTGTTTATTAAATTTTGTTTACTTAATGGAGGTTAAATACATATTCACTCTGATTCCTCTTTGCAGTTCTGGGAATTTCTAATTCAATTCCACCTAGAGGTGAGGGAGGAGATGGGTATCCTATCCATGCAAAGGTAAATAATCTAAAGCAAAATATGTTAAGAGGCACATGAAGGTGTATGGGTATGAGGGCTACAGGAACTTGCAAAAGGGAGAAATCACTTCTGGTTGGGGAGACCAATGGAAACTTCCTAGGGGAGTTGGGGGCCATAGAGTACAGGGAGCATTTAGATTGGCAGAGAGGAGAGTAAAAGGTATTCAAGGAAGGAATCCGGAGATAGGAATGATCCTGAAATGCTTAGGGAACAGTAATAAAAGGGATATGGCTGGAACACAGGGTGCATAGGAAGGCCATGGAAGGCAGCCTATACCTCTCCAATTGTAAGGGAAAATAATACCTTCCTAAAGGAAATAGAAATAAAGCTTTCAGTGAGGGGGGAGGAAGGGCAAAGGAATTTGGAGCTAGAAAAGACAAGAATGGGCCCTTGTCAAGATGATTGAAGACGGAGGAAAAGAAGAAAGGAAAGAGAAGTTGTACACTTAAAGCTTAAAAATCAAATTTGAGGATCTTCTGGAAGAGGAGAGAGTCCAATGTGCCAAGGAGGAAAAAGTTGCTGGCCTTCTAGAGATGGAGGAGAGCCACAGAAGCTGGCAGCTAGGAAAGCATAGACAAAGCAAAGGAGGAGGAAGGGGGCAGGAGGAGCAGAAGGAGGAACAGGATGGGGAGCAAGAGGAGCAGGAGAAGGAGAAGCAGGAGCAGGAGGGGGAGTAGGAGGGGGAGATGAGGAGCAGGAGGAGAAGGAAGAGGAGGATGGTGATTCCTTGCTCAGGGGGACTGAGGTGGCTATTTGGTCAAAGTGATAACAACAATGGAAAGATCTGTTGTCTTCCTGGGGCATGGACCTTCCAAAACTTAGAAAAAAGAGAAGACTCATTTCTGGTGATTTCTGTGGACACAAAAGACACATTCAGAAGGAACCTCAAAATCATTAGAGAATCCTATAAACCACCTGAAGAGAAACAAATAGCTAGATGAATTCTGGAAACAGATCACCAACCTGACATAGAGGCACAATATGGTACAATTGTTACAGGAAACTGATTTTTCAGACATGGCTGGAGCTCTCTCTGACAAAAGCAGAGAGGCTTATAATGACTTCTTGCCTTGACTCTACTGAAAATTTCATCTTTCAACAGGTGAAGGAACCAAGTGAAGGAATTCTATTCTGAATACGATTCTCACTAAGAGGGAAAAGCTGGTTGCTGGTTGATGGGAAGCCTGGGGGAAAATGATTACTTCATCCTGGAGTGATAAAAGAGAAGAAATCAGCACACTGGCCAATATATTCCCTAGATTTGGGGAAAGCAGATTTCAAATCGTTAAAAAGAAAGATTCTATAGAGTAAAACGCTTTGAGGGAAGCCTGCCCAGGAGGGATGGATTTGGAAAATTAAATTTGAAGAGAGAAAAGGAAACAATTTCATCAAAGAGGAAAAATAGCATTTGTCTAAAGAGACCAATCTGGGTGCCCAGGAAACTTTCCAACCAACTTAGTTTTTTCAAAGAAATGCACAGGACATGGGAGCAAAGTAACAGGTAGTTCATTCTCAGATAACAGAGAATGAATATAATCATGGCACAGTTCCATAAAAATGGCTCTAGTAATGTGAAAGCTCAGAATGAGCTGACACTGTGAAGGGAAGCTAAGGACCACAAAAAAAAGAAGGGTTTTAGCTACACTGGGAGAACGGGAAGGATCAAAGAAAGGATAGGGATGTTGGTTGGGCTAAATTATAGGATGAGAATGTACAACAGGAAAAAGGAAGAGCTGTTCAAATCTTATTTTATTTCTGTTTTCTCAATGAAGGAAAATATACTTTTACATGGGAAATGGAAGAACCAAAATGACTATTGGGGAGTTGATACTCAAGATGACTAAGGAGACAGTCAGAAAGCACCTAACAACCCTTGATGCATTCAGGTCACCTGGCCCAGGTGAATTACATCCTCAGGTGCTGGAAGAATGGGCAGAAGTGAGCACTGAGGGATAGTGAGCATCTATCAGGGATAGATGAAAGAGATCATGGAAAACTGGAGAAGTACCATGGGTCTGGAGAAGGGCAAATGTTCTAATTTTCAAAGAAGGAATGAGAAGAGAAGCTGAAATCACAGGCCAAGGACCTTCACATTGATTCCTGGGAAAATATCTAGAAAAGATAATTAACATGAGGCTGAAGAATAACTGATAAGGCAAGCAGTGATTACAAAAAGCCAGCATGGCTTCATCAAGAACAGTCTCCCTTGAATGATTAAACTAGTAGATGAGAGGAAGCTATTATTAAATTAGTTCATTTAAATGACTAAGCCAGTAGATGACATAGTTTACCTAAATCTTAGCAATGCTTTCTGATAAAGCATCTCATTATTTCTGTGGAAAAGACAGAGTTAGAAAATAGACAGAATCAGATGTATTCAGAACTGAGAAAATGAAATTGACATCATCTCCATTTCTGTAATTGATTCTATTCGGTATCACGGCCGACATTTTGTATAACCGTCTAAGTCACATTGCTTTGTCTCTGAGTTAAGCTTAAAAGTTCAGTTTCCCAATAAATCACTTTCATTAAAAGAAACCAGTTATCTCTATACCTGTCCTTGACCAATTAGAGGAAATATGTTATCTCCATACCATTAATTATTATTGCAGGTAGACGTCAATCAGAATTTCTTAGATGGAAGGAGGGATTGTTGCTAGCCCCACATGGCTGATTTCCAGACAATCATATTGTCCCCCATGCCTGTGCTGCTTCAGACTTTGTAACCAACCATATCGTCTTCCCTATCTATGATGTTACAGGCTTTATAACCAATCATATTGTTTTCCCCATCTATGATGTTGCCTTCCAGTTTTTTGATGCTCCTCCTTTTGTCTGTAAAAAATGATCTGTCTGCCCTCATTTGGGGCCTTTTTGTGTTGCTGAGGAATTAAAAGCCTCTTTTATTGGTAATTGCTAGCCTTACCAATAAGCTCAGAACTTTGTGCCTCAGTTTACCTTAATTTCAATTGCTATAGAACTCACTGGATGGTTTTATTCAAAGAGTGGTGTGCCAGTAAGGCAAAATGGGCTTAGTTTAACGGGTGTGCTTAAGGAGTTTGGCTTTTGTTTATGGTGAAAGTACTTTCACCTGTTAAACGCTAAGCCCCAGGCCCAAAGCCCTATCAGGTGTGAAACCCCTG
>CM053624.1:35867012-35925487 GCA_028646595.1 Phalanger gymnotis
CCCCCCCCCCCCCCCCCCCCCCCCCCCCCCCCCCCCCCCCCCCCCCCCCCCCCCCCCCCCCCCCCCCCCCCCCCCCCCGCTTCTTCCCTGCGATGTTCTAAAGTGTCAGCCTCCCGGGTAGGCGGGCTCGCGGGGCGCTCCTCCCAGACACCCGGCTCCCCCAATACACATCCCGCGCTGCCTCCCTCTGACCCTCTCCGCCCCGCTCCTTCCAGGTCACCCGCTGAGAATCGAAACCGAGGGGAGCTTTCCATGACTGCTGAACCGGCCACCTCCGCCGAGCACAACCAGATGGCAGACCCGCCTCCACCTTCGTCCCCTCCTCCTCCCATCCTTGTGTCGGTGGCCACGGCTTCCACCTGGTCCTTCCCAGCCGACCCGGAGCCTCCCAGCCAGCCCGAAGCCAGCACCAGCGGCGGCACCAAAGCCCGCTCCAACTCCAAGGAGGTGAGGGCGGGGGCAGGCGCCTGGGGCCAGGTAACTCACCTGGAGGGTGGGGCCCCGGAAGGCAAAATGGGAACGGATTGACATTAATGAAGGACCTACTATGTGTCGGGCGCTTTACAGCTAGCATTGAAGTAATGACAATTATTATTGTCATTGGATAGCTAGCACTTATAAAGCACCTACTAAGCCCAGCCTTGAGCTAAGGACTTCACAAATATTATCTCATCTGATAAGAAGAATAAAAATATCCAGTGTGCACATAGCATCTACGGTGTGCTAATGCCTTACGAATATCTCAGCTGAGCCTCACGACCACCTAGAAGGTAGAAGCTATTATTAGCATCCATTTTTTACTGGTAAGGCAACTGAGGCAGACAGAATTAAGTGGCTTGCCCTAGGTCACTCAGCTAGTGATTGAGGATTTGAGCTGACAACAAGAATAATATGTATGTAGTGCTTACTGTGTGCCAAGCGCTGTGCTAATGTTTTACAGTTATTATTTCATTTAATAATAATAGTAATAGTAATTACTGGCATCTAAATAGAGTCTGTTATGTGCCAGGAGTTAGTCTAAGCGCTTCACAATTATCTCATTTGCTTCACCCTGGGAACAGCCCTGGGAGGTAGGTGCCATTGTCATCCCCACTTTACAGATGAGGAACCTCAGGCAAACAGGTGAAGTGACTTGCCCAGGATCATACATCTAGTAGGCATCCAAGGTAGAATTTGATCTCAGTCTTCCTGACTCCATCGACAGCTAGGTGGTGCAGCAGCTAGAGTGCTATGCTGGTATCAGAAAGACTCATCTTCCTGAGTTCAATATTGACTTCATATACTTACTAGATGTGTGACCCTGGGCAAGTCACTTTACCCTGTTTGCCTCAATTTCCTCATCTGTCAAATGAGCTGGAGAAGGAAGTGGCCAACCACGCCAGTATGTCTGCCAAGAAGACCCCAAATGGGGTCATAGAGAATCAGACACAACTGAAAAACGACTGCACAGCAACTTCCTGACTCCAAGCCCCCTGCTCTATCTGTAACTCTCTCTGCCTTTTGGCAGCTTCCATAGGGAAGCAACTAAGACTAGGAAAGAAAGAGCCCTGGTCTAAGACTTAGGGGATCATAAGATCATATATGGAGGACTGGAAGGAACCTCCGAGGCCAGCCAGTTAAAACTACTTTATTATACACCCAAAGAAAATGAGTCCCAAGGAGGTTAAGAGACTTGCCCAATCGGGCTCACAAAAGCGGTGAGCAGCAGAGGTGAGACTTGAACTCAGGCCTTCTGACTTTGGAGTCAGGAGATCTGAGTTTTCATCTTGAATCTCTTCTGTCCTAGCTTTGTGACCTCGGAACTCCGTTTCCCTCTTTGTCAAATGAGGGAGCTAGGGTTGGACTAGCTCTCTAAAAGAGGCTAGAAATCCTTCTGTAAATTTAGTAGGGCATCAAGGTATGGCTTACTTTATGGCAGGGACTGGAGGTTAGTATCAGCACCAGTCAATCATCAAACTGTGTTTCAGGCCCTCGAGGTAGAACCAGAACATAGCCCCAGCTCTACGAACTTATGTTATGGGGGGAGGGGGAGAAACAAACTGGAGACAATATACATCTATATAGGCATATACAAAACATTTACAAGGTACCCTCAGTGGGGAAGGTACCAGGATTTTCGGGGACCCCAGGATGTGAGCTGGATCTTGGAGGAAACCAGGAATTCTAAGAGGTGGAAGTGAGGAAGGAAAACATCCTGATATTGGGGAGAGACTGTGCAAAGATACTAAGGTGGGAGATGAGTGTTCAGTGTGAGGAGTATCCAGGCCAGTTCACTGTATTACTGTATTATCACTGTATTACTACAGAGTGTGTGGGTTGGGAATAATATATAATGAGTCAGGAAAGGCAAGGGCCAGCTAGCCAAGAGTTTTAAACAGAGACTTATACTTCATGCTGGAGGTGATAGGAACCCTGTGGAGGGTTTTTTTTTTTTTGAGTTGGGGGTAGGGAGGAGAATGGACTTGAGAAGGGAGACACTTGAGGCATGCAGTTCAATTAGGATGCTATAGCAGTGTTTCAGGTTAGAGGTGGTGAGACCTGCCCTGGCATGGTGGTGACTGTGTGAATGGAGACAAAGGGAAAGAGATTCAGGAGGTAGAAAGGGCAAGATCTGCTTAACTATTTCTTTATGGTGGGTGAGTGAGCTTCTCTGATCCTCATTTACCCCTTCTGAGGAAGACACCAAAGTTGTGAGCCTGGAAGGATGGTGACATACTCCACAAAAAAAAAAAAAAACAGGAGAAGGCCAGAAGAAGGATGGATGGGGTGGGGAGGGGAGAGATAATGTGTTCTGTTTTAGATGCATTGAGTTCGAGATGCCTATAAGACATCTACTTGGAAATGTCTGTATGTGACTACCTCAGGAGAGGTCTCTGGAGCTGGCTAGATAAGTGAAAACATCTGAATCAATGTGGTACTTGAACATGTAAGAACAAAAGAGAGTATAAAGAGAGAAGAGAGCCCAGGACAGAGCCTGCGAAGGCGGGGGATGCACAGTTAGGTCCAGGATTCGTGAGTCTCATGATCTAGCAAAGGAGGCTGAGAAGAAATGATAAGAGAAGTAGGGAGAGAAAAAAGAGAGGTGGATAGAGCCATTGAGGAGGGAGGGGCGGGAGGGAGAGAAGAAGGAGAGAGAGAGAGAGAGAGAGAGAGAGAGAGAGAGAGAGAGAGAGAGAGAGAGAGAGAGAGAGAGACAGGGAAGGAGGGGGAAAAGAGAGGAGAAGAGATGAGAAGAGAAGAGAGGAGAGACAGACAGAAACACAGAGAGGAAAGAGGAGGAGGAGAAGGAGACAGAGAGAGGGGGGAAAGATGAGGAGAGGGAAAGGGAAAGAGCAGTATTGGGAACATCCAGAGAGGAGAGAGAATTAAGGAAGAAAATACGATCCATTGTATCAAATGCCCTGCTTAAGTCAAGGGGAATGAAGGTGAAGAAAAGCCCATTAGATTTGGCAGTTAACCTAAACTCTGTACTTCCTCCCCACCCCTACGCTCACACTAGCCTTAACAATATAGGCACATTTCTACTACTGTTATTCCTCAGTTATGTTAGAACTGGAAAGAACCTTAGGCAAATCATCTAATTGAACCTCCTCATTTTCCAACTTGGGGAACTTGAGTTTGAGGGAAGTCAGATGACTTCTCCAAGGTCACGCAACTAGTAAATGTCAGAGGGACAGCAATATACTTGTAAATGTTTTACAACCCCCCCCAAAAAAATACACACAAATCACTTTTAAGTCAATCTGCATTCTTAATATTTTTCTCCATCACTTTCTTAAGTCTAGAACAAAGGTGGGGAACCTGCTGCAGGTTCCACACCCCTGGTCTAAACAATCAACCAAGCAACAAATTAAGTTTCGATCTGTAGTATTTGCTGGTTTTTTTAAGCCTAGAAAACCAATCAAACAATAAATTAAGCCCCAACTTGTAGCATTTCCTGATTTTTTGATTCTAAAAGAATCCAAATAACAAATCAGCATCTCTTGATTTCCACAGCATAAATGTTCACACTGAAAAGTTAACAGTTGGCTCACTAGAGCAGCTTTGAGCTGCCTCCGGCATACCCCTGCAAGGAGTTCAATAACCCAGACTGGAATCCTCATCCAGCATTCTTTACAGTTTTCCTTGCTGAGACAGGAAAGGATTACCCACAAATTCCCTTCAAGACTGTATAGAGTTAATTCCTAGAACATTATGCCTAGTTACTCTCCATCTCTCAAATAAGAGAGAAACATAAATTGTAGAGGAGGAAAAAAATTTGGTTAGCCATAATCAGTGATCCCAGCATCCTAGGTCTAGGGGTAAAAGTGGGGAAGGGAACGGAATAAGTATCTATGAATTGCTTCCTGTGGACCAGGCACTGTACTAAGAGCTTTGCACGTATTATCTCATTTGATGATAGCTCTGGAAGGGACCTTAAAGGTTATCTCATGCAATCCCTTGCCTTCATAGAGAAAATAGGCCATGGCAGGGGAGGTGATTCGATTCAGGCCACACAAGGACCAAGAGAGTTACAATTTGAATTTGAGTCCTCTGGCTTCAAATTCAGCCATCTTTCCTACGCAGTCCCCTGGGCTGCCTCTTTCAGGAGTACTGAAAATAGAAACCATGAAGTGATAAAAAGTGATAGCCCTAAGTGAGAGGTCCTGGGTTCCAGTCCCACCTCTGAGCTTAGACAAATCACTTTTCCTCTTGGTCTCCTATTTCCTTCTCTATAATGAGGGGATTGGACTATGTAGCCTATGCAGTCCTATGATCCTTGTCAGCTCCCCATCTAGTTCTGACTGGTTGGGGGTGTGACCTTGGGGCTTGGGGAACAAGTGGCCTGTGGTGTCTCTTGTGACTCCTTGATGCTCTCCCTATCCAGGCTGTAGGTGAGGAGTTTGGCTTCCTGCTCTGTCACAGCTGTAAATCAGAATCCAAATGTCCCAAGCTCCTATCCTGCTTACATACCATCTGCTCTAAGTGCTTGGAGAGCCATAAGCCGGCTGGGCAGTGTCCTATCTGTCTGGAATCCCATGCCCAAGAGACCGATCCACACTCCATAGACAATCTCTTCTTTGAGAGCCTGCAGCGGCGGATTTCTGTCTACCAAGACATCGTCCAGGGTGGGGCCAAAGCCTCTTGTAACCGATGTAGGGAACCTGCTGATTTCTGGTGTTTCGAGTGTGAGCAGCTCATCTGTACCAGGTGTTTTGAAGCCCACCAGTGGTTTGTGAAACATGAGGCAAGGGCGGTGGAAGAGCTGAGAAAAGAATCTGCCAAGGATTTCCTAGATGGCACCCGGAAATCCAACAACCTCTTCTGCCCCAACCCCAGCCATCGGACTCCATCCATTACCAGGTAAGCTCCCGAGGATTCTGCGGCATGGGAGAGGTCAGGAACCAAGCCCCAACTCATGGGCTCACAGATAATTAGAGCTGAATTTTAGAGATGGAGAGGACCTCAGAAGTTACCTACTCCAGGCCTCTCATTTTACGCATGAGGAAACTGAGGCCCAGAGAGATTAGAGACTTATTTGAATGAAACATGCTAACCACCTCCAGAAAAAAGAACTGATGGACTCAGAGGCCCTATTGAAACATATTTTCTTTTATTTCTTTCTTTTTCTTAGAACGTGGCCAATGAGGAGAGTTGTTTTGCATGTCTATGTATATATTTGTAATGGTTTTTATTTTTCTTGCCTTTTCAATGGGGGAAGGAGAAGAAGAGAGAGAGTTTGGAACTGAAAATGAAATATTGAATTAAAGTTGAGGAGGGGGAAGGGAGGGAGGAATGGAGGGAGGGAGAGACTGTCTTATTTGAGCTCTGGATGACCTTGGAAGGCCATCTGAGAACCCAACTGAGGGGTACTCTTAAAATGGGGGAAACACAGCTTCCCCTGCCTACCCAGCCACAATCATTATTATTTGAATTTGTGAGACAAGACAATAAATTAACTTACTGTTTTGGGGAAAGAATCCCAGATCATAGGCTCATAGATTTAGAGCTGAAAAAGAGCTTATAGTTGATGTGGCCATCTCTCTCACTTTACAGACAAGGAGAGGAGGCCCAGAGAAGGGAAGAAACAGGTTGAGTCAAGGTCACACAAGGTCATGAGTAGCAGAACCAGGATTAAAACCCAGAATTTCCAGTTCTGCCTCTGACAGCTGCCTCTGACACTTATTACTAATGTGACCTTGGGCAAATCCTTTCCCTGAGTCTTGGTTTTCTTAAATGAGGGGATTAGACTGGGTGTACTGAAGTCCTTACTTTCAATCATTGCTCTTATGACGCCTCCCCTGAGCCCGTGTTTAAAGTCTCCAACCTCCAATGGGAGACAACTAATTTTGTAGAAAGCCTGGACATGAGGTCAGAAGGATCTAGGTCTGAAACCCAGCTCTGCCATTTGGGCAGACCCTGTAGCTTCTCTGATCCTCATTTTCCCCTTCTGTAAAAAGAGAGGATTACAAAGGGTGATGTCTAAGGTCTCTGCTCTGCTATTTGGGACTCTTGTGTGACCTCTAATAAGTCACTTGACCTCTCTGAGCCTCAAGTCTCCTCAGGCATACATAAAATGAGGGCGTTACACTGTCTGAACCCTGAGGTCCCTGCTCTACTCCTTGCCCCTAGGTCCTTTCCAGCTTCAGAGCTAAGGTCAAACCTTCTACTATTCCCACAATTCCAAGTAGCCTCCATAGTGTGTGAGATCCCAGAAGGAACTAGGGAGACTTCTATCATACAACCCAATTGTTTAACAAGAAACAATGAAGGGTCAAGAGAGAAGACAGTAGCTCAAAATCACTCAGTGAATTCCTAAAAATCCCTTTCATTTAAATAGGGTCTATGCTTTTATAATGCTTGAGGCAGGAGGTGGAAAAGGTGGGAAGGTGAAGTCATTGTTTTCAGTATTTGACCAATACATTCTATGAACTGTGTCCCACACAGATACCATAAGAGGAAAAATCAGTTACTTCTCTTATGTGGACACACCCCAAAGCAACACATGCCCCACCTCAGTTATAAATAAATAGCAGAGCATACACCTGATCTGTGCTGCTTCCTTTGGCATTGAGAGAGATAGAGGAACTAGTCTGGGCTTTGGAGGAAGGTGTGTGTGTGTGCTGCTAATTTGCATATTTTCCTTTCACAGTAATTTCACTTACAGCCAGACAGAATAAGGAGGCAATATATTTGATTTGGTTAAGGACCATCACTATAGGATTTAGCCAAATGTCTCAGGAAAGGTTTTTTTTTTCCTGAAACTTTTGGACACGTACAATCAGCTCCTTCATCTGCCTCTCTAGAGAGAAGCTGAGAACGATGCTTCTGTTGTCTCATCCATTCGAATGTCAGCTCCTTAAGGGCAGAGATATGTTAGGACTTGAAGGTACAGAGTTAGCTTCCCCAGTTAGTCATCTTTGTTCCATAAATTCTACCACTATAGCTATTATTCTCTAAATCTTCAGAAGTACTCCTATTTAAATACTGATGCCCCAGGGTAGGGGTGGGAAGAAGGAAATCATAATAGTCACTTCTGAATTTTGTAGCATAATAAAGTTTACCCTACACTAAAGTCCTCTTTCTGATGTCTCTATGTGATCTGGGGTGGACTGTGGGATCCTGGGAGATCACTCCCAGCAGGAAGTCGTTCTAGCACTGGTGGATCCTACCCCACTGAGAGGGTTCTGTTGAGGGTACCATTGACCCACTGCTAATGTTTTCCAGGAGCCAGGCCAGCTAGAGGTTCATCACAATTTGGTGACCAATTCTTTGGCTATGGCAACTCCTGAAATAGAGAAAATGACCAAATGACCCTCAGTTTTGGCACTTTCTTAGTAATAATGGCCAAGGAGTGGAGCAGAGGACAGAAGGTGTCAAGAATTGTATACTTTTTTAGACCATCTTGAAACATTAACTGTTCATCCCATCAATGTGAGGTCCTTGTCCAATGGACATACTCATGGAAGACCTGATTCATATCGATCTTGACATTCTCAACAAAAATGAAACCAAGAATATAAGGAAGTTCCAACTATATAGGAGCCAGTTAATTAGCACTTATTAAGAACTTACTGTGTACCAGGCCCTGTGCTAAAGACTGGAGATGCAAAGCAAGGCAAAAGATAGTCTCTACCCTAAAAGAGCTTACAATAGGAGGCAACGGGAGCATGATTCTCAAGTTCTCCCTGGAGAGGCAAATGGGGTCGAATTTATAATATCTCTAAAGGTTTCAGGAAAAACCCTGAGACATTTGACCATGTCCTACCATGATGAGTGGGAATAAAAAAGATGGCCAAAAAGATAGTTGGAGCTCATGTGCTAACATTTTTGCCCAGGATCGAGATGTAGAGAAATCCAGAGAGACCTTGATAAGAACCTTCAAGCTATATCATCTTGTCCTTTAATGGCTGGTGACTTCAGTGCAAAAGTAGGGATGAGAGATGATGGTGAAAATGATGTTGGCATATATAGCCTTGAGAAATAAAGAAAGCTGGAAACATATAGATGATATAGAAGTTTATATATCTCTGTGTGTATATGCATGTGTGTGTATATATATATAGATACAAACATAAAATCTTTGTGTCATCTGTATGTATATATGTTCATGCACACACATGTGAATATATACGTACATATATATATATACACACACATATATATTATACATATACCTGTGTAGTATAGCTACTTTAATCTTTTTAATTGTTCTATTGATGTTTCTTGGGTTTTATAGCATTCACCTCTCCTTCCATGAATGAATGAATGAATGAACGAAAAAGAAGTTATTAAATACTTGCTGTATACCATCCATTGTGCAAAGCTCTAGGGAAACAGATAGTAGAGTATGACAGTCCCTGTCCTCAAGGATATCACGTAGAACTCTCTCATATAACAAAAAACAGTTAAGCGATACAACAGCCTGTAGTTCAGCCATCACCTCTCTACCTCTTCCTCATCTGTCCTTTTACACAAGATTGGTCATTGCATTTGATCTGAAATTGGATACCTTGAATTGTTTTTTCATCAACAGTATCATTGATGAAAATAATCACTTGATATTTCATCCTCTTGTCTCTTTTTTCTTTGTACTTCCAGGAAAATATCTCCCCATGTTTCTGAGTTATGCTTGTTTGTTGTTTCATACAGCACAATAATATTCTATTACATCAATACATCACAGTTTCTGTAACCATCTTCCAGTTTATGGGCACCCACTTTGTTCCCAGTTCTTTACAAAAAGAAAAAAAAGTACTGCTATGAATATTTTGGCATTTTCTTTCTGTCATTCTCTTTGTGCTGTGTATGCAGTAATAGCCTCACTAGGTCAAAGGGTATAAATAGTTTAGTAATTTTTCTCACATAATTCAGTATCATTTTCTAGAACAGTTGGAACCAACTCACAGCTTATTCTTTAGTGTATTAGGGTGCTGACTTCCCACAGCCCCAATAGCATTGACTTTTTCCATATAATTTTTGCCAGTTTAATGAGGTGAAACTTCAGAGTAGCTTTAAGTTTCCCTAACAAAAGTGTATTGGAGCATTTTTTTTTCACATGGTTGCCTTTGTCTGAAAACTGTTCATATAACTTTGACAATTTATCTTTTGGGAAATACCTCTTATTCATATGGGTATGCATTTGTATCAATTCTTCATGTGGTTTTAATAGTATACTTTATGAAAATAACTCAATGCAGAGATTTTTCCCCTACTAGATGGGGAAATTTTATATGATCAAAATTGTTTATTCATTTTTTTAGTCTTCATTATTCATTGGTTATGAGTTCTTCTCATAACCAGAGATTTGAAAGGCACCTCCTTCTGGTCTCTAATTTTTTGATGATAGGACTTTTTACACTTAGGTCACTTTGCTTTTGGAGTGGATGATGATGATACATATTGTAAGATTATGTCTAAACCTACTTTATTCCAAACTGCTTTCTGGGTTTTCCCAGTGGTTCTTTTCAACAGAGAGGTTTTCTCCAACTAGTTTGTATTTCACAGAATTGTAGGATTTGAGAGTTGCAATGGGACCTCAAGGACCACGCCTATACCAAAGGACTCCCCATTGTAACATCACTGACAAGCGGTCAAGAGCACCATGGAGAGCTCAGTGGAATGGGGATCTTTACCTCTCAAGGAGGCCCATCCTACTTCAGGACAGTTCTAATTTTTAGTAAATTTGTTTTCCCCCTAGAATCAAACCTAAATTTGCCTCTGGGCGCTTGTATTCATTGCTCCTGGTTCTGTGCTCGGGGGCCATGTGAAACAAGCTTACTTCATTAAGCTAGTATACTCATTTTCTTCTGGGCCGTACTTTTCTAATCTGCTTTACACAACATGCTTTTCTCATCTGTTCACTTAAATATACTTTTCTATTTTGTAACCAGCACTAAAACTTTTTGATGATGATTTTATTATTGGTAATATAGTCTGAGATCTGGTAATGCTTGGCCTCCTTCAGCAGAAGGTTTTAACCTGGAGTTGGTAAACTTGGTTTTTATAAAAATATTTTCATAGCTGTATATTATACTTGGTTTCCTTTGTAATCCATTGTATTTTGTTTTATGTATATAAAAGCATTATTCTGAGAAGAGGTCCATAGGCTATACCAGACTGCCAAAGGGGTCCAGGACACAAAAAAAGGTGAGAAAACCCTACTTCAGTGAATAAAGTCTCTGACTTGGAGTCAGGAAAACCTGAGTAGACTGTGAGCTTCTTGAGGGCAGGCACTATCTTTTGCCTTTCTTTGTATCCCTAGCATTTAGCATGGTAAGTGCTTAATAAATGCTTTTTGCCTGACTTACTAATGATATGAATAGGAGCAAGGCACTTTTCTGAGTCAGTTTCCTCATCTCTATTACCCATTCTTAAAAACCACAGAATTAAAAGCTCAACAAAAGAGAGTAATGAAACCCATTTCCTGTTTTCATAAAATCCAGCCTTCATGTGATAGTGAACTAACTAAAGGTGGGGAAATCAGCTCAGTCTAATTTTATCTGATGCCAGCCTTCAGAGTCATCTTAGAGACATTAGAAGCATCAAGGGTGACCATTGTTATCATAAATGAAACATCAAAAAAATTGCTTGTCCCAAGTAATTTGCATGACACTAGTCCTTTGAGCAGGAACTCCTTCCCTCTACAGTATCCCAGCCCAGAGGTGACCTAGGCTCTCCACTAGAAGGAAACTCTCTGCCTCTTTTCTGTTGTTGGGTAGCTCCATTGTTAGAAAATTCTCAACCCTTATCCTTCTTGATCTCTGTACATCAGTTGGAGCTATTGGTCACCTTCTCCTCTTGGACACTCTCTCCTCTCCAGAATTCCATGACATAATTCTCTCCTGGTCCTTTTCCCACCTGTCTGACCCCTTCTTCTTAGAGTCCTTTGTTGGTCCTACATCACTGGAATGCCCACTAAAGGTGGGTGCACCCCAAGGCTCCATGCTGGGCCCTCTCCTCTTTTTGATCAATACCATCTCACTTGATGATCTCTTGAACTCCCATTGGTTACGTTTTCATCACTATTTCCAGGACTAATCTCTCTGCTGAGCTGCAATCATGAATTTCCAACTGCTTCTTGGACATCTTGGATTGGATCCCAGAGGCATCTCAAACTCAACATGTCTAAAGCAAAACTCAATATCTTTCCCCCTAAACCCTCCCCACTTCTGAAATTCCTGGTTGTTGTCAAGCTCACCACTATCCTTTCAGTCACTCAGGCTTTGTCATCTTCAGGGTCATCCTTCATTACTCACTCTCAGTCATCTCACATATCCAGTCGATTGCCAAATCATGTCATTTCTAACTTCATGATATCTCTTGTACAAGTCCCCTTCTCTCCACACACATAGCCACAACTCTAGTCCAGATCCTTATCACCTCTTACTTGGACAATTACAACAGTCTTCCAACTGGTCTCCTGGCCTCAAGTCTTCCCCCATTCTAATTCATCCTCCACTCAACTGCCAACATTTTTTTCCTTAATTATAAGGTTTGACCATGTCAGTCCCTTGTTTAATGACCTTCAGTGACTCCCTGTTGCCTCCAGGATCAGATATAAAATCCTCGTTTGGCATTTACAACTGTAATCTGATCTCTTCCTACTTTTCCAATCTTCTACTTTGCTCCCATCCCACAGACTGATCCAGCTATCTCCTCAAATTCTGTCTCCCGTTTCTGTGCCTTCACACTGGGTGTTCCCCATTCAGACATCAATATTTTTACCCCTGACCTTCGCCTCTTAGTATTGCCAGTGCCTTCAATACAGCTCAAATCCCATCTTGTACTTTTATGGAAGGCCCTTCTGGCCTTCTCTTACTCTCCCATTCCCTACCATTTGAGCTGCTAATGCCTTCCCTTTCCTCTCCTCTACACATATATCTTATATGTGCTTATATGTGCTTCCTTATTTGCTCATTGTCTTCCTCATTAGAGTGTGTGTTCCTTGAAAGCAGGGACCTTTTAAACTTTCTTTGTATCTCCAGTGCTTAGCATAATGCCTGGCATACAGTAAGCATTTAATAGGTGCTTCTTCACTGCCTGACTTTTTATTGAGCCAAATTCTCACTCCCACTTATTGTTCTTTCCATCTTCTGGAGCAAAACAAGTCCAACCTTTTTTTTTTCTCCAAATGCCAGCTCTTCAGATATTTCCGTACAGTTCTAGGCTTAAAAGACATAGGGCTGGAATGAACCCTGGAGATCCATTCATATGACAGACGAGCCTATTATTTTATAAATAAACTTGGGCCCCAAGAGGTACAGTGATTTGCCCAAAGTCACAACCCAAGGAAGAAAGTAGGAGGGTCTATATTCAAATCCACACCTTTTAACTCCAAGTCCAAAGCTTACAGCTTCCATATCCTTTCCTCCTCCAAGCTGGGTTTTGGATGATATGGTCTGTAGTCCCTTATCTTGCTCAGCCTTCTCTCAGTGTGGTCTCTCTTATTAGTGTTGTTCTGAAGAGATGGTTTTCAGAGTATCCCAGGCATGGTTTGAATAGATCAGAGTTTAGTGAGACTTGTTGGATGTACAGGTACAGGTTGGACTAATTAAGGCTTCTGAAGACCCTTCTTGGTAAGATTCTGGGATTATCTTTTTTGGGGTTCTGTGCTCTTATAAATGTAGCCTGTGGAATTAGTTTCACTGGCTGCCATATTTATAACAGATACTGTGCTAAGCATTTTGCAAATATCATCTCATTTTATCCTTATTCTTGTTGATGAATATATTTTTAATCTTTTTCAAAATTTTAGACTTAAATACTAAAACTTAAATATATAAGAAAAGAAAAAATATTGTAAACTTAAATATTAAAATTTAAATATAAAATGAGAAGAGAAAAAAACATGTCACAGCACATGTGAGAGGATTCAGAACATGTGTTAAGCATAGATATATTTATATATAGATGTATACATACATGTATGCATATATACAGATACATAAATACATACATATATAAACATATACTTTCCCTAACAGATTCTACTCCTAATCTTTATTTTTATGTTTGTGCATATCTATTATTTCCTATCCCTCCTGGCTCCTCTACTTTACTTCTACCCTCTACCTTGCTCTGCTATTATTTAACTAACAATCCTCCAACAATCCTTCCCTCATCATCCTATCCCATAAATCTTAACACCCTTTTATACGCCCCTTTGACCCATTGCCTCACCCTTCTCTCTAAAGTTCCCTCCCTTATCCTCCCATTCGCATTAACCTAAACGCCCTTCTTTTTTATTAGTTTATTAATTTATTTTTAGTTTTCCACATTCACTTCCATGAGTTTTCTCCCCCCTCGCTCCCCCTTCCTTCTCCAAGATGGCCTGCAATCCATTATAGGCTCTACATATACATTCCTATTAAGCATATTTTCACATTAGTCATGTTGTAGAGAAGAATTATAACAAATGGGAGAAACCATGAGAAAGAAAGAAAACAAACAAACAAAACAAAACAAATAAAAAAAGAAAATCATCTGCTCCTCTCTGCATTCAGACTCCATGGTGCTTTCTCTGGATGTGGATGGCATTTTCCATCATGAGTCTTTTGGAATTGTTTTAGGTCCTTGCATTGCTGAGAAGGGCTAAGTCTATCAGAATTGGTCATTACCCACTGTGTCTGTTACTGTGTACAATGTTCTCCGGGTTCTGCTTGCTTCACTGAGCATCAGTTCATGTAAGTCTTTCCTGGTTTTTCTGAAGTCTGCCTGTTCATCATTTCTTATAGCACTATAGTATTCCATTATATTCATATACCACAGTTTGTTCAGCTATTCCCCAATTGATATGCATCCTCTCAGTTTCCAGTTCTTGGCCAACACAAAGAGAGCTTCTATAAATATTTTTGTACACGTGGGTCCTTTTCCTATTTTTATGATTTCTTTCGGATACAGCCCTAGAAGCTATATTGCTAGGTCAAAGAATATGCACATTTTATAGCCTTTTGGGCATAGTTCCAAATTACTCTCCAGAATGGTTGGATCAGCTCACAGCTCCACCAACAATGAAATAGCATTCCCACATTTTCTCCAACATTTACTATTTTCCTGTTTTGTCATGTTAGCGTATCTAATGGGTGTGATGTGGTACCTCAGAGTTGTTTTGATTTGCATCTCTTTAATCAATAGGGATTTAAAGCATTTTTTCATATAGCTATAGATAGTTTTAATTTCTTCTTCTGAAAACTGCGTGTTCATATCTTTTGACTACTTATCAATTAGGGAATGACTTGTATTCTTGTAAATTTGACTCAGTTCTCTCTCTCTCTCTCTGTATATATATACATATATATATGTATATTATAAATGAGGTCTTTATCAGAAACACTAGTTGTAAAAATTCTTCCCCAGTTTTCTACTTTCCTCCTAATCTTGGTTGCATTGGTTTTGTTTGTGGGGAAAAAAAAAACTTTTCAATTTAATGTAATCAGAGTTATCCATTTTGCATTTCATAATGTTCTCGATCTTTTGTTTGGTCATAAATTCCTCCATTCTCCATAAATCTGACAGATAAACTATTCCTTGCTGCCCTAATTTAAAAACCCTTCTATATCCCCCTTAACCTATTCCCTCACTCTCCCCTGTAGAGATCTCTCCCTTGTCCTCTCCCCCCTCTATCCCCTGAGAGTTTATTTCTTTCTGAATTTAGAAGACCTTTAAACTCTTCTAGATATATATGTATTGTTCTCTTTTAAACCCATTCCCAAGGAAAGTAGGTTTCCAGAACTAGGAGCCTTCCTCCCCCATCTAATTCCTCTGTATCAGTTCTTCTTCTTGTACTTCATTTATATAAGACAATTACTCTTTTTAGCTGTTCCTGAACAGTTTTACTTTTTGAAGTCATATCCTGCTCAGGTCTACCCCAATCTTTCTGAGGAACTACCCAGTTATTAATAACAACCTTAGACATACGTTTTACATTTTACATACATAAAAGGTAGACATCTGCCCTTATTGAGTCCCTTGTAATTAGACTTTGGTATGTACCTTATGTTTTTCTTGGTTCTTGTACGTCAAATCTTCTATTAAGTTTAGGTTTATTTGTTTTTTTTTTTTTAACAAAGTCCTGAAAGTCTGACAGTTCATTAAACGTCCATTTTATTTCATTCAGAACTATGCTTAGCTTTGCTAGGTATAATATTTTTGACCAGAAGGCCAGTTCTTTTGCTCTTTGATATATAGTGTTCCAAGATCTTTTAGTCTTTTAGTGTTGCCACTGCTAGGTCTTGTGTGATTCTAATTGTGACATTGCCATATATAAATTGTTTTATTTTCTTATTGCTCATATTATTTTCTCCTTTAGCTGGGGGTTTCAGAATTTGACTACAATATTTCTGTGGGTTTTCCTTGCAGGATATCTTTCTGGTGGTGATCAGTAGATTTTTTTTTCTATTTCTACTTTCCCTTCTTGTTCTAATGCTTCAGGACAATTTCCTTTAATTATCTTTTGTATTATTGCGTCAAGATTTTTTTTTTGATCATAGCTTTCAGGTAGTCCGATTATTCTTGTTTTCTCTTCTTGATCTGTTCTCCAGATCAGTTGTTTTTCTTATGAGATGTTTCACATTCTCTTCTATTTTCTTATTCTTTATATTTTGTTTTATCATTTCTTGATCTCTTACCACTTTGCTGGCTTCCCCTTGCCCAATTCTGATTTTCAGGGAGTCATTTTCTTCCTTAAGTTGACAGCACCTTCTTTTTTGGTAACATCAGGTTCCAGATATTGTTCAAGCCTTTGATATACTCTGCTCTTCTAAATATTTTGTAGATTAACTTTTCTGTGCCCCCAAATTGTGTTGCCTCCAACATGGATGTTTACTTTTTTCCTGCTTTATTCCAACTGTTCTTTCCATCTTTGTTTTCTTTAGTGTCGTTTCTAATTTTTCTAATAATTCTAATTTTCAAATTTTTGTATATTGAAATACAGTTATAAAAATATTTACTAGCAAGTTCAAGGACCCCATGTTAAGAACCTCTGTGATATTGGCTCTTTTATCCATTTCCCAATTTATAAGACTTACTTAACAAGTGAGGTCCAGGTGGAAGTACGTTATTGTATGGCACATCTGCTCATTTTTATTCTTTTGTTTAATATGATTAATATGATCGATTGATTTTGATCTTTGTGTTAACAAGTCACTGATCTAGCTGTACATAGGTGGCTGACACAGAAACGACTCATCAATAATTAATCATTTCTGGAAGCTAAAATAAAATTATTTTCTTTTTTATGATGTTATTTGATGCTTGACACATCTAACACCACTCAGTTTCCCAACTCTCTTCTTGAAGAAAATATGCCAGTTATATCAATTCTCGAAACCAATTTGAAATTATGTGAAGTTAGTGACCAAAGTATCCCTGCTCTTTGACTTAGAAATTCCACTGTTAGGAATATGGCCCAGGGAAGTTAGTGATTAAAGAAAGGTCTCCACAGGCCCTATACACACCGCAAATGTTTATGGCAGTGCTTTTTGTCATGGTAAAGAGCTGGAAACAAAGTAGATGCCCACGGGTTAGGGAATGGCTAAACAAATTGTGGTAAGTGAATGCAATATAGTATCACTATGCTTGTAAGAGGTGATAAATATTTTACATACAGAGAAACATGGAAAAACTTATACAAACTGATACAAAGTAAGTCAAACTAGGAAAACAGTCTATACAATGATTCCAATAATGTAATGAAATGAACAACAAAAATAAAACCATAAGATCTGAATGTTGAAACACCATATTGACCCAGCTTGGTCCCAAAGAAGTGGTATGAGAAGGGACCTTTCCTCACTTTGCAGGTGTGGAACATGGCATATAATGTCAAACTTTTTCTTGATGTTGATTGGTTTTAATTAATTGAGTTTTTCCCTCATTAAAAGAAATCTTTGTTATAAGGGATAGATCTCTCGAAGAGATTGGGGTGAAGAATGTGTTGGGAAACGTAAGTGACATAAATGCAAAAGATATCAATGAGAATTATTTTTACTTAAAATAATTTTTATTGTTTTGTTTTCCCAGAGCTTAGATTTCTACCTGTATTTTACTCCCTTTCCTTCCAGGAAGCCATTTCTTATAACAAATAATTTTAAAAATCAAATAGGAAGAGGAGAAAAAATACATACAAGTACTCAGTACGTTGAAAAAAATATGGCATATGCAATGTTCCACCTCCATAGATTTCCCTCCACCTCTGCAAAAGAGTGGATTTAAGGTGGCTTCTAATATCTTTTCTTTGGGATCAAGTTTGTCTATAAAATAATATTTACAAAAAAGTATTGTCAGGCTTCTGTACAGTGTCTAATTTTTTGACTACTATTGTTTCTTGCTCCTAAAGCTTGTTCTGTGTATTTTTTCCACCATCCTCTCTTTTACCTTTCTTTGCATTAAAGTGGCCAAGTTGTCTACTATAGATTCACTTAATCTGTAGGGTCTTAACAAGTTCTTTATAGAACTTCTCCATGGTCTGCCGTAGATGTTGGGTTATAATCTGCAGTTATCTTCATAGAGGTCTTCTTGCAGATGCATAACACACACTCTCCAGTAGGAGATGACCAAATGTCCTGTGAAATGCTATCTCTTATTGTCCTTGGATGCATGATAGAACCAATTGCACCAACTCCTTTATTTGTCTGTCCAAGATGAACCTTCATGAGCCTGCTGACATTTAATAGTGCCTTCTTTTGGTCTTCTTTGTTCATTTATAACAAGATTGCTGAGATGAATATGACTGAGCTCCTCCAGGGGTGGTGTGTTCCCTCCTTGGCCACTAAGCAAAGAGCTCATGTTTAGATTACCCGCTACTAAGTCAATGTTTCTAGACAGTCTGAAAACTATGTGACCCTTAGCATCCTCTACTCCTTTTTCCACCACTGCCATTGACCACAGCAGCCAGCCACACAATGCTAGAAGACCCTTTGTGCCTTTCTTGGTTCATGGGTCACAATGGCTAGGAAATTCATTATTAAACACCCAGCCTGGACTGGTCCCTACAGACTGGTTTGTCTCTGGCACCATGCTCAAAGACTTTCCCACACAGTAGAACCTGCCAGAGCTTTCCCTCCACTGGCAAGAAATCGGGGTCCTCCGCACATCTAATGAAGCATCTGAGTAGGACTTGGTAGGTAATAAATACACATGTAGACAGACAGACAAATCGATAGATACTTAGATACAGAGGAATAAGGATGTAGTAGAGTAATAGATGAGTTAATTGATCAGTAGGTAGGTTGGATACGTAGACGAGTGATGAGTAGGTAAATATGTAGATAGATGGATGACAAAATAGGTAGAGAGATTATAGATAGATGATAGGTAGACAGATGGATGATAAAAAGGTAGATAGATAAGGGGTCATAGTGGACAGGTTAATGGCAGATAAATAGCTAGATGGATGATGGATGGATAGATATAGATAAATCAGGAGAGAGAGAGAGAGAGAGAGAGAGAGAGAGAGAGAGAGAGAGAGATGGTTGATGGATAGATAGGAAGACAGGCAGGTAGAGATAGACATGGGTAGATCAATCAATCGGTACATAGGTAGGTAGATGATAGATGGATAAATAGATCAGTAGACATGTTGGTCAATAAATAGGTTATAGATAGATAAGTAGATCCATGATAGATAATATGTGATAATGGATATGTAGATAATAGATAAGTAGGCAGATAGATGGATGATTGATAGGTAGGTAGATAGATAAGTAGATGATAGGTTGATAGCTGATGGATGATAGATAAGTAGGTAGATAAGTAGGAGGGCAGATAGATAATAGACAGCTGATAGGCAGATGATGGAGAATAGGTAGATAGGTGAATGTTAGATAAGTAGGTAAGCAGATAGATTGGATAAGCAGATAATAGATGGGGGAGCTAGGTGGCACCATGGATAGAGCTCCTGGAGCTAGGAAGACTCATCTTACTGAGTTCAAATCTGGCCTCAGATACTTACCAGCTGTGTGACCCTGGGCACTTAACCCTATTTGCCTCAGTTTCCTCATCTGTAATATGAGCTGGAGAAGGAAATGGCAAATCTCTCCAGTATCTTTGCCAAGAAAACCCCAAATAGGTGTCACAAAGAATTGAACATGACTTAAAACAACTAAGCAACAAGAAAACAAAGATAATAAATGCTAGCTAATAGATAGAAAGATAGACAATAAATAAGTAGATAGGCAGGTAGATAGATGGATGACAGGGAAATAGGTAGGTAGATAGAAGTAGAACAATTCATAGATAAGTAGATAGATTGATATGTAGGTAGATAGATCAATAGATAGGCAGATAGATGAAAGATATTTGATGAATAAATAGGTTGAAAAAATAAAAATAGATTAGTAGATTGATGGATAATAAATGGATAAAGATAGGAAGAGGGACGGGGAGACTGATCAATAGAAAGGCAAAATATATTGGTAGTTGAGTAGATCAATGGATAGATAGACTAAAACGAATTAAATTTGTTCATCAAGAAAAAATAGATACAACAAATAACAGCATGGAGGACCCCAAAACCTTCTGACTATGAAAATGCACATGCCACATCTGTTCTTAACTATACTAACCTCACTTTGGCTGTTTCCACTTTAACCTGTTCTCTCATCAGTTTTATTCTTTCGTACATTCAAGTCTGTCTTCTTGTTTAGGGAGTTCTCTCCTGGCGTGCAGATGTGCCCTTTGTACCTGGTCCATCCTGTGCCTACCCTTAAAACTTTTAATTAGTCAAAATCTGAATATTTCAATACCATTCCTTTTTCGGGGATAAGTGACTTGCCAAAGATCACTCAGCTAGTAAGGTGTCAAGTGTCTGAGACTGGAATTGAACTCAGGTCCTCCTGATTCCAGGGCCAGTGCTCTACTCACTGTGCCACCTAGCTGCCCCTTCAGTACCATTCCTAACATTACCTTGATTTTAACTAAATTATTGAGAATTACATTTTGAATGTGCCTGGTTTTATTCTCAGTTCTCAAGCCAGCCTGCCTTCTGAGCTCTCTGTTGCCTCTCTTGAGCAGGCTCCCTCTCGGAGCTAGAGGAGATCTCAGATGATGTGTGGGCTGGCTTCTGTCCAAGCTGGAAATCCCTTCAGTAACCCCCAAGTGCCCCTGGTTATGCAGGGAACAGGAATCCGCTTCTTCCCACAGAGCCCCATTCCACTTGTGTCCTATTCCAATTATGAGAACATTTCTTCCTACATAGAGCTACCCTCCTTCCTTCCCCACCCCACCCCAAATTAGAGCAGGCTCCATTCTAGGGCATAGTAAAGCATCTCTCCATTCTTTGTGTCTCTCCTTTGCCTTTTCAAAGTGGAGGTATCTGATGTGAACCAGTTTAATATCCCCTTTCCCCAGAGCAGATGACTAAGCATATCTCAGCAACCTTTTTGAGGGAGCCATATTTTGGAGGGGAGGTATTACTCTCTTAAAGGACAGTTGGTTTGTATGACATGCTGTTGTTACATAGTGTAGTTAACCCTTCACATTTCTTCACATAGGTTAACCATTTTCAGAGTACTTGTATACAATTTCATGACTACTAGACAACAAGTCAGACCTAGATTTTCTTCCCATTTCTAAGTAGTTCACTATATGACAGTGGGTCCATCATTTACCCCTTTTGAGGGAAGGACATGATCTGTGCCCCTACAACCTAGTTCTCAGACCAGAGATCTCTCTCTTTCTTTCCCATTTTTAGGACCATATGAGGCATAGATATCTATCCAAGTCATTGATTAAATAGTAAAATATCAAACCGCACAGGACCAAGCACAGATCCTTGGGACACCATGTTAGCCACTCCTAAAATCATGTTGAACCATTCCACCTCAAAAGCAATCAATTTACATTTATAGAGGGCTTGGGCATTGTAAAGCACTTTAGTTACATTATCTTAATGGGATTCCACCAGAAACAAACAAAAACCGTCTTCTGAGACCAGACAAGGCATAGATAATTCTATGCTTCCATTTAGAGATGAAGAAATCCCCAAGAATGGAATGAGCTGCTTTAGTAAGAAGTTCTCTAGAATAGTAAGTCTCCCATTTTTTAAAGATGCGTCTGGTTAGAGGTTGGACTAGGTGACCTGTGGTGTGATAACTTATTAAAGATCATGCAGTAAGTGGTACAAAGGGGACCAAAATCCTTGTCTTTCCAGTTTCAAATCTAAGACTCTCAGATTCAAATATGCCACCCTGGTTTTTTTCTTCATTTCCATAGCATCTACTGCCGAGGGTGTGCCAAACCCATCTGCTGCACCTGTGCTCTCTTAGACAGCAGCCACAAGGACCAGTATTGCTCCATCAGCTCTGAGATCCAACAGCGGCAAGAGGAACTGGTCAAGATCACCAGGGACCTGAAGACCCAAGAGCAGACTTTTGGTGAAGCCCATGGTAAGATCCAGGCAGCCATTGGCCACCTGGAACAGGTGAAGAAGGAGACCAAGGATCTGATCCATTCTCGGGTCCAAGTCATGGTGGAGCAGATCCAGGCCGAAGAGAAGGAGCTCCTGGAGACCGTGGAGGATCAATACCAAAAGAGCCACGAGCAGATGGCGGGGAAGCTTCAGCACCTGAACAGCCTGCTTCAGCGCATCCAGAATGGCGAGCTTTTGGTAGAAAAACTGCAGCATTATGCCTCGGACCAGGAGGTCCTGGAGATGCACACTTTCATCCGGAAAGCTCTGGAACACCTCAACAAGGAGAAGCCTCTGAACATCCAGGCTGCCGTCAAGATGGAAGAATTTGAAGATTGCAAGGCTAAACTCCAGGCTCTGTTTGTACGAGTCACCAAGGAGAAAGGTAAAGATGAGCCAGAACACCCCACATAAATAGGAACAAGGCAGCCTGTAAGCAAAGAACTGGAGGGTGTTTAGCCTGGAGAAAAAAGAACACTTGGGACGGAGAGTAAGGTGTGATAATTGTCCAGGTGTTTGAAGGGCTAGCTTGTGGTAGCAGGAGTAGCTCTATTCTACTTGGCCCTAGAACACAGAACAAGGAGCAGTATATGGAACTTCCAGGGAGGCAGATTTTGGATTCTTATAAAAAAAAAAACAAAGAAACAAGCTACAATTAGAGTTGTCCAACTCGTAAATGTCAGAATCTGAACTCAAACCCAAACTCACAACACTTTCTGCTAGATGACACTGTCCTAGAGGGAGAAACAAGCACAGCTGTTAGAGCCCTGCCATTAAGGCCACCCTCCACCCCTGCCCCAGCTTCCTCAGTGAAAACACCTTGTCCTGGGAGCCCTGGCAATTTGGTAGCTGGACAAGGTTCCAGGCAGACCCAACCTGTAGGACGCCTTACAGTCAGTGACAAAGGTCATGCTCAGGAGCTCTTGGCCTCTTTAGAAACTTGATCAGATGTCCCTCCTTCCACAGTTTCTGAAGCTGCTAACCTTGAGAAAGAAGACAAGAAGGAAGAACCCATGGAGCCCACCACCATCACCACAGACAGTGATTCGGTGAGATGGTCCTTCAGACCCAGGGTAGGGGTGTGTAAGGAATGGAGACCACCCATCTTCAAAATAAGAATTTTCCCTTGCAACCCAAATACATTTCTTCCCAAATATTTGTCTCCTGAGGAGGTGAGAGGAAACCAAAAACAAGGCTGACCATACTCTGTAGCATAAAGGAGATGGAAATGAAAATGAAACTTACATATATATCTCAGTTTCTTTTGGTTTCCTCTTTAAACCAATTATTTTGAATAGATCATTTTTTTTTATTGGAGAGGCACTATAGCAGAGTAGATGCAGAATTGGCCTTGGAGGCAAGAAGACCCACGTTCACATCCTGCCTCATTCACTTACTACTTATGTGACCTTGGGCAAATAAATCATTTTAGCCAGTTTCGCTGCTATGGTTTCCTTACCTCACCAAGGGGGCTATAATAGCAGCCCCTACCTTACAGTGCTGCTGAGAATCAAATGACATAACATGTAAAGTGTTTTGCAAACCTATATAAGTACTAGCTCTTAGTGAGGTTTGCAAAAGCTGCAGGTGACTTTCTAAGACAGAAGTGATCAGTATGTCAGAAATAAATGAGTTGGGGGGGGAGGAGAAGAGGCCATAGATTTAGAGCTGTATGAGACCACAGGGGCTTCAAGCTTAGCACAGCTCCTGGAACACAGTAGGTGCTTAATAAATGCTTATTCAGTCAATTGAGGTCACATAGATAGGAAGTAGCAGGGCCCAGATTCAAACCCAGATCTTCTGACTCCAAACAGAGCATTCTTTTATCATTCCATCATTAGCTAAAGCTAGGACTGTCCATGGGAGCACCTATAATTGCACAAAAAATTGAGGTCTCTTAGCTAGGTTTTCCCTATTTCCAGGGGTCAGGAGGAGGGAAAGTAATGTATCTGTATCTCCAGCATTAAGCTCAGGGTATTACATGTAGTATGTGCTTATTACATACTTATGGATCTGGGATGAAGTGAATTGAATTGATTTGAATTGCATGGAGAGATGCTGACTCAACATTCAGCCTTCAACCTATGAGTCTCTTTCAGGGACCCCTGTGTGCTCAGTCCTTGCTAAATTATGCTGAAGGGGAGACATGAGAAAGAAAGGATGACCCCTGACCTATTGGAGCTTGGTGGTTGGGGATGCAGGGAAAGGGCGGTAGGGGAGTGGGAAGGAGGAGATTGACAAAAGCAAAACAGTGATATTCTGGACAGACATCTAGTCTAGAATCAGGTTCTAAGCCAAATAGCGCAAACGATTAGAGAACGAAATTCTGCATAATTCATTGTTAGAGATTTTCTATTACAGCCCTGTTAGAAAATATGGCAGCCCACCTCTTGCTTGCAATGGCCCTTCCCATCCTGTTCCAGCCTTAGCTTGTTTGATTACTATGTGATCTTCTGATTCAGACACTGTCATGCAGTAATTACACCTTCTGGACCATCAGTGTCACACACTCACATACACACACACACACACACACACACACACACACACACACACACACACCATACAAAAGGTTTGCAGAGGATAGTTTTTTGCAAGGAGTCCTGGGGGCGGGGGGGGCGGTACCAGAATAAAGCAGAAAAAAACACTAGATCTAAAATCCAAAGGCAAAACCATAACATTAGAAGCTCAGAAGCTAAGCCTGGGAGGGATCTCGGATAAATCTGACCTGGAGGGACAAAGATCTCACCCCCTTCCCTCTTCAGGGAGTAGAGCTTAGCTGTCTGATACCCACAGCATGAATTATAGATTCAGAAAATGTTAGTCAATAAGCATTTATTAAGCTCCTACTATATGCAACACACTGTATTAGGCACTGGGGATATATAGAAAGGTAAATATCAGTCCCTGCCCTCAAGAAGCTCCCAATCTAATAGGGGAGACAACATGCCAAGAACTAAGTACAAACAAACTATAGACAAGAAAAAATGGGAAATTGTTAATGAAGAGAAGGCGCTAGAATTCGGGGGATTGGGAAAGGCTTCCTGCAGAAGGGGAGATTTTAGCTGGGACTTGAAGGCAGCTGGGAGGCCAAGAGGCAGGGAGGCAGGGAGGCAGAGCAAGAAGGGGACATGAAGCCCTGAGAGTATAACTCCCTCATTTTACACATGGGATATGTATATAGCCCTTTTGCCCAGGTCTCCCAGATGGTCAGTGGCAGAACCCAGATTTGAACCCGCCAAATCTAAAACTGCACCACTGGCCAGAGATATGATGACAAAGGAGAGAAATCCTCTGTAATGTGGCCAAAAGGGAATGTGACTCAGTAAATAGAAGCAAAGTGGTGTCTCATAGTGGAGAGAGGAGTGAAATTGGATGAGAAAAGACCCAAGTTCGAATTCTACTGCAGCCCTTTAACCAGCTGTGTGATTAGAGGCAAGTCATTGGTTTCACTTCCCAGAGACTCTGTTTTCTCCTCTGTAAGATGGGGATAATAATCGGTACTCTGCTTTCACCACAGGGTTTGAGGAAAGCAATACAGAAATGTTATTTTCTGATTCCCAAGACTGTCCACTCTCCATTAGTTCAGCTGCCTCCCTACAAGAATCCAGAGCCCAGGTTAGGGTCTGTGAACACTCTAGACCCCTTTAATACCTATTGTTGGCTTTTTTTCTCTTGATTTTGCAGCAAGATGAGAAGGTGCAGAAACAAGGACACATCACAGACAATAATACTGAAGCAGTGAGCCTTCTTGTCCACCCTTCCGTAAGAACCTCTTCCACTCCCAAAACCTGCTTCCCATATTCATCCTTTGCCCCTCAGGTCCCTGAACTGTGTGGTCCACAGCAGGGAGCAGTAGCCAGGTTGTGGGACCAGAGAAGAAGGAAGATATTAAGGTCCAGTTAGGACCATGGATCAGTGGGAAGAGAAGGAGTAAGGCCTGAGTATTTCTGGGCAAGGAGATCAGAATGTGACTTTAACCCAGCCAATCATCTGTACCGCTTTAGAAAGCTCCCTGATCTACCCTGAACCTACTCAGCCCACTGGGAGCTTGGCCAAGTTGACAATGTCTTCAGCATGTCCACTAGGGAGAGGAGCACTTAGGTTTTCTGTCCAGGGACCTAGAGCTGCTTGGTGTATTGTAAACTTAGCCATGGAAGGTCAGCACCTTGTGGGGATAAATCCGTGGCTTCAGAATGGGGTTTGGACTGGGCTGTAGGAATTGTCACAGTCACTCGGGCTCCTGTGACCTTCCCTGGAGCTGGGGCAGGGAGGCAGAGAGTGTTGATTAAGCACTAAAAATGTGCCCAGCACAGAAGCAGACAGGAAGAGAGAACAATTCAACCCTCTCCCTCTCCCTCCCCCTCCCCCTCCCCTTTCCCCTCCCCCTCTCCCTCTCCCTCTCCCTCTCCCTCTCCCTCTCCCTCTCCCTCTCCCTCTCCCTCTCCCTCTCCCTCTCCCTCTCCCTCTTCCTCTCCTTCTGCCTTGGAGAATAGCTTGTAGCCTTGAGGGACAAGGCTCAACTAGATATAAAACAGAGAAAGGGGGACAGAGGGTGGGATTCAGTGCCTTCTAGCGGCGTAAGACTATAGAGGAAGGAGAGGTCCCTGAAGGCCGGGATGGCCAGGGAAGACTTTCTGGAGGCAGCCAGGCATATAAAAATGAGCAGGATTTGGATAAGAGAAAGGAGAGAAAATTATAGAAAGCCATTCCCAGAACATGGAAAACAAAGTGGGGAAGGCCTCCCCAGGCCAGGCCTCCCATCTCCTCCTCCCTTCCCTTCCTCCCTCACATCATCCCACTCTTCTCTGGACCCACCCAAGTGACTAGAACATGTCCCTCTCTTCCCCCTCCAGCAGGGGCAACACCCTAGTGCCCAGTCAAGGAAGAGAAAATCAGCCCATGCCAACAAACTAACCTCGCCGAAGGTGATCAAGAAGGAGTATGGGGAAAGCGGAAGGCACAAGATGCATAAGGTCTTCAAGCAAGTCCAGGCCAGCACCTCAGGAGCGAATCAACATGCCAAGATGGCTTTCCCCCACAACTCGCGTTCTGAAACGCGCTCCTCGGCAGAGTCCAACAGCGGCACCCGCTACGAGGAACTAGGTAGGTAAGGTGAGATGGCAGGGTGGAGAAAGGAGGAGGGGGTCAGATTATGTGGCTAATATTCTCTCTTACAATGTCTGAGGGCCCCTTCTGAGTCCAGGGACCTCAGTCATCAAGCAATAACAATAATAATACATTAATGGAGCACTTTGAGGTTTGCCAAATACTTCTCTCACAACTACACTATGAAGTGGGCACAGGGCGGACTTGGGAGTCAGGAAGACCTGAGTTCAAGTCTTGCCTGCCTCAGGTTCTTAATAGCTGTGTGACCCTGGGCAAGTTCCTTAATTTCTCCCAGCCTCAGCGTCTTCATCTATAAAATGGGGTGATAATAGCATGTATACCTCACAGAGTTGTTGTGGGGATAGAATGACAGGGTATTAAAAGTGGTTCGTGAACCTCAATATAAATCTTAGCTATCATAATCATTGTTAGTATTATTATTAATTTTTATATGTTTACATTTACATTGTATTGTTACAGCTGAGGAAACTGAGTCAAAGAAGGGTTATGTAATTAGCCCAAGGTCTCACAGCTGATCAGTGTCAGAATCCAAACTGAAACCCAGGTTTCCTGACTCTTAAGTTCAATGCTTTCTCCTTTCCAGCCTGTTTTTCAGGTGCTAGGCCACCTTGCTCCCTTCCATTGGGAGCTCCCAGGCTATTTGGATGATAAGGGTCATAGATGTAAAGTGAAGACCACCACCAGCCAATCCACGGGCAGAGGCTGACATGTGGTTCCAAGAGGAAGATGAGAGGGAGAATGTGCAAAAGCTCAGGAAGCCCAAGCCAGGCCTGGTGGTCCACCCTGGTAGGCCCTACTGCTTGGGAAGTTAGTGGATCACTTGTCTGGAGTTTCTGAGCTGTAGGAGGTCCTCATGTTTGGTACCTCACTCAGTTTCACATTCCCCAGGAGCTGCCTGAGAAGGGTGAACTGACCTAGGTCGCAAAGACAAGCAGTCAAAAGTTCCGTTCTCACCAGTACGGATTTGGCCTGGTAGTGGCTGCTGCACTTCCAGGTTGGGAGAGATAGGGAGACCCAGTCTCCAAAAAGGAAAGCCCTACCCTGCCCCCACTCCTCAAGGCAATAGACAGTATCTCAGGTGTGCCTTCTAAGGGGGGCCTCCTCAATGGAATGGAATGGAAGTCTTTGATAAGCACCAGATGTTCAGCCTTTGCTTCTGTCCCCCAAGGGTTCAAGGCCATTTCAAGCCTCGAGGACATCCTCCCCATCCTCTCATCCAACTCCTCAGATTCAAGCATGGACAGCTTCAACCCCTCAAGCCAAGAATTTGGAGGACAACAGACACCATCACGCTATGGATATTAGAAGGACTCCTACCCAAGCTCCCTACCAGGTGGTCTCATAGGGCCACAGAGGGATATGGAGTCTACCTTAGCCCACATCTGGAGATGCTGATCTTCCTCAGAGAGCCCTCATATGTGTGGAGACCTGTTCTCCCCTTTCTGGGCCTGGATCCTTCTCTACCCTCCTCTACAGCCTCTGAGAAAAAAATAATTTGTTTACACTCCTTTTCCTACACCCTGGTCCTTTCACTCATCTCAGGCAGCCTTGTCCTTCAGACCAAAGCATGGAAAGGTGGAGATGGCGAGACAAATTATAAGGTTATTGCAGTAAACCAAATGAGGTCTAATAAGAACCTTACATAAAAGCAAGAATGAAATGGGGAAAAAATGGATCGAAGAGACCAGTGGAAGTCAAAAGGCTAGGATTCCATGGTCTATCACCCCTGAGGCATGAGGAATAGGAAGGAGTCGGATAACCTGAAGGCTTCAAGCTCAGTTGCCTGGTTCATGGCAGTCTCACTGACAGAAATCCCAGACTCCTAGCATCAGATCGCTCAAAACTCTTCTGCTCGCTCATCCTGTGTTTCTGGTGATCTTTGCTCTCTAGCCTACCCTGGAGATGCTGGGATCCCCTGGCTCCCTATACTGTTCAGCTTGAGTGGGAGCAGAACAGTATAGCCATTGTAATATTGGTATGTAATATTTGCAAATATGAGCCTTCTTTGAACACGGTGACATTCTGACCTGCTAAGAAGACATCTCAGATGTCACGTAAGACCAAGGCAGGGGAGCGGGGATGGAAGATAGAGAGAGAGCAAGAAGTGGCTTTTTTTACAAGGCTCCAGTAATAATTGGGCCTCCCTGCTATTGCTGCACACCAGGCCCCTTGGCTGGATCTGACCATGGCTTTTATCATTATTTACTCTTCTGATTTGGGGACATCCCAGTCAGGAGCTTTGGAGCAGCACAAGCCACAGCCTCCAACTGACATAGACATCTGTGAATAACCCACTTGCCACCATGAGGAGATGAGGGGAAAAGACCTAGGACAAAATCCCAGCAGTACTACTAACACACTGCTCCTCCCATCCTCAATCTGGCTCTAGTGAGGGGCATTTCAGTCCTTCCTGAGGCAACCCAACCCATGGTTGGACTGCCGTAATTGTTAGGAGGTCTTTCTTGATGTCTGGCTTGAGCCATGATATCCCAGGCTTCTTAGGTAGTGCACCAGACAGTACACTAGACATGGAGTCAAGGAGACCTTAGCTGAAATCTTGCAGCAGAGGCTTACAGTCTATGTGATCCTGAATAATGCATTTAACCTCTTTCCTCCTCAGCTTCCTCATTTGTAAAATGGGGCTGATAATAGCACCCACCTCACTGGGTTGTTGTGAGGGTCAAACGAGATAGCGTATGCCAAATACTTTGCTAGCCTTAAGGCTCTCTATAAATTCGAGCCCTTATTATTTAGTTTTTCTGCACACCTCCTTGTGCATCAGGAACCAGTCTTAGGCTATTTGAGGCAGTCTGGAGCATCCCAAGGAAATGCTCCTTCCAAGGTGCTGGGCTCTCCCTGTGTCCTCTTTCCTTTTCTTCCCAATGATGGTCTATCACAATTCCTGCCACAGTGACAATTAGGGAAACATCAATGAATCACCTAACATTAACCGAGGGCCTCCTCTTGGTTAGATGTTGGGAGGGAGTTTTGAAGTCTAAGACCCGGGCACCACCTTCAAAGTCCAATGCCCAATCAAGATTCAAAATCAGAAAATACCTACTGAGTACCCAACCTGTTAGGTCTCAGGAACTTGTGAGATGCCAAGATTAAGACCAAGTGATTCTTGCCCTCAGGGAGTTTCCCGTCTAGTAAGAGAGAGAACAAAAAAATGGCCTTAATTTAAAGTAGGATGTGATAAGTGAAAGGAAAAAGATTAATAATAAATGCCTTGTGTGCTGTGTTCTGTATTGCCTTGCTAATCTTTTGTTTGCTATCATTATTAGAATAAGAAATTAATGTGTGATTTATAGTAAGAACATAGTCCCAGGTGAAAAACCTGTGTGTAACTGAACTATGATGTAGTCCCAGGGAAACTCCTGTGTTGATGAACCTTAGAAGTGTAATGAAATCATTACAAAGTATGTGCCTTAAGTATATGACCATAATAATCATACCTATATATTAATTTTTATATTAAAATGTAGGTGTTTGCTCTCTGCTTCTGATGAAAAAGCACCCTGGTTTTCTCAAGAGCCTGCTTGAGTAGAAGAAAATTTATTTGCACAATAGCAAGCTTTTTTCACCATACGTGAATAAAGAAAACTATAAATAACTGCAAATTTTGTATCTCGGGATCTCAGACCATACTGGGTAGACTGTAGACCCCACCTTTGTTTTTCTTAATAAAAGTTGGTTTCTTTGCCCAGAAAGGCTTCCCAGTCTCTTTTTTAATTCTTAATTTAAGATTGGCACCTGCAGACAGGATGGATGAAACGAAGGATTGGACTCCAGCTCCTAGGAACCTCAGGTGAATGCTCTGGGGACTACAAACCTGGTTCTTTCCCTGGGGGACTCTGGACCTGGACTCCTCTCCTCGCCTGATCCTCTTTCTCTCTGTCTCAGGTAAGCCTCTGACCTTAAGGGATCCTGTTTTTCTTTTCCATTTCTCTTGCTAAATTTTTCATCTTAATCTCTCTCTGGTTTCCACTTAAAGAGAAAGTTAAAAGTATGTGGAGAAAGATTTTGCAGCGTCCGGAACCAGACAACTGTAACTTCTTTTTTTTTCAGAAACTAAGGATAGGGTTCAGCTAGGTGGTGCAGTGAGCAGAGCACTGGCCCTGGAGTCAGGAGGATCTGAGTTCAAATCCATCCTCAGACTCTTGACACATTTACTATCTGTGTGACCTTAGGCAAGCCACTTAACCCCAATTGCCCTGCCTTCCCCCCCCTCAAAAAAATTTTAAAAAAGAAATTAAGGATGAGACATGCTTATTGCTCCTTAAAGGCTCTCTTGCGTAAGTGTCCGTTTTGTGTTTTCTGTGTTTTGTGCTAACCCCATAACTAACTGGTATTTCACTTAAGCTCTTTCTTTTGGCTTGATCAACCAAAAAGAAACAGCTTGTAAAAAAAATGAGTTTTCAGAAAAACTCTTCATGGAAGACAAGTCTTTCTTTTCTCTCTCTGTTTCTAGTGCTGGCCACATTGAAAGTTGTAGAGACAAAAGACAGATAATAGATGATTTGAGACTAAATTTGTGATTGGAAATTCTATAACTGTGATTTGACTGTAATGTACTTATGCCTTTTCTTTTGGCTTTCAAAAAGGAAAAGAAAATCTTAAAGATAGGAAGCTAAGATATAAAATTGGTTAGAAACTAAATTTGCAAAAAAAAAGGGAAATACTTGAATGTTTCACTCTTTGCTCTGTGTTTGTCTATCTCCTTTATTTGACTGGTACCAGATTTTTAGATTTTAGATGAGAATTGAGATTAGGATTCTCTGAGTTAGTCTTGTTGAGGACATCTGACTGCTCGTGTAAAGAGACAGACATAGGGAAGTTAGCTTGAGTCTGTGTGGGGTATACCACCCAAACATAGGCTGTTCAGGTTAGTCTCCGAGCAGCCCAAGAAACAAGCCACTAGGGCCCATACTTACAAGGTACTTACTATAAGCTGTCTCGTAATATCTATGCTTACAATCAATGGGTTAGGCCAGTTAGTGCCTTGTCACCGAAGTAAATAGAACTTAGAGCAGGGATTTAGTTAGGACTCTCTTTGCTATGGGTGAGAGGTATAGCAAGGAGATTAGGTTTATCGGCCTATGGTAGTAGCCAGTGATGTCAAGGCTTTAAAAGCAGTTGTGATTCTAGAGAAGGACAAATAAAGAAGGAGATCTATGTAGAATTGCTTAGCGATGCTGCAGATAGTGTAGATAGAGGCTCATGGGTTTAGGTGGACAGCAGCTTTAACAGGGTATTATTTAGATTGAGTTTTTAAACTAAAATTTACCTTTGTTACTTGTTCTGTGTGTCAGGCTCAGTCAGTCACCAGCTCAAATCAGTTTTGCTTTCTGCAGAGACTCAGTAAACAGTGAGGAAGATTTCAAAATAGGATTTAACAAGACATGGGTCCTTGTTTATTGTCCATAGCTTATCTGTATGTTCTGTCCTAATCGAAGTTCTTCTTTCTACACTGTTTTAGTGTTTAACAAGCTGTTCAGATCATAAATTGGTTAACAAGAATTGCTGGTGAACTTTTCTCTTTCTTCTCAATTCTTTGCGATCACCCTCTGTACGTTAAGAAACTTTTCAGATCAGTTGTTCAAGCCATAAATATGTTAGGAATAGTTTTTTTTCTACTTAGAAACATTTAGAATAGTTGCCTAAGCTATAAACCTTTTAAAAATAATTGTTGACTCTATTCTCTTTTCTTACCTCCTTGAGTGCTTCATGATCATAACAATTAACTCTTTGTTTGGTCCCAGGATGTCTGAGGAAACTGAAGCTATCATCTCTTTCTCTCCTTTGCATGTTGGAGAACCGCTTGGATTAGCTACCCATGCCATAGATGTATTAGATGTATCAGAATCACATAGTAATTTTTCTTCTCAAATGGTAGGTGAACTTTCTCCTCAAGGCACTAAAAATAAGGAGGCTACATTTATCTCTTTTTCACACCTAGAAACCAAGACAGTCTGATTCAGATCCCTAAACTTGAGGGAAATCTGGATCCTAACCTCCCGGCAGATGAGGACAGACCGGTTCAAGCAAAAGAGGCTCTAACAGAGAATTCTAACAAGTTTCAGGAAATTAGGCAAGAAAAGAAAGAAACCCCAAACTGGTTCTATGACCTTCTCTGCAAAGGAGCTAAAAGTTCTGTAGGACTTGACCTTCTAAGGAGGCCAAAATCATTAATACAGCTTTTGTAAATCAGGCATCCTCAGAAACCAGAGGGTTTTTCATGAATAATTGCTTTCAGTGCATGAGAGGAATATTAGTGAACTCAAAGCCATAGCTCTATGTATTTTTAAAAGGATAAGAATAAAAAAGAACAGAAACTGAGTAACTGGAATCCTAAGACTCTTGCAATAACACCTGCACTTGAGTCCGAAGCACACAAAATCAAACCCTTAGATTGTTTTTACTGTGGGAAAAAGGGCCACTGTGCTAGAAATTGTAGAAAGAAACATATGAGAAGCAGAGAAACCTCAGGACCAGCTCAAGACAGTTTGGGTTTTCTTCACTTAATTCTGTGCCAAGGAAGAGAAAGTTTAGCACCCCTCAGTATGTATTAGAGATACTACTGACTGTTCACTTTATTCTCTCTCTCTCTCTCTCTCTCTCTCTCTCTCTCTCTCTCTCTCTCTCTCTCCTTGTATTTATAGCAACTAATATTACTTATGCCACTACTGAACAGATTCCATCTGAATTGACCCGAGCTGAGCACAATAATCTAATAAGACTTTTAAGATCAGCCATGCCCTCTTCTATCTAAACTGCTGCATCTTTAAAATTATAATTTGGATATTTAAAAAAGCTTTGTTGTTTAATTGACAGAATTAATGATCTTTGGGTAAAATTATTACCCTCTTATCACTTCTGAAATTGTAATTTGGATATTCTCGAAAATGATGTTGTTTCACCTATTAATGTTTCTAGTAGAAAATTGTGACCCTTATTTATTATTAATGTTTTCCATATAAAAGCTCCCCAAAGTTTAATTAGTAAAGGATAGTTAATTTGGACTATCTGTGATTGATAAAGGGATTCCAAAATATCTAAGTCAGCTTCTGATGACAACCTCTCTGTTGGTTCTTCATGTAAGATCTCTGTACTGTTAGTTCCTATGCTATTCCTAGGTACCTAAACCAGCTACCGTTGTCTTCCCCATTCCTGATACAGCTAAATTGCTTTGCTACTATTAAACTGTGCTCAGCCTTTTTCAATTTTCAGTCAGTAAATCTGTGCAGTGCCTATTCACATTCACCTGGAAGGGGATTCAACACTACCTGAATGAAGACAAAGAAACAGCTCCACACTCTACTTAGAACTGCAAGTTACTATGGACAGTATATCCCAACCTTTGGTGAGATTGTTAAACCACTAACAGCTCTGACTAAAGACTGAGTTGCAGAACCTCTGCCTCTGCTGTCTGAACATCTGGTGACAGCTGAAAAGATCTGTCCTCTCGGCACCAGCTCTGAGCCTTCCAGATTATAACAGGCCTTTTTCCTCTTTGCCTATGAGCAGAAGGGTATATCTGAAGTGCCGCTCCAGGACCTCAGATCATCCTTTTGGCTCACAGTTGAGGACACCTGACACCTGTCGACTGGCTGCTGTCCACTGGGGAGTACCTCCATGCCCTCAAGCCATAGTAGCTGTTGTTCTCTCTTAAGAGGATGAGCTTTGTGGTCTAGTTCTTGGCTGCCAACACACCATGCTGTGGCCTCATAAGATAACAAACCTCGACTCGTTAGACATTAGAAAATATTGCCATCAAGAAACAAAGACAACTGTGAGGAAGAAGTTGAGTCCCCTGAGAAGTGCAGTGTGAAACAGGTATCTGGGATATGGATGGAACAGATGTGAATCCATGGAACTGGTAAGCCCCTAAGAGATTTTAGCATTAAACTTGCCTTTCAACTCACAAAAGGAGACATTTGAGGAATAGTGGACACAATCAACCAAATGTGGGTAGATAGGTATCTCCTCTGTAGCCAATCACGTATGTGCTTCCTATCACACAGGTCATTCTTATAACCAGTATTATTTTAGTAAAGTTCCCTTTGGAAATTATCTCTTGGCCTACACCCCATTTGGACATCTCCAAACTGACTATGTTAACATGCCCAAATCAGGTATTTACAAACACTGTCTTGTCACTGTAGACCAACTCACTAGATGGGTTGAGGCCTTTCTCTCATCTAGGGCTACATCAACTTTTGTTGCCAAGATTATCCTCAACAATGATTGTCTCCAGATTTGCTCCACAACTCCCGCCTTCGTTGATTTAAACCAAGGGACTATTTCACAGACTCAATTTAACTCAGGTTCATTCCTATCTTCGTGTTTAACCCTGTTACTACACCCCATATTGCCCTCAAAGAACATGGTCAGGTTGAAATGATGAATAGGGAGCTTAAAACTATGACTAGGACACTTTGTGAAGAGACTTACCTGGGTCCGGGGGGAATTAGGAGAAATTGCATCTATCTAAATTGATCTAAATTTTTTAACTACTAAATTTGATTGGAATGATAATCACAAAATTTATAAACTTAAAATTTGAAATTTAAATGAAATATGAATTTGAAATGACGTATACAACCTTTTAAAAATTCACTTTTTGAAATAATTTGACAATTTGAATGAAATTTGAATTCAGAATGACTTGAGATGTATAGGTACTACCATTTGATAAATTTAAATGAAATGAGATTTAAAACTATATGTACTGTATAAATTTGAAAATTTGAAATTTCCTTTCAAAAATGAAATTAAGTGAATCATATGTGAAATTTAAAATCACTAACTTTTGAAATTTGAAAACAATTGACAGCACAATTTGAAATACCTTTTGAAGTGCTTTTCCCTTTAGGAAGCTAGCTAGAGAAGACTATGACCCAATGAATATTTGTTCGTTTTTCTTTAACAGTCTCACTGTCGTCTGGTAGCCCAATTCATAAGCTACTAGACTGACTTTAGCCAAATGACATCAATTTAGTCACTTTAACAACTCAATAGGAAAGTGACCACTCTAACAGCATTCTGCAATATCTCAGAGAGATTGCACATAGCAGTATATTTTAAAAAGCATGTTTTAAATCAGCCATATGATTATCTTTGATATGTTGTTTAACCCCAAACCCAAAACAGTTAAAACGTAACTTCAAAATTCTCAACCCAGTCAATTTTTGATTCACTGGTGGCAACAACTAAACCTCATTTTTCTTATTCCAGAAAAGGTTAAGTAACTTGCCACTCACACAACCAAGATAAGGCAGAACAATTCTTTATTTTATCAATAAGTGCATTTTGCTTTGTTTTCATTTTTTTTCTTTTCATGACTTTAAATTTCCTACTTCTGCACTTATTTTGAGATCATTACATTTATTTCTAGCTGCATGCTCACACATATGTCTTATTTCCCTCTACATTTTATATATGTTCAGAGGAATAAATTTTCTTTTGTTGTTTTAGTTTCATACTACAAATGTTCATGTATTGTCTTGTTATTATAATTTTATTTAATACTTAGATCATTCATTGCTATATTTCTTGTTGGTATTTCTGTTAGATTTGTCTGAAAGAAACAAATTCCAATTATTGTTAAAGCATCTAGGTGTTTTGTTTTTCACTTAGCCTTTCCTTTAGTGACTATGATAATGTGCCATTTGGAACATGTACATTTAATCCTGATTTTATTCCATTTTTTATTATACTTTTGAGCATAACAATGTTTCTCTATTTTTCTCTTGACCAATTTAATTTTACGATTGTCTCACCTGAGATTATCATTAATCTTTTCATTGAGTCACCCAAGGAGCCAAATCAATTCCTTCTATGTTTCTAATGACCCTGACCACGTGTATCCCAGTGATGTCCCTTTTCCTGACTACCCAGGTCCTCCCCCATCTTCCTACTAATCCTCACGTTCCAGCATCTCCAGCCTTTTCTTCCCTCAACTCATCCAGAGCCATCTGAGCCTCAAGCTACCCATCCATTGTTCTGAAAGAAAACTTTCTACGGTTTTGCACCCTCTGGTTTTGCATCCACTATAGAGGTCTGCCCTCTATAGAACTATATGCTATGCTTAGCCTGTAATTGATCCAATTCTCAATAAACTGAGAAAATGATCAAAGGGGGAAATTGAAAGGAAACAGACCCATAATCAATGCCTTCAGTGCCTTGCTCTGTATTGCCTTGTTAATCTTTTATCAGCTGTAATCATTAGGATAAGAAATAACTGTGTGATTCATAGTAAGAATATAGTCCCAGGTTAAAGACCTGTGTGTAACCAAACTATAATGTAGTCCTAGGGAAATTCCTATATTAGTTAACCTTAGAAGTATAATTAAATCATTATAAAATGTGTTTGTTGTTTGCCCTGAACTTCTGATGGAAAAATACCCTGATTTGCACAACAGCAAGCTTTTTCTCACCATACATGGATCAGGAAAATTACAAATAACTGTGAATTTTGTATCTTAGGATCTCAAACCATATCGGGCAGATTGTAGACCCCACCTTTGTCTCTCAGTATAGTTGGTTTCCCTGCCCAGAAAGGCTTCTCAGCTTGTTTTTGATATAAATGGCATGTAATTTCAAAGGAGGAAAGGTTTAAAGCCTGTTGGCTTCCTGAAGGAAATGAGATTTTAGCTGACTCTTGAAGACAGGGAAGGCTTTTGACAGGTAGAGGGGGTAGAGATAGGAGTATACTTTGAGGGCAGTGAAAGGTGCGCTAGGTTTGGAATGAGGGAACCTTGGATAGATGGAGGGAAGTGAGAGGACTTTGTCAGGTAAGAGGCACAGCATGAATAAAGGAAAGAGAGTCTAGCAGTCATTGGAAGCAGCTCTGGGATCATCAGGATGCTCCCTGGGTAGGAAGTGTTATTGTTGTTATCCTTTCGTTTTTCAGTCATGTCCAACTGTTCATGACCCTATTTGGGGTTTTCTTGGCAAAGACAATGGAGTGGTTTGCCATTTCCTTCTCCAGTTTATTTGACAGATGAGGAAACTGAGGCAAGTGGGGTTAAGTGACTTGCCCTGGGTCACACAGCTAGTAAGCGTCTGAGGTGAGATTTGAACTCAGGGAAATGAGTCTTTCTGATTCCAGGCCTGGGGCTCAGTGCCCTAGGGCACCACCTTGCTGCCCTTGGCTAGGAATAAGCTGACTACAAATCCAATTGGCCAAAGATGGCAGTACAGTAGAAAGAGCCCTGGATTTGGAGTCTGAATATCTGAGTCCAAATTATGACTCTGTTACTTATTAACTGTGTGATCTGAGATAAATTATTTAATCTCTCTGGTCCCCAGTTTCCTCACTGGTAAAATGAAAGGATGAGGCTCAGCCTTTTACTTGGGTCTCTCCTACTTCTAAATCTATAATCCTTTGAGTGTCTGGCCATGTGTTTGAAATTGTGCAGATCAGTTAACTTATGTCATCTGCAAAATGGAAGAGTTGGGCTTGATTTACCTCCAAGGTTGGTTCTAACCCTAAATTATGATCTGAGGAATCCCTTGGCACGCTGTGAAGGTGTTGCACCTTGAGTATGGCTGGACCCAATGAAAATGTGGATGAAATCCCAACTTCTGGTCTTGTCCTAACTAAAGAGAGATGGATTTGACCCTGCTGTCTTCACAGCTACAGTGATAGATTCCAGAAGGAAAAGCAATCCCTGGACTCAAGGAACTTACATTCTGATAGAGGGAGGAATATGTAAAAGGAAGCCAAAAAGTGAGGGTGGGGAAAGAAGATTGGGGGCATGTTAGAGAAAAGTCGGAGAGTCAAGAGTGAAGCTTTGAGAGGACTAAAGTCTGACGTGGTCACCCTGCCCCACTTAAAAGAGATTGGCTGGGAGGAACCAGCCAGTCAGAGGGAAAGGACACAGGGCAGGGAGGCTACCTTCAGTGCGAGAAGTCTTCCATTATCAGAAATTCTTATCCTCTATCTCCTTCCTCATCTTCAGTCTTCCTACAATTTATGCCCCTCTATACCCTTATAATCCAGGCAGTCTGTCTACTGAGAAAAGGAAGAGAGGCGCATTGTGATAGACTGAGGGGTTGGTAGGGTCAAGTGATTTTTTTTTCAAGTAGGGGAACACTTGGTATGCTTGTGGACAGAAGTGATGGGTGGGGAAGGCCTTGATTATAAGGGCAGTCTCCCAGAGAATGGAAAGGATTAGATCCATGGTACACGTGGGAGTTGTCCTTGGCAATGAGATTGAAGTATAGATGAGAGGACACTTTCAAGGACTTTTGAGATGTAGAGAAGGGGTCATGAGGGACCCACCAAATGGCCTTTATTTTCTCTGTAAAGTATGAGGTTATGAGGGGAGGGAAGGAGGTGGTATAGGAGAATAGAGGAAAGAAGAGAAAGTTTGGAATAACAACTATGATGAGCGTAATAGAGAATCAAGCAAAGAGGAGTAAAAGGATTGACTTGCCGCGGTGAGAGCCCAGTTGAGATCAGGTTACTTAGATTTGTGGTGGACCTGGTTTGTACAGTGCTGTGACTTCCTCCACTCTGTTTTGGTACCATATGAATAAGAGCAAATGAGGCAAATGGTAGGAGTAATTTAGGGCTGGAATTTGACAAGGCATGAATACTGGTAGGATGAAGGAGTAAGGGATCCAAGAGGAGAGAATGGTATGATGACAAACTGGTCACCTATATTGCCAGAATTCTAAAGGGAAGAAAGTGAAGCCAGAGTAGAGGTGATAGTGTGGGAGGGTATTAAGGTATAGAAAAACTGGAGGTGATGGTGAGAATGAAAAATACATTTTAGAGGAGAGATGAAATAAGAAATTATGGTCAAATAAAGGAATTTAAGAATTCTTGGTCATGGAAATGGAACACTTGTGGATAACAAAGTAAGATCAAAGTTGTGAGCATCCCAATGTATGGCCCCAGATGGAGTGGAAGAGTAGGTCATGGGAGCAGAGGACGTTAGGGAACCAAGAGGCTTCGGTTTTTGGAGGAACATCAACACATCTTGAAATTCTCTTGTATAGGGCTGGGGTTGGGGTGGAGAATCACTTGATAACAGAGACAGAATCTAGATTGGGGGGTATATTTGGGCAAAGAGAGCTTGAAAGGAAGAGAAATAACTGAGTGATAGCAGCAGAAGAAAAGTCTGCAAATGGCAATGAGTAGAAAGATGCATTTCAACTGTTCCTTCAGGACTAGTGTCTTGGAGCATATGAAAGAATATGCAACTAGAACTGAAAAGAGGGGCAGGAGGGAGGCGCCATCTTCTGAGACAATCTGAGGCAATCAAAGGGAATGTGTTAATGATGTAACAGGAATTCCATAGGGTTCTATGGATGGGGTAATCAGAGCTGGTGTGGGACATGGGAGGGATAGGATGGAAATGGATTAAGATGAGAGAGAGGGAATTTAGGGCTAGGGAATAAGGAAGCAGTTCACACATAAACAACTGGAGATTCCATTTCGCTGGGCTTGGGTGAGTAAAAGGCAGTGACGGTTTTCCTTCCATAAGGGATGAGACCAGGCAGAGAGGTAATGAACCACAACTCTGCGGATGACAGCAGAGGATTGCAATACTCGGTGTCCTGGCTCTGCCTCAGACCGTCTTGATGGCTGACACCTCATTGGGTCACAACCATGGCCATAATGAAAGTAGCTACCAATCTATTACTTCATCTGTACATCCCGGAGAGTTTCCCAAGGCCTACAGATTACACAGTGCTCCCAGAGACACATAGGAAAAAATGTGCAACCTAGAAAGACCTCCATGAAATAATGACGAGCAGGAAAAAAAAAGAATGGAAATAGTTATCAAATCACATACGACAAAAATGGAGATGGACAGTCAACCGAGGATGCTGCTGAAGATTAGAGAGACTGAAAAAAATAATTATAACTTACTACATACTGAAATGTGTTTAAATGAAAATAGTTGTGAATAAAGTTTAATTGGGAGAATTGATGCTTAGTGTTATTTATAATTAATAAAGTTTTAAATTTTAAAATAAAATTATTGGATGTGCTACCAAGAGAGACCTGGGTTTAATCTCAGTTCCAGTCACTTATCAGTTGTATGATCTTGTACATGTCATCCTCTCTGAGACTTAGTTTCTCATCTGTGCAATGGGGATAAGTCAAAAAGGGAAACAGAAGTGAATAATCAAACAAATAATGAAGATAACCTCCTAGTGGAGATTAGAGAGAATGATTTAAAAAAAGAGTTATGACATATTACATGCTGAAATGTATTTAGATGGAAATAAGTTTATTGGATTGGAAATAAGTTGCAAAATAAGTTTAATTGGTAGGATCGACGTTTAATATTGTTTATAATAAAACATTAAAACTTCAAAAAAAGAGCAGCAGACTTGGCATCAGGAGAGTTCAACACTTAATATTGGAATGACCTTAGACGTGTCAACTTCTCTGAACCTTTTTCTTCATCTGTAAAATAGGTGTAATAATATATTTGCCATGTACACCATAGGGCTACTGTGAGTTCTTTGTAAACTTCATAAACTTTGTAAACTTGCTGTAGAAATCTGGTCTCTTATCTATGGTTTTACTAATTTTTTTCAACGTCTCTGTAACTTATATGTGGTTCACACCCCACGGTAAAACCCTCCCTCACAGCAAATAAATACAGTCAAGCAAAACAACACATTGAATGTGCCCGAAGATGTATGTCCAGTTCTGCACCAGTGGCCACCACCTCTTTCCTGAGAGGCAAGAGGCATGTAATGCTTAAACTATCCAAGCTTCTGAAGTCACAGTGGGTCATTGCTCCTGGAAAGCCTTTCAGCATTGTTTTCCTTTGCATTGTTGTGCTCATTGTGTGTGCCCCTATCTCAGTTCCCATAATTCTTTGCATTCCTCAGAGTTGTCATTACTGCGCAGTAGTAGTCTCCTGTGTTGGTCTGTGCCCTTCGTTCAGCCATTCTCCACTCATTGGGCACCTCGATGCCCACACTGTGTTCTCCCAGCACACCCCCGGGGCTTACTGACTCTCCTTTCCATTTTGCAGATAATCCAGTTGTGGTAATCAGCAGCTCTGAAGAGACCGAAGAGACCGGGGTGAGAATGCTGGCCAAGCAGGCCCTTTCTGTCTTCCTTTCTCCACTTCTTCTGGAAGCCCCCATATTCTTTTTGGAGGAGAGCCAGGAGTCATTTCCCTCAGCCCTCTATTAGCCGTGAGCCCACATCTCCCCTAACACATCTGGACGCCCACACCTATACTCAGAGGGTCAGGATTGCTCTATTGAGTCAAGAAGATTCCTTTAACATCCATCTTATGCCTGGTACTGGAGCCCTAGGGGTCAGGTCTTGTATGCTGTTCCTTGTTTCCATAAGTACATCCTTTCCTCCACTTTTAATCTTCTCAAAGGAAAGCTTTTTTTTTCGGAAGGGTTTCCATGGCCTTAGTGGCTGGGAATTCTCTGGGACATGGGAGGCATGGGGAGGGAGTGGCTGTTTTGGGGGATGATTTTTTTTTGAGTTGGAAGCTGCCTACAGTAACTACCTGTGACACAGCAGATTTGTGAATAGGGTTCTGTGTCTTGTGGCTATTGGTCCTGTGGTCGCAAAGAATGGGAAACTAAGGGATTGCCAGTCTTTTGGGGAATGGCAGAAGGAATTGTGATATATGCATGTGATAGGGAGGTATTGTGCTATGAGAAATGATGAACGGGACAGTTTCAGAGAAATTTGGGAAGAACTCTGAACTGATGCAGAATGAAGTGAGCAGAACCAGGAGAACAATTTACACTAAACAAGAACATTGTAAAGACAAACAACTTTGAGAGATTTAAGAATTCTGATCAGTGCAGAGACCACCCATGATTCCAGAGGGTCCATGATGAAGCATGCTACCCATCTTCTGACAGAGAGGTGATGGAGTCATGGTCCAGATTGAGACATTTTTTGGACATGGTCAAAGTGGGATTTTTTTTTGCTTGACTGCATATGTTATGAAAGTTTTGTTTTTATTTTTCTTTTTTTCCAATGGTGGTTGTGGAGAGAGGAGAAGCAGGAAAGAGAGAAAATAGATTTTTACAATTGAAAAAAAAATAATAAATCTTAAAAAATAGTAAAGGAGCTAGAATTGACTCTTGTGAGCTAATCCTTGTGGCTCACCCTGAACAATATTGGGGCTTGGCAGGTCAAAGGGCAGCACTTGGTAGCTTCATGAGAGCTAGATGCATCCATGATAACCAGGGCGAACAGACATGGAGTCGACTCTGGGTGGGAAACTCTAACAAGCCATATTTCTACTTGAGCACTCACCAGGAGGGGTGAGAAACAAGAGGACTTGAAGCTTATAAAATAGGTGGTTTGTGAGTACTTGGAAGGACAAGCAGTGAGCCACCGTGGCAAAGAGGTTTTTTTGTGAATGGACTCACCTCTTGGTAATCAATCTTCAGGTGATCAAGTTCTCTGTAAATTAACCAGACTGGCCCTCAGATGATGGACAATCAACCTTTCCCAGCATGGTAGAACCTGCCTTAATTTGAAGTCTTCTGACTTACAGCCTAAGAGAATCTAGAGTTGCCTTGGTACCCCAATAAGGTATCGGAGGAGATACACAATACCTCCCTATCACATGAATATATCACAATTCCTTAGTAATACCAAGCCTCTTCTTCATAAAGCAGCCAAGTAACCTTCTTGCCCTTTGTGCTCCCCCTATCCACGTACTTTGTTCTGGTTCTATTCAGGATGCAGATAGATGGATTTGTTTTGTTGATACTTTTTGTTTTTATATGATGGTCAGCATTTCCAGATATACCCATCCCCTTCCCCCAACACACAGTTAGCCGTCCTTGTAACAGTTAAGCAAAACTAAGGCATACCAGGTATGCAACATTCCACACTCACAGTCCCACACCTTACCATATTGCTCTGCAGTGAAAAGAGGGGGCACCCACCCCTTTCTGAGCTGTTGTCACAGTGGTTTCTGTGTTTCAGTCCTCCAGTGATTTCGGAGACAGCAGTGACTCGGATGATCTCGTGGAGTGCACAGGCAGCACGAGGGCACCCCCCAGCCACCCCATCGATAACTCTAGAGAAGCCAGTCAAGAAAACAGAGCTTTGGTGTTCTTTGATCTCAAGGTTGACAGCAAAAGTGAGTCTCCCATCAATGCCCCCTTTCTTCTTCTGGCCTCATCTCCAGAGTCCCAGGAGGTATGGATAGGCCAAATGGGTATCTGTATGTCACCACTAAATGTGGAAAGGCAGCGAAAAACTGGCCCTGTGCGGTGGTCATTCAGCCAACTGATGCTTGTGCTTCCCTTCAGCCCAAGGGTCCTGGAGCTAATTTGGGTGTTGAAGTCAGGACTTCTGCCCTGAGGGAAGGAAGTATGTCTCTATTCCAAATTTCACAAATCAACATTTTCATAGGACCAAGGGCTTTAAATCTGAGAGGGACATCATCTGATCCAATCAGTCCCCTTCTGGAAACTGGGAAACTGAGGCCTGGAGATTTAAGCAATTTGCCCAAAGTCACATAGGCGGGAAGTAGCCCAGGTGGCAGCATCTCTGACCCAGAGTCACTTAAAGATCTCAGGACCCAGTCCTGCTATCAATCTGGGGAGAGCAGATCAGGGAGAAAAGCAGGGCCTGCTGGTTAATTCACTCCCCATCACAAGACTTCCTCTTCCTTATGTGAAAAAATGTGGACGTTTGCACTAGGTGGTTATTAATACCAAGAGGCAAGGCAGGTTCCCCAAATGCCCAGCTTCACATAGACACCGAAGAGGAGGAGGATTAGTTCTTCAGCTCAATATACCCTTTCCTGAAAATAGAACCTAGCCAAGGGTCAGTCAGTCCCTCCTCATCCCAGATCCTCACTTTTGTGGCCTTAGTCCAGGATCCTGGCTGGCCCATCTGAACAACAAAATGTCTTAGCTTGGAAGGGCAAGGTGGAAATCAGATGGAACTCACTCACCTTTCCATTAAGGCCAGCTGTGGTGGCCAGCACCTGGAATTCCAAGCCAGTCTGGTCCAAAGGGGTATTGAATTGCTGGCCTGGCCCAGAAATGGGCATTTATTCAACCAGCATTTCTTAGGGCTAGTTGCAATCAAGACACTTACAATGATACATACACACACACACACACACACACACACATATGCGTGTGTATGTATGTGTATATACAGACATATATATGTATATATACACACATACATATATACATGTATATGTGTACATGTATACACATGTATACATACACACATATATACATAAATATGCATATATATAAATTGGGGTTAGAGAAACAAAAATAAAACAATCCTTTGCCCTCCAGGAGTTTACATTTTATTGTGGAAAACAACATGAATATAAATAAGTCAATACAAAACAAACGCAAAATAGTTTTGAAAGACCACAACAAGTTGGGGAATGGGTTAACAAGAGCCCAGAAAGGCCTCATGTGGGAAGTGCCCCTTGAGTCAAACTTTAAAGGAAACACTTAAAGGAAATCTAAGAAATGAGGTCTATAGGACAGCCTATGCAAAGGTGTGGAGGTGGGAGATTTAATATCTAATATGACATACACACACACACACACACACACACACATATGGAATACTAAGCAGGCCCTTGATAAATGCTCAGTGATATAAGCAATATAGAACAATGAGGAGAGTGTGTTGGTTCAAGAGTCGGAAGGCCCGGGTTCAAATGCCGCCTCTGATTATTTTATATGAATTTCTGGATGGCCTCTGGGGTACTTTCCAGCACCAGTCCGAGGATCTTAGTTAAGACTCTCATGATCCTAAAGTATCCACGGGCTATGATGAGGGGGGAAGGGGAAGGTTGGGCATGTAAAGGCAGATTTCAGCCATTGTCTGTTCACTGCTAAAGAGAAGAAAATTGAACATTCTTTTCAAGCCCTAAACTCTAAAGTAAGCCCTCTGATCCCCTGCCCTGAGGTCTGGAAGGGAAGAAAGAGCACCTACTAAGGTACTGTGCTAAGCACTTTTTACGAATATTCTCTCATTTGATCAGCATGTAATGAGATAATATTCATAAAGTGCTTTGCAAACATTGAAGCGCCATCAAAAAATGTTAAATAATATTATTATTATTTTTGCTGTTGTTGTTAATATCATTTCTTCAAGCAGGGAAACCAGACTAGGAGCAAAATCAGGTTTGTAATCAGGTTCCAGGATGGTTAGAAGAAACCCCTGGGGCACATGTCTGCAATGTACCACTGACAGAAAATGGAGATTGCAGAGGAGATGGAGCCCCCAAGCCTTGCCTGGAGGGTGTCTGGGAGGTTGATCAGTCGCTTAGAGGCAGCTGGTGGCACAGTGGGTAGAACATTTGCCCTGGAGTCAGGGAGACCTGAGTTCAAGTCTTGACTGCTTCAGTCACTTACTTGCTATGTGACCATAGGCAAGTCACTTAACCTGTGTTATCTTCCATTTCCTCAACTATAAAATAGGGTTAATAACCACAGGCTTATTGTGAGGAACAAATGACATATTTGTTTAAAAAAAGTGTTTGGCACTTGGAAGACCCTTAATAATTGCTCATTTCCTTCCATTAACAAACATTTATTAAACACCTGCTCTGTGCTGGGCATGGTGCTGATGCAGCTTTCCCTGAAACATTCCTCAAATAACCTTCATCAGAGAAAGGGTCACGGGTTGGTGTCTCATTACACAGGATAAGAATTGGGAGAGAAATAGGACCTAGGATGGCACTGGCTGAGGGCACTCCCAGATGAGGAAAGTTCTTCCATTGGTGCAAATCAGCACCTTTTCTATAACCAACAGTCACAGATGGGTGCCAAGAGCACTGAGAGGTTAAGGGATAGATCGATCACCCAGGATCACTCAGCCAGGATGACTGAGTCAGGACATGAACCCAGGTCTTCCTCACACCAAGACTGCCTCTTTCCACCACACTGTGCTGCCTCAAATATGTTGAACAAGGGGTGCTTAATAAATACTAATGGATCATCTTCCCCACTCCACCTCCATCTGTGCCTTCTCCCTCCCTCCTTCCCTTCCTTCCCTCCTTCCTTCCTTCTTTCCATCCTTCCTTCCTTCCTTCCCTCCCTCCCTCCTTCCTTCCTTCTTTCCTTCCTTCCTCCCTTCCTCCCTTCCCTCCTTCCTTCTTTTCTTCTTTCCTCCCTTCTTCTCTTCCTTCCTTTCTTGCTTCCTTATTTCTTTCCTTCCTCCCTTCCTTCCTTCCTTCCTCCCTCCCTTCCTTCCTTCTTTCCTTCTTTCCTCCCTTCCTTCCTTCCTTCTTTTCTTCTTTCATTCCTTCCTTCTTTCTTTCCTTCCTCCCTCCCTCCCTTCCTTCCTTCCTTCCTTCCTTCCTTCCTTCCTTCCTTCCTTCCTTCCTTCCTTCCTTCCTTCCATTTTCCTTCCTTTTCACTTGGGTAAGGGGAGTTGGGAGAGAGGAAAAAAACTGAATAAATACTTGATTAAAAAAATAAAATAACTTAAAAATTTTGGAAATGAACAAAATATTTGTTAGTTGATTGACTAATTGAGGTGATGACCCAAAGGTCTCACTTTTGGCTTCAGGTGCATAGTTTCCGAGAGAGATGTTTTAAGACCAGAAATAGGAATAGGACTCAAGCGACTATTTCAACATCTCTGAAGCTGTTCACACTGACCTTTCTTACCCCTTCTTCCCTTATCTCTCCATGTCTTATGCCTTCTGATCTTCTCTCTCTCTCTCTCTCCCTCTCTCCCTCCCTCCCTCCCCCCCTCTCTCTTCTCTCTTCTCTCTCTCTCTCTCTCTCTCTCTCTCTCTCTCTCTCTCTTCCTCTCTCTCTCTAGCACTCTCTCTTTCTTTCTCTCTCTAACTCTTTCCCTCTGTCTCCTCTTTCTTCCTCTTTCTCTCTGTGTCTCCTTCCCTCTCTTTCCTGTATCTCTTTTTCTATCCATCTTTTCCTTTCTCCCCTTTTCTCTCTTCTCTTCCCTGTCTCTTCTTTCTCTTTCTTTCTCTATCCTCTCTCTCTGTCTTTGTCTCTTTCTGTCTCTCTATCTCTCTCTTTCTTTTTTCTCTCTTTTTTCTCCTTTCTGTTTCTCTGTCTCTCTGTTTCTGTCTCTTTCTCTCTCCTCTCTCTCCCTCTTCTTTTCCTGTCTCTCTCCCCTCTCTTTTCTCCCTCTCTCCCTGTCTCTCTCTATCTCTGTCTCTTTCTGTCTATCTTTGTCTCTATCTCTGTCTCTGTGTCCCTTTGTCTCTCTTTCTCTCTGTGTGTCTCTCCTCTCCCTGTTTCTATCATTCTGTTGCTGTCTCTCTCCTCTCTTCCTCTTCTCTCTCTCCCTCTCCTCTTTCTGTCTCTCTCTCCATGTCTCCCTCTCTATATATCTGTCTCTTTCTCTCTTTGTCTCTATCTCTGCCTCTCTGTCTCTCTCTTTTCTGTCTCTCTCTCTGTCCCCCACCCCTATCTCTCTCCCCCTCTCTCATTCTTTCTCTCTCTCATCCCCCAGCCAAGAAGATCAGCCAGCTGGCCGCTGTAAATGGTGAGAGCAATTTCCGTATCATCATCCACCAGGAGGAGGCCCTTTTCAGCCTCTTTTCCAGGGGGGTTGCCATTGAGGATGGCCTGCAGAATTTCCTCTGCTACCTCCGTTCTTCATCCCACCCCATTCTGGCCGGCTACAAGCTCTGGTCCCCCAATCTTACTGTCTTCTTTAAGGCCCTAGAGACTTTCTCCAAAAAGGGGGAGTTCCACGAGACCATCTCGGGGTTCCTGGATATCCTGCCCTTGATCCGTGATCAAGTGCCCGGGGCTGGCAGCTACAAGCTGAAGAATCTGGTCAAGACCTACCTGTCAAGAAATATGAATGACAACAGCGCCCTGGCCTCGGTCCGGGCCATGCGGGACCTCTGCAAGATCCTGCACATCTACCTGGGCCAGAACTTCAGCCGCAAAGTGCTCTCCTTCTCTAACCTGGACTGCTTTGCTTCCCTGCAGCCCCTGGTCCATGTCAGTGTCCTGACTCGCAACCAGGCCAAGCTGCTCGCCCTCCGGAATGTCAGCCTCACAGAGCTGCAGGCGGCCTTCCATGATGATCCTGAGTGGGGACTCAGGAAATACAGCCGCTACTTGGCCTCTCGGAGCTCTCGCTCACTCCCTTCCTTGCTAGGGCTTAGGAACTACCTCGAGAGCCTGCTGTCAAATCCCAAGTCAGAGGGAAAGCAGGCTGGGGGTCCCAACCAGGCTTCCCTGGGAAAAGCCTCTTCCCAAACCAAGAATGGGGAGTGAGCTCCACTGCAGGCCTGGGGGATGGGAGGGAGATGCCATGTTCTTCCAGGCTCCACTGGCCGTGTTTCTGTCTTACTCTGCAATCCAGTGTTCCCCAAATCCCTATTTAAATGGGCTTTCTGTATCCCTCCATCTGCTTGGTCTAAAGGCCTCTGTGCAATTTCATTTGGATGTCATCCCCTTTCCCAACCCCCAATCCAGGAGGGTTCTTTGGTAGACAGGGCAGAGACGCCTGAAAGGGATCTCTTTATATGACCAGGCTGGAAAGGACCTCTGGGAATATGTGGGGGGGCTGAGGGGTAGAAGAAAGGTAGTTTCACCTTCTAAGCCCCAGCTCACCCCTCCTCAGGTTCCAACATAAAATAAACCAGGAGAGCCTCTTGCCATATAGGCCCAGGTCCACACTCCAGATTATCTATCAGAAAGGCCAAGAGCTTCAGGACAGGTCAGCAGTCTCTCTTTGAAGGTCCTCCCTCAGCGCTAGCCCAGATTTTATCCAACAGGCCTCCTCAGTTCCTTAGGGTTCATAGACCGTTGCTTAGCCTCCCTGGTGGCTCTTTCTCGCACTCTCAGCTGCAGGTGCTGTTCACTCTGGACAGCTGTCTGAGACATTCCATTCCCAAATGCCACCTGCCTGGATGTAACTCCAAGTGCCTTTCATACTGGAATTGCTGCCTGTGCATAGTAGTGGCTCCCCTCCCCTCTCTGCCCACCCTCAGCCCATCCTTCCCCCAGGCTCAGCTGCTTCTGCTCTTCATTTACATAGGTACTTGCCACTTTTTTCTCTTCCTAGTCCATATTTACATGGGAATTGACTTGATTAAGTCACAGACAAGGTACTGAGTATTGGCGCCTCTTCACCCATGACTTTCTTACTCTGTCCTTGAAATATTTTCCCTGCTTCCTCCTCAGAATTCCCAGCTCCCTCTCCCCCCAGCTCCTCCTACAACTCATCTAGCTGGAAATACCCTGGCCCAGGAATCAAGTTCCCCGGGTACTTAGGCCTACTCTAGCGCTATTCCTGAGTGACTTTACACAAGTCACCTCCACCGTCTGGGTCCAAGTTCCTTCAACTCTCAAATGAGAGAATTGGAGCAGTCCTCCCTCCATAGTGGTGTGTGGTTCTATGGTTCTGTTTAGCTGGGAAGACACATGTTTTCTGAAGATACCTGTGGCTGTCTTGGTGACTGTTCCTGTTGAAGGGGATGCCCCCAAATGGATCCTCAGTTGCAGAGATATAGAAGGTCCTAACCATTATCCATATATTTGGCAATAGAGTGAAGGTCAGAGGCCATCCAACTACCGGCTCACGCTTACTGTAGAGGTGGCCTTTGGCCTCCTTGTCCCAGGTGATCTGTTAGTATGCAAAATAAAAGACACACACACAAATGAGACAAGCCTTGATTGGTGTAGCATGCATACATCCCTCCCTCCCGCCCCCCAGTCTTCAGTAAGTGGCTTCACATTGGTTGGAGATGTTCTCATTGTAAGAAATTCAGCAGCTGTGGCTGATCATGGACTTCTACAAATGGGAAGCAAGGCCCAAGGTACTTCTCTCTTAATTCTCAACTGTCACCACACCAATGGACCCCAGTTTTAGGAAACCAGGTGGACATCTGGATTGATATCCAAGAAAAATAGACATGGTGGTAACTCACCCGACAAGAAAGATACTTCTGTTTGCGGGATCTGCATGGCATTCTTATGTGGGGTAATGGACATTGCTGGGCCTGGATCTAGGATTAATTTATTGTGTCCTACTGGGCAAGTCAGCTCACCTCTGTGGGCTTCATGAGTAAATGGGCATAAGAATAATGTCCTACTCATCTCTGACTTAATGTAGCAGCTATGGGCATTGGATGAGAGATGAGCTAAGAAACTGCCATGTTGATGCCAGGGAGAGTTTTAATAGTGAGTTCCTTGGCACATTTAAAACAGGTTCGAAATTACTCAGAGAGGATTCAGCTTCAATCAATTGACAAGCAGATTTTAAGGAACATAGCTATTTAAAGGTGGAGGGCACCTGCCTCACAAATGGAAGCTATTTATCAGGAATTGAGGGCTTGGGTCATGATTCCATGGCATGACTTCCATTGATACCGAAATGATTCCTGGCATTCTTAGAAGGAAAGACAAAGAACCCTCTTTCCCTCTCAGTGACCTAATTCACAGTGTAGACTTCAGCATTTAGCAATTCCATTGTCACCTTGGGACTTTGTGTTTTCAGATTTGTAAACACTATGTGATAATATTTATACCAAAAGAGTGGTTTACTATTCTCCCTCTGCCTTCACATAATAAAATAAATCCATGGGTCCTAAAGGCTAAGCTCTCAGATAGTTGACTTTGCTCAGTTCATGAAGAGTGAGAGACCTCCCCTCTCTTTAATACCCTTTATCTTTGCCTAACCACAACCACCTCTGTAATGTGGGGGAGGGCAAAGTTTGGTTTTTAGAACAGAACTTTTCTCCTTTGGGCCAAAATCCTCACTCTGATGTTTGTAAATTGTTGAAAATCTAGAATTCTTCATCTCTTCCCACACCACAAACTAGCTCCTCTTCCTGACTTCCCAATTCTGTTAGTGGGACCACCACTGTGCTGGTCTCTAGAGAATGACTACAACCACAAAGGCTGTCCTGGAAGACCCAAGTCATCTACCCAGGCCAAGAACAGACTTTAATGGTATCCGTTCCTGGTTAAGAAGTAGCCAATGAATTCTTGTTTGGAATGATGGATGGTATATGTTTTTTCCTGCACTAATGCTTAGCAGAGGCTGGGGCCTGTATCGTTCTTGTATCCTATTGTTCATTATAGTAAGATTTGTTCATTTGTGCATGTACTCATCTAGCTGTCCAGATCCAAGAGGAGAAGGAGTCTGTCCCTCCTCATTGGCCTACAGATCATTTCATGTTAATATGGGGTAGGCCTGGGGGAATAGGCAGCCTAAGGTGAGGGGGGGGGGGCGGGGGGTCCTTGTGAACTGACCAATTGCCACTGTCAGTGATCTGTACTGGTTGATGCTTCTATTAAGGATGCTTCTTCCTCTATTAAAATTCTAATTAGTAGTGGAATTAGATCATTCGACTCCAGCTTTTATCCAGTTCAGTGTAGACTCCTCCTGGTCAGATAAGCCTGTTGTATATCACAAAGTTGGGCATCTTAGGGCCCCAGGGCTCCAATATCTGTGTAACTTTGTTCTACTATCGCCATTAAATGATTTAACCCCCGTAGTGAGTATGAGTAGTTCCTTTCCCAGGGAGAACCTGATCAATGAACTGGTAACAGCTATCATCCAATTAGAAATTGCAAGTTGTCCTTGACCCCTCCCTTTCCTGTATCTCCTACCTTCAAACAGGTGTCTTGCCTGTAGATTCTATGTCCACAAATTTTTTTTCAGAATTAAATGATATTTTATTGGGACAGAAGACTCTAAACATGAGGATGGTCTCAGGGGCCTCCTAATAAGTTAAAGGCACCAGATTTAGAGGCAGCATTGGGCAGAGGTGGGGCTGAGGAAGGCCTGGCCTCTGAGGCAGGGAGGCCCAGGGAGGGAGGAGGGCACAGATAGAGGAGGGATGGGGCAGAAGTGGGGGCAGTAAACTTCTTGAGAAAACCTCCATTTCTGACCTTCAGGGGTCCTGGGGCAGGCCAGGCCACGCAAGGAGCAATGTGTCCCTGTTGGCTCCAGCTCTCCCATCTGGCAGGGTCAGAGGCACCTTGTGGTCATGAGGCAGAGGGCCTAGGTTCGAATCCAAATTCCGCTGTTGGCTAGTCGGCTGTCTCTGGGAAATCCAGACTCTGCTGCTGGCTAGCCGGCTGTCTCTGGGCAAGGCACGATTGCTCCCCACTTAGGGAGAGTGAGGCACTGGCCTGGCTGGCCTTGGGGGTCCTTTTCAATGCTAAACCCTAGGAGGGGGAAGGGGATGCTCTCTGGAGGAGCTGTCTTTGTCATTACCGCTCCCAGCCAGGCCCCTTTCCCCATCCTCTTCCTCCTGCCCAGCCTGGAGCTGTCCGCCCTCCGAGTATCCGGCCAGCTGTGTCCATTTCCGGGCTGCCAAGGCAGCAGTGGGGCAGAGGGGGAGCTCCATCCCAGATGCAGGCTCAGGACTCATTTCTCAAAGTAAGGCAAGTAGAAAAACTGGAAGCCTCAGTGGCCCTTGACGGCAAAGTAAATGAAGATAACGTGATATACTCCAGGAATGAGCAACAGGAAGCCAGGGACAAAGAAGGTGGCACTGGAGACACCTGGAGAAGGGTTCACCTCGAGTCCTACCCCGATGAGGATGAGTATGAGGCCCAGCAACAACAGCAAGAAGGAGGCCAGAACCACCCTGCGATTCTTCTGGATCAGGGTGGCCTGCGTCCAGCTGCAGCAAGCCCGATAGGAGCACTGGGTACTGTTGCTGATGGTACTGAAAGACCACTGAGAGCTTCTGGTGGAGGATCGGCCACGGTCCCTGAGCTTCATAGCTCCATCAGGATCTGAGGGGATCTGGGCACCGTCCTCATCATTCGCCAAGTTCTGGTACTTGAGACGAGACTGCTTCTCGCCCTCTTCCGCGTCTCCTCGGCCTTTGCGCTCAAAGTGCAGCGCCCCAAAGCGCAGGTGGGTGCCCCAAGGCCCTGGCCTCTACTCCTCCAGGGACAGCTCAAAGTCATCATCGATGCTGAACTCGGAGCAGCCGCTGCTCATGGCTCGGACCCCTGCATGGAGCTGCCTGCAGCCGGCCTGCCAGGCCGGCTCTCAGAGGCCCATGGTCCGTGCTGCGCTGCTCAGGGCACCGGACTGGCCAGTTGGCACCGGGATCTACCTCGAATCTCCTATGTCCACAATTTATCTGGTTCTGTGGAGCCCCCTTCATTTCACTCCCATCACCCATTTCTAGCCTTTGTTTTCTCACATCTGGGCTATCACCCCCAACACAGAGATAGTCTCTTCCTCTCCAAGCCAGGGTCATTTTCCTAAAGTGGTATTGTGATAATGATACTCCCCGACTCAAAAACTTTCATTGGCTGCTACCATTTACCAAATAAAGCCTACACTCATCTTGGTGTTCACACATTTCCCCAATACAGTCCCATCCTACTTTTGCATCATCTTCTCACACATGTCCCATAAGGAATAAGATGCTGCTTATAAGGAACAAGATTTCATAGTCTGTTTAAGGTGTGTCTGGATTTAGGCAGCCATGCAGAGGCTGCTAACTGACTTATTTGGATGGGAGATCATAGCAATGGGGTTGCTAGAAATGGAAGAGGACCTTTGAAATGTTGAAATTTCAAAGAATCTGTGGTGTCTACATCTCAGCCTGGATGAATAGGTCTCTTTAAGAGAGCGACACTCAGATTTCCCGTGGCCCCAAGAGCCTCCCCTTTGCTTGGAAGCAGAGACAGCCTTGCAAACTCAAATCGCAGACTTACCCCAAACAAGAACCATCCTTTCTCCCCAAACCTGCCCTTCCCAACTTTCCTCTTGCACTCAAGGGTACTGCCATCTTCCCAGCCAACAGGTTCTCTCCACCTTGCTGTCATCTTCATCTCTTCATTCCTCCTCATCCCACATTTTCAATATGTTGTCAAATCATGTTGTTCTACCTTCAAAGCCTTCCCTTTCTCTGCATTCACATAGCCATGACCCAAGTACCTGCCCTCATCAACTCAAACCTGGACTATTGCAATAGCTGGTTGGTCTCCCTCCCTCAAGTCTCTTCCCAGTTCTGATTCATCCTCCACTCAGCTGCCAAAGGGATTTTTTTTATTTATTTAGCATTTGATTTTTCCTTAGTTACATGTAAAAAAGAAATTTTAATATTTGTTTTTAAAACTTTGAGTTCCAAATTCTCTCCCTTCCTCCTTTCCCTTCCCCACAATTGAGAAGGCAAGCAGTTTGATATAGGTAATACATGAGTAATCATGCAAAATATTTCCATGTTAGTCATGTTGTAAAAGAAAGCATAGACAAAAAAGAAAAAGAAAGTAAAAAAGTATACTTCAATCTGTATTCAGACACCACCAGTTCTTTCTCCGGGGATGGATAGCGTAACAATGATAGTGTTTTTTTCAAAGGGATTTTCTTAACGTGTGTCTGACCATTGCACCCCCTTGTTCGAGAAGCTCCAGTGGTTCTCTGTCACCTCCAGGACTGAATATGAAGTCTGATGTTTGGCATGGAAGCAGCTTATTGCTCGGCCTCTTCCTACCTTTTTAATCTTCTTCTACTTTATTCCCCTCTACTAATTCTATGGGCTACATGCTGATACACACACACACACACACACACACACACACACACACACACACACGCACCACACATCACCCCCTGACTCCATGTTTTTTCACAAGCTGACTTCTAAACCTGGTTCCTGGCTTCCCTGGCTTCTTTCAAGATTCTGGTTTAAGTGGAGTCACTAAAGCTTTCAAGGTGTCCTCCCTTCCTTTAATGCCTTCCCTCTGAAATGACCTTCCATTTATCCTGTATATTCCTACCATGTACATAGTGGTTTGCATCCTGTTTCCCTCGTTAGACTGTGAGCTCCTCACCATCAGGGACTCTGTTTTTGCCTTTCTATGTGTCCTCAGTGCTTAGCATAATGCCTAGTAGGTGCTTAACAAATGCGTCTTGATTTGCATTTCCTAAGCCCTCTCTGTCCAGGGTTCAAGGATCCCCCAAATCACTAGCTCTTCTCAGCTATTTTGGTGCCTAGACTGAGCACCTCACTTATTAACCACTTATTAATCACTTTATTAACCACTAGAGAAACTAGGATGGCAGAATTTCTGAGCTAAAAGGGACCTCAGAAGCCAACTTCATCAGCATGTGTATATGTATGTGTATACATAGGTGTGCATACATGCATATATACATATACAGTGTACATATATGTATGTACATGGGTGTGTGCATATATACTGACTCAGAATCCCCTCTGCAAAATCCTCAAGTGATTTATCATTCTTTGCTTAAAGACCACTAGAAAGGAGGACCCCACTTTCCCCTGAAGCATTCCATCCCATTTAGGTACAGGTCCAAATTGTTAGGGAGGTTAGCTTTACTTTGAGCCTAAATCTGCTATCCCTTCTCCCCAAACTCTGCTCTACGGGGCCAAGCACAAGTCTAGATAGTAGACTTTCAAATATTTGAAGAAAGCCATCATGCACCCCCTAGGTCTCCTCTTCTCCAGGCTAAATAAGCAGAGTTCCTTCAACTGATTTTCCGATAGCATCACCTCCAGTCTTCTCCTCATCCTCATCCCTGGCAGTTCACTGGATAAGTGGATCTCTTTAGGAGAGCGACACTCAGATTTCATCCATTTCTCTGGCAGTTCACCAGCGTATCAATGTTTTTCTTAGACTGATTATCAATAATTACAACAATTCAAGTGTGGTCTGACCAGGGAAGAATACAAAAGGCCTATCACCCTCCCACAGTGTCCCAGACACTCTATTGGAATGTAGCCTAAGATGATATTAGCTCTCTCTGTCTGCTCTATCAAATTACTCACAATGAGCCCATGTCCACATCCTCATAAACAGTGACATGTCTGGACCACCCCATCCTATTCTGTAGTAATCGATTTCTTGAACCCAACTTTAAGAGTTTGCATTTAAGCCTATTTTTGTTGTGATTCGTTTTGGTCGTGTCCAACTCTCCAGGACCTCATCTAGGGTTTTCTTGGCAAAGACACTGGACCGGCTTGTAATTTCCTTCTCCAGCTCATTTTAAAGATGAGAAAACTGAGACAAACACGGTTAAGTGACTTGCCCAGAGTCACACAGCTAGTAAGTGTCTGAAGCCAAATTTGAACTCAGGTCTTCCTGACTCCAGGGTTGATGATCTGTCCACTGAACCACCTAGCTACCCCTACATTTAATTAGTTAATTGCATTTAATTGATCAATTAATAAATACATTTCAGCCTTCCAAGCCCCTTTTCTATTCTCACTTTGCTATTCGACAGGCTCTCATTTATCCCAAGTATGCTTTACTCCAGCTAGAGGTGATCTCTACTTTTAATTAACTGTTAGATGACCTTGTACCTCATATACATTGAGTACATACATCCTACTGTCTTGTATTACAGCTATATATGTATGTGTCTGTAAGTTCCTTGAGGGCAAAGACCAAGATTTTCCTTATATTTCCACAGTAATCTTGCCTCTCATGGAAGAGATGCTCAATATATGCTTATTGGATTAATGTTTACTTTGTTCTGTGGTGAGGATGGTTAAACTCTAGTGTAATCTCAGAGCTTCTTCCTAAATTAATAGCTCTCTACCCTGAGGTGTTCTGGTAAAGATTTAACTACCAAATCTCTTGGGGGGGCAGGGGAATATACTCCTGACATTTTTAAGTTTAATCTTCACTATTGATTATTTGTCCACCCTTTTCTTAATTCTAGATAATCAACAAAATAATCAAGCCCTGATTTGTAGGGTTTGCCTGTTTCCAAGATAGAAATGATCATACTGAAAAATTAGCAATTAGATATTTCCAAGCATAATCCTGTCTCTACCTCAGTCCAAAAGCTATTCCATCTATCCCCAGGTAAAAAGCTTACCCTTAATGATAATCTCACCCTTAACCCTACACTGAACCACAGTCTTAACAACCCTAACCCTGATTACATCTCTCAATTTAATTTTACCTTAGCATACCAAACATAGCCCATTTTGATCTAGTGTCCAACATAACCTTACTATAACTAATCCTGGACCATAGTTCCTACCCCCAAATAGACTCTTACTCCTACAGGTAATTCAACTCTTTGGAGGAGCAGCATGGCACCCTGTAGTAAAGAAGCCTTACTCTGTTGCCCTGAACAAGAACTCTAGATTTCTCAGTGCCTGTGTTGTTAAGCAAAATTGTCTCATTAGCATGGCTTTTGTTTCTTTTGAGTGGAAGTACTTTCAGCTGTTAAGTGCTAAGCCCCAGGCCCAGGGCCCTGTCAGGTGTGAAACCTGTGTGGGTGTGGATTTGTGACTTAGGAGGGGCCAGCTCGGGAACCAATGGTCTCTGGTCATTGAGGCGGAGCTTGAGAACGCCCGAAGCTCGGCTTCGAGGAGGGGTGAGCCGGGAGACAACTTCGGTGGCGGCGGAAGGTGTGGAAGCCAGAAGCTGCAGAGGCAGGAAGCTGCGGAAGCAGGGCTTACCCAAGTGCGAGCAGGAACGTGAGGCCGGTGAATATGATTTGGCTAAATACTATCTTGTTTTTCTGTGGCCTCCTGGTTGCCCTTGT
>CM053624.1:35925987-35944434 GCA_028646595.1 Phalanger gymnotis
TCCTCTTCATATTACTTAATTCACCTGCTCTTCTCATCTAGGTAGGTATTATGGTTAGTTAGAAAGAAAATGCTGTTCTGAGCAGAAGGAACTATAGGGCAAAGGACTTGGGTTTTGGTTCTAGTTCAGCTACCCACTAGCTGTATAAGCTTGGGTCTCAGTTTCCACATCTGTCCATTGAGAGAGTTGAAGTAGGGAATAAGAATTTATATGGCACTTACTCTGTGCCAGGCATTGTGCCAAGCACTTTACAAATATTATCTCAGCTGATTTTCACTAACAACCCTGGCAGCTAGATGGCTCTGTGGATAGAATGTTGAGTCTGAAGTCAGGAAGACCTGAGTTTAGATCCAACCTCCAACACTCCAAAATCTCTCTTATGTTATTCTTGTGGAAGGGAGGATAAGATATGGAGCAGAGGTCTCAAATCTAGGGCCCAGCCGCTGGAACCAGATTAAAACGTAATTGGGAAATGTTTAACAAAAGAAATAAAAATACAATATTAGACAGATAATATTAATTTGTAGCTTTCTAAGTCAATGTGTGTAGCTTCTCTTTGAGTTTGACACCACTCATCTAGATGGGTTACATGGGTTCAGAAGTGGTTGAGTGATTGGCCCAAAGAGAGAATCAATATCAACTCAGTCTCTATCGGTGTGCCACAAGGATCTGTCCTTAGTCTTAGGCTGTTTAACATGAGGATCAATTACCATCAAGTACTATCAGTATTATCAATCAACTTTACTTCGAGAAAGGCTTTGACGAAATGCTTATCCAATCTGAAAAGGAAACAAAGATGGGAGTAATAACTAACGTGAAGTTACAGGGACAGTTTGCAAACCAAACTTGTTAGTTTAAGATAATGAACTTATCCAATAAGAAGAAATTTAATTGGGATGGATGCACTGGTATGTTGGTAAAAATTTAACAGCCAGCTCTCTTGGAGAAGAAAATGAACACCTGGCATGCTTTTAAGTGAAATCTGTATTTTAACATGTTTTCCATCACTTTCCTAATTCTAGACCACGGGTGGGGAACCTGCAGACTTGAGGACATATGTGACCTTATAGGTCCTTGGGTGCAACCTTTTGACTGAGTCCCAAGTTTTACAGAACAAATCCTTTTATTAAGGGGATTTGTTCCATAAAGTTTAGATTTAGTCAAAGGGCTGTGCTTGAGGACCTAGAGGGCCACATATGGCCTTGAGACCGCAGGTTCCCACTCCTGTTCTAGACAATCAACAAAACGATAAATCAAGTGCTGATTTGTAGCCATTTACCAGTTTTTGTGGTGTAAATGCTCAGATGGAAAATTTAACAGTGGGCTCTTGTGAGCTGTTCGACATGGCTCCAGCATACTCCCAGAGGGTTATAAAGATTAGAGGCTGCTAAATGGCAAGGTGGATAAAGTGCCAGAACTGGAGTCAGGAAGACCTTGACTTCAAATCTAGCCTCAGACACTTAACAGCTGTGTAACCCTGGGCAAGTCATTTAACTTCTGTCTGCCTCAGCTTCCTCATCTGTAAAATGGGTAGTACCTACTTCCAATATCCTCAGGTCCAGAGGGGATGATCAATTTGCCCAAGGCCATATAACAAATTAATTACTAATTACTTGCTTGGGGTCTTTCTACTTTCTACTTTCCACTTTCCCCCCCTTACCCTCCCTTTCTTTCCTTTTCCCCTTCCTTCACTCTTTCCTCCCTTCTTTCCTTCCTTTTCCCCTTCCTTCCTTCTTTCCTTTCTCTCTCCCTTCTTCCTTCCTTCCTTTCATGCTTCTCCTCTCCTCCTCTCTCCAATCTTTGCATGTCTCTCTCTGTCTCCTTCACTCTATCTCTTTGCTTCTCTATTTTTGTCTCTCTGTACTTCCCTCTCCTTCTCTTCCTCCTTCTCTGGGTATCTTTCTCTGTCTCCCTCCCTCTGTCTCTTTGATTCTCTGACCTTGTCTCTCATCCAATTTGTTAGAAATTTTACCAGTGGGGCTTCCCTTCCCTTTATCTCTCATCTTGTATGGGTGTCACAGCCCCCAAATCATGAAGGACAGAATGATTACCGGCATCCCCTGCCCCCAGCACAACATCTTACCAAGCCAGCATGGAAAGGAAGGTCATTTTTTGGAGCTAGAAGCATAAACAGGCAGGACAGACTTGTCCCTGGAAGAAACAAATAAATCCGTCAAGTCCCCAGCTGGCTCTGCAGATAAAAGTCTATTGTAATGAGGTTGCCTTACATATCAGCCACAGTCAAGTTCACCCTTCCCATCTGCTCTTCTTCTTCTCTTCCCAATAGGGGGAGGCTCCTGGGGAACTGTGAGGAGGGCATTAAGGAATCCTATCTAGGCAATACCTTTGGAAAAGGACACCAGCCTCAGAGGAGAAATCATATTCATGGAAACAAGAATATGAATAAGAAAGAGTTTAAGCTAGGTGGCACACTGGGTAGAGTTCTGGATTTCAAATCAGGAAGATTTGATTTCGAATCCTGCCCCTGACACTTAGTATCTGTGTGACCCTGGGCAAGTCACTTAACTCCTTATTCCTCAGTTTCCTCATCCATGAAACAAAGGGGTTGAATGTGATGCTTTGAAATATCTCTTCTAGCTCTATAACTGCAATCCTGTGAATAATGATAAGCATAACATGCTAGCATTCATTCATAGGACACTTTATACTTCCCAAGTTCTTTTCACACCCATAGGCACAGGATCCTCACTAACCCTTAATGAGGATAATCATGCCCCAAAGAAGTCAGGGCAGTTACTTCATATTACACACGAATTAATGACAGAATCAGAAGTAGAAACCACATCGCTTGATTCTCATCAATGCATAGGAGAGTAGATGCCTCTGACACTAGCTAGCTGTGAAACCATGGGCAGATTGCTTAACCTTTCTGAGCCTGTTTCCCTAGCTGTAAACAGGGATAATAGGTAGTGCCCACTTACAAGGTGGCTGCAAAGTCAAATGAGACAATTCATGTGGATAGATGGATTGAGTTGAAACCAACCCTTCTGGCTCTGGTACTTGGCATTAGGTGGAAACATTTTTCTGTTAAATCCACCAATCGGAAGTGGTTATGAACAGAGCCTGTACATCTTCTTGGATCAATCAAAGCTATTGTATTAGAGACTAGGTCATGCCCTAAGAAATTGTTTAAAAGGGACAATCTATGTTAGAATGGGGGAAGAAGAGAGTCTGAGGCATGGGTCTGAGAGGTTGGAGCTTCCATGAACATCAAGGCTGAGCTTTCCAGGAGCTGGGAGTGAAAGCCCTCCAAGTGACAGGAGAGAAGAGGCACAGACAAGGCTGCCCCATCCTCTCACATCCATCATGGAACTCCTAAGAGTTCACTCCCATCCTTCTATCTTAGTGGGAATGATTAAGCACTAATATTCCACAGGAAGGACCAGGTAACATCTGGTAGACTCTGGGACCTTGAAGCTGGAGCACCTGAAAGGTGGTAAAAGAAGAGAAGAAAGATCCATGGCAGCCCCAGAAACAAGTTGCAGACCTCAGAAATAGTTTGGGAGATGGGGTCCCTAGTTTGTGGATGCTGCAACAACTCAGACCAAGCAAAGGGCTTCAGACCAGGTGAGATTCCTGGGAGATGGCACAGACACACTGTCATAGTATGTAGAAGCGGTGGGTGGTATGGGGAGAAGGAAGGGAGGGATGTTTTATAGCCACCTTTCCCACTCCATCTCCCAAGTCTGAGCATAGCTTGATTTATAAGAGCTCTAATACAAGCTTTTTCTGAACTTCCCACATCTAGTCTAGCTGACTCATCTGATTTCCCTCGACCAATGAGATCACTAGAGAAGGGGGAAGGGAGGGCACATCCCTCTTGGAGTGGGTTGTCAGAGATGGTGGGCAGCAGAAGAAAGAAAATGCTGACCTTCCAGAAGCCAGAAGAGGTAAAAGGGTCAAGTTTCCTTCAGTAGTTGCACCATCTTGGACAAACTCTGACCCCTTCCATTCCTCTGTTTCTAAAATGAATGAACTATACCAAATGAAATATAAGGTCCCTCCTAGCAAGAACATTCTATTGTTGCTTTTGTCAGGTCCAACATTTAATCAGTGTGGGAGAATTCCCTGATGCAGAAACTTCCTTCACCAATGCATGCTAATACTTAGGGTCAGGATTGCTTTGGACACTGTGAGATCAAGTTAAGTACATGGTCAAACCACTAAGAAGCATAACAGACAGGGCCTGAATCCAGATCCTTCTGACCCCAAGGCCAGTCCTCTACCTACCTTATTATCATAATTAGATAATTGTTAAATATGTAACATAACAACAACAACATGGATGACATTCAGCCATAGGGCTCCATGAGAAAACACATTAAGCAGTTCCTTGAGCTCATAGGATAATTCTCCAATTATATCAAAACATCATTTATACTCAAGAAGCATAAAATTATTCACATAAACCAAGGAAAGATACAAAATTGCATCTTTGAGCTTGACTCTGGAGGCCAAATTGAACCAAGGGATGAAGGTGACATACCTTGGTCTTCTAAAAGCAAGGCACAATGGGCATAAAAGTATCAAGGAGAAAGCTGTGGCTGGGTATGCTTTGAGACTTACTGGATCCAGGGCAGCTAGGTGGTGCAGTGAGTAGAGTACTGGCCCTGGAGTCAGGAGGACCTGAGTTCAAATCCAGCCTCAGACACTTGACACATCTACTAGCTGTGTGATTTTGGGCAAATCACTTAACCCCCATTGCCTTCCCTTCCTGCATTGGTAACTAAGGTAGGACTTTCTTACTGTTTTAAAATGATAAATTAATTAAGTCTCTTTGATTGAGTCTTACTAGCTGCTAAACCCCAAGCCCACACCCTTTTACTACTAGGTACAAAGCCCCAGGCCCAAACCCCTAATTACTAGGTGCTAAGCCTATGTGGATGTGAAGCCTTCAGGCTCCTAAGGAGAGTTGCTAAGAGCAGAGCCAATAGTAGGCTCCTAAGTTCTGGTTGCTCAGATGACAGTTGATGACATCTGAAAACTGTATAAAAAGAGAGAACCAAGCTATTTGCTAGAGGCTCTCACTCCTGGAGGAGTGTTGGTGTGGGACTTTGGGCAGCCACTGTAAGAGCCTCCTGTCAACCCAGATGTTGATGGTTTCTTGGTAACTATGAATTGTATTTGGTCTGTTTATAATGTATGTTTGTAATTTGTTTGTATTTGCTCTGAAGTCCAAGGTGCTGGCTTTTCCCCCTGAACTAAGTGAATGAAATTTGTGTATTGGATTGAAATAAGATTTTTAACCCCTTACAGTGCTTTCCTTAATAAAGCAGATCAAAAGAACCTGTGCTGGCAGCGTTGTTGTTGGGCTTGTGTTGATCTTTCACCCCCCACAGCAGCTGCTAGCCGGATTGTTGCAACACTTCCCCTCCAAAAAAAAAAGAAAAAAAAGATAAACTTACTGGGTCCCCTGAAATTAAAGTCCAATAATGTACACTGTCAGAATTTTAAAATGGACCAGCCAAGATTTGGAAAATCCTATAGAAAACCTACACAATATTAACAAAACACAGACTCCCCACTCCCCACTATCCTAAGAAGCTATAGAAAGATTTACACTTGCTCATCATAAAAGGAGAAAGACAATTGGAAAACATCTTGAGAGCCCAAAATAGGCCAAAAAGCTACAGAAATACTTTTGGAACAAGCAAACACCTCCTCGTTAAGTAATAGAAAAGGATCACAGGAATAAGCCATGAAATTTGCTTTATCTTCATATGAAATCTAGAAAATGACTAAGATCTAAGTGGGGAATCAAGAGGCCCACCACAGATAATGACCTCATAAACTCAGCTAACAACATATTGACAAAGAAACTTCAAACATGGTTGAATCATCCAGATTTGTTTATGGAAACAGAGGGGTTTATAATAGCAAATCAGGACCAGCACCATCAAAAATTTCAAAGGGTTTATCCTTAAGGAGCCTGGACTTAGGCAGCCTCAATACAAACTGTTCAAGGAAATAGTAGAAACTGTACCTCTTTGGTGAATATGAATATTGTCCAATAAATGGGGCATTACCATCATTTTTTCTGGGAGGTGAATGTTTAAAAATAAATTATTAATAATAATAATTATTATTATTAGATTCATAATAACTTAAAAGTTAAAAAAATAAATTATCATACCTCCTCTCCCACCCCACAAAAAGAAATTGTGACAGTAATGTCCCATGTGGGCAACTTAATGGCACAGTGGATAGAGCTCTGGGCCTGGAGTCAGGAAAATTCATCTTCCTGAGGTCAAGTCTGGCTTCAGACACTTAGTAACCGTGTGACCCTGGGCAAGTCACTTAACCTTGTTTACCTCAGTTTCCTCATCTGTAAAATGAGCTGGAGAAAAAAAAAGACAAACTGCTCCAGTATCTTTGCCAAGAAAACACCAGAATGGGGCATGGAGAGTCAGACACAATTGAAACAAAATTCTAACCATCTCGTATTAATGAAAGGCAAACCAAGGCTGGGAGAAAGAAAATGGCTTGCTCAAAGTCATAAGTGGCAGACTGGAGAAATGAACTCCATGCTCAGCGATCTTTCCACACTCCATGTAAACCCACTTCGAAATGGTAATGAGCTTCTTGTACAAATGTAAAGAATTATTACTATTATCACATAACCCCGTGACCCCGTCACAGATTTAGAGGAGGAAGTGCCTGTCCGATTTCTTCATATGAGAGATGAAGAAACAAGAGAAAGCATGGGATCTTCTCAAGGTGACACAGAGTAGAAGTGAGCAGGGCCAGGGTTTCTCTCAGATGGAAGATAAACAGATGCTGAAATCATTCAAGCAAACAACAAACTTCTGATCTGCGTTTCCTCCCCCAAACATTTATCATGTTGCCTATGCCCAAGACTTGAAGGTTTCCTTGAACAGTTCTCATGCCTCTGCCCCGCCCCTCTGCCAAGGCCCCTGGAACAGCTGTCCTCAATATCATCCTCATTTCCTCCATCAAAGGCCTCCCCCTTCCTTGGTTCACGTGCTCCATGTTCCCATGGAAGGTCATTCCAGCACTGAACCCAATGTGATCCTCCCCAGAGTCTGATTGCTAAGGCACAATGTCTCCTTTGAGGAAGTTGGGTTGTTTGTTTGTTTGTTTGTTTGGAGGGGGTAGAGGACAGGGGAACAGGGCTGGAAAGGAGAGATTCTCTGCAGAGCCTATAATAATAACTCACATTTCTAATAGCACTTTAAAGGGTTCAAATTCCAAGTCTTCCATTTACTTCCGGTGTGATCCTGGGAAAGTCATTGTTTCCCTGAGACTCAGTTTTCCCAGTGGTAAAATGAAAGATCTGGATTATCTAGGTAATCTCTAAGGTCCATTTCGGCTCTAAATCAATAATCCTGTGACTTCTCTTACAAATGCTTTTTCCTGAAAATTGCCTTGAAGAGGGGACATGATATAATGGAGAGAAAAGTTTTCTTCAGCCTGTCTCAGACATTTACTACCCAAGTGGCCCTGGGCAAATCATTTAAGCTCTCAAGCTCAGCTTACTTATCTGTAAAATAAGGAACATAAAAATTATAACACTTACCTCACAGGATTGTCATGGGGCTCCAGTGAAATGATTCAGGGCCTGCCTGAGTAATAGAAATGTCAGCTGTTATTATTGCTTTGTGAGGTAAGGTAGTTCAACTGTTACAATCCCCATTTTGCAGAAGATACCCATAGCACTTCAGTGGAAAAGCAGAGATTTGGCCAAAGCCATATCTCCTAGCTTTCTTCAAGTTCCATCTTCCATACTCCAAGTTCCAAGTTCCATGTTCCATGACACCAAACCATATCTATTAAGTACCTCTGCCCACCAGGCTCAGATGAGAAATCCTAGCTCAAACTAGGATGCAAGGATCACCAGGAAAACCACCCAACCTCCAAAACAGCTCCTCTTAGAGCTTTTTAGAAAATGTGTATGGGAAGCAAGAGGATCTTAATGTACTTTCTGGGTATTGCTGCATTACATCTTACCCATCTGCATGTTTTTTAATAATCACACTGCTTTGTTTGAAGAAGGTAGGGAACAGGAAAGAGGAGGTCCCGATTACTTGGTAGATTAGGGGTTAACAGCCCATAAGAACTGAGAAACTCAGAGGAGGCTGTTTACAAAAAGGGAAGGAGTAGCTCAGCTGAGGCTAGGTTCTAGAAAGAAGGATCGGGAACATCACCCAGAGCCAGGGAGTATTTGGGTGACCTCTGTCCACAGGAAGTGGAACTCTAGTGTTGGTGTACTTTGGTTAGGCCAACCCAATCTTTCCAAGAAGTTTCTTGTAACTTATGAAAGAGGAGGAAGGAGAATCACGTGTAAAGCCTTTAGAGGCTTACATTGGCTTCACTATGGTGGTCTTAGATCACTGTTGTTGTCTTCCCTGTGTGTGTGTGTGTGTATCCCCTTACTGCTTCACCCCCCCAAGGACAAGTGGTCACAGGAGTCACTTGTGTTCCCTAGGATGAGGTTGTGAGGCCCACAGCTAGGTCTTGTACTGCTTAGGAATCAGAAAACAGAGGATTTTAAATGACCATATGTCCTCCAGATTCAGCCAGTGAACTATGTATTTGATCCCTTCCCCACTCTAGCCCAGGTCCCCATCCCTAGGGAACATTATCCCACGGCATGGCGGGTCTACCTCTTTGTTTAGACAGGAGAACAAACTTGGCCATTCTCCCTTGGATCCTCTGCCTTCAAACAAAGAAATGACAAGAAAATTAAAAGAGCAATAATTAGTGTCTGACTGTTCTTTTGTGCTTCTGAGAAGGAACAGAAGGGACTTTCCTTTGGTGGGGAGGAAAAGCAGAGTCTGGGAGCTGGCCCGTCTGGCTTGTTCTAAGTATTTCAGCTGGGCCTAAGAGAGGGAAGGACATGGCTAAACTGAGGTAGTTCTTGACCTCTGGAGAATCATGAGGGCCAGGAGCTCAGTCTGGGGGCTCTAGCTGGATAAGGTAGGCAAGGAAGCTTGGGTGATATCCAATCTGTGCTTGAGAGGGTTGTTTTTGATACAGATTATTGATGTCCTATAATTTATCCTTGTTGTTATTCTTTGTCCTTGTGAATGAACACTTCTTGTCTGAAGTATGACAGAAGTAAACATCAAAGTCAGGGCACCAAGTGCTGTTAGTAATAGAGAAAAATAAAAGATAAGAAGACATAAAAACAAAAGACAGAAACAAAGCTCTTCTGCCTTTAAGAAATTTGTATGGGGGGTGGGGAGAGTGATGCAGCATATCTACAGAAAAGTTGCTATAAAATATATCCAAATTCATTTGAGGGGAAGGCCTCTAGCAGCTGGGAGGGGGGGGGCCGATTAGGATGAGCTTGGAACTCTAGTTAACCTTTGAAGGAATCAAGTCATTTTTTTAAATGGTGTTGAGATGTCTGTTTTCAGTGCCTCCTTTGGGGCCACTCCTTCAACTAGCACTGGTTCTTGTGGGTTGCATCTCTAGAAGGTGGTGTTAATGCTACTTCCCCCAGGGTTCCAGGTATAAGTTTGAGAGGCTGGGTTTCTAGTCACATTGCATTTGAGCCCCCACTAGTGTAACTCCACATTTGGTCCTACTCACCTAGCACTTCTGCCTGAGTCTCCAGAGGGCACAGAGCACTCTGAACTCTCACGTAAGTTTGTTTAAGCTTCATGATGTGAATCTGTGCACATATGGTTGGATTTGCATGTGGAACTCTGAGGCTCTTCCCCTCCCACACTGACTGTTTTTTTGAAGACAGACTAGGCCATCTTTTGCCTCAATTCTTAATTAACCTTTAACTACTGAATGGGCATTGTCTCAGACAAACTGAGATCTGGGAAATACCTTAGCTTAAAAAGGCCAAGGTTTCCCACTGCATCTGGAACATGACCAATCATCCTGACCTATGTCTTGCCCCTGGACTCTTATGACTGGAGGAGAGAGTGAGCTTGATGACTTTACACAACTCTGCCTCACTTAAATCCAATTCACTTGCAAGTCAAGACATCACCCTGCTGATGTCATTGGCCCTCTTTGAGAACAAAGGATGAACGACAACCATCAAGGACAAAGGACAAGGTTCCTACATGTAACAAATAAATTTCACATGTCCCTTGGCTGAGCCCACAAGCTCAGTTTGGGCCAAATAAAAGTTATAGAGGTGAAAGCAACCCAGTCCAAGAGATCTACTCAGATTAAAGTGACTTTCAGAAAAAACTTTAATTCCTAAGATTTTGTGGTTTGCAGCTTGTCTCTGAGGCTTCCATTCACCTTTTCTGTGCCCTTTTAACACCTTTCCAGTGTCCCAGCTCCACAGTCCCAGAGTCCACCAAATGTGGAGCTGGACCTTCCTATCCAAGTTTAGTTTATACTTATAAGATATGTTTACACTTTCGGGTAAGAGCTGGTTGGGACCCAGTTAACTCTGGTAACAAACACCTGCAAATACTAACAAAGAATTCAGAGGTAGATCCACATGAAAGGGCATACATGTGGGGCAAATGGATAAATTCACAACTTCAACACTGAAATTTCTTTTTCCCTTTGTAAAGTCCCCGGGAAGTTTTCTGAAGACGTCAGGTGATGGAAAAATTGCTCAGGAAAAGCAATTGCTGAACAAATTGCTGGACAGGTCAAATCCCTGCTGGGAATGGGCCTGTCCTTTGTTGGGTTATGCTACTTTTTCTCCCTACCCCTTTTGCCAGGGAAGAAGAAGGTACCAATTATCACTCTGTAGTGTCTCCAGACATTGTAATGCTCACAATGTCACTGTCTAGCTAAATATTGCTCCAGAAAATAATAAACACAAGGAAAGAAAAAATACATAAAAGACAGAGGCAGCCATGTGCTTATAGCAGCCATGGCCGGGTGGGAGATAGAGCTACCACTTCTCTCCTACCTGACTGCCTCCTGACCAGCTCAAAGTTGTCCTTACTAGAAACCACCAAAGAGATGACATAGGGGTGGGCAACTTTCTTGTATGCCTGCTCATTTCTAGCAACACCTGAGTCATTTTTTGACTTCAGCAGCAAATTAAAATACTTTTAATCATCACATCACAAATGCCCCTAAGTCACACATGGCCAGAAATTTGCTTCCACTCCGCTCCTGCTCCTCTAAGTTTCCATATTATTCCTTGGACTGAAACCAAGCAAAGAATATTTGTGACTTCTTGCTACAACCCATCAGAAAAAAATCTAACCTGATATAATCTCTCCATTACCTGTTTTTATGTCACCTTCACTTCCAAAGTTACTCCTGACTTGAATTCAGGAAGCCATCTCTTAAGGCTGAAATGAATAAAGAAAGAAAAAATCCATTCAGCAAAATTAACTGAAAAATCAACAGAGTCTGCCAGCATATGCAGAATTCCACACCCATCATTCCCCAGCTCTGCAAAAAAGAGAGGGAGGTGTGACTTCTCGTCTCCTTTCTGGATCCAAGCCTGGTTTGCATAAGGATACAACGTTGCTGCTGCTTCTTGTTGTCCTTGTTTTTTCCATCGACATTCTTGGACTCATTATGCTCGTTGTTTTCCTGACTCCACTTAACTTCGCTTTGTAGCAATTTGTATAAGTCTCTTCATGCTTCTCGGAATTCATCCTATTCATCATGTGTTAGGGTAGGATAATATTCTATTACATTCATGTGCCACAATTTGCTTGGACATTCCTCAATGAGAAGCACCTACTTTGTTCCCAGTTATTTGGGAAATTAGCGATTCTGTGAGGTAGAGGTGAGAAGGAAGTGCATTCAACATATGAAATATAACCTGTGCAAAGGCATAGGAAGGAAAGAGGGAGGTAGAAAAGAAGGAACGAAGGAAGGAAGGAAGGAACGAAGGAAGGAAGGAAGGAACGAAGGAAGGAAGGAAGGAAAGGAAGGGAGGGAGGGAAAGAAGGAAGGGAGAACAATGATTAAGTCTTCAGTGTGTGCCAAGCACTGTACTAAATAATAGGATACAAATACAAAAGGAAAGAGTCCTTCTCTTCAAAGAACTTATATTCCATTGGGAGTGATGATACCTATAGAACAGTGGTGTCCAGGGAGAGATATTTCTCATTTGGAAGCTTGCCAGGATAGTGAGGGGGACCATAAGTTGGAGGAGACTGCCATACTTTTTCCAGGAGCAATGAAAGAGTTGTTTTTATTTTGGTTCTAAAAATAGGACAGAAAGTGATAGAGGGTATAGAGACTGGGGCATGGTGTCTGGTGAGAAGTCAGGAGAGTGAAGACTGGAACCTACTCCAAAAAGTAGGAGATGACAGAGGCAGGCACCAATTAAGAATAGGGTTGTGGAAGGGAACCTGATGGAAGTAGAAGTCCTGGGCATGGAAGAGTTAAGTCCTCTGGGAGCTTGTTTTCTTTACTGACAAAACAGAAGCTTGTCTGGAGCTCAGGCCAAGAAATAGTGGGAAACTAAGGACCTCACTGATTAAGAGAGAGATGGGAGATGGAGAGTTGTATACACAAGATGACAAGGATCTCTGGACCCAGGGAACTAAAGAGATGCATGGAGCTCAGCATCTCAAGTCAGGGACTTGAGATCATTGAGGTTTAGAATAATGAAAAAAAAGGAAATAATGTCCATTTCTGTGAATCCATGTCCTAGGAAAGAGAGCAGGATAGCTGTTTTCAACTATTTGAAGAATGGCAAGCTGGGAAAAGGATATGACTTATTCTATTTAGCCCCAGAGAGAAGAATAAGGAGCCAGAGTAGAACAAGAAGCAAAGGTAGAAGTTACAAAGAGGTTAATTGATGTTTTATGGAAGAAAACGCTTCCTAACAATGAGAACTATCCAAAAGTGAAATGGGATGCCTTATGAGGCTTTATGATGTTGTGGGTTCTTCTCTCATTGGAGGTCTTCAAGCAAAGACTGAATGAAACCACATGTTGAGTATATTACATTAAGGATTCCTCTAGAGGATGGGGTGTACTCAAGGGCCTCTAACAAAATGGTGAGATTCTACAGAATCTCACAGCCTAGGATTTGATTATTCATTTGTAAAAATTCAATCTGTTGCTGTAATACACACCCTTATAAAAATGCTAATGTTTCTTGAATGGGAAACCCATTCAACTATCGTTGGTCATGAATAGAATGCTTTAGTGAGAATCAGTCCCAACATCTCAGTTTCCTCTCTGAAATACTAGGTAGAAGCAGAGCCCTAAGAGAATGGGTGTTTTCTTTGTGGGAGGGATCATTGTGATATATAGGACTTATCTGAAAAGACTAAGATAGAAATCCTGAACTACCAGTGACAGCATGAGGACTGAGGAATATCTGAGGGAGGTGGAAAGGAAAAAGGCATTGAAAAAGAGGTAATCTACTAGGTCTGTATCCCAAAGAGATTATCATCAAAAAGGGGAAAGGACTCACATGTACAAAAATACTTACAGCAGCTCTTTTTGTGGTGGCAAAGAACTGAAAATTGAGGGGATGCCCATCAATTGGGGAATAGCTGAACAAGTTGTGGTATTTGAATGTAATGGAATACTATTGTGCTATAAGAAATGAGGAGCAGGTGGATTTCAGAAAAACCTAGAAAGACTTGCATGACCTGACGCTGAGTGAAGTGAGCAGAACCAGGAGAACATTGTACATAGTAACAGCCACATTGTGTGATGGTCAACTATGACAAACTTAGCCGTTGTCAGCATTACAATGATCTAAGACAATTCCAAAAGACTCATTATGTATCTACATCCAGAGAAAGAACTATGGAGTGACTACACATGTATAAACTATATCAAATTGCTGGCTTTCTCAATGAGGGAGGATGGGGAGTGAGGAAAGGAGAGAATTTGGAACTAAAGTTTTAAAAAAGAATGTTAAAAATTGTTTTTATCATGTAACCGGGGAAAAAGAAAATATTAAAGAAAAGAAAATAAAGTAAGAACTATGGAGTCTGAATGCAGAATGAAGCATATTATTTTCACATTTTTGTTATTTTTTTGTCTTTTCTTTCTCGTGGTTTTTCTGTTTTGTTCTGATTCTTCTTCCATAACATGACTAATATGGAAATAGGCTTAACATGATTGTACATGCATAACCTATACCAAATTGCTTGCTGTCTTGGGGAGGGGACAGGGAAGGGAAAGAGGGAGAAAAATTTGGAACTCAAAATCTTACAAAAATGAATGTTGAAAACTATCTATGCATGTAATTGGAAAAAATAAAATATTATTAAATGTTTAGAAAAAGAGGTAAGAGGCAATGAAGACAAAACTTTGCTTATTTCATGATTTTGCTATAGGTGGGGCTGGGCTACAATTCTCAATACAGGTCAAAGGAAGTACAGCTAGGATGTGTATGAGTGGAGAATGAACACGTGTGTGTGGGGGGCTGTCATTCCTTGTACATAAACTCTGAGTTCCTAAAAAAATTGTGTATAAATTGGTCTTCTGTAAATTTAGTTCATTTTGAAGAGCCCCCTGTGGAGCCTGTTAGTTTAAGGAACATTGCAGTTAGTTCTTTTCTTTTGGGAGGAAGGGAACAAAATAATTTGGAAAACAAAATCATTTTGTTATGGGAGCAATTATTCTCCTTGATTCTCATTTTATGTGCTCTGTGTATGAGGAGTTTTATACCCTGTGTCTCTCTTTGTTTAAACTAGGGCTAGTCTACATTTGTTTAGCTCATCTTACACCAACGGGTGTTTTCTCAAAGAGGAAGTCAGAGAAGACCTCTAAGAAAAAAATCAGACTTTTCACTTTGGTATTGAAAATGCTTCACAATTATTCTCTAATGAATTTTCCTGATTGATTTCCCATTATTCTCTTATTTACTCCATGTTCTGGCCAAAATAGCCTACTTTTGGTCACCGGGGGGCTGGAGCCAAGGTGGCAGCTGGAAAGCAGAGACTTGCTTCAGCTCTTCCCCAAATCCCTCCAAACACCTGTCAAAATGGCTCTGAACAAATTCTAGAGCTACAAAACCCATGAAATAGCAGAGGGAAGTAGGTCTCCAGCCCAGGATGGCCTGAATGGTCACTGGGAAGGGTCTATTGCAAGGTGCTGGGAGTGGAGCGCAGCCCGGAGTGGGCCATGCCAGGACAGATCAGACCGAGAATCAGCCAGAGCAGGCCTTACAGCCATGAACCACTGAGCTGTAGCAATTACCAGACTTCTCAACCCACAAACACCAAAGACCACAGAGCAGGTTAGTAGGAAAGCTGCTGGATTGGGATGACAATGGTCAGGCCCCAGCCCTGGGGGCAGCAGAAGCATCTTGGCGGTGGTGGAGGCAGCAGCAGGAAGCTCCTGTGACTGCTTCTAGAGCTCCAGTGTCATATGCTTCCAGAGTCCCTGGCCACGTGGTGGGAGGAATAGAGCAGTGGATCAGAGCAGAAGTGCAGGGAGCACTTTACCCTGCTTGGATCTGGGTCGAAGTCCTGGTCAATGGTTCTCAGGGGAGGAGGAGTACTGCTGTGGCACAGCTTACAGTGACAGTGGAGTAGAAGTAGCTCTGAAAACAGCAGCGCAGCCCCTAAAGCTTAGGACAAAGTATTCTCTACTCTACAAGCAGTCATATTCTGACAAAAAGTTCAAGGATCAAGTAGCTGGCTGGGAACATGAACAGTCAGTGAAAAAGGTTGTAGACTCAGACTCAGACTTTAGAATCTTTTTTGGTGACAAAGAAGATCAGATTATACAGCCAGAAGAAGTCAACAAAGTTATAGAGCCTACATCAAAAGCCTCCAAGAAAAATATGAATTGGTCTCAGGCCATGGAAGAGCTCAAAAAAGATTTGGAAAAGCAAATAAGAGAAGTAGAGGAAAAATTGAGAAGAGAAATGAGAAGGATGTGAGAAAACCAAGAAAAACAAGTCAATGACATGCTGAAGGAGACCCCAAAAATACTGAAGAAAATAACACCTTAAAAAATAGACTGACCCAAATAGCAAAAGAGCTCCAAAAAGCCAATGAGGAGAAGAATCCCTTGAAAGGCAGAATTATCCAAATGTAAAAGGAAGTCCAAAAGACCACTGAAGAAAATACCACCTTAAAAATTAGATTGGAGCAAGTAGAAGCTAATGACTTTATGAGAAACTAAGAAATTATAAAACAAAACCAAAGGAATGAAAAAATGGAAGACAATATAAAATATCTCATTGGAAAAACCACTGACTTGGAGAATAGATCCAAGAAAGATAATTTAAAAATTATTGGACTACTTGAAAACCATGATCAAAAATCATCTTTCAAAAAATTATCAAGGAAGATTGCCCTCATATTCTAGAACCAGAGGATAAAATAGAAATTGAAAGACTCCACTGATCACCTCTTGAAAAAGATCCCAAAAAGAAAACTCCTAGGAATATTGTCACTAAATTCCAGAGTTTCCAGGTCAAGGAGAAAATACTGCAAGCAGCCAGAAAGAAACAATTTGAATATTGTGGAAACACAATCAAGATAACACAAGATCTAGCAGCTTCTACAGTAAGGAATGGACGGGCTTGGAATACGACATTCAAAGGAGCTAGGATTAAAACCAAGAATCACCTCCTCAGCAAAGCTGAGTATCATGCTCCAAGGCAAAATATGGATTTTCAATAAAATAGAGGACTTTCAACCTTTCTCAGGGAAAAGACCAGAGCCAAATAGAAAATTTGATTTTCAAATACAAGAATCAAGAGAAGCATGAAAAGGTAAACAAGAAAGAGAAATCATAAGGGACTTACTAAAGTTGAACTGTTTCATTTATATTCCTACAAGGAAAGATGATGTTTAAAATTCATGAGACCTTTCTCAGTATTAGGGTCATTGAAGGGATGATATCTAAAAAATAAAATTGAGGGGTGAGAGAGGAATATATTGAGAGAGGGAGAAAGGGAGAGATAGAATGGGGTAAATTATCTCACATAAAAGTGGCAAGAAAAAGGAATTCTGTTGGAAGGGAAGAGGGGGAATGAGTGAATCTTGCTCTCATTGGATTTCACTTGAGGAGGGAATAACATACACACTCAATTAGGTATCTTATCCCACAGGAAAGTAGGGGGAAGGGGATAAGAAAGGAGGGATGATAGAAGGGAGGACGGATCATGGGAGGAGGTAATCAAAAGCAAACACTTGTAAAAAGGGACAGGGTCAAGGGAGAAAACTGAATAAAGAGGGACAAGATAGGAAGGAGGGAAATATAGTTAGTCTTTCACAACATGACTATTGTGGAAGCATTTTGCATATTGACACATGTGTGGCCTATGTTGAATTGCTTGCCTTCTTAGGGAAGGTGGATGGGGAGGGAAGAGGGAGAGAATTTGGAACTCAAAGTTCTAAAAGCTGATGCTCAAAAAAAAGCTATTTTTGCATGCAACTTGGAAATAAGATATACAGGCAATGGGGTATGGAAATTTATCTTGCCCTACAAGAAAGTAAGGGGAAGGGGGATTAGAGGGGCTGGGAGTGACAGAAGGGAGGGCTGATTGGGGAACAGGGCAATCAGAATATATGCCATCTTGGAGTGGGGGGAGGGTAGAAATGAGAAGAAAATTTGTAACTCAAAATCTTGTGGAAATCAATGTTGAAAACTAAAAATATTAAATAAATATTTTTTTTAAAAAAATACCCTACTTTCTTCTCACTTTCCAAGGCATCCAATCTCCTATCTCCACCCTTTTGCAAAGGCTGTCCACCTGGCCTGTGGTGCATCCCTTCATCACTTCTACCCCTTGCAATCCTTAACTCTCTACAAGGAACAGCTCAAGTACCATCTCCTAAGGAGTAAGGTCTTGCCCAGTCCTTCCAGGTGTTAATACTATCTACCCAGGTCCAAATTACTTTGAGTTTACTTTATTTCTATGCAACTTTTGCCCATGCCTTGTGTGTTTTGAATGCTGCATATGGGGAGGAAGACTGACTCTGGGTTGGAGGAGAAAATGTTGAACACAACATGAGTTGAATACCTGAATTTGGGGTCGAATTGGTTCCAGAGTTTTCCTGGGAAGAGACATACATACATAGTTCAAAAAACTCTTTGGGAGATAAAGAAAGACTTTGGAAGTTTCAGAGAGGTAGAAGGAACTAGCTCCTCAACTCCCTTAACATGTCCTTGGTTTCCAGTTTGCCTCCCTGGAGATTTTAGGAATTGTTCTTTGGTGAGATTAAGACCTTTCTCGGGGGAGGGGAGCCAAGATGGCGGCTGGAAAGCAGAGACTGGCATGAGCTCCCCACCAAATCCCTCCAAAAACCTATAAAAATGGCTCTGAACCAATTCTAGAACTGCAGAACCCACAAAGTGGCAGAGGGAAGCAGAGCTCCAGCCCAGGACAGCCTGGATGGTCTCTGGGTAATGTCTGTCCCGCACGGAGCTCCCAGCTCCCAGCTGAGGGGAGTGGAGCTGAGCCCAGCAGAGCCCAGCGTGCGCGGCATGGGCCGACCAGACCGCGGACCGACGAGACCAGGAGCCGAGCGGAGAGTGCCCTAGCATCCTGAATTACTGAGCTGTGGCATTTACCAGACCTCACAAC
>CM053624.1:35944934-35992484 GCA_028646595.1 Phalanger gymnotis
AGATCCAGGCACACTTCATGCTCGCCTTTTTCTCCCCCTCTTTTTTTTCTCTCTTTTGTATTTGTTGTTGGGTTGTGTTTTTTTTTCTTTCTCATGATTCTTTCTTTTTTCTTCATTCTCATGATTCGTTCCATTGGTCATAATTCTTCTCCACAACTTGACTAGTGTGTAAATTAATTCAATGCCAAGTTATACATGGAAGTCATATGGGATTCTATGCCATCTTGGGGAGGGAGGGAGGGAGGGAGGGCAGAAAATCTGGAACTCAAAATTATGCAGAACCGTGTGTTGCAAACTGAAAATAAAAAGAAAAGAAATTCAAAAAAAAGAAAATTAATGCTGAAAACTAAAAATATTAAATAAATAGACAGATAGATAGATAGATAAATAGATAAATAATGATTTATTGTCTACAAAAAAAATTGTAGGGCCTTGTCTGGTTCTCATAGGAGACGTGATGAGACATGCTTTGAGCCTCTCAGCAAAGAGGTGGGGGACTATGGGAGTGGAGTCCTGCAAACACTCTCAAATGTGACCATTTTATCAGTGAGTTTTGCTTAATTGTTTTTCTCTCTTCTGGTTCAATATATGTGAAGATTGGGATAAGATTGCAAAATAAAAAATAAAAGGCATCAGTAAAACTAAAAAAAAAAATTAACTGAAATAAACATCTCATATATATTCTTCCTGCCTAGGAGAAAGAAGGCAGGACAGTAATTGGAGAGGTGATTAAATTACAAGCTTCTTAACAGAAGCTGTTATATTCATGATGCTATTCCCTCATCCTCATCCCTAGCCCTTCATCTATACATGAAATTTAATAAATCTTTGTCAAATAAAAATAAAAAAAAGATTTTACTGATTGTATAAGGTCCCTTTTTATCTGAAATAAAGAATCCACTATTCCTAAACTCAGTTTCAAACAAACACACACAGAACATATAAACAAGACACAACATTAAATCAGTCCTGAGCTTCTCTTAAGTTTTTTCTAGGAGATTTTAAAGTCAAGCTTTTACTTGACTCCTTTATTAAGTATAGAACTCATGACCATCTTGTGGCTGGGGTTCTGCTGTCAGCAAATATAATTCTTCTCTTTCTTAATTATATTAATGCTTTTAGAATTTTATCAATAAAACTTGTAATTTAGTAACAATACAAATTGCTCTGGTCTAATTTGCCTTTGCCAGTTGGTTTCCCCCATTTAAAGTGCATTTTGTATTTAGAACAAGTTCCTAATTGTGACAACAACGCTCCTTGCCACTACTGTGGCTGTATAAGGCCAATAACACCAGCACACAGGAGGGTTCTTTGATCTGCTTTTCTAAGGAAAGCAACTTTTAGGGGTTTACAATCCCAGTTTAATTAAACATACATATATCATTCACTTAGTTCAGAAGAAAAAGCCAGCACCCTGAACTTCAAAGAGTATACAAACAGAAATTACAAGCTTATATCATATAAATAAAGCAAATAAACACAAACCAGTAGACAGGCTTCTAACTAGCTAACTATAGCAATATATACAGTTACCAGAGAGAGAAGTATCAACATCTGGGTTTTCAAACTGGGAGGGGCTCCTTAATGGCCACCTAGAGTCTCCACAGCAACACTCTTCCAATGAGTGAGCCCCAAAACAAAATGCTAATCTCAGAGTATTTATACACTTATTTGGGATCAGAGAGTTTCACACCTCTCGAGGGTTTCACACCTTTTGTGACCTTAACTAGCAAAAGGGTGAAGGCCTTCCTACAAAGGCAAGGCTCAATCAAAGGCATTGGGTTGTCTTAGTGCTGAGAAGCCCTTCAAAACAAACAAACCAAAAAAAAAAAAACAACAAAAAGTCCCACTTTGCTTGCCATCACACTAAATGATAGAAGAGTTGGTTCCAGTTCTATTCCTTTAGACTTTTTGCCAAATTATAATCACAGGAGGAAAAACTAAGACTGATGAAGGATTTAGCAATATCAATAGTTCATTTATTCTAAGATGATTTGGGAGGTTATCCAATAAAATTCCTTAACTTTCTAAGTAATCAAAAGTTCTATGCTTTGGCCAAAACAATCCCCTAAACCCTTTGTATTCTCAAACCAAACTTTACACAGCTTAATAGTTCTTTCTTTAGTAATCCCCAACCCCTGGACAGGAAGTTCACTCTTTCCCCAGGCCTCAAAATAAAGTGAGGGAGATAATTTCCAACCCACCTGAGTTCCTTCTATATGAATGTCTTTCCTAGAGCTAACATAGGGATTTCTTTTGGCAATTTCTCCAATACTTCCAATTCTTAATTTCTGGCCTTAACCTCTGGGGTCCTAAAACTGGTCAACTAGGGCCTAAAGGTACTTAATAAGGGAACATCCAGTAAAATTTATGCCTGTTTTCCTTTAAAACTTCCTGAAAATTTAGCTCTGATTTAATCCTGAGCAAGTGTAAGTGGAAATAACCTTTTCTTTTCCTCATATCTGTAAAACTAAAATAAGCCTTCTTCTCAGGTTGAAAAGGGGTAGGATTGCTCCCAGGATGGTCATAGCCTTGGCAGTTTACTGCTGGGTTGGGGAATCTCTCCCTTAAGGCCCCCAAAGTTACCCCTCAATCAATTTGAGAGGTTTCTCTACTTATAACAAGAATTATTTAATTACTCCTTGTTAAAAGAATTTGAGACAAAAAAAAATCTGTTTTAACCCTGCCAACAGAAAGTTTTTTTTTAATTAGCTAGGTGTCTAGCTGACTGAAAATAAGGAATTAGAAATTCCACTGCTAAATCTCCCTGGTCTAAAAAAGTGAAAATAAGAAAAACAAAAGGGTAAAAACAGTAGAATTATGGCCATATAATTTTTTAAAAAAATAGAATTTGAGTGTTCTGGAGCTTAGACACTTAGACAGATTAGTAATGAATTCAAATGGTCTCTCGTAACCCAATCAAGGACCTTTCTTAAAGAAAATTAATTTAGGGTAAATCAAGGCAGACTTGACAATCTTGAGGAGACTTACCTCAGGTTCAGAGAGTTTGGGAGCAGACAGCTAGGGGAGTTGAACCCAGGGCCAATGTCTGTGGAAGAGTGTAACAGCAAGCACCCTAACATACCTAGGATGGCCCTCTAGTATAGGTTCTTTAATCTGCTTTCCTTGGAAAGACTTCTCAAAAAAGGGTTAACAATCCTATTTTTAATTACATTTACAAGTTCAGGGGAAGGGTCAGCACCCTGAACATTAGAAAATACAAGCAGATAAATTAGCATAAAGACCAAGAGACAGGGCTTTTAACTGCCTGAATCAAAGCAATATTGCTATACACTTTACATACACCACTGGATCAAGAAAGCCTTTGCACCTGAACAGTTGGAGGGGGGAGTGTCTGAATGTTACACTACTCAGAGTCTTGACCAGGAAATCACAAGGTCCTTCTCATAAGTGAGCCCCGCAAAGCAAAAGCTCACCTCTCAGAATATATACTCTTTCAGCTAGTAGGCTCAGAGCCGGAAGGCATCACAATCCTCTTGACTCAGTGCCTAACTAGCTTAGTACCAAAAGGTGTGAAAGGTTTCCTACAAGCAAGCCTCCCCTAAGCAAGCTTCCCTTAATGGGCTCCACTTGAGGCCTATTAATGGGTAGGGAAGATCTTCCTATCCCATCAACATTACAGAGAGCCATCTTTGAAAATTTGACCCTGTGTGCACTTCTTCTTTAGTTCCCTTGCAGAGGATGACAGTTGACCACAAAAAGGTTGAGGTCCATGTGTTGCTGTCCTGGAAAAGTTGCCATTTATGTGAGGATAAAAATTATCCAACCTACAATAAGAGAAACTGAGGCAGGGCTCTGAACCAATGGCACTTTATTAAAGGATTCATTGTCCCCTCTGATGAAGTAGAGTTCAGATCTTCCTTGTGATCTGAGATGTCCACTCCTTTCAAGGCCCTATTTTATAGGGTTTAATATATAAAAAATCAAGAATAGAATAATTTCATTGATTGACATATACACATAGGCTAAAATAAGGAAAAAAATATCAACAGAGTCACGAGTTGGGCAAAGCAAGGAACATCTCTACTAACTAGGTGGTCATAAGATGGTCACAAGATGGGCAACTGCTTGTGTTGGACAAGAGAGAATGGTCTGAAGGTACAAAAACAATTTGGGGGGGGACTTTTCATGTAGTTGAGTCAACTCTGCCACATTGGGCTTGATCACCACCACCAGGAAAAACAAGAAGGTGGGCCTCCTTCCAGCTTTCCATGATGATGCAAATCATCTTACCATCTGCAGCTCACAGCTCTGGGGCCAGAACTTATAAACATATCAGATTGATTGATACTGATTGGAACAGAGTAGGGGGTCTTCAATGAATCATCTTCCTCAGGAGAGAGAGAATTTCCACACACACACACACACACACACACACACACAGGTTTATACACAGATATGTATGTATGTATATACAGCCAGGTATATATACATACACATACATATGTGTATACACATATATGCATATATAAAGTCACTGAGAAAAATTGTTTTGATTGACTTTGGGTATTTGTTACAAGAAATTTGTTTTTCTTTCCTTTCCACTGGGGTAGGAGGGAGCAAAAATAGGTTTCTGTTCATTTAAAAAAATAGAGAGAGAGGCAAGGGTGTGCTACAAATGTGAAATGCTGCATGACCTTTCAGATGAGATCACTGGATTCTTAGTTTTACTTAACTGCTTTACTATGTTACAGAATGGGAGTGATAATCTGGATTTGTAATGTTAAAACAAAACACATCAATAAGACTTAAAAAAGAATAGATAGAAATCAGACTGTGGAAGGCTTTAAACGGCCAGGCTAAAGAGGTTGTATTTTAACCTACAGGCAATAGGAAGTCACTGAAGGTTGCCAAGCAGGGAAGGAGACCTGGGTAAACTAGCCTGGCTGGAAAAAAGGGTAAATAATTGATGAGGTGTCTAATAGCCTATAGGAATGGTCCTTTGTAAATGAATTACAGTTACTCAGAACTTGTCGCCTGATGGATGCAACAGCTTTTGAAGTTCTTGTTGTCAAGACCTAACAAAGACTGGTATGTAATTGATGTATTTAAAGACTTTCTCTGGGATATGGCTCAACCAAGGGTGGGGAACCTATGGCCTCAAGACCACATGTGGCACTCTAGGTTGTCAAGTGCAGCCCTTTAACAGAATCCAAGCTTTAATAAAAGGATTTGTTCTGTGAAACTTGGACTCAGTCAAAAGGCAGCACCCAAGGACCTAGAAGGCCACAAGGGGCCTTGAGGCCATAGGTTTTCCACCTCTGGGCTAAATCATATCAATTAATTTATTCTTTAGAAGATGCACCCTTCCCCATGCTTCCATACCCCAAATCTACAAGTTCAATTTGTAAAAGCACTGAAAGTGACCATGAGTCATACCTAAAGTTCTAATTTACTGAAAAAATTTTTTTTCATGTATTTCTAATGCCATAGTTAAAGAAACAGGACATGTATTGGCATGTTTGTGTATTTGTTTTCATTAGATTCTAAATTGAACAACTCATAAAAGTTTCCAATTTCTTGGCTTGCAAAAGTCCAGATTCCAGGGCTGGAATTAACAGGTTTTGGCAATAAGGAATGAACATGTGCTCTATCCCTTCCTTCCATGTTCGGCATGAAACGAAGAGAATACTGAGTTGGAAGTCTGAAGATCTGGGTTCAGGTCCAGCCTTGACGCTTCCTAGTTAGTGTGACCTTGATAAAATTGCTTCACCTTTCTGAATCTCAGTATCTTCCTGTGTAAAATTAAAGGAGTGGATGAAATGACCACATAGGTCCTTTCCAGCTCTAAATCTATGATTCTCTGACCTCTAAGTTCCATTCTAGCTCTGACTCTTTTTGGCCTGTGATTCAGTTGTCTTCATGACTCATGTTTTGGGTCCGTGGAGCTGAAGTCACCAGCAACTTCTCTCAGGCACTTTCTACTAAGATTTGACCCCAGCGTTGGCCCTACCACAAAGGGAGTACAGGAGCATGACTGGAGCTGAAAAGGAGCTAGACAGCAATCCCTCCTTGAAAAGGGGATTTGGCTTCCCCGTGTCTGTGCATTTAAAATCTCTCTTTAAAGCCACAGGCTGAGCGTGTCCCCGGGAAAACTTGAGGGCTGTGCATTACCAGCAGCCAGATGAGACCGTCTCAGGATCCCTCTGCCAACCCTCTCCCTCAGGGCCAGAACCACTCAGCTCTGGATGCCCAGGAGGGATGGCATTTGTATCACTTCCTCTGCCAGGGCCTCCTCCAGGCTCTAAGAACAAAAGTCTTTCCTCTTCACTCTCCTCACTACAGCAGAGGATACTAACCACCAGCCCACATCAGCCTCCAAGGTGTCATCTAAGCATCTCCTAGAACGATTCTTTGGCCAGAGATTTGCTGGCGGGATGCCACCGCCAGAGGGCGCACCGGCTACGGGCCAGGGAAAGCGGAGGGTTCCGGCGAACAGGACAACCAGCCTACCGCAGACAAATAGGCAGGCTCTAACCTCCTCCCAGACCCTTAAACAGGGGACATTAGACAGATTCCGTTTTATATTTAACACTCATCTTCCTCCCTCCCCGCCCTCCTTTCCTTCTCTGCTCTTCCAGGTTATTGAGGAGGCGGACGGTGGCGGCAAAGCTCTGGCCAAATTGAGGGGCATCTCTCCACCACGATTCAGTGATTCTCCCTCTGGCTGTTTCTCTTTGTCTGAATTTTCTGGTTATCCCTTTATTCCTAACTCCTTGAGCCCGGGGAGTTAGAGCTTTCGTGAATTTTGGCCCTGGTTAAAAAGAAAAAAAAAACAATAATAACAAGAACGAACAAACATTTAGCGGAAAACTTAGGTTCCCAAATTTGTAACTGAAAGGGATTTCAGCGAGCGAAGGGAAATTCAGGGAAACTGAAGCCAAGAGACTTACCCACCTCATAGACGTTTTAAGATGCAAAACCTGTTTTTGAACCCAGATTCTCAGGCTTCAGAAGATCACGATGTCCCTGGTTTCCTCTTGCATGAGGAAAGCCAAAGGCTGGGATGAGGGCGGAGAAAGGATATGTTATTCGTTATTTCAGAGGACCACAGATTTAGCGTAGGAAGAGATCTCAGAAGTTACCTAGTACAATATCCTCCCCCCCCCCCTTTATTTTACTGGTGAAGAAACTGATGGCCAGTGAGGTTGAGTGACAAGGACTGTGACTTCACATCCATTGTATTTTCCGCTGTTGCATCTTTATAAGGAAAGCCAAAGGCTAGGGTGGGGGGTGGGAGAAGGATGCGCTATTCTGTTATTTCTTTTCTCTGCTTTAATAATAAGGAAGGATATTAGCATAATAATAGCTCTTGCTCGTTCTGCAGGCAGACACGGGCATTTTCCAGGCGCCGCTTCTAGGTCCCAAGCCAGCTAGCAATGCAGAAGATAACCCAGGAATCCTTTTCCCCGGTCTTCAGGCTATTTAAGCAACAGTTTTGACAAACACATAGTTAGTTCTCAGTGATCTCAGAATTGAAGGTGGGGGTGGCAAAGAACGGCTTTCTGGCTGCAGACACGGGAAAAGGAGAGGATAGGATAGAAGTAAGAAGAGAGAGCCTGAGTTGGATTAGGTAAGGAGGCAGGAGGAAGGCCCGAATGACCTCTGGAATGCTCCCTCCGACCCTTTTGCTTTTTTCATACAGCTATAATTCCCAGCTCTCTCTTTTCACATTCATCTTCGTCCTTGGCCAGAACGAGCTTTTGCCGGATTGCCAATCCACCTTTACTGCAGTTTTAGCCTGACCTAGAATGCCTTAAAATCTCTTTTGCAACCGCGAAAACAACTAATTCTTTTAAGAGAGCTGAGAGTCAATATGAACCCTTCCCTCTCCCCAGGGGCCTGGGAAACAGCCTTGTTTCTCCTTAGGGACAATTTATCTAGAAGAGGAGTTCTCTGCGCCGCAGTGTAACTGACCAAGGAACTGACCAGGGCTACGGGAGTGAAACCGACGAGGGTAGAGAGGACCAGGAAAAGCATTTTAAAGGAAGCCGCTGGGACCTGAATCTCCCCTCCCCACTTTCATTTCTATCCCTCTCCCCGTAATCTCGCTTTTTACTTTCAATCTGGCCCTTTCACTCCTCTCCCGGGCTCCTGCGGGGCGCCGCGGCTCGGGGCCAGCACGCAGAAGGAAGGCTAGCAGCACTAAGGGCGGTTCTCGTATGTTCGCCTATCCGGTTTGAAGGCCATCTCCAGAACAGAGACAGCTCCTCTCCCGCTCACCAGGGAAGCCGAACCCGGGGCTGGGAACCAGGATGGCTTGTTGCTGGATATCTGGCGCCTTTGCCATCACTGTCCCTTCGAAAAATGTGGCTACAGCTTAGAGGTGAATGCTTTACAAAACCCATAACGCGTCAGAGAATCCGTGGATAGCCAAGAACGGCTAGGCAGCCTTCACTCTCCTGGGTCCCTGTATAGAAGCATAGTCCTTACTAGTCTGGCTCCATCCACCCTGAGTGTGTACCCCGACTCCAGTTCCCTTCTAATGTCTAGACCCACGGTGGACACCCAGCGATCCAGACTTTCCTGGTTCCCCAGTTATTCCCCGGTGCTCCCCCCGCCCCCTTCCCGCTAATACACAACTGGCACACTTTTAGTCCTTTCTCTCCCTGGCTGAGAAAGCTGCGAGCGGGTGAAGCTCAGTCCAGAGCTGAGCAAAGAGACAAAAATACCCAGCTCCAGTCCAAGTGACTACTCCAAACTGGGTAAAGGCTAGCTCTCTATCCCCATTCCCCTTTAGCTTCCCTGGTTGGAACAAGGGTGGAGGACAGGGACAGCGCCTAGGGCCCCAGTAAAGACAAGGAAACCTTTGGCACACCTGCGGCCCTTCTCTCCCGGGTTGGCTGACTGGCTAAGGAAGAGAAGGGAAGTGGAAAGGTCGACGGTTTCGTGGTGAGGAATGGAGAGGGACAGGGGACATAGAGACCTGACTGACCCAGGACTCCCAGGGGGCCCGGCTCTGGGTTGTTGTTGTTTTTTATTTGTTTGTTTGTTTTGTTTTTTTTCTCTCTTTATCCTTGTGCAAGGCTATATCCCTCTTTCCAGAGCCTTGGAAACTGGAGGGGGCCACGGAAGGCTAGAGATCTGATGAAGCGGCTCAGGGAAAAAACTGATTTGCTATGACCTGTTTCACTCGGCGACTTCGGGATGTGTGGGCACGTGGGTGTGTGCGAGTGTGTTTGTACGCGAGTGTGTTCTTATTTATTGTACAATCTCCAGAAACCCAGTTTTCCAGTGGTCTCCCTAGATTTAAAAAGAAAAATAACCTCTTAGTTCTTTTCCTACTTCCTTCTCCCTTCCCTGTCGTGCTCATTAAAATGCTAAGCATTCAAATACACTGCTGCATAGCCTGGAATATTGATCTTATTAGATACCCAGCAAAACTGGCGGAGGCTCTATTGATTAAGATCGGTTGGGCCGGAGGGCGTGTGTGATCACAGTGACTTCATCTTGAGAGAAAAGGGGTATTCACTGTGCCTGCGGTGCATGTGTATGGGGGTGCTGTGTACCCCCTAAGTAGACAGGGACACTGATACACACCGAAGTAATAGAAGAGCAAGGGGTCTATGCAAGCCTGTCCACGTTGGCTCACCCTACGGAAACGGTGGCCTGTCTTCTATAAGAGTGAGCTATCTAGAGCATGGGGGTGGGGAGAAGCGAGAAGGTTTAGAAGGTAGCATCTCCGAGACTGACAGAAGGAGAACGATGTATTAACACTCATTAGCTGATCGCCTCCCAATTCCTCTGTAGAAATATTTCGGCAAAGACCGTGAGTGTAGGACAGCATACTGACTCGTCCAGAAGACACAGACCTAATTTGCCCTGGGCTCCTACACATTTCTCCTTCTAACCCACCTCCCCCACTCCCTCTGCAGAGATGCAATTACCTCCCTCGTTTTTAAGTTTTTGTTTCCCAGTAATCAACTTCCGCACCCGAGGAGGGATAATATACCGTTAGAAAACCAACCCAGCTGCGGCGGTATCTTTTCACTTAGTTCCTGAGGGTATAATACCCATATGCCCCAGAGCTCATTCATAGCCTGAGCAGCAGTGCTGACTTCTTCCCTATCCCTCTGCCCATTTGGTGTTCATAGAAAGCGCCGGCTGCACACTCCAGTAATCTGGAAGCTGAATCCTTCAGAGAGCTAGCTGACTTCTGAGCCCACCAGTTCAGCATCAAAGTAATCGTCCTGCTGAGTGGGCTGACAGTTTGGGGTCTGTAGTGACCACACTGTAGCGGGGCTACTGACCAACACCTGTTTCCATCCCGTCCGTCTGTAAAAACCTCCCTGGAGTCATTTCTTTCGCCCTGTAATTGTAACCTAGAACTGTGGGTCGTCTCTTCTTGTCAGGCTTACTTACCTAGAAGAGGAGAGAAGTTTTTATAGTCACATGTTTAGAGGTGGTTTGATTAGGTGAAAAGAGCTCTGGACCTGTGTCAAAAGCCTTCTCTAAGATTTGTTGTCTGACTTTTGGCTAGGCATTTAATTTATCTCAATCCTTGCTTTCTCAACAATAAAATAGGGCAAATTTGTGCTGCCTACCTCATAGGATCGTAGTTCTAGAAAGGAAAGGGGCTTTAAGGTCGATCTAGTCGAACCCCCTCCCCCACTTTGCAGATAAGGAGACTGAAGCCCAGAGAAGTGGATCACTTGCTCAAGGTCATAGCAGAGTAAATGAAAATACTAGGTTTCGAACCCAGATCCTACTTCAAATCCAATTCAGATGCTGTGCTCTTCTGACTTCACTTCGATACCTACAACAATCTCACAGCACTTTGCCAGGTGCCCTATAAACGTGAGTTATTGTTTCTATATGAGTAGGTATGCATGTGTGATTGTGCGTATGTATGTGTGATTGTGTGTATGTATAATCAAGGGAGAGAATGGATGTACTTGCAAGATGAGTGTGTGTGTGTGTGTGTGTGTGTGTGTGTGTGTGTGTGTGTGTGTGTGATGGTCTGTGTGGTTCTGACGTGGTGTACTTACCATGAACAACTGCGACTTCGAGAGTGAATGTGGGTGTGTTTATGTGGGATTGTGTGGACCTGAAGAAGTATACTCTTGTGATTGTACTGTGTAGGTGTGTGTAAGTGACCGTGTCAATATGTATCCTTGCCTGGGTCTGGGGAAGCAAGAGCCAGCCTTCCGTGTCTATTCAGAGAAAATGCAAAGGCAAGACAAGAGGAGGAGACCCGCTAGTCGAGGCCATTCAATTAGGAGGCAGCTGCGTTATAACTAGGCATTCCCCTATATCCACATTTACATACCTTGGATACACAGCCAGAGGGAGTGGAAGGAGTATGTAAGAGAAGCAGGCTCAGCGAACTAGAATCGACATCTACAAAGAGCAAGCTACTAGTATGCTACCTGATGGCAATGGGCCTTGGGCTTGGGGTGGACATTGGGTGTGTGTCCAAGGTTCTTTTTCTCAGTGAGTGTTGGATTAGCCTTCCTCTCAGCCTCTATCTTGGTCTAGATCTCCGAGTTCTCTGCCCACCACCCTCCTTGTCCCCACCACACAGCATTCCCTCTACAGCTTACAAGACATCACCTCCTGGTTTAAATTGGGCTTTGGAAACAAAAGATGTGTTCACAAGAGTCTGACTTGGGAGAAAACGAGTAGAAAGAAGGAAAAATGAGGGCCTCAGAGAGAAAACTCACTTCTTCATGGTCTTCCTCCATCAGGCTGTCCCCAGCTTGAGAGGCTTTCGGGTGTGCCTCTGTGTTTATGGGGGGAGGGGATGAGAGGAGGAGGTTGGAAGGGCAAAATTGCCAGGTTCTAGACAAAAATAGAAGGGAGGGAAGATGAACTCTCTCCTAACCCAATCAATTATGCATCATGTTGAATGTGGCTTCGAAGAGAATGGAGTGGGGGCTGAAGGGAGGGGGAGAGGGAGAAAGGGCGAATGGAAGGGAGGAGGAGGGAGCAGAGGAGGGGGAAATAAAAGACTTCACTTGAACTGGGGGTGGGGAGCTGAAATGTAGATCTCGATCCATTATTTTTTTCTGATCCAGAGTCCACTCAAAGATTTTTGGTGTATTCGTTCGGTTTTGTTTTTGTTTTAATAAAGAGTTTAAAGATACAAACACCCTACCCCTTCCTGAGCCCCTCCTTACCCCAAATTCCTCAAAAATGGTTCACCTCACGTGCTAAAGCGATTAAAAGCCGATTGCATTCAATCAGTGAGCAGATCCAATGTACTCACAGAATGTGACTGTGTTGGGGGTGGGGGGAGCTGGCGGCTGGGCTCTGTAAGATGGCAGTGAGCACGAAAACATACTGATGTGATAAATATTGCATTGGCTTTGGTGAGGGTCCCTACAGCTTTAACACACGCAGAATATGCAGGAGGTGGGAGAGGCTAGGCGCGCCTCCGCTGGCCTCGGGAGCGCGCTCTGACTGCAGCCTGCAGCCAGCCAAAAGGTGGGATTTGGGGGGAGGGGGGCAAAAGTGACTGATTGGAGTTGGGGGGCAGGCTGCTGTAGGAACCCAGAGACTCCCTCAACTCATATCCTTCTTTTTTCCTTTCCACCCCAAAACCTTGGACCTGGTATTCTCACAGACCGAGAGACGAGGTGGCCGCCGTCACAGCAGCAACAGATGCAGGGAGATCCTCTCCGTCGGCGTCCGTACTTCGCAACTCAGAATCTAGTTGGGGGTCCGAGTCCCCGGGGAAGCTGCGCCTCATCGCTCCCCAACAGCAGTGAGAGCTTGGGGACCTGAAGCGGCACAGGTGAGCAGGTCCCCTGTACAACGCTGAGCCAGGTGTAGTTCTGGGACGTGGGAAGGACCCTGGACAGCGCACACGGCTGGTGCTTGAGGGGGCATCTTTGTGTGGACTTGGCCCGGACGTCTCCCTAGAAGCGGGGACCCGGATCCGGGGCATAGGGGACCGGAGGGCCCCAGGGCTGTATGGAGAGGGACAGAGAGACACTGCCGGGGCAGGACGAAGGAGGTATGCTCTGGTGTAGGCAGGAAGGAAATAGGAGACATTTGGATAGGGGGAAAGGGGTAACGGATTTTCCAACGCGGACCAGCAAATGTCCTGGAACCGCTTCAAATAAGCTGGCCCTGGAACCGTAAAGAGCTGGACACAGACGCTGTTGAGTGGGGTGAGGCTTTGAACATCCTTCTCCAGCTCTGGTGGGTGAGTAAAGACATCACTCCATTGGAAAAAAAAATTGGGATGGGGGGAGACACAGGTTTTCGGGTCTGAGAAATAAGTACCTTGTTCCTCTTTTCCCCAAGCCCTACAGTCCCGGAGACCCTTAAGGGAAAGAACCAGCCGACTTGACAGATGGACACTGGTTCTCCCAAGCCGGGCGCCTGCGATGCCAGAAGGCTGCAACAGGGGGTCTTTAAGCACCAAGGGAGAACTAAGGGGGTGTATTTCAGGACATTGGCTGAGCGTCCCCACCCACTGGGTTTTCATGGGGGATGGGAATGAGGGGGGAGGGCTTTCTTTCTGCCCTAAGTTTTTATGTTTCCTGGTAGGTTGCGTTAAGAGGACAAAAAATGTAGTGACTGTGAATATTGTGTTTATACTAACATTCGTATGTAGAAGGGCGTGTGCATGCGTGTGCCTGCGTTTGTGTGCATCTGCATCTGTGTGCATGTGCATGTACATGTACATGATTGTACATGTGACTGCATCCGTCGTAGTGTTTACATGTGATGTACATGTGATTGAACGTGCGTCGTAGTGTGTTTATATGTATGTTTGCATGCCACAAAGCGAACAAGTCTGGAAGTCACGGACAACGACACTGTATTTGTGTATTTGAAGGATAGCCGCCCTCCGCCCCTTTATGGAGCTTCTCTGAGTCTCAAATTCCAGCAGAGAAATTCTTCCTCTAGCTGCCCCCTCAGTCCCTTCCCATACTCTTTGCCATTAGCTGGGGAAGAGAGATGCTCAGATAGCGCCAGGCTAACCCTTGGGGACAGCTTTCGGCGCCAGGTAGCACACTCTCCCTTAGCATCAGCTCAGCGGAGAGGTGCCGCGGGACTTAACTTGGACTCTAGCATGGAAACTCGGGCTCAATCCAGCAGGAGACTGTGGATGGCACTAGGCAGGAGCTGGGACCAGGGGCTGGAAAGGGGGAGGGGAACAGGACGAGTTGCGCAGAAACCTTATTGGATTCCCTGCCATTTTCAGCTCCCCTTCAAGCGTCTCTCGGAATCCGGGCCCTCGCGAATGGGACCTATACCAGCAACAGCTCTAGGCCAGCCTTGACAGTTGGGGTGAGACACAAGGGGAAGTGATCAAGACGAGGATAGGCTAGGAAATTTGCTTCCAATTGGAGCAGGGCTGGCGCAGTGCTTTGCCATTTGCTAGATGTAGTGGAAAGGACTGAATTTGGAATCAAAGACCTGGCTCTCCTACCTGTGCAAAGTCACCGCCCCTCCCCCTCCCCGGGCCTCAGTTTTCTCACCTGACAAATGATAGCGTTGGACTTATCTAACCTTTGCTGTCCCTCTCAACTATACATTCTCTAATCCAGTGACTTCCCCTTTCCTCCCCTCTTTGCAGGAGACACGATGGCGGTGTCTGTGCGGGGTCTGTGGCTGATATGGGCGCTGCTGGGGGCCGCCCAGGGCTGCACCGAACCCTGCGCCTGCGTAGACAAGTACGCGCACCAGTTTGCCGACTGCGCGTACAAAGACCTGCAGGAGGTGCCGTCAGGGCTTCCTGCCAACGTGACCACGCTTAGTTTGTCTGCCAACAAGATCACCTCCTTGCGTCAGGGAGCCTTCGCCGAGGTCACGCAGGTCACGTCTCTGTGGCTGTCCCACAACGAGATCAGCGCCATCGAGCCAGGTGCCCTAGCGGTTCTGGTCCAGCTCAAGAACCTGGACATCAGCCACAACCAGATCGTTGACTTTCCCTGGGCTGACCTGCGCAACTTGAGCGCCCTGCAGCTGCTCAAGATGAACAATAACCGCATGGCGGCGCTGCCGGCCGACGCCTTCCGCAACCTGCGCGACCTGCGCTCTCTGCGCATCAACAACAACCACTTTAGCTTCATAGCCGAGGGTACCTTCGACGCGCTCACCTCGCTGTCCCACCTGCAGATCTATAACAACCCCTTCGACTGCACCTGCCGCCTTCTGTGGCTCAAGGCGTGGGCGGAGAACACTCTCATCTCCATCCCCGAGCGGGAGTCCATCACGTGCGCCTCGCCCCCAGCCCTCAAGGGCACCCCCCTGGGTAGCATCCCGGTGCTGCAGTGCGCGCCACCCACAGTGCGCCTTAGTTACCAGCCCAACGTGGATGGAGCCGAGCTCCAGGATGGCCTGGCTCTGGCCCTGCACTGCATTGCTACTGGCCACCCCCAGCCCCAGATCCAGTGGCGGATCGAGACAGCCGGCGGTGCGCTGCTCATCGAGCGACCCAACGCCAGCGGGGCAGAGGAGGAGACGCCCCCGCTCTCTCCACAGCGCTTCCTAGCTTTCTCCAACGGCACCTTGCTTATCCCGCACCTGAGCAAAAAGGAAGAGGGCACCTACACGTGCCGGGCAGACAACGAGCTGGGCAGCAACGAGACCTCGGTGAGCGTGGCGGTGGCCGGGCCGCAGAAATACCCCCCAGCCTCCCCCAGAGGGGAGCTCCCGGGCCTTGGCGGCAAAGGCTCAGGAGATCGCAAAGCTTCTGGCAAGGGATATGGTAATAGCGTCCTGACCTCTAAGGGCGAGGAGAGGACCAAAGGCCGGGGTCCTTGGGGAGGGCAGGGGAGGGCGTCCGCTGCACGGACCCCAGAGGTCCCGGAGGATGTGGAGGTGGAGGAGGAAGCAGAAGAAGACCCCTTTCGGCCACCACCATTTGAGCGGCGCTGCGGCCAAGGGGACCCTACAATGTACGTGTCCAACCACGCCTTTAACCAGAGCGCGGACCTTAAGCCCCATGCCTTCGACCTGGGCGTGATTGCGCTGGATGTGTCCGAGCGAGAGGCCAAGGTACAGCTGACCCCGTTTGCGGTAAGGCCAGAGAAGCGGCACCTGCGAATGCTCTACCTGTGCGCGGAGGGCGGCCACGCAGTAGTACAGTGGTCCCGGATAGAGGAGGGCGTCAATTCCTACTGGTTCCAAGGCTTGAGCCCAGGCACCAACTACTCGGTGTGCCTCACTTACGTGGGCGAGGCCTGCCAGGTCCAAGTCGTGTTCACCACCAAGAAAGAAGTGCCCTCCCTAGTCATCATAGTGGTGGTCAGCGTCTTCCTTCTGGCACTGGCCACCGTGCCTCTGCTGGGGGCCACGTGTTGCCATCTTCTCTCCAAGTACCAGGGCAAGACCTACAGGCTCATCATGAAGGCGCAGAACCCTGACCAGATGGAGAAGCATATCGCCGCTGACTTCGACCCCCGCGCTTCCTACTTGGAATCTGAGAAGAATTACAGCCCCACAGACTCTGGTCCTGGGGTGGGAGAGGGGACTGGACCTGGGAGCAGGGCTAGGACAAGGGTAGGGGAGGAGGACGAGGATGATCAGGAGGAGGAAGAGGTGGGCGGAGGACTGGAGAGGGACGAGAGCCTAGTGACCGGCTCCCTTCCGGAGTCCCAGTCCAAAGCCAACCAGGAGGAGTTTGAGGCAAGCTCGGAGTATAGCGACCGGTTGCCACTGGGAGCTGAGGCGGTGGATATCGCCCAGGAAATTAATGGAAACTATAGGCAGACAGAACGTTGACCTTCCACTCCCCTCCTCCCCATCCTTTCCACCTCCTCAATTCCTGCCTGGCCCCCAACCTCGGACATTGGGAACCAAAAGAAAACGGGGTGGTGGGAGGGAGAAAACACGATCTGAAGCATTTCACCTTAACACTATAAATAAGGTGGCCTGGGGGTACTGACCTAAAATTCTCGGCATGCAGTCGAATAGCGGGAAATAGAGTTCGTCCTTCCTTTCCACTTAGATGTCCCATCCGCCCGGTCCGAGGAGGCTAAGCTCCCACACCTGGAAGCCCTTCTGATTGAACCATCTTTCCCCATTTCATTTCAAGCTGCTTTCCTTTTGGAGCAGGTGGACTTACTCCTTAAAGACCGGGGCCCTACCTGTTTAGAAATTTTAAAACAAAAAGAAAAAAAAATCCTTTTCCTTCTTTTCATGGCTTTAAAGGAGACAAAATTTAAGTTCCCTGTTCTCCTTCCATCTCCACCTCAACCATTTGCAACACAAAGAAACGGATGGGGCTTGGAGACTGGGACAAGTTACAACTCACCACTCCTTTTGATTTTAAGATTTGTATTATTTTTTGGAAAGGGAAATCATGACATTATTGGATCTGGTGCTAACACCCCGCTTCTCAGCCTGATGGGAAATAAGGGTTTTTCATTCATTTCATTTCATTCACCTGTGTTCCTGTCTCACTTTTTCATCCTTGCCCCCCCCCTTTCCCTTCTTCTTTCCCTTAAAACTGGGACTCTATGCGATCACATCCCACTCTCCAGGAAGGTGTGAGTTAGCTCCCACTGTGTTATTTCGTTGTAATTGTCTTCGGGTTTCAGGAGGTCTCCGAGCTGGACAGATCCAGTATCTACTGTACTCACCAGCTCCAACTCAGGAGACAACTCAAAGATCCCTGAGCAAGGGTTGTTGGGAACCGAGAAAAGAACGAGTTTAGAAAGAACCCCCAGAACACCCCCTCCTCGCTCGCGTCCCCTAACCTGGGAATCAATTAGATGTGAAACAGACTTGGGTCTCCTATACTGAGTTTGCGAATCGGAAGGCGAACTGTAGAAGTTAAAGGTGTATGTCTTTGTACTTGTGGCTTGGACTAATCTTCAACCGTGAGTGCTTTAAATTTGTTTGGCACAAAATATTTGTATATAGAAATGGATCAAGGACGAAGAAAAGAAATCTCTGTCCTTTTGTGGATCTCGAAGTCCCGCCCCGCCCTTCTCCCCTCATCCCTCCAAATGGATATGACGTTCCCTACCGAGAACCGTATTAGAGAAATGTGTATTCCTAGGCTAGCGTGATTTCTAGAAACAAAAGTATGTGGTCCTGTTCATTGTAAACCTGTAGTCTTAGCAGGGGCTGGGGGGTGGGGAGGATGAAGGGGAGGAAGAAGGAGGAAGGTTCAGTCGCAGATACTGCCCGGGTCTAGTTCGGTCCTGCCAGTACTCAGCCCCGAAAGTGCTCCCGAGTCTTGCTTTCCTTTCTTTATTAAAAGAAAGAATTGGATATATTAAGGATTATTGGGGGGAGGGGGTTATATTGTTGTGTTTGTTTGTTTTGGAGAGTGGCTATTTTTCTCTGGCCTTGAGACAAATTTCAACTACCACCCCAATGGCCCAGCTCAGCACAAGCCTTTCTTACGGCGGTCGTTCCCGGAAGGACCGTAGAGTACAACCAACCCTCCCTCCCTCTCCATCGAACCATCAAATTAGTGACCTTTCCTAAAGCTCTTCTGTGTGTAGAGTCAATAAAAGAAATAGATTCAAAACGGACTTCTCAAACTCTGTTTAGAGGGAGGGGGTTAGGGGAAGGAAAAGGAAGGGGGGTGGGGATTTGCCTAACTTTTCTCCTTTTGGGACAATTTTCATATTTTTTTTTTCTTTTTCAATCCAGTAATGTGATCAGGTATTTGTGTCTAGGTAGGAGTCACTCTGCTCTATCTCCTTCCTAACTACCCACTTGGACTAAAAGGGCTCCTTGGACTTAAAAGAAGATACCAGCCCAGTGCTTCTCGGGCTTCTGAGATTGCACCAGGGTGAAACCAGTGGGGGTAGTTTTGGGAAACAGAGACTAGCTCACCAAAGAATCACTGTGACCAGAAGCCCCCGAAGGCCTCAGATACTAAGGAAGATCTGAGTCACCTTCCAGGCAGCAAGGGTAGACCCTTCGAAGAGTGTAGGGGAAGTGGTTCCAGAGAATCACAGATAACGGGAAGCATGAAACTAAAACTTCTGAGTAACTACATCAATCCACCTCCAAATCAAAGGCTTGTGTGTCTCAGTTCTGTTTTCACCATAAGGTCCCTTCCTGCTCCAAAGGTCTAAGATAGTGGGAGTCTGATCAATGGACATGTTGCATGTAACAGCAACCTGGAGCAAAATAATCATCCTGTAGGTGTTGTTTTCCACCTGAGGATTTGGCTGTTGAGACCAAACATTCTATAGAGCAAAAGAGACCCTTTTGTTGATTAAAACAAACTCCTAGTCACCATGGATCATATTTTTGTAAGAATTCTGAGAAATGAGCAACCTCTTTAACTAGACACTTACTAAACACACAGCTATGCTGTTTCTCAGCTGGAGAGTGGTTTTCTCACTGTGTGTTTGTGCTGGAGAGATACAAGGACAGAACAGAGAGGGAGGGAGGGAGGGAGGGAGAGAGAAAGAGAGAGAGAGAGAGAGAGGGAGAGAGAGATCAGCTAAGATGAAGTAGAAATATTTTGTATTTCTTCTTTAGAAAACTCTTTGTTCAAATCTATTATGTCTATTGGAGAATAACTCTTGGTCTTATAGACCTGTATAAATTCCCCACAGATTTTTAGATGGACAAGAGGAGAGACAAGGGAGGAAAGGTGGAGTGAAAAGGGTAAAGAGAAGGGGAGGAAGAGAGGATTGGAAAGATAGAGAGAAAGAAGGGAGAGGAGAGGTATGGTAAGGGTGGAAAAGAGGGATAAGAGAGAAAGAGATGGAAGGAGGGAGGAATGTGGAAAATGAGAAGGGGGAGAGAGGGAGAGGGAGGGAGGGAGAGGGAGAGACAGAGAGATAGAGACAGAGACAGAGAAAGACAGAGACAGATCATTCTGGCTCTTCTCAGGTTTATTTATGGGTGCCCATATATGGTATCATTGCCTCAATTAAAAACATAGCAATTTAACAGCTTTACAAATAAGCTGATTTCAAATGGGGCTCGAGAGACAGAAAAACAAAGCAGGAGGCATGGAAAGCTGGCCAAGACCAAAACAGCCTCTGCTTGTTTGGCCTGTGACTGGTCTATGAATTTAAGCTCAGTGGTATGGGGGAGGGGTAAAAATGAGAAAAAGCCCAGATCTTCCTTGTACAGACTCCTCTCCCATATACACACCTATGGAGTGACTTCCTCCATTTCTCTTTCTTTTGGCCAAATTGTAGATCTAAACTCAAACAGGCAGGCCAAGACCATTTCAGCAGGGGAGGGGCTAACTAGAGAAGCTTTCTCCCTTTGGGTGCTGCCCTGGGCCGTGCACCTTGTCACATAGCTGTGAAACTTAGGAAGTTGAAGAGAAAAGGCCATTTGATTCATCCCATATGGCAAGGAAGACAAGAAGGTCATCACCACCAGGACCAGAGTTTCACCCAGAAAAACAATGTTGTTCCATGGACCCTAACACTTGCTCCAATATAGACTGACTTCTACCTAGAACTGAGGTCTATTCCCTAACCCTGACCAGAAATTGACCCTCTAACCTTGGTAAGATACTGACATCTGATGCTAGCCAATTCTCTAAGTGTAGCCAAGGACTGATCTGTAACATCAGCCACAGGTGGATGCATATCACTGGTCACAGTGTGACCCCTAAATCTCACTACAAATTGACCTCTGACCCCAGTCTGACCTGTCTCACTACAGATTGACCCCTAATTCCAGCCATTGAAGAAGTCCTAACCCTGGCCAGTTGTCTCATTAACAAGGTCATAACGAGAAAATTGTGAGAGTGTTTGGGAATACCTCTTAGCCTAAATCAAACAATGGGACAGCATTCTTTATAAAGCAGATGATTTTTAAAAATTCTATCTGCATATACAGAGGGGAGGGCAGCCATGGCTAGCCCATCTGCTGGCCCAATTCCAATTCAACACATGAAATAAATGTTCAAGAGGTCAAGATGCATTCACCATCAGAGTCAGAAACTCTTCCCATCTAAAGCCAAACACTTGAATGTGAAGTGGGAAAAGGAAGCTGGTGACCCAGATGTATTTAAATTCCCATAGGACCTTTTCACTTTTCATCCAGATATTTGGCATTGACCCCAGTTGTCCTACTCTCAACTTCTCCCTTTCTTCCTCTTCCCTTCTTGTCTTTATCTGTTACATATCTAGGCAGTCAGTATGGTTGTGGTGGAATGAACACTAGAATTGAAACTGGATGACCTGGATTTGAATCCTGGCTCTATTCTTTACCACCTGTGTGGTTTGGGGAGTGCCACGTCTCTGGGCTTAAGGTTCCTCATGCATAAAATGAAAGGAAGGTCTAGGTGATCTCCTCTCCCTTTTAGCTCAAGAATAATCAGGAGTTCTGAACCTGAGATATGGGAACTTGTCTAGTTTGTAAATATATTTTAATAATGGTATTTCTTTTTTAAGTCAATTTTGTTTTATTTTCAGTTCCAAATTCTTTACCCTCTCCCACTCATTGAGAAGCAAAGAAAATTAAAACTCATTACAAATATGTATAGAAGGGGCAGCTAGGTGGCGCAGTGAGTAGAACATTGGCCCTGGAGTCAGGAGGACCTGAGTTCAAAATCGACCTCAGACACTTGACATACTTGCTAGCTGTGTGACCTTGGGTAAGTCACTTAACCCCAATTGCTCTGCCAAAAACCAAAAAAAAAAAACCCCAAATATATATAGACATGCAAAACAAATTTCCACATTAGCCATGTGATAACTGTATTTTGATAAGATTGGTTTCCTTTGTAAGCTTCTGCATTTTTTCCTAAGGCTTCGAAAATATATGTAAGGGGGAGTATCAGACATAAAAAACACTATGCTATATCCTCTATGCTATCTAGTTGTTGGTTTTTCTGTTGCTCACTTTCCACATTTCTCTCACCATTCTACCTCTTTTACTGGGACTTATGCCAGAAAGTACAGTTTTCTTTCTCTAAGTCTTGATCTCTGTGACTCCCTCTCCACCCCTATGACCTGAATGAGGTATTTTCTTTCCCATGAAAACAGCACAGGATGTTCTGTTCAAGAGGCTGGCTCACTCATAGCTTTTGGGGAGCTGAAAGCCCCACACACATTCCCAGACCCAACTTCACAAACCATTCTCAATATATGTCAGGCCATATTCTGTAGCAGAAAAGGATTTGGGTTGCAGATGCTGGGGATGTTTCTTTTCTAAAATGGAGGAAATACCAGCCCTACTATCCCTCCCTCTGTCCACAAAAAGCTACCCTGGTTAGGCTCATCCTTGGCATAGAGACCTTCTCATTCATAGGTTTGAGGTTTGACAAGAGACACAGGTTTTCCTCCAGGGTGGGAATTAGAAGGAAGCAGGGAGGGGAAAGAACTGGAGGGAGAAAGGAGAAAATGAAAGTGGGAGGAGAGCAGAGGAAGAAAAGCCAGGATGGACTGAAGGAAGAGGTAAATACCAGAGGTTCTAGAGCTGTGCCAGAGCTAAAACAAGGCATTTGTGCACCCCACGAGAAGTCTGATGATTGTACCCATTATGTGATACTGTCCACCAAAGACTCTCTGTCTTCCCTGTAACATACACTGCTTGACATCAAAAAATTAAATCACAGAGTCAGAATGTTAGTGCATGGAAAGACATTAGGATATAGAACATATAACATCAAAGGTAGCAAGGGCCCTAGAATATAGAATGTTAGAGCTGGGAAGGATCTTCAGATACAGATGTTATAGTGCAAAGGGCAGAGATGGTCTAGTCAAGTGGTTCTTAATAATTTTTGTGTACTAGACACCTTTGGTCTGGCGAAACCTGTGGACTCCTCAGAGCAACATTTTTAAATGCATCAAATAAAATACATAAGATGACAAAGAAAACCAATTATATCGAAATGAAGCTATCAAAATGTTTTTTTAAAAAAACAAGTTCACAGACCCCAGGTTAAGAACCTCTCAATCCCATCCCTTCATTTTACTTGTGAGGAAGCAAAATGCTTTCGTGCCCAAAAGAGTAGAATGTTCTGGTATTAAAATGTATGCATTTTAAAAGGGAATAGTAAAAAGTGGCCTTTGTTTTGGCTCCCCTAAACAGTTTCCTACCTTGCCTGGACCTAACCCCAATACTTGTACCCCAACCTCCAAAAAAAGACAGTTTATGTATCCTAACATGGGCTGCTACAACTGGAAGAAAGGACCTTCTGGACTTTTCCGCTACCTGGGGGCCAGGAAGGCTGTGGTGAAACACATTCAGAAAGGAAGAGGTCCATTGTTATTCTGCTGGCAATCTTCTTAAAGAATTGTTTATTTCACAGTGAGTCCAAATGGCACAATGGGAAAAAAAAAGAATAGGGCTGGGAGGCCTCTTACTGGTTCTTTTATTTACTGAGCTTATGGCCTTGACCAGTCCCTTGGCTTTCTGTGGCCTCAGTTTCTCCATCTGTAAGGAGAGGGGTGGAACTCCATATTCTCTAAGTGTCTATCCAGCCTTAATGTTCTGAGAGAGACAGCCTGTGAGAGCAGAGGAAGAGGAAGAAAGCATCTGGGGAGCTGCTGAGGGTCTGAGCACACACAGGTCAGAGCTCCATGAATATGGAGAGTTATTGATGCTGAAATGTGCTGAGCTAGTCCCTTTGGAGAAAACCCTGATGGAGGCAGAATTCTCTTTGAAGCCAGTGAGAGGAGGGGCCAGAGACCTGTTGGGGAGGGGAGCAAGGAATGTGGACAAAGGCTTCTGGCCAGATGGGGGATGTACAATCAAAATGACTGGTTGATGAGAGTAGGTCCATTGTAGGATATGGAATCTTAAATCAATAGGAAGCCCATAAATGACCTGCCATCCCCATGAATAAATAGACCCAATGAAGTGGTCTGAAAACTGCCCACCCAGGGCTCAGGGGAGCAGCTCTTTCTCTGTCTCTCAAATATGACATTCAGCACCTACCACTCAGTGCCTACTGTTTGTAGACATTATTCTAAGCACTCCAGACCAAAAGTGGAAAACAACACATCCCTGCCTTCAAGGAGCTTACAAGACACAGACACACACAAACACACACACACACACACACACAAAACTGTAAGGCCCAAAGTAGAATATGACAGAAGCATGTGAGAGATGGCCATCAAACAGGCAGAGTGGAGAGAGTGCTGACTGACTAGCACAGAGCTGATGCCATCTCTGTAACTTGCTACTCGAGTGACCGAGATCAAGTCAGTTCAACTATGTGGGTCTCAGTTTCTTTGTATGTAAAATATAAGAATTGGACTAGGTGATGTCAGAGCAGAGGTCCCTCTCAGCCCTGGATCTATGATCTTATTAAAGAATAATAGATTTGGAGGGAAAGAATCACTTCTAGCGGGAGAGATCAGGGAAGGATTCATAAGGAGATGATGCCTGAGCTGGGACTGGAAAGGAAGGCAAGAATTTCAATAGGCAGAGATGTCCCTACATGTTTAGAGTGCATTCTATGGGGCAGGGATAAGGAAGGACAGTGCTTAGAAATGTGTGCTAGCAGAAAAGGGCAGGATGAGATTGGAGCACTCCATTTTGGTGAAAGGAGGAAGGCATACATTCAACAAGCCTTTATTAAGCACCTAGTTCCTAGTTGTGTAACCCTGGGCAAGTCATTTAACTCTGCCTTGATTTCGTCATCTGTAAAATGAGCTAGAGAAGGAAATGGCAAACCACTACAGTATCTTTGCAAAACAACAACAAACCCAAATGGGGTCACAAAGAGTCAGACACAACTGAAACAAATGAACAACAATAAAAGTTTGTGCCAGGCACTGTGCTAGGCTATGGTGGGGGTGATGATGGTAATGATAACAATGAGAGCCAGCGTTTATATAGCCAAGTTTGCAAAGTGCTTTATGTATGTTAACCATCTTCGCGACAACCCTATTAGGTGCTGCTATTACCCCCATCTTACAGATGGGAAAATGGAGACAAAGAAAGTAAATTATTAAGGATCACACAAGTCTCAGGAAGGATACAGCTTCCATTCTACTTGGGGGTGAGGAGGTGGACAACATGGACACAGATAAGCAAATGTAAACTATATGCCAAAATAAATATGAAGCCATAAGCAGGGGAGGGCACAAAACCCTGGAGGAATCAAGAAAGGTTTCCTGCAGAAGCTGACCCTAGAGCAGAGTATGGAAGGGAACTAGGGATCCCAAGAGGCAAAGGTGAAGATGGAGAGCTTTCCAGGCACAAGTGAACAGCCCATTCAAGAGCATGGAGGTGAGAGATGAAATATTGTGCATAGGGAATTCAAAATAGACACTTCATGTGAAATGTAGTGTGAAGGGTAGGGAAATAAAGTAAAATATGGTTGGAAAGGTTGGTTGGAGCCAGCATATCTTGAAGGCTGGGAATAAAGAGTTTGCTTTTTATATTACTGACAAAAGCAATCCACTGAAATTTTTAAGGTATCACCACCCTCATGACATGATCAAATGTGTATATTAGGAAGATTATTTTGGAGATTGTGTGAGAGACGGTTTGGGCCTGGGTGTGAGGGGAAGATTAGAAACAGAAATACCAGGTAGGAAATTTAAAATAGTCTGAGTGAGAGGTGATAGTAGACTGAATTAAGGTGGTAGTGAAGGTAGTGGAAAGAAGGGAATGGATACAAGATGCTGTGGAAGAAGAATCAATCAGATGTGACAATTTGGTGAGTTGGTGGGGTGGGGGATGGCAAGGAAAAAGAAGTTAGAGAATATCATAGAATTTAAGAACTAGGAAAGGACCTCTGATGACATCTGGCCCAACCCATACTTGACCAAGATTGTCTTTTACAACACCCTCAACAAGGGTCAGCCTGCCTTTACATGAAGCTCCTAGTGAAGGGGCATTAACTGCCTTTGGAGGGAGCTATTCCACTTAAGAGGACCCCTAATTGTTAAGATCTTTTCTCCTTTTCTTATACTGAGTCTAAATCAGAATCTGCAATTTCTATTAATTTTTCCTACTCCTGTCTTCTGAAGCCAAGTAAGATTTAATTTTGCAAAGAATAAGGACAACCTGAACATGTTTGTAGGCAGAGAGGAAGAAGCTAATGGAGGAGAGACTGGAGATTCCACAAAGAGTAGAGGCAAGTGACTAAACGCACAAAGTCCTTAGGGAAGCAACTGTGAGTGAACTCTTATCATGCCAGTTAGCCTTGGGAAAGAAGGATTAATGAGACAATAGATAGGAAATGAGAAAAAGATAAATGATAACAGAAAGAGGCTTAAAGTGGCTCAGATGGGGTGTTCCAGGAGCTCACAATGCTTTTTTTATTTTGACAGTAAAGTGGGGAGAGGGAGATGACATTGGGAACTGAGAATAGTGGTTAACTACTATCAGGAGTAGGGGTGGGTTGGGTAAATGGGGTGCTAGAGAGTCACTCAGAGATGATAAAAACAGATTTTTGTGGAGCTGGGAGTGTCCATTTGAGGTTAAATTAATTTCTCCTATGGTGGTTATATGAACAGACAAAAGGGAATGATATTTCTCTGGGTTTACAAGGTAGGGGTAGGGAGCAATATGCATCTGACAGAGAAGGCCATGTGGGGACCAGGAGCAAGAAAAAGAAAGTCAAGGCAATCATCCTTATGCTTGGTACTATGGTGTAGATTGGAGAAGAAGATCCTGCTCTGGAGAGCTCCCTCTCTGGATGGAAAGAAGATTCAATACCATGAGACAATAGCACAAGGAAAGATGTGATTAAGCATCAAGATGTAAGATTCCTATTCTGTTGCCTTCAGGAGAAGGTTCAACCCTATAGATTCCTACTCTGTTGGCTTCAGGAGGTCAGGGAAAGGAGTATTCAACTCTGACTCCCTGATTAGCTTAATTAAGGGAGGCTCTCTGAAGAGTAGAGTTTGAGTAGGACCTTGATCGAAGGGGGAGGAAGAGAAGAGATTTGATGGCAGTTCAAGTGAAAGTGGTGGGGAACCACAAAGGCTCAGGAGAAGGAACGAGCCTGGTGCATTCAAGAAACAGTAAGCTGACCAGCCTGGCTGGAATAGAGGGTATGTTTGGGGAGCACTGTGGGAAATCAGGGTGGAAAAACAGAGGAAAAGGTTGCAGCCCCAAGGAACTGAAGAAAAGAAAAATGTTTTTATTCAGTAGGACAAGAGGGATCAGGCTGAACACCTGCATTCATCAATTTCAAACAGGTACTTGTTTCATTTCAATTCAACAAACATTTTATTAAGCACCTACTGTATACAAGGTGCTGTCTTTGGTACTGCGGAGCAGCTTGGCACAGTTGAAAGAGCACAATTTATACAGTAAGGAGCCCTGAATTTGAATCTTGCGTTGTCTGTTTAGGACTCGTATGGCCCCAACAAGTGCACAGCTTGAAAGGGCTTAGTTTTGTCCACTTGCTACAATGACAAAGCATAGAGGCAGATACTACATCCATACAGAACTGAGGACTCACAGGATCCAGGGTGGGGTGGGAGGAAACCCAGTTCCTCACTTCAAGGATGACTACTGAATATGGAAAACAGTGCCTGCCTTTAGGGAGAATGGAGTCAGAGATGCAGACTCAGAGCCTGCCCCCAAGAAGCCCCCGTTCTGAGGAGGAGATATAGCCCCCGTCTGCTGGTTGTCCCTAATTTGAGAGAACCTTGGTCTGAGGTAGAGCACAAGCACATATTCACAGAAACAAAATTCAGAATGGAGAGTCAAATGTAACAGGTGGTGTTTGTGTAGGCAGCCTCCCACTGTCTTCCTGCCACTCCCACATCCTGTTAAGGATCCCATTAAATAAGATACCCTTGACTGATTCATCCTCACCCACTGGTCCATATCCACTATTTAGATCCAACCATTAAAAACCAAATAGACCTCACGTCATAGCAAAAGAAGTATTGTTGTGATATTGAAATATATATACAAACAAATATTTATGTTGTTAGGACACTGTCCCAATGGCCCATGGCCCCAAGTAGACTACCTCATCTCTTCTTAATCCCACCCTTTAAGAAACTAAAAGTTTAAGTGGAACTAGATTCTGGCTTCAAACTCCAAGGCCAATCTACAGAACACAGAAATGATGGGATAATAGCTAGCCCACAACCCCAGGAGCATTCTGTCTCTGAGATTCAGAAGCCACAGGAATATTGCTGCTCTGGAAGGTCTGCCTGGGGTCCAGACAAGGGCAGTTAGGATCAAGGCTTCAGCTGGGGTTATGAAACTGAGCTGTCATATACTCCAACTTCAGCAAGGGTAGAGGGGGCTGGGGGAAAGATCTTGAAGGATTCCAGGGTCAGATTAGAGCTAGAAGGTGAATTAGAGATCATCAAAGCCAACCCTCTCCTCCATTTTAGAGATGAGGAAATGGAGGCCTAGGAAAATTGCCCAAAGCCACACGAGTAATAACAGACAGAACCAAGACAGGAGCCTAGGTCCTCTGACTCCGAAATCCAGGGAGGACACTATTTTCTTTCCCCCTCTCCCCTCCAATTCTATCTTATCACCTTTCTTCCCAAATTGATTTTTTTTTTAAGTTTAGAAAGTCTTTCTTGAGACCTGTACTTAAACCCAGAGTTTACACTGAGGCTACATTATCATTTGTTTGCCTCTTCCAAAAATCCACCCTGAGCCCCAAGATTGAAGGTCCCAGAGAAGCCCTAAGCTACCCTCCTTACCATGTCCCCACATGCAGTTTTTTCCTGATACAACCCAAGGCAATTCTGTTTACCCAGTAATAAACCCAGCCCCCTCTGAGGGCACTCAGATGGTTAAGTAGCTAGTGTGTCATTCAGTAGACTCAGATGTGCTTGCAGAATTGAAGCAAGCATTGAGGAGATCCTTGTTTACCAAAAAATGAGTCAATTCACACTTTTGGCTGAAAGGATGATTATGAAAAGCCTCAGGCACTGGTTAGGAAGTAGCAATCATTTCAAACCACCCTTTGGGTTTCAATAAACCCCACTGTTTCTTGATTTATGTGATGGTACAACAAATTCCTTTGACTTTTTGGTCTGCAGCAGGCTGGCTCTGCTCTGGAAATGTCCCCACCTTCCACACCCTTCTTGCCCTTTTCTGGAAACTCCCATACCTTATAAATATATTTTAAATTCACCAGACAAACCTTAGTAACTCATTCTCTGCAGACATCAGAGATAGGAAACTAATCAAATCCAGGGGAGGGAATAAGATCTTTGTTGAGTTCCTCTCTTGTGGAGGTGGGGGCATCCAGGCATCACGCCTGTTAATTAGGAGGCATAAAGAATGCTGGGAAAGCTAGCCATTCAAATTCCATGGGCAACTTTACAGCAGAACATTACTGATCTGCCCCGCCCCTGCTGCATTCCTTAACTTCTCTTTCTTCCTACTGTGACCTACAGAACATCACACCCAAAGGTCCAACGGCCTCCTTAATTGTCTTCTTCCCATCATACGCCTGCCCTCCATGTTCTGATCCTTAGGTATCACATCTCATCTCAAGCCTTGCCTTGAATGACTTAAGATATACCATTCAAAAGGTATTCTGCTTGAGACACCCAAAGGTTGTAAAGGAGAGAGCAGCACTAGGCTTAAAGCCAGCCAGTTCTTAATTCAAATCAGCTCCTTATTAGTTGTGCGATACTGAGCATCAATTTCCTAATAGTAGGGCAAACAGGGTGCATCATAGCTCATAGAGCACTGGGCTTAGAATCAAGCAGACTCATCTTCATGAGTTCAAATCCATCCATACAGTTACTTAGTTGTATGACTCTGGGCAAGTCACTTAACCCTGTTTGCCTCAGTTTCCTCATCTGTAAAATGAGCCGGAAAAGGAAATGGCAAACCACTCCAATATCTCTGCCAAGAAAATCCCAGATGGGGTCATGAAGAGTCAGACACGATAAAAACAAAATGATTATGTATTACTGGCTCCTCTCACTTTTCTTTGAAATCCCCATCTAAGGCTACTGGAATGAGCTGGAACAATGAGATCATAAAATTTTGTTAGAGAGAACCTTAGCCCAACCTGGTCATTTGATGGATGAAGACACTGAGTCCCTGAGAAAGGACTTGCCTGAGGTGACCCAGGGAGAAAGAAGCAGAACCAGGACTTGAACCCAAGTCTTCAAATCCAGACTGACCACTAGATCACACCACCTCCCAGAGATCTCTCTGAAGCCTGTGCGCTCAGCAACAGATGGGAATCCATTTTCAAGTCAACATCTCACTGAAAATACACAGACTATAATCCGGCCAGGCAGAGAGATGCTAAGAAAGTCTTACCTTTATAGACCAAAGGCAATGTGGGGTACTGGAAAGACTTCTGAATTCTTGAAGCTTAGGTTTGAATCCTGGCTAAGGCATTTATGTGGCTGTTTGCAGATTGCTCCCTTTCTCAGAGCTCCAGCTTCCTCGTCTGTAGAATGGGGAAGAGAAATGAGCAGGGTACCACCTGACTGGAGGATTATTTTGAGGAGAGTGCTTTTGTAACCTTGAAGTACCTAACGTCTACCAAGCTGGAAAATCCTCAGGCATGGGATGTTCTATTATCTGAGGACCAGTCTATGTCTAGGCAGGTTTATTATCCTGAGGATCACCACTAGGTGATTAATGTTCAAAGTCTTGAAAAATCATCATCCAGCCCAGATCAGGAAAACCCTACAGGGCCTGTGGCTTGACTCCAGTTGATGAGTGATTAACCAGTTAGAATATGGAAAGTTGAGTCACATCTCACTCTCAACAAAAGTGGGCTTGCCTCTAACACAATTCTACCATCTCTTTCAATACTCTCTCTGAGTTGATTTTCTAGAGCTACAGAGGGCATGGGACCCTCAGGGTGGGAAAGATGTAGCTCAAACAGACCCAGGGACTAGTACCAGCTAAGCAGAAAAATTTACACCCTCCCCTCTCAAACTCTCTCTCTGTCGCTGTCTCTCTTTCTCTCTCTCCCCCCCTTCCTTCTCTCTCTCTCTCTCTCTTTCTCTTTCTCTCTCTCTCTCTCTTACTATCTCTCTCCCTCTCTCTGTCCCTCTCTCTTTCTATGTCTCTCCCCCTCCTCCCTCCTTCCTTCCTTCTTTCTCTGTCTCTGTCTCTCTGTCTCTCTCTGCCTCTCTCTCTCGTTCTCTCTCTCTTCTGTGTAGGGCACCATCATCCCTCTAGTGTACCAAGTTCTTAACCTCCTGCCTATCCTTGACTCTTCACTCATTCCTAAAGCACTGCCTTCAAAGTGACCGATTATCTCTTACCTGCCAGATTCCATGCCCTTTTCTCAATCATTATCATCTTGACTTGTCTTGTGTCCTTTGATACCATCCTTTCCTCCCATAGTTATAGTCTCCTGAACTTTTCTCTTTCTGTGGAGAGTACCAAGCTCATTCTATTCATCCAGGTTCTCAACCTTGCTATTATCCTTGACTGCTCCCATATTCAATCATTTGACACATTTTGTCATTTTTGCCTCCACCTTGTCATATATATATATAATATATGTATATATATTATATATATATATATATACTTTTCTCCATTCACACAGCTAACATCCTCACTCATCCTCATATTGCCCTGACAAGTGACATAGCCTTGGGAGTGGCTGGTAAATATTTAACCCCTACCCCTCAGCCCCTCCCTTGGGGGGAGGAGGAAGAAACTATAAGCATGAGCCAGATGTAAGTTTAATCTTCACTAAACATATTCTCCATTACTTAAGTCTAAATAATCAACAAAACGATAAACCAGGACTAGATCTGTAGGGCTAGAGGATTTCCAAGATGTAAATGCTCACACTGAAAATGTGATAATCAGTGCTCCAGAGCCAGTACAAGCTGCTTCCAGCACACCACAGCTAGTCTCCTATGTGGTTTCCCTGCTTCGAGCCTCTCTCTCCCTGCTCCAATCCATCCCCTACATAATTCTCAAAATGATTTTCTTAAAGTGTAGTTCTAACCATATCACCTCCCTGCTCAAAAAATTCTACTGGCTCTCTACTAACTCTAGGATCAAACATGATTTTATCTTTATTTCATCCCTCTTAAAATTTATGTTTTTGTGTGTGAGCTTTGTTGTTCAGCCTCCATTTTTGAAGAGAACTGATGACATCATGGTGTGATTTCTTGACTCTTGAGTGGATTAGATTTAAGTGAGGCAGACTGGCACTAAATCATCTGCCTCCCTCTCTCTTCTGGAGTTATCAAAGTCCAGTGGCAAGACAATGGTGAGGACCACTGTCAATGGCCCTGGGAAATATTAGATGATCATGGTGTCCTTGCTGTCTGACCAAGCTCTACGAGCTCCACAGTGTCTGCTTCAGCCATCTTCGTGGCCTTTGGAACAAATTGTCCTCATCTGCCCATTCTGCCAAGGAAGTCTTCATATACCTGGGATAGACATCCCCCTAACTCACTGATGAGTTTCAGGCTTGTTGGTTCCTCTCAACCTGGTTTTAGCCCATCTACTGAGAAGGTTTTAGTGGGAATGGCTACTGCAGCCACAGGTGAGAATTGGGTGACAGGTAGACACCAAAGGTGGCTGAGCAGCCCTGAAAAAGGGCTGAGCAAGCCTTTATACCAGAGGTTCAAGTCCTCCCTGAGCAGTATATATAAATATTAGAACATGCACATAATTTATAAATAAGTAAAAACACATATTAAGGGCACAAAGACAAGTAGTTTTGCTTTTGTTTCTGTTTCTTTTTTCACTAACAAGGGCTCATGATCACAAAAATGTTGCAGCCAACTTCATTAAGACATGGAAGGGTCAGAATCTGGATGGGGAGAACACTCAGCTAATGTCCTTGATCCATCTTCTCTCTCCCCTCCCCCTCCATGGTACAAAAATAACCAGTCAGGTTGTCTAGGATTTATCTGCCCTATTTGAATTGGCTGATTCAATGTTTGTTTGGCACCTGGGGGCTCTCCTCTGTGCTCCCACCCTTGCTTGTGGGCTTTACTGTTCCAGGAACACACTAAGCCCATCCCCTCCTCTGTCTTGCCATCCCAGGCTAATCCCAGGGTTCAGCCAAACTGGCTTTCCTGCTCCTCCTCACTCATGACATTCCATTTCCTGTCTTGGCCTTTTTATGCCTGTAATGCATCCCCTCCTCATCTCTATTTCTTGGAATCCTTTGCTTCCTTTCAAGCTCCCACATGAAGTCTTTTCTTATTCCAGCAGGCAGCTCAGTGGTGCAGTGGATAGAAAGCTCAGCCCGGAATCAGGAAGACCTGAGTTTCAATCCAGCCCTAAATACTCACTGGCTGTGTGACCCTAAGCAAGTCACTTAACCCTGTTTGACTCAGTTTCCTCAATTGTAATAGAAATAATGACAGCACCTACCTTGAAGCGATCTTATGAGAATCAAATTAAATAATGTTTGTAACAGTGCCTAGCAAGCAGTAGACTCTATATAAATGCTAATCCCCTTCCTCTTGTTCCCCTAAATGCTGGTGCCTGAAATTACCTTGTGTTAACTTTGTACACAGTCAGGTCTCAATTAGTACATGCATTCCAAATTCTCACTATTCAAAGTTAGAATTATGTAAAATATGGGCATTGGTTCCAGACCCAAGGAGATATGTAGTGTAAATTAGAATAAAGCAAACATTGGGGATTCATTATTTGTACCTAGCTCTGAGTGTGTATGTGTATTTATACACACATACACACACGTGTTCTTTCATAGACTATAAGCCCTTTGAACACAGGTACTATCTCTTTTATGTCTTTGTAATCCCAGCACTTAGCCTGGTGCTTAGCACATAGTAGGCACTTAATAAACTACCTCCCTCAATTATTGCTCTTCCCCCGGCCCCCATCATCCCTGACTTGACTGATTATTCTGGTATTCCTTACATACTTTTTAATGTATCTTGTAGGCGCGTAGTTATTCGTATTTGTATGTTGTCTCCTCCAGTAGAATATGAGCTCCTTGAGCTTCCCCCAGCCCCCATCATCCCTGACTTGACTGATTATTCTGGTATTCCTTACATACTTTTTAATGTATCTTGTAGGCGCGTACTTATTCGTATTTGTATGTTGTCTCCTCCAGTAGAATATGAGATCCTTGAGTTTCCCCCGGCCACCATCATCCCTGACTTGACTGATTATTCTGGTATTCCTTACATACTTTTTAATGTATCTTGTAGGCGCGTAGTTATTCGTATTTGTATGTCGTCTCCTCCAGTAGAATATGAGCTCCTTGAGGGCAGGTACTGTATTTTTTGCCTTCTTTTTTTTGGGGGGTATCCCCAGTGCTTAGCACAGAGTCTAGTACGTAGCAAGTAATTTATAAATGCTCCTTGGCTGATTTATTTATACAGTTGGGTCAGAAGTTCTGCCAGCCGTCACCCTGATCTTCTCCTACTTGGCTCATCCAGAGTGGGCGGCCACCCTGGGACTCCACTGACGTCTGTTCCCCTTCCCACAGCTCCAGGCCTCCACGAGTGCAGAGCTGAGCCCTATTTCCCACACATGACTTCTCAGCAGTCAGGCTGGCCCGGAGCCTCATTCCCATCTGCAATCCCAGGTGCCTGGAGCCCAACTTGAAACAAATAAGAGGAAATTCTTCCTTGCAGATCATGTAGCAAGCAGACAGATGGGGATGGATGTGAAAACAGGCCCCTGGGAATTTTTGTGACAATTGTTATTATTCATGGCAGAGAATCATGCTCCAGTGGAGGCTGGGGGTGAGAAAATTCCGGGACCAGATTGGAGCTCTGGTTTGGAAGCGGGAGGCCTGTGCTGAAGTCTGACATTTGTCAGCAAAGGGGCTATGGACCCTTCTGACCCTCAATTGTCTTTCTTTAAAATGGGGATGAGAATACTTCCCCTGCATTCCTCATAGGGCTGTTGTGAGGGTCAAATGATGTAATGAATGTGAAAACTCCTTGTCTACACTATGAAAAAGTCACTTGTGACTCAAACTATGGTTCATTGAGCCTCTACTTTTTATTCTGAACCTTCAAGCACAAGGTAGAATTAGAAGCAGTTCCCAGAAGGGAATGGGAGGAAGGAGGGCCTGTGCAATGTGGGGAGCAGGCTAATCTGAAGGAGCTGCTCCTCTTCACTACACCCATCAAACGTGATTCATGTGACAAGCTGTGTTATACTATACTAGTATAGCATATGATACTGCTTTACTATATGGTTAGTGATGCCAGGAGAGGGACTCCTTCACTGCCCTGGGCCACACTCCCTTTCCCCATCTGTAAAAGGAAGGAGTGGTCTAGATGTCCTAGCTCTGATCCTGTGGGCCTAAGTCCTTTGGCCTTCCATTCATCTGCTTGCCCAGCTCTGCTTCACTTAAATCCAGTTCACTGGTAAGTTAAGATATTACCTTCTGGATGTCAATGATCCCTTTCAAGAGTGAAAGGCCAGCAACAACCAGAACATCAATGTGTGGAGGAGGGGATGTTACATATACAATATAGGTGAATAACATATGTACACCTACATACACATATACATACATACACACACCTATATGTGTGTATCTATCTATACATACATATATATGTGTATACACACACACACACACACACACATCCATCTAAGAAAGGTTACAGATACAGGGTATTCCAAAATTCTTCATGCAATTTTAAGCTATTGAAGTTTTTAAAAGCTATTAAAGCTATTGAAACTTTAAGCTTTACCTTTAAACTACACAAAGATTTTTGAAACAATATGTGTGTATCGATACATATATTACATAATATATGACGTATTATATATAACATGTAAATGACGTAATATACTGTAGTTTGTTAAATAATATTATATAGTGTGTAATGCTATGTATTCCATATGATAATATACATACTGATTTTGTTGTTGAGCTGTTTAGGTTGTGTCTGACTCTCTGTGACCCCATTTGGGGTTTTCTTAGCAAAGGTCCTGGAGTTCTTTGACATTTCTTTCTCCAGCTCATTTGACAGATGAGGAAAGTGAAGCAAACTGGGTTAAGTGACTTGCCCAGAGTCACACAGCTAGTAAGTGTCTGATGTCAAATTTGGACTTAGATCCTCTGACTCCAGGGCTGGTGTTCTATCCATTCTACCACCTAGCTGCCCTATATGAATCAATACATGCATACATATTATTATATATTGTATATAACATAATATATAATACAATATTATATATAATGTGCCAAATGACATAGCATGCTATAGTATATATAATATATGGTATTTTATGTATATATTATGTTATATAAAGGGATATATTATTTATATTTATATTATTTATGATAATATATGTATCTATGCATACAAAGTGAACCAAAAGTCTTCATGCAGTATTAAAGTATAGCTTAAAGTTTTAATAATTTTAATAGCTTAAGAGCACATGAAGACTTTTGGAATACCCCGTATTATATATTATTATATTATATATAACTATATTATGTACAATACCATATATTTTATATGATTATCTGATCATCATATATTATTATATATACTGAAGAGTATAGTAATATACTAATCATATAGTAAAGTGGTGTAATATATAGTATAATATAGGATATAATATATAATACATGTAATGTTCTCTATATAGCTTATAAGCACTAGTATATATGGATATATGTGTATAAATATGTGTATGTGTATATATAGATATATAAGGCAACTGCACGTGTATGAAAGATATTGCAATTACAAGGCCTGCTGGAGTAGAAGGGACACTCACCTTGTTGAAAATCGGGAGATCTGGGTTTCAGCCCCAGTTCTTCTCCTGGTTTTCTGTGGGACCTGAGACCAGCATTTCACCCTCTCTGGGCCTCCTTCTTCCTGTCTGTAAAATAAGGGGTTTGGCTCACTGGATGCCCTTTAGTGCCCCTCCCAGATCCAACTTTCTCTGACCCCTCCGCCATGTCTTTTTCTGGTTCTGCCTCTCATATTGTTTCCTCTTCCTGAAATGCCCTTCTCCTTCTCCCCAATCCATCCTCAAGGCCTAGGGTGATAGTGACCTCCTCCAGGAAACTTTCCCTGACCATAGGTGCCCACACTGATCTGCTCTTTTGCTATACTATCAAAATGGAAATTGAAGAATTTTTCCAAATTGTTCTATATTTAAAATGATTGTTTTCTCCCATTTGCACCTTGCATCTTCTCTAGAGTCCTGGTTCTGGCCCCCAAGTTAAGCTATCTGGCTGCTCTTCAGCTTATCAGTGTCCTCCCTAAAATGCAACATCCAGGAGTGTGCGTCTTACTCCAAATACGGTGTACAGTGACACTGTTACCTCCTCATTTTTGATGCTATGTCCTTAATGCAATGTGGCCCCTGGGGGCAAGGCCCAACTTGCAAAGTGGGTCCAGTCAACAAGTTCCTCAAGTCTGAATTCCCAACTGCTCAAGACAATAGCTTACATGCCCCCCACCAACAGGTGAGCTAGAAGGCACACTTAATTCATAGTAAAGGCATATGATCACGCAGTTCATGCCAAGGGACTCCTTTACCCTCATGGGTGAGAGCAGCTACAGCTCCCTTGAAAGATTTGGTACACCAGATGAAAAGTTTGCATTACCTAAATGCAGCAGCCCAGCTGTTAGTACACTAATATTCTAATCTGCCCACATCCAAAGCCCACCAATATCTTAGTCCTCCCCAGGATCCAGATTTCCCTTGCCTGCCATCACTTTGAAAGATCTCTGACCACAAGCATCCTGCAACACTTTCCAGAAGTGCTACCATTATTAGAAAATCTCCACCTAAGAAAGTCCTAGGGTTCTCCACCTAATTGTACTGCCCATTGCTAGAAAGAGGGGCAGGATTGGAGCTATACCCCAAGGTCAACCAATTTCTATAAGGAGATCTGGATGAATGGCTACACCTCTGTTTTTGCACTAACTCTAGCTAAAATCCATGTGACTCCTTGCTTTAAAATCAATCATCAAACTGCATCCAATCAGTATCATTTTAGGAGCTGTTCACATAGCAGCTTGCCAAGGGTTATCTGAGTCTGAGGCCCCACCCCCACCTCAACTTATTTTCTCAGTTATCAGATTCTTTTGGTGTTCCATGCAAACAAATGGGAGGAAGAAAACAAGAAGAGAAAAAGACCCTAGGGAGAGCTTGGAGGTATTAAAAAAGTCACTATTTTGAATGCGCTCAAAACTTTGTGTCTCAGTTTACCTTAATTGCAATTGTGACTGTATCACTCTTCTTCTCAATCATTTGCTTCAAATTTTGCCACTTAATATGTATGTGTGACATTCCAAAGCTTTTCAGATTTTGTAACCATATAGCTGATCTAGACTGGCGAGCACACCATAACTTTCACTCTTCTGCCATGCAATTCATTAAAAAAGCCCTCTATCCCTGCAGATGAACTCATGGCCAGCCACATCTCCCCTGTCCTGGATTTATGAAGATGGTCTTCTGAAATTAAGTGTAATATTTTACATTTATCATTGTTCTGATTCCATCATCTACTATGTTAGCTATCCTGCCTTGCTTTATGTCATCCGCAAATTAGACAAATATGCTACCTATGTTTGTACTCATCATTAGTGGGAAAAAAGTTTAATGCATGTTCTCATTGTCACTACCACCATATATATCCTCAATACCACCTCCCCCCAACCAAAATCATTTATTGTTTCTCTTTGTATGAAAAAGCCTCCTCCCTCTGTTTTCCCCTTCCCTACCCCCATACTCCAGTAACCAGTCAGGAACTCATTCTTCTCTAGCCTTCTTTCTCAATGTCTTTGACATTCTTCCTTTCTATGCCCTTTGCTTCTATCTTAGTTCCCCTAGTTCTTCATGTCTTTTTCCCGCTGGATAGCCTAATGCAGGAGCTAGGCTATAGTAGGATGGGTTGATGTTGAATTCATTTATTAATTACACAGAATGTGCCTCAAGACCAGCCAAAAAGGGCCTGACTCTATCAAGTCCAGGATTACTAGAAAGTCAGCTGGCTTGGGGATAAAACAAATTGGAAGTGAAAGGGTCAGATTTATGAGTTGTTAGGCCAGGCAGAGTCTGCCACTAAGAGAATAAGGAAAGAGCCTGTGACAGATTTATGGACTGGGGCTTATTTCCCGGATAGGCAGAAAGGAGACATGAGCATTGGCCATGATACCAATAGTGAAAGCAAAAAGATGAGGAGGTCAGAGTGGGGGTGGGGAGAGACTTATTAGACACCGCTGACGAGGTTGTATCTTCCATTAAAGTTTCCAAAGTGATTTCCTCACCTCACAACAACCCCAGAAGGAGATGCCTACAAGAATTATTATGCTCATTTTACAGGTGAGAAAACAGAGGCTCATAGGTCTCCACAGAGGCAATACTCAAATGCAGGTTATCTGACTCCAAGACTCTTTCCACTAATTATTTTGGTATCTCTGTGCTCCAGATTCAGTTCTGTCAAATGCTAATAGAAACAGGAACATTACACCTATAGAAGGATCCCTTTGGGCTGCGTATTGACTTAAAAAACCATATATTAACATTATCTATGGTCTATTGTATTTTTAAATTTCATTAAATATTTCCCAATTACACTTTAATCCGGTTCAGGCCCCACTTGGGAGCAAGGCTGCAGGCTTCAATGCCATTGGTTGTATATTTGACATCTCTGGCCAAGAACATTCACAAATTCAGGGCTTTGAAAGCTAAAGCCATTTTCAAGCTGCATTTTGGTTGGACATTTATTCAAAACGAAAACTCATGAGTCTCCAGCCATCTTTGTCTTTTACCAGACCACACTAGAGGACTTGTTATTTTAAAAGAGCATTTAATTAAGACAGAACAGCAAAGTTAAGAGCAAGGAACATTTCCCCCCCCATCCTCCACCCCTGCTCTTCAACCCCATATACAGAAACATGCTGTTCCACAGATGGTCACCATTGACGGAGGAGGGAACAAGAAGAGGAAGCACACCTAGCATGAGCAATTCACCCCTCTCATCCTATAGCCAGCGAGTGCCTGAAGCAGCTCATACAGGTTCCTGAGACTAAGTGTTAAATTTTCAGTGTGAGAACATTCCCCAAATTAGGCTGCAAATCAGGGCTTGAGTTATTATTTTGCTATGGATGGTGCAGGGGTAGGGAACCTGTGGCCTCAAGGCAACTGAGAAAATGGGGGCAGGCCTCAGGCTCAGATAGTCCTTAACTATATGAACACCTCCTAAAATGATACTGAATGTATGCAGTTTGATGAATGATTATAAAGCAAAGAGTTACATGGATTTTACCTAGAGTTAGTGCAAAAACAGAGGTGTAGCCATTCATCCAGGTCTCGTTATAGAAATAGGTTGACCTTGGAGTGTGGTTCCAACCCTGCCACTCTCACTAGCAACGGGCAGCACAATTAGGTGGAGAATACTTGAAGTGATGCACAAAATGTTAATAATGCAAATTCAATTTTAAAATCTGCTGCAGGCATATTCCACCCCCCCACCTTGGGGCTAGTTGTTAAACATTTACTAGCACACTACTGGTAGTATTTAAGTTGGAACCCTTTTCTGCCTCTGAAGCTGCCTTTTCTGTTTCCCCACTGAGCTGCTGGCTTGATCATGCCATCTACTAGCCTGCTTCTTCCACCCAGTTGCAAACTCTTAGTGTCATCTTCTGGGCTTTCTTTACTGTGCTGCCTTGGATTCAAGTTAATAAGCATTTATTAAGTACCTAATGTGTGCCAAAGTTCTTTGCTGAATCACATCTGCTATGGGACATCTTCTCTAGGGGGGATGCTATCCGAAGTTTTTTGTGTTAACTCAGCATCCAGAGCTGTTTTGGTTCTTCTATGAGTTAGAATCGTCAACACACACACGCGAGCACACACACACACACACACACACACACACACACACACACACAGCTAAGGAAAGTTCTTTGCTCAAATCTGTCTTTTAAGCTACTTTTTTTAAACTTCCTAAACTACCCTAGGTCTGCAAATCACTCTGTTATTTTGGTGAAGATAACAAGATTAGGGCAGCTAAGTGACACAGTGGACAGAACACCTGGCCTGGAGTCAGGAAGATTTATCTTCCTGAGTTCAAATCTGGCCTCAGACACTTACTAGCTGAGTGACCCTAGGCAAGTCACTTAACTCTGTTTGCCTCAGTTTCCTCATCTTTAAAACAAGCTGGAGAAGGAAATGGCAAATCACTCCAGTATCTTTGCCAAGAAAACTTCAAATGGGGTCAGGAAGAGTCAGACACAATTGAACAATGATATCAAACAACCATAACATTGCTTTTAGTTCCTATTCTGTCCACTAAGGCCATGTCGTTGATGCTACAGCTTCACTCTAGCCAGACTGGAGTATCAGGATCAGTTCAACAGTGTTCCCTCACATCCCTAATAGACATGTCACATCCATAAAATCATCTTTGTATGGAGAAGAAAGGGCTCTTGGAAGCCATAAATGATTAGGAAGGGAGTTTATTTATCATAGCTTCCCATTTCCTGTAGGATCGATCATGTATAAATTCCTCAGTGTCAGATTCAAGCTTCTTCATAATTTAGCGCCAATCTACTTCCTACTTTTTTTTCCTTATACCTCCTAACACGTATCCTTTGCTCCATAAAGTTTGATACCCTAGCCTTGTAGAGGGAGATAGGCCCTGGACTTGAATCAGGCTGTTGTGGTTGTTGTTCAGATGCTTTTCAGTCACGTCCAACTCTCCATGACCCCATTTGGGGTTTTCTTGGCAGAGATACAGGAGAGGTTTGCCATTTCCTTGTGCAGTTCATTTTACAGATGAGGAAACTGAGGCAAATAGGGTTAAGTGACTCACCTAGGGTCACGCAACAAGTAAGTGTCTGAAGCTGGACTTGAACTCATGAAGAGGAGTCTTCCTGACTCCAGGCCCTGCATTCTAGGCACTATGGTGCCCCCTATCCACCATAGACTGGGTCTTAATACTTGCTGCAGCTCTCACTGGCTATTTCACCTTGGCCATGTCATTTAATTTCTCTGATACTCTGCTTCCTCTTCTTTAAAGTGGGGGTAATATTCACATTACCAATCTCATAGGATTGTTGTGAGGACAGCCCTTTGCAAAACTTATGTGAGTTATTATTATTCGTCCTCCATGACTGCCCTTCCCTGTCCTTCTATCCCCCCAGACTCATACCATGCTCATTCCCACCTTCATACCTTTGCCTACATGGCTGAAAAGAACACTGGATTTTGAGCCAGAAGGCCTGGGTTCAAATTTCTGTTCTGACATTTACTACCTGGTGTAACATTGGCCAAGTTATTTACTCTCCCCGGGCTCAGTTTCTACATCTATAAAAAGAGAGGCCAATAGTCAATAGATGTTTATTAGGTGCCTACTATGTGCTAGGCACTTTGCTAAGTACTGGGGATACAAAACGGGCCAAAAAGCTGTCCCTGCCCTGAAGGAGCTTACAATTTAATGAAGTTGAACTAGGTCAAGGCCCTTTCAGCTCATTTTACAATCCTTTGATTCTCTAAAGTTCCTCTCATAGGGTTGTGCATATGAGGGAAACTCAGTAATAATTTGATGGATTGGTAATTGATCCATTCCCCTCACTCTTCATTCTGCCCTGAAGCTCACTCCTCTCGCAGAGGGCTATCAGGCTGCTGCCCACCTTGATGAGCTGTCCAAGAGCTTCAAACATTTCTGCCATTAGCTGTTACCTCCTTCACAGTGAGAAGGAGCCTGGGTGCCTCTGGGCTCCTTTCCCAGATGAGGAGATGCCAGAGACTGCGGACGGGGGCAGGGCGTAGCTGCATGGAAACTCCGAGCCTTGCTCATGACCTGTTAATGAGAAGCAGATGTCAACAGCTGGAGGAAGGACATTCTGCAGAGCAGCAAGAATGTGCAACCTCTCTGTCTCTAATAAACCCTTTCAAAACCAAAGTGGTTTGACATGTACAAATTGCACCCATTATGGGGTTCGCTGTGTGGCTGACGTGCATGCTAATGCTTTTGACTAATGAGCCTCTTCTACATGCATGAACACATATGTATACTATGTACACATGTGTACAGTGACTCCCACTCTGGCTTGGATTGTCTACACAGGACAACATCTGCCTATTAGATGAAGGAATTGAGACTCAAAGAAAAGTAAATTTCTCTAAGTCACACATTTGTAAAGCACCGTGCCTCACCATAGTAGGTACTTAAAACTACTTATTTCCTTTCTTCCTTAGTAGCACTTTTTCTTATGTCTTTTCCTTACTGTCTGGGTCCTATGACATCCTCTAATCTGCTACCTATAGGGACCTTCCCTGAAGTCTACCAGGTGATTCCTCATGAGTTAAGGAAAGTCAAATTAACAAACATTTATTAAGCCCTTACTATGTGTTATGCACTGTGCTAAGTGCTAGGGATATGAGACAAGCAAAAATAAATAAAATCCCTGCCCTCAAAGGAGTGGGTGTATGGTGAAGATCATGGAGAAGCCCAGAGAGTCACTAGTGAAGGAATGAACATGGGACTCACTTAGGCATTTCCTCAAGGTCTTAGGAAAAACTCACCAATCAAAGGATGAGCCCATACGGTTAGAGGGATTTTCTAGGATAGCAAGTATCTATAAGTAGCCAGTGGTTAAGGCTGAATAGTGCAATCAAAAGAATGTTGGATTTGGAGTCAGAGGATCTAGATTCAAGTCCTGGTCTACTGTCTTTCCTTTATCTGATCACAAGCTGTCATCATTCCATTCTTCATGCTCATCATGATCCAGTCCCTCCATCCCTCAGTTCTTTTCTTCTTTCCTCTTTCCTTATCTTGGCCCCTTGGTGAAACAACTCAACTCCACAGTCACCTTCTTTCAAATCCTTGTCCCTTCACCTTACTGAAGATCTTGCCTTGCCAAGTCTCAGTCTTGGATTATCCCCATCATCCACTGCCTTCCCTCCTGCTCATAAACTGCTGGATAAAGGTGGAATAAATCATGAAATACTGCAGTCTGGGTCCCCTATAAATGTATATTACATAATCTCAACTGGGCTCTCAACGAGGCAAGGCAATCCTTTTATTCAACATTCTAATTGTCTCACTATCCCACTCACCAAAGAATTTTTTCCAATCTTTTTCATCCCTCTCCAAGCCATCTATTACTCTCCCTTCACTCACCCACTCAACTGAGAATCTTGCCTCATATTTCACTGGAAAAAAAAGCCATTGGCAGAGAGCTCCCTCTTATCTCCTCCTCCATATCTCACATCACCCAAATGCCTTCTGCCACTTTCTCCTCCTTCCCCCAATCTCATATGAAGAGGTAGCCCTTCTCTTTGCCAAGGCAAATCTCTCTACATGCACAAACGGTCCCATTCCATCCTGTCTTTTCCAATAGATTGCCCCTTCTATCATCCTGACTCTCTTGCTAATCTCAAATCTCTTTCTGTCCACTAGCTATTTCTCTCATGCCTACAAATCTCCCTATGCCTCCTCCCATCCTCAAAAAACCCTCACTTGATTCATCCATCCCCTCTAGCAATCATCCTGTATCTCTCCTCCCTTTTGGTTCAACTCCTTGAAGGGAGGTGCCATCTATACAGGTGCCTCCACTCCCCTCTTGCTCTTTTCTCAACTCTCTGTAGTCTGTCTTCCAACCCCATCACTCAGCCAAAACTAGTCTCTCCAAAGTGGCCAATGATCTCTTACTTGTAAAATCGAATTACCTTTTCTCAATCTTTAACCTTACAGATATCTCTTTTGCCTTTGATACTGTCCATCACATTCTTTTCCTTGATATTTTCTTCTCTCTTTGCTTTCATGACACCACTATCTCTTGGTTCTCCCCCTATGTATTTGATTACTCCTCCTTTACTGGTTCTTTGTCCAGGTATGTCCCCTAACTGAATGTGCCCCCCCTCCCACCCAGGCCTTCTTATCTTCTCCCTCTGTACTGTTCCACTTGGTGATTCTCATCAACTTCCATGAATTTAACTATGACTTCTACACAAATTATCTTCAGATCTATTTGTCCAGCTCTAAACTCTCTTCAGTCTCTTATCTCTAACTGCCTATTGGACATCTCTAACTGGATGTCTTACAGACAACATAAACATATCCAAAACTGAACTTGTTATCTTTCCCCAAAAACTTTCTCCTCTTCCTAACTTTCCTGTTATGATTAAGAGTACTACCACCCTCCCAATCATCCAGGCTCAAAATCTAGATGACATCCCTTGACTCTTCACCCTTTCCCTTCTCTGCATGGTCAATCTAATGCCAAGTTTGTCAATTCTACCTTCAAAACATCACTTGCATATGCCTTCTTCTCTCCTCTGACATGGCTACCACTCTGGTGCAGACCCTCATCTCCTCGTTCCTGGACAATTGCAATAGCCTAGTTGTCCTCCCAATCTCAAATCTCTCCTCTATTCATCTGTCAAAGGGTGCAAATCTGACAATGTCCTCATGGTCCCCATGTCACTCCCTCATTGAGTAATCTCCAGTGGTTCCCTATCACCTCTAGGAACAATTAAAATCTTTTGGCGTTCAAAGCCCTGAATATCCTGGCTTCTTCCTATCTTTCTAATTCTTATTTGCCCCCACATACTCTTTACTCCAGTGACACTGGTTTCGTTGCTTTCCCTCAACAAGACACTCCATCTCCAGACTCAGGGCATTTTCTCTGACGGTTCTCCACGCCTAGAACATCCTCCCTCTTTATTGCTGCCTCATGGTTTCCCTGGCCTCCTTCAAGTCCCAGTGACAATCCTATCTTCTACAGGAAGCTTTCCTGACATCCCTTAATTCATGTTCCCTGCACGATTATCTTCAATTTGCCCTTTATTTACCTCTGCTGTTTATAGTTGTTTCTGCATTGTCTTGTTTGTGCAAGGGCTGCCTTTTACCTTTCGCTGTATACCTAGCACTTAGCACAGTGCTTGGCACATAGCAGGCACTTAATAAATTCTTGTTGGTTGACTGACTCGTTCTGCCATTTGTTATCAGTGTGACCTTGGCCAAGTCATGTAAACCTCTCTAGACCTCAGTTTCAATATCTGTAAAATCACGGTATTGAACAAGATAATCACTCAGGTAACTTCCAGCTCTGCAACTACATCCTATCGCGCCCTGCCATGTTATGACTAAATTAATCTCTACCAGAAATAATGATAACACATAAAACAGAAATAAGCCCTCACTTATACAGCACTTAACGGTTTCCAAAGCACTGTCCCCACATCTGGTGTTAGAGAAAATCTTTGTGGAACAGTCAGGGACCTTAAAGTGGGCTGGGAAATCTACCCTTATTCTAAATCAGAAGTTCTTAAGCACGGGCAATAAATTTGTGTGTTAATAGATATTTTGATAACCATATTTCAATATGACTAGCTTCCCTTGTAGTCCAATGTGCTTTATTTTATGCATTTAAAAGCATTATTCTGGAAAGATGTCCACAGACTTTACCAGGCTGCCAAAGATGTCCAGGATGCAAAAAAAAAAGTGTAGACAGCTGGTGCCCTAAATTGTTAGAGCCAGCTGACCTTGAGAAGGTACAAAATGTTTTCTTCACAGTCCTGTGAGGGACATGTGATGTGGTAACTCCAAAAGCTAACGTGTTCTTGGGCTCCACTAAGGCATAACTTCTAGGAATGAGAGCCTTGCTCAGACCACATCTGCAGCCTTGTGTTCAATTTTGAGTGCCTCATTTTGGGAAGAACATTGATAAGCCCAAGGGTATCCCGAAGAGGTGACCTGGATGGTCAAGGATATTGAGCTCACACTCTTTGGGGCTAAGTTGTTAGAACTGTATATGATTTGGATGGAGAAAAGAAGATTTAGGAAAAGTGTGTTTAAATATAAAAAGGGCTGTCTTCTGGAAGAGGGATTAGGCTTATTCTGTTTGGCCCCAGAGGGCAGAGTTGGGTGTGGGGGAGCGGAGAATGAAGTTGCAAAAAGGCCTAAGAGAAGGACAAACTTCCTAACAATGGGAGTGCTTGAAAAGTGAAACGGATTGCCTCAGGAGGCGGGAAGACTAAGGACTCTGAAACCACTTTATGGGCATCTGGCCCTGAAAGCAGGGTTCCTCTGGGAGTGCTTTTGGCAATGAACTCACAGGGTCTCCATCTTCCTCCCAACCAACCTCCCCACCACTGGAGGCCTTCAAATAGAGGCTGGATGAACACTTGTTTCATGTATATGTATATGTATGTATGTGAATGTGTATATCTAATTTATATTGATTACATCAGGAATTCTTGCCCATGTATGGGTCAGATTAGGTAATTACTTTTAACGTGGAAATCATGTGAATCTATAGTAAAAATATAATTATGTCCGTTTTACCAATGAGAAAATTAAGACTGAGAAAGTGAGAAAGATACTTGTCCTTAGTCACTCAACCAGTTGAGCATCTAAGGCAGGATTTGAACCTGGGTCTTCTGACTCCATGTCCAACATTTTATCCACTATGCCATGATACCACTCATATTTATTAGCCACTTATTCCTAGGTGTCCCAGAAGCCACATTCCAATACCTCTTTTCCTCCTTGAAGATTTTCCAACTTTGGGGTCAGCACCAGGAATCCACTTTCCCCCCTCCACAGAGTTGTAAATGACCCCATTTTCCATTGTCACCACCTTGCCCGGTACAGGGGAAGATGGCAACCATATGTTGGAAGCACTTCCTGAAGAGTGGAAGTACTTGGGCCAGATGCCCGTAAAGCAGTGTTTCTGTGTCCTTCTGCCTCTGAGGACATGTATTCTTATTTCTGGCATGGCATCTTTGCAGTTAAGGGAGTGGGTGTTGTGGCAGAGCATATTGAAGGCTGCCTTTGGGTCCTGGACCCTTTTCTCCCTTTAG
>CM053624.1:35992984-36003502 GCA_028646595.1 Phalanger gymnotis
CGCACTCAGTGCTTTCCAGCCTGGGTTCAGAGGCAGTGGCAGTGGTAGGCACCTCCAAGCTGGGGGGCGGGAGGCGGGAGAGGGGGGACGTGAGGAGGGGAGGGAGCAATGAGCCCGCCCAGCCTCTTGCTCCTTCCTCCTCGAGGCGAAAACGCCCCCTAGGTCGGGGCCTCCCTCTGCCGGCCACAGCCGGCCCCGGGGAGCCCGAGCGCTCCAGGCTCCAGCGCAGTTTCTATGTCTCACTTTGTGTGTCTGTCTCTCTGTTGTTTTTGACTCCCTTCAGAGGGTCGGGAAGCACCAGGCTGTCAGGACCTCCAACCCAGTTTAGCCAGCCTGTCCTAATTGCCTCGTTCCAAAAGACAAAGGAGGAGAGGAAAAAAAAAAGAGGTAAGGGCTTTTATTTATTTTTCTTTTTTAAAGAAGTTTTGGGCTGGGCTGGAAAGGACTTTAAGAACTTGACGGGGGGGGGGGGCGGGGTTGGGCTGCTCCCCTTCTCCTTCCTCCCCTCCCCCGAGCAGGGACAGATGCCCGCTGGAAGATTTCAAGTAACTTTTCCCAACTCCCAATTAACTTCCCAGTAAGCTGTGGCTTGTGACTGGGATCTGTTCGGATCCAGGGGCTGGAAGCGGGAACCCAGCTCCATGGATGCCCAGCTGACACCCGCTCTAGGGAACTTGGGGAAATCCCCAACTTCCACCTTCCACACCCAGGCATGATGGGGGGGCAGGGTGGGGAACGGCAGGGGGAGGAGGAGATGGGAGACGAGATGGTGCAGCTGGCTGCCTCTCCTCCAAACTAGAAAGACAAGGAGGCTTGTCCAGGGAGACAGAGGTGATTCAAAGCTTCAAAGAGGAGGAAGGGGGGAAGGTGGCAAGGAAAGGAGGAAGAGGAAGAAAGGGGGGCGTCCAGGATGAATTTATTTAGACTAAGTCCCAGGGCGGCCACGGCTAACTGGAAAAGTTTGAAAAGAACAGGCAACTGGGTGTGTTTCAGGAGCGGGGGTGGGGGACACCACAGCATAACAGGGGCCTTCAATAAGCGAATATAAATACATACCTAGCAATGGGGCCCTCTGAGGGAGACAGCTGAATCTGGGATGTCAGCAGGAGAGGAAGCAGGGAGAAGCATTTTTAGTGGGAGTGGGAGGGGAGGATTGCTGGGGGAAAAAATCCATTTTGAGCTGCAAACTCAGAACTAGGAGATTTCAGAGACCAGCTAACCTAACCCCCTCCCCCTCATTGTGCAAAGGAGGAAACTGAGTCATGGAGAGGGGAAGTAGGTTGTGTAAGTTCCCTGGCTAAGCAGGACTACATCCCAGGTGCCCTGACTGCCTGGGACATTGCCCTTTCCACTGACCAGTGTAGACTGTTTGTCCAAATGGAACATGAAATCACACTTTGGGAAGGGGAGTGGGGGAATAGGGAGAACCTTATTTCCCTAGTAGGTAATATCAGAGACCCTCGGGGTGCCAGCAAGCGGTCTAACTGGAGGGCTAGAGTTTTTGTGGTCTTCATCCCACTGGGGATCTTCAGCAATGGCATTGGGTGGGGGTGAGGGGTAGGGGCAGCCACTAGGCATGAGTACAAAGGCAGCAATTTGGAGCTCAGAAGCAAGCAGCAGAGTGAATGGATTGGAGATTTACCACATCCAAAGCACCTTGGGAGACTCATGTTTTTTATTCTGATCAGAGATCAACAGATCATAGAAAGTTCTGCCTCATCAGCCATTCACTGAAGAAAAAAAAACGTTAAAAAAATAAAAAGCATTGGAAAAGACTTGAGAAAGGGCATCTGATAAAACTCCGTGTTAGAGATGAGAAAACTGTGTCTCAGAGAAGACGTGGCCTGCCTAGAGCCACACAGTGAGTTGGTGACAGGGCCTGGACCAGAATTCAGGTGTCCTGCTTCTCAGACCAGCTCAGTCCCTTTGGGGGAGCTAACTTTCTCAAGGTGGCAAAGCTAATAAGTGCTGAAGGAGGGGTTTGGACACAGTCTTCTGGCTCTCAGTCTGGTTTTCTTTCAGCCATATCGTGCTGCATCTCCTACCTGACAAAGCATGGATCGATCATTGGGGAGGTATGCCAGCCTTCTTAAAATGAGAGAGTAGAGAATGTGTTTTGCTTTTCTTGGTATCCCCAAGAATTAGCTCAGTGCATAGCACATAGTAGGTGCTTGATAAATATTTATTGACTGACTTAGAGGAGACATTCAGTCGCTATGTGCAGCATCACCCTCTGTCAGGGTGAAGTATAGAGTAACTTATCTTGATGGCATCTTGGCTCTGTATAGAATAAGAAAACAACATCTCGGGGCAGCTAGGTGGTGCAGTGAGTAGAGCACTGGCCCTTGGAGTCAGGAGGACTTGAATTCAAATCCGACCTCAGACACTTGACACACTTACTAGCTGTGTGACCTTGGGCAAGTCACTTAACCCCCATTGCCATGCCTTCCCCTCTGCAAAAAAAAAAAAAAGAAAAAAGAAAACAACATTTCTATAGGCTCAACTAGGTAGGAGGGAGGCATTCTGGGAGCTGCATTCAGTATTCCAGTACCCTATTGAATAAGTAGAATGAGTGGGATCCCAAAGAGGGAATATGGTACCTAGAACTGCCTCCGTATCTTCCCAGGAAATATCTAAGACCCAGTGGGAATCTGCCCTGGTCTGCCATGGGCATATATGTAGGGATGCCAGTGTCTAATCTGGGGTCACAGGAAGCTTCTTGCTTAAAGGATTTAACTGTCATGTAAAGATCAACACACATCTAAGATAGCAGCCATTTAGGATCAGAGCCTTAGTGCTGCAGGTGACAGATTATCCACAGGTCCTTTAGTTCATTTCCCTGCCATGGAGTGGAACTGTAACCAATCTTCCCAAGCCAAGAGTGGTTAGTTCTATTCTTAAATATTCCCCAAACCATCTGCTCTATAACCCCATGAAGAAGCCAAGGAATTCCTTTCAATGTCTTACCTCAGTCCTTTCTGCTGCAAAGACACATCTTGCTTGGCCAACTCCACATCTAGCTTGACCAACTCAAATTATTCAAAGAAATCCATTATCCTCAGGGGTTTTTCATTCTTAGGGTTGGGGGGTGCGTGTGTGAGGTGGAATGAAATCTGTATCTAGGTAGATAAGGATAATAGAAAATAAGTTAGAGTGTTAGTAACTTGTCCAGCTCCCTTCCCCTTAGGGGCCTCAGCTTCCTAATCTGTAAAATGAGGTTGGCCTCATTCGTAGAAGTCAGTGACCTCTATAATTTCTTCCACCTCTGAATCCATGATTCTTTTATTCTAACTGGATGAAGGAAAGGGGGAAAATCAGGGAAGGTTTCTAGAAAGGGCAGAGATGATGGGATGGTGAATGCTAATCATTAGAGAGTTTATTCAAATGCATGGAGGCAGAAGACAGAATGCCAAGTTCAGACAACTCACTCGAAGTCCAGAATTCATGAAGGGAAGCAATATTAAATAAAGCTGGGAAGGTAGGTGGGAACAATTGTGGAAGGCTATAATTACTACTGAGGAATTATCCAACATGCAAGAGGGATCCGATGCAAGCTTGAGAGCAGGAAAGTGACATCATCAGACCTGTGCCCATGGAGGATACTTTGGCAGCTGTGCATAAATGGGTTGGGGTATCGGCCCTGGGAATCCTTTTCTGATGGCTATGTGGGGAAAGCATCAAGACCCTACAATCCTAGCTACTTATCTTTGGGAACCAGCCTGAGACTAAGCCTGGATGGCTCAAGAAAGAGGACCTGTTATCTGTGGAGAGGGCTCAAGTGTCTTAGATTCCAGCCTAGTTCTGGTTTGTGCTGTCCCTCCTTCACCTAAGGCCTTCAACCCAGCAGGAATATCCCATCACTGGCCATACTTGCTCAGACCCCTGGCTAATTATAACCTTCTCTCCTCCTGCTCCCATCCCCATAGAGGTCACTTGGGCACTATTCACGTAAAGAGAGACAAAGGGAACACCAGCAGGGGCCATATTGCCCCTGCTTCAACACACACTCCCTTTCCATTTTCCTTTAACATCTACCTGGGCAGACCTGAGCTTCAGGAAGATTCAACCATCCCCACGTTGAATTACTGATCTTTAGTCAATTTTCTTTGGTGTGATGCAAAGAATGTCACAAGGTCACAGGACCTATGCCCATGTCTGCCAATGGTCCTTTGGGTGACATTTGACCAGTCATTTCATTATTTCTTAATTTCCTAATCTGTAAAATGTGTTGTTTGAATCAAATCAGCAAACTGTAGATTGCATATAAGTATATATAGTTAATCCTGACCCCTTTCTGGTTGAGGCAAAATTCCAGTTACTAGAAATGTTTGCGTAATATTATGGTGTCTGAGGACAGAAAAGCACTGGGAGGGAAAGTTGGAGGAAAGATGATGCTTCCTTAGAATTTTCCTCAGGCCTTGAGTAGGTGGGTAGATACTGCTGGCATCAACCTATTCTGCCCTGAGATACCTGCAACATCAATGGCCCTGCTCAAAACGTCTCTTTTCTGCCCCAGCTCAGTCCTACCTTCTTTCTCTTCTTTTGCTGGTTGCCCAGTTCTGGGTTCATCCCCTCCTTTGCAGGAAGGAACCTGCTTCTTCCTCCCCAATGTTAGCCTTCAGTATCTCTGTTTCTGGGATAGCTCCTTCCTTTTATACAAATGCTTTATGGCATGTCCAAATATCTCACACGATGACTTTGATTGATTTGAGAAGGTGTACAGGCCCTGATCACATTCTGTTCTGATTGATTCAATCAAGAAATGTTCTTACCAAACAGAGGTAGTTTTTATAATATGGGTGGGATAGTCATTGAAGCCTAACCCTTACAGTACTATTAGGATAGTCCTGACAGGTAGGTACTGAAATTACTATAATTCCCACTTTCTAGATGAGGAAGCTGAGGCTTAGAGATATATAGTTACCCACAATAACACAGCTAATTAGTGGCAGAGCTAAGATTTTATCTTAGCCATATCTCCTGACCTCAAAACCGGTGTTCTTTCCAATTCACCAGACTTCTTGTCTTGCAAATGTAACATTTTTTTTCTCTGTCTGTAAATAGTTTAGCAGAGTTAGCTGTATCCTGTTATATAGAATATTGGTCTTGATCAGGGCTGAGAATGCTCAGCTAATAGCTTGTGGGAGTTTAGCAGAACATGCTAGTAGACAAAAGAACTGGCTACAGTCCTGACCTCCAGGGGCTAGTTGGGAAGTAACTGGGCTTCTCTGTAACTTCTTTCTTCTCTATTCCCCCAGGAGAAGAGATGAAGAGGCTACACCTGTTGTGGCTGGCCAGCTTCCTGGGATCTGTGTCAGGCTGCCCCGAGGTCTGTGACTGTGGTGAGAAATATGGCTTCCAGATCTCAGATTGTGCCTACCGTGATCTCCAGTCAGTACCCTCTGGCTTCCCAGCCAACGTCACCACCCTCAGCCTCTCTGCCAACCGCCTGGGAGACCTGGAGGCAGGTGCCTTTGATGAGGTGCCCCTGCTGCAGTCGCTGTGGTTAGCCCACAATGAGATCCGGGTCGTGGCCCCTGGCAGCCTGGCCACCTTGGTCTATCTCAAGAGCCTTGACCTGAGTCACAACCTGATCTCCAACTTCTCTTGGAATGACCTGCACAATCTCAGTGCCTTGCAGCTGCTCAAGATGGATAGCAATGAGCTGGCTGTGATACCTAAGGATGCCTTCAAAAACCTTGGGGATCTGAGGTCCCTGCAGCTCAACCACAATCGTTTTCTGACTCTGGTTGATGGCACTTTTGAGGGGCTCACCTCTTTGTCTCATTTGCAGATCAACGACAACCCTTTTAATTGTACCTGTGGCTTGCTGTGGCTCAAGGTGTGGGCTGTGGCTACTGCAGTCTCTATCCCAGAGCAGGATAACATTGCTTGCTCTTCACCCCCCTTCCTCAAGGGCATCCCCTTGGGCCGGCTCCCCCCTCTGCACTGTGCCCCTCCCACAGTCCAGCTCACCTACCAACCCAACCAGGATGGGGCTGAGTTGCGGGATGGTTTTGTCCTGGCCCTACACTGTGATGCTGACGGGCAGCCCCCACCAGAGGTCCAGTGGCGGATCCAGACACCTGGTGGCAAGGTTGAGATCACCAGCCCCAATGTTGGGCCTGATGGACGGGTCCCAGGAGTGGCTGGGTCCCCCCAGCCCCGCTTCCAGGCCTTTGCCAATGGCAGTCTACTAATCCCAGGCTTTGGGAAACAGGAAGAAGGGACTTATAGCTGCCGGGCCACCAATGAGCTGGGTAGTGCCGAGGGCTCTGTGAATGTGGCTCTGGCTTCTCCGGGGGAAGCCAGCGAAGATGCCCTGGGTCGGAAGTTCCATGGCAAGGCTGTGGAGGGCAAGGGCTGCTACACAGTTGACAATGAGGTGCAGCCATCTGGGCCCGAAGATAATGTTGTCATCATCTATTTGTCCAGCACAAACCCCAAGAAGAACAGGGCAAATTCCCTCAAGCAGCTGGGCCCCTGGATTCTTTTACTCTGCCTTTCTCACCTGGCCTTCTAACTTCTCACCTTTCCTTTCTTCCTCTCTGTGCCCCTCAATATCTCCATCTGGTTCGAGGATCTATGGAACTCTCTCACCCAACCCTTTCCCTATCCACTGACCTCCCAAAGATACCCGTAGACCTTTCTGGTCTTGCCAGGGGGTGGAGGAAAGGAGCTGACGTTGCTTCCAGGAGATGAAATAAATTCTCTCCCAGTGTTTTGGTCTTTTTTTTGCCCCAAAGGTTCAACAATGACCTCCATTTACTCATGGCTTAGAAATCTTAAGAGGTCACTGGGCCAACTGGAGGCAGAGTGGGAGCAATATGAGCCTTCAGTTCAACTAAAAAACAAATCTGAATTGTGTGCCTTTGTGTACTCTCGGTTGTCTCTTTTAGTCACCTCCTTACCCCCTTTGAATGAGTCCCTCAGACCTCCTCTCAGCCAGCTGGGGCCAGCTCTGAGAAACCAGTTCATTCTAAGGTGCTATTAATAACAGCTTAAGTGTATTTCCCTTCCTCAAGTGGATTCATGTCCCAACCTGGGCAATATCCAAGGTGGAAGGAATGAAGCTTTAATAGTAGAGTTCTAGGCGCTATCAGAAGCAATGGGGGAGATATTTGGAGAAGGAGGTTCTTCCTAGCACTTCTCACCTTATTTCCATGGGCAGGGATGGCCCTGATGGGGTCATTGAGTGATGGCAACAGAGACCACTCTGGGCATAGGCAAGGGAGATGGAGAAAGGAAAGCTTCAGGCCATGGTGATATGCCTGGGTGGTGCCTGGCCTCTACCTCCTCTTCTCTGATTTCCACCTCCCCTCCCTCTCCCCCAACCTGAGGTCTTAGATACTTCCATCCACAGGAATGGGGACTTGAGAAGCATTTCCCCTCTTACCTGGTGCCAATCTGATCCTGTCTCTAACAAGAGAGGGAGGGTGTATGTGTCTTCAGTTCCCTTTTCTTACTCCCTCACCTACCTATGGTCTCCCTCAGCCCTCCTGCCTCCTCCCTCATCTAGATGTATTCTCCTAGAGACCCTGTCCCACCTTGTACCTATGAGCAGTGGCGGGACAGAAGGGGGCAAAGATGTTGCCCACTGTAATAAATAGTATTTCCCATGAGGCCTCTGCTGTTTTGCATCAAGTGGCATTTGCTTGGGGTGGGGGTGGGGGTGGAGGATGAGGGAGGAGATACACAACATGAGAAGGGTCATCACTCCAGTATCTCTTGGATCTTTAATAAAGGCAAATTGCCCTCACAGTAACCCTGGGAATGTTGTATCCCCATTTCACAGATTGGGAAAGTGAGATTGATTTGCTTCCCAAATGGTCCTAGATGGCTTTACCCAAAGGAATAAAACATTAAGTGGAGTCAGGTGTCCTAGCCACATTCACACAGTTAGTATGAGGCATGGCCAACTTTTTTGAGACCTCAGGTCACTTCTTCAAGAGCTCACCAGTCCAAAGGGAGAAATGACAGACAGCAATATGAACACATTAGTCTGTACATGTTACTTTTGAGATGGAAAAATCCCAAGAAATCCCCATGAACTCACCACATCTAGGGAAAGGGAAGAAGAAGGGGAAACAAAGCTTTTGGTCAGCTGATTATACAGGTGACCCCTGCTTGGAGAAGAACTAAGATCAAGATATTAGCGCTTCCTCAACTTAATGCAGTGTGATCAAGGGAAAGAACTAGAAGGCAAAAATGATTAGCCCTGCAGAAGGAGAAAGAGCATCTCTAAGGTGGTCCAGGAAGCCAGGGGTTCAGGTGCCCATGGGGGACGGAAGAGAGAATTCTGTTTTATAATCAACATGCTAGGGACCTGATGAATATGTAAAATGGGGCACACCTATATAATGAAATATCAAATTCAATTCAGGAAGCATTTATGAAGTACCTGCTGTGTACAAGGGTTTGTACTAGATACTGCATATATAAAGAAAATAACAAAACAGCCTCTGCCCTCAGGAAGCTTACGTTCTATTGGGAGATACAACATGTGTGGATAAGTGAAGACAAGATAATTTGGGGAGAGAGAGAGCATTGTGGATCCCTGCAGGGAATGAAAGGGAAAGTGGCTTAGAAAGCATGATGTCTTCTTCAAATGTAGCATTATTGTCAAAATAATTGTAACCTGTGGGCCCAGAGTCCCAGGTTTGGATTTAACTGAACACATCCAATCTTAGGGTCACATACAAGTCGCTTTCTTTGTCTTGTGTCCTCCATCCAGCAATTCTCCCAAGAATGTTAGAATGTGGCTCCTGTCTGGCTCTGGTACTAAGGAATGGCAAGGTCCAGCTTTCTCCTTATTGGTCTAAGAGGAGTGAGAACTTAATATGGTCCAAGAATGCAACCACTTCTGAGACTCAGTTTCCTTTTTTTGTAAAAATGCCCATGGCTATACAACTAGTAATTAGTAAAAGTGGGAGCTGAATCCAGGACACCCTGACTAAATGCAGAACTCTATCCATCACATTAGTGATTCTCAAATTTTTGGATCTCAGGATGCCTTTACACTTTTAAAAATAATTGAGGGCTCTCCAAAGAGTTTTTATTTGTGTGGGTTATATCTATTGATATTTACCATGTTGGAAATTAAAATATCTTAATATTACTATGAAAATGGTTTTGACTTTGCAGCTCCCCTGCAGGGACCTCAGGGACCCTTAGGGATTCCTGGGGGACCACACTTTGAGAACCACTGGACCACAACACAGCTTCCTCACTTTACAGAAGGATTTATGAGCAGGGCCCCTTTTAAGGGGTGATATTCCAAGTGTATTTCAATGTTTGTTTATGACCAGGGAGAAGGAACAAGAAAATGAAAGTGTTCAAATGATGAGATCAGAGATTATAGGCTCTGGGGTGGGGTAGGGATAGGAGTTGGGGGGGGCGGTGTAGAAGGAGGAAGGCCATGGAAGAAGGGGACAGAAAGCAGGATCGATTTGGGCAGGGTGCTAGGCGTATGCGGGTCTAGCTTATCGGTGTCCTTACAAAGTACCACCAGACCTGAACACAATACCTCGGATTTAGTCTGACCAGGGCAGAGTGCATAGGGACTCCATATTCCCAGAGGCTGGGGTATTAGACTTGGAGTCAGCAAGACCTGTCTTCAAATCCTGCCTCAGACACTAGGTATGTGACACTGGATAAGTCACTTAACCTCTCTGTGCCTCAGTTTCTTCAACTGTAAACTGGGGGTGTTGGATTAAATGACCTCCAAAGTCCCTGCCATTTAGGATTCCATGATCTCAAGCATTCCTAGGTTTCCTTAGCATGTTTTTACACAGACACTTTCCACATTACTGACTCATATTAAATAGGGAACTCACAAAAACCCCAAATCTTCTTCAGACATGATACATTAGTATTGCCTTCTCTGTCTTGTATTTGTGAAGCTTTTTTTAAAACCCAAATCTGAGACTTGATACTCTCTTAAATTTCATCAAATTCGATTCAGTCTCAGGCTTTAGCTTGTCAAAACCATTTTGGATGCTGACTCTGTTATCCACAGCATCAGCTCTCCCTCCCAGCTTGGTGTCTGTCCCCTGCCAGTCTGATGCTCTCTGCCTTCACCTGAGTCATTGATAAAAACATGAAGCATCCCAGGGCCAAGGGCCAAGCACAGGACAACGTTAGGCACTGTCATCCCTGTAAAAAGGACACCTAGGAGACAAGAGAGTTGGATTAAGTCCCCCACTCACAGGCTTTTGACCTTGGTGAGGCCATTTAACTCTGATGGAGCTTAGTCAAGGTTTCTAGGAAGTCAACGGCAAAAAGAATTTTCTGACACTTGGATTGATACCCATGTTTTAGGAACGCAGCAACTGTATAAACCAGACGGTGAGGGAAGCCTGCCCTGAATTTAGGGGCATCAGGAAGGAACCTAAGCCTCTGATCTGTCCTTCTCCTTCACTTCTTCCAGGGAACATCAGCCCAGAATATCCTCTCCCTGTCCCATGCCAGATAGGCTTGGAGGAGTTTCAGCTTTCTTGGACCAGACTGTGGCCTCTC
>CM053624.1:36012365-36042681 GCA_028646595.1 Phalanger gymnotis
ATGGAAGAGTAGGAGGTTCCTGCCATATAGGATGGGTATGATGACCAGAAAGGTGAAAACCACGAACCCAAGGAAGAAGATGACCTGCTGCAGGAAGAGCCCTGCAGGGAGCAGAAGAGACAGAGTTAGATGTGCTGGGACCACTGAGGCATTGGAGGCCGGTCATGCCAAGTCATGCTCAGGGCTCTTGGCAGGTGCAGCAGAAATGGAAAAGGCAGGAGCGAGTCCAGCCCAGTCCCTAGGCCTGTCTGTGCCTAGCTCAGCGACCCTGGCCAAGCTGCATCCTCCGTCTGGGCCTTGATTTTCTCATCAGCTTCAGGAGGAGAGCAATCCCTGCTCTACTCTCCTCCCAGTGTTACCATTCTGCCCTCTTTGGGCTCCTCAAAGAAGCAGCAGTCGCCTCCGGGGATAATAATCACTTACCTCCTTAGAGGCAAAGAGTGTGAGAGCACTTTAGATATTTTAAACTCTACAGACACTGGCAGGATGGCGACATGTTCTGGTAGCTGCCTTCCTAAACTTCTTCAAACTCCCTTGGAAAGGTGTTATGTATTCATACACACACATGTATAATTGTTTTGTATCATTATATATTAATATATTATTGATATATTTATTTAAAATGAGATCCCTTTAAAAAGGTGAGTGTATATTACATATACAAATATATTTAAAATGAGATCTCTTTAAAAAGAGGAGATATATAATTTTTAAATGAGATCACTTAAAAGATGTAAAATATTAACATATTTTAGAGTCCTTTCAAAAGTACACATATTTTTATATATTTTAGATGAGATAACATTAAAAGATAATTTGATTTATCTGTCTCTAAGTACATATACATGTATAGAAGATGCTCAGGCACTTGCTTCTGGGAGAATTGTGATGAATTGGGTGTAAGGGAAGTGCCTTGGAGAGACGGGAGCATATGTAGACATCTTGTAACTGGTGTGGACTGGTTAACTACATGGTTGAGAGGAGCTTTTTTCTAATTGGCTGTGGGGCTGGAACTTGTAACTGTCCTGCTAGTCTGAGCTGCCATCTCTTTTGGTATCTTCCTGGGGAATCTGAGTGACTCTTTTGCCTACAGCAGGTAGTGAGAGAGTCTTGGGGCCTTTTTCCCGATGCTAACACATGGGCCTAAGAAGTAGGCTTTGGTCCTTGGCCTTTTCCTTTGTTTCTTTTGTTCTAAATGAAGGGAGTGGCATGGCACAACTTAGTGAGCTGGGAAGGCCATCATGAGGGCACTCCAGTAACCTGGAGCGTGGGTTCCAGGATGAATGTTGCAGCCAACCCAGCAATGATTCCCGGAGGAACAAAAAGTCTTTTAGACCCAGGCCAGCAGAAGATGAGATGAGTATTCATCAGGAAGTCATGCCACATCTAGACATGAACTTGGTGGGATCTATGCTATGTATGAACTGAGCTAAGTTGTGAAATCAATCCCCCAGATACAAAGTAATACATGACCTAGAGACGTTGGAGGAAATGCTCCTATGTTTGTGCATTCTATATCTTTGGAGTCAATATCCTTTTGTAAGCTAAAATGAATTGATTTTAAGTGGTTAAATTGAGGGAGAGAAAGGGAATAAGCATTTATATAGTCCCTACTATGGGCTAGGCATGGTGCTTAGTGCTTTAAAAATATTCTTATTTGATCCTCATAACAACCCTTCAAGGTAGGTGTGATTGTCATCCCCGTTTGGGAAGTGACTTGCCCAGGGTCACAAAGCTAATAAGTGTCTGAGGCCAAATTTGAACACGGATCATTCAGACTAAGCCCAGAGCTTTATACACTGCACCACCTAGCTGCCATGGAGCCACTAACCAGTCACTAACAAAGCTAATGGGGACTGGAGCCAAAGTTTGTAGAGAAAACAGATATCCTCAATTTCTCAGAATACTCTATAACTCTGAGGGGGGAGATGTAGTCTGCTAGGCCTTGGGAAAGGAACCAGAACAGATATACAGATATAAGATTTACAGATATAAGAACATACACATACCTTTTAAAGGGATCTCATTTTAAGAATGTATATTCATATGTAATCTATATGGGTTTATATGTATAAACACATATGTATGTGTCCATTTTTTTGGACTGGATCAGTGGTTTCCTCAGGGTATGAAGCACCTAGCAAGGAACATTCTTCACAAATACAAGTCTTCACTTTTTCTGCAAAGTACAGAATTGCCTGGACTACCCAGAGGTTAAGTGACTTTCCTAGGACCACAAACATGGCCAATATATGCCAGCAGCACATTCTCCATCACCACCACTGGTATTTGTTCCACTGTAGGCAGCCCTCAGGCTTCATACAAGCCAAACTTGGGGCTTAGAGAAGGGGATAATGGCTGGCCTCACACTGTAAATATTCCTGTCCCTTGGACCTGTCACATGGTGGTTTCCATCCACCAAGTCCCAGTGTCAGATGGACACCTTCCAAACTAATGCACACCCGTGAAGCATCCTCCATCTCCTTGGCAATCACCATCCTCCTCACCTGAAATTCCTTCTCCCTCCCTTGCACGCAGATCTCCCTAAGCTCTGCTCCCTCCTCGTTCAGGAAGCCTGCCCTGCTCAATCTTACCCACAGGGAGTCCTCTTTCCTTTGGCATTCCATTGCCCTGTTAATCAGTTTAGCACTGAGCCAGGAACAGGATGGGGAGAGGGAAAGTGAAAAGGCTCATTGATAGGGCCTCTAACAAACCTCTCTCCCTTCTTCCTCTTCTAGGGAAAGAACTCAGTGATGCCTGAAGTCTAGGGGAAGAGGGTGGCTCACCAAGGCAGACGAAGGCTGTTTGGTAACCTGAAAAGCTCATCCAGCAGAAGATGGCCGTGGCACTCAAACCCTGTCTCTGCAGCTGGGGGCATCCCTCTGGAGTGGCACCACAATGCCGAGCCCTCAGGTTAGCTCTGTTGAGGAAAGATATTGGGGATCTGGTGGGGGGGGAGGCAGGGAAAGGGGAGCAGGAGAGGGCCTCAGCCCACCTACTATTTGTCTGGCTCAGTAAGAAGAGAAAACCTGTGGGTATTAATTCTGGGTCTGCCCGCAGCCTCTGCTCAGCTCCCAGATACCCTCTTACCCTGCACCTAGGAATCCATCCTCCTGGGCTCCCCAAAGAAGCAACGGTGGCCTCTATGAATAACAATCAGTTACATTCATGGAGTACTTTGCTCATACAAATTTTTTTCTCTCCCAGTAGTATTGTGAAGGAGGCAGTGGCAGCAGCAACAGAAATATCATGTATTTGGTGCTTTGAAGTTCAAAAAATGCTTTATAGATGTGAACTAGAGTCAACGAGCAATCATTAAGCACCTACTATTTGCCAGGCATTGAGTTAAGGTCTAGGAATATAAAGAAAGGCAAAAAAGCCCTTGCCATCAAGGAATTCACAGTCCAGTGAGGGAGATGACATTCAAACAATAATGTTTGCAAGATACATGCAAGAAAAATTAGAAATAATCCCAGGGGAAGGTGCTAGCATTGAGGGGGACCATAAAAGCCTTCTTGTAGATGGCAGGGCTCTCTTTGGCTGAGACTTGAAAGAGGGAGGGAAGCCAGGAGGCAGACATGAAGATGGAGAGCATTCTAGGCATGGGGGCAGGAGGAAGAAAAGGAAGAGTCAGGAGAGGGAGGAAAAGGAAGGGGCCTCCCCGACTCTAGTCCCAGCGCTCTATGGACGAGCTGACCTTAGAAATTATCACTCTCATTTACAGATATGGACATTGAGGTGAGCTATACTGGGGTTACATAGCTAGTTAGTAGCAGAGCTGAGACTCGAACCCAAGGCTTCTGACTGTAAGCCTGGTGTTCTTCCCACTGCACTATTCTTCCCCTTCATGAATGGGAAAGATCTGAGCAGAGTTGTTTCTAGCAATTTTGGTATTCTCAAATAAACTCTTAAAAGACAAATTCAATTAAGTGGAAAGAGAAAAATCTGGAGGGGAGACCTCGGGACACAAAGTCCCCTGATTGGAGACCCCAGGACACCACGAGGCCATTCCTGGAGTAAAGAAAGGGATGGGAAGGCCAGAGAGGAACTCGTCTTGGTTATCTCTTCCAAGGGAGGAAACTCTCCATCTGGTATCTTTTTATTTTAACCAATTATTCTAGTAAACTACTAGTAAACTGAATTCAGGTGTTTCTGCCTAGTGAAGGAATGTCAGGGTCCTTGGAATTTCAGCACGTTAGAAATAAAGTCCTAATTGCCTCTTCCTGATTACAATTCAGGTTCTAGGACAGAAGTTAAGAGGGTCTAAGCCAAGGAGGAGGAAGAAACACAGGTCAAGTCCTATTAACTCTAAGAGGCTAACCAAAACTGGCATGTTTTCTGTAGCTCCAAAGATGCCTTCTGCCTCGGTCTTTACCCCTGTAATCCATCCTGTACATGCAGACGCAGTAACCTTCCTAATACACACATAACTGCCACTCTTCTCTAAAGTCCAAATCAAGTCTCAATTCCTTAGTCTGACATTCAAGGCCCTCTGCAATCTGGGCCTGACCTTCCTCTCCAACCTCCCCTCCCTCTACACCTGTACTCTCAATTCCAGCCAGACTGATATCCTCACTGCAGAGTAATAATTAGCAGCTGTGGCATCTGGGGCAAGCAACAGCAAGCCTACCATTAACCATCTTTATAAATTATGATATAGAATTAATACAAGAAGCAATTAAAACAAATTCAATTGAGTGGGAGGGGAAATTAGTTACTACAATGGACTATATGCTGTTGAAGGACTGTATGTATTAAAGTTGTGTGCCTTATACATTTCCATGCCCTAGGGAAAAGCCCCTATTGCTCATCTTAGTTATAGCTCTACCTCACTGATCCCTCCAGATGCCATGCCTTTTTTTTATACCTCTACATATTTTGCTCACTCTATTCTCCTCCCTTTCCTGCCCTTCACCTTCTAATCTCCAAGACTCTCTGTATTCAAGTCCTTCCCCAAATTCACCATCCTGCCTTTTCTCGGCAGTCCTCCTGATGCCCCTTTGTGCCAATATCTGCCCTCTGTGATTATTTCCAATTTATCTTGTTAAGTTCCTGTTCTTATCAGCATTGTAGGATCACAGATTCAGAGTTGGAAGTAGATTAGAGATCATTTAATCCAACCTCTTCATTTTTGTAGATGAAGAGACTGAGGCACAGGAAGGTTTAAGTGACTCGTCCAAGGTCACACAGGCAGTAAGTGATAGAGATTCACACTCCAGGGCCGTGACTCCATATTCACCCCTTTTCCCATTGTCCCATACCTCCCTCTAAGCTCTCAGGAGGTCAGAGAGCTTACACCACTCATTCCCTTGGGCCAGTTCCATGGCCAATTGGATCCTGCCCTTCCCTCTCCCTATTCCATACCACACTCACCTGTGTGTCACCATCGACCTTGTCAGCATGAAGAAGGTGAGCAAGCAGGAAAGGACCAGGGCAGAGACATAGCACACTGGAAAAAGAATGGACCTGAGAGTCAGCAGCCAGAACCAAAAGGACAGTGACCTGAGTGAGACCTCACCTATCCACTGACCCAGGTTTTCTCTTCCCAGCAGGAATGGCCTCCATAGGATTTGTGTCCCTTGTTCAGGGATGGCCATTATCAGTAACAGCAGCAACTCTCAACTGCCAATATGGATCCAGTTTGTGGATTATACATAGTGAAATGTCCAGTCTCTGCCTGGCTGCCCCAATCCCAGACACTCTACCTTGTTGTCCATTGGTATATGCTCAAATAATGCCAATCCATTATAGTGTTAGGCTGAGCCAAACAACTTAGAAAGATGTAAAAATCAAACAAATAACTTCCCTTCCCCCCACCACAAAATCCTTATAGGACATTTTTTCAAATCTAAATTTATATAACTATTTGCCACTGCTCTTTCTACATGAGGATGGGCAGTTAAGTCCCTTGTATAGACTATACCTTCTAGAATATACACAATGTTTACACATCTATATTACTTATATGTCATATACATTTTGTCTTCCATTAATACAATGGGTTGTCCCAGTATTGAGGTGACCTCGGTTCTCAAATGCCCAGCCAGCACCAAGTACAACCTGGAACAAGTGCCTATGAAACCAGAAGGACTTCAAGTGTGGACTCTGGGGATGGGCCCACCCACCTAAATGTGGAGAAATTTCTCCTCAGTGTGGTTGCAGGGTGAAGCATGACAACCCTCAGAGAGCATCAATTAAGGCAAAAGGGCCACCATCTGTAACAGCGGAAGGAATGCCCCTGCCAGGGAAGTCCAGGGTCTTGAAATATTTCAGTCAATGTTTCTGAGAAAGAAAGGAAGGGACAGAGAGATGGGAAATGAGAGGCACAGAGAAGGAGAGACTGAGAATAGATATGGGGGGGACCCAGAGGAGTGATGGTTAAAGATGAAACACTAGCTAATATTTTCAACAGGGGAGAAAGCACATTTTCCAAGTTTGCTATTAATAAAAGCCACTCATTTAAGGCTCCATGCTTTAATTATAGGTGGAAATTTTTTGTTAAAAATGTACCTTCTCTATGTGTATCTAATTTGTATCTCTATATATCTATCTACAGGTATCTAAATTTATATGTATCTGTATCTATTAATCTGTATTATCTATATCTGTATATGTATTTATTTACATATGAATGCATACACAAATACATACATACATGCGTATGTATATATACATATATATTGCTTAATGAATGAATATATACCCAAATATGTGTTTCTGTGTGTGTGCATGCACAGACATCTGGCTATATATCCATTTATTAAGCACAATAAATATTTACTACTATATTACAAGGCAAGTCAGTATAACATAGTGGATAGAAAAAGGCCTCAAAACCAGAAAGACTTGGGTCATGACACATGACCTCTCAGTTCTGTTGACAAGTATTTAAAGGTTTTAAAGAAGATGCCAACTGACATTACTACAGGATATTTCCTTATCCTGGCATTCCCTTTGCCAATAAAAACACAGGTCCGCTCCCCATCTTATGCAAAGTACTGTTGTAGGTGCTACAGGGAACCCAAAGGGGAATAAATCATAGTTTCTGCCCTTCAGAAGTTTAGTCTAGCATGGGAGAGAAGACTTACAAGGAATTCTAACCAGCAATTCCAGGCTGGCCGTGCTAAATGTCAAATGATTGAGACAGATGATAAGTGTTTGTAAAAGAAAAGCAGGTCTCTTCAGGGTCCCTTGAGAGCTGTCTGGATGACCCTGGGTTTATGGAATGTATAACTCTAAAGTTTCATGTCATTTGAACTGTCTTCTTGGGGGAAACTACCTAAGGTACCAGGTGAACAGGAATGTGTGGGTGGCATGTCAAAAAGTTCCCTGGTCACCATAAAGATTCCTAATTGGTTGAAAGTTGGCCTGGGATTGTAAAATGCAAAACCAAACTATTTTTAGACCAATCCCAAAGGGATGAAGTGTTCTGGAGAAGAGTCATTTTCATTTTATGCCTCATGGGAAGAAGACATCTAAGTTAAGTCTAGAGAATCACGGAGGTTGAAAGAGGGCTGAAGTCTCAGGGAACTTTGAGGTACCTGTTCAGGACAGGTTAGTAATATAGGTTCAGGATAGGTTTGCACTATAGGATCATTCTTTTCTATGTACCTCTGATTGCCTTACCTTTCTAGATTATGTCTGAATTTTTACATTGTTCCCTTTGTGAATGAATCTAGGAAAAGCCCACTAGTGGTCTGGTATGTTTGCAAAGGGGGGAAGAGGACATAGATGTTAGGAATGGATGCTGGAGTCAGGACACCCAGGAATGGTGGCAGTGGCAGAAATGGAACACATGTCCAGTGATCTGAATACTGCAGGTCTTTGTCCCCAAGGAGCCAAGATGGCTCAAAGACTAGGAAGGCCAAAGCCTTGGTCCCTTGGCAGTCTAAAGACTAGCAGGGTTTGCTTATAGCAGAGAAGACTCTCTTGGCAAATGGGCAGAGTTATGCTGAGATGGTTCTGGGAAGGAATCAAATCCCCTGGGAAACTGAGCTCCTCGCTAGACCCTCTTCTTGGGACAATTCGTCCCTTTCTCTCTCCTCCAGGAGGTGAGAGGAAGCAGAAAGATCACTTTGGACTGGGATAAACCAACCACAAGTAACTAACTAACCTCGACAGTCGGCCCAGAAGCAGTTCACCTGTTTGATTGTTCTTCCCTGTCCTGGACACTTGGTCTGCAGTTATGGTGTGTTTTTAAAATATCAGCCTAAGTGAAATCCCAAGCCCTGGCCCCATACATTGATGCATCTGCTAGAAAACCACAGGTTAGCATGGATACCTGTTATGCACTAGCTCTGGAGAAAGGGAAGGGAACCAGAGAGGAGGTTGAGAGAAAGGGAGAAGAGAAGAAGGAACATAGTCTCTGGGAGGGGAAGGGGATTTTTGAGGGGGGTGGGATTAATAGTGGAGAGAGAATCTTTACAACATGGGAAATTTACTCTATTCCCATCTACATTAGTAAAAACACCATCACTAGGTGTAAGGGAAGCCGTTAATTGCGAGGACAGGGACAATAGCCAACGGCTATGGGAGCCTCTAGTTAGGCTACAGCAGGGTCTCTGCTCCCGGCCCAAGCCCCCCACAAGTCACGTGACTAAGATGAAATACCATCTGCTCTATTATAGACAAGCTGGCATCCCAGTGCACAAGCCATCTGTAGTGTGGCACCATCAACTTGAGCACCTCCCCCCTCTTTTGGAGTTATCATTCAATGTTGGTCCCTAATACTTGGACCATAAGGCTTTTCTTCTTTTTCTCCTCTAGTGCCAGATAGATAATGCCTGCCCTAAGGCACCCCTTCTCTGGAGAGTTCAGTTAGGCAGATTGAGGCCAGTTCTGAAACATAGCTTCATCACCACTTCCTCTGGAGGAGCATAGTCCTTAACCCAAGACCAAAAGAGTCAGCTGTGAATAGATACTCCACAATATAGACATAAGGGGAAAGAGACCCAGACCCCCTGCCAACACTGGCAGCCATAGCTGTGTTCCTCCCTCTTTATATAATAAGCCCAGACATTTTTATCCATATCCAATGCCACTCACTCTCACCATAGCCAACTGCTCATTTAAGACACTTTAGCTCCTTTCTCACTTCCTGGTTCCTCTAAACACCCTAACAGAAGTGCTGGTGACATCAGCCTCCACTTGTGTCTTCTCTTTGCTATAGCTCTAAGTCTATGGGAGAATCCCAGGGGAATCTCCCCCTGTCCTCTGAAATATGCTATCTGGGTTGCCTCTAATGCCATGTCTGCCATGACCACTTCTCAAGGATAGTGTCCAGGGGTGGGGAACCTGCATTCTGTGAAGTTTGGATTTAGCCAAAGGGCTGCACTTAAGGACCTAGAAGGCCATGTGTGGCCTTGAGGCCTAAGGGTCTCCAACACTGGAGACAGAATTTTTGTTCGGGTATGAGTGGTTGAGATTCTATGATTGCCTGAGTTTGAGTTTATGACAGCAAAACTATTCTCCCGAAACCCAAGGGATTCAGGGTGAGACAAGAGGCTGGACAAGTGAAGAGAGGCTGGGTCAGGAGGCCATTTTGGGAAAAAAAAAAAGGCATAAGGAAGGAGGGATGAGGAGTCCTATAGAGTCCTACACTGAGGAACAACTTTTCCTTGGTTGGTTCCAGGGCAATCAACAGGTAGGTCCTGATTCCTTAGACGCATGCTCCATTGGGTGAGTGAGTCAATGACATTGGAAAGGGTGAGGGAGGGAGAGCAGAAGACCTCCTCTGGTAGTCTTTGAAAACTGAAGGGCCATTGCCTGCCATGACAGTGCTACATCCGAGAGCAGCCCCATCTTGCACTTGGATCTTGAGACCCATGCATCTTGAGACAAGAGAATGAATGAGATGATCCCCGATTCCCCTCTCAACCCTAAGCATCACTTCTGGAATTTCCCAGTCTCCTCACCTTCTAAAGCCCATAGGTAGTACTTCACCAGCTCCATCACTTCTAATTTGTCTTCTGAGAGGACCAGCCCAAAGCCAGCCAGCAGGTAGGTGACTTCTTCTGTGATTCCTGCTCTGGCCTTTTGGAGGAGGGGGACAAAAGCCACCAGGAACAGCAGGGCCTCCTGGTAAGCAATGACAACATTATCTTGGTCTGGCCCTTAGGATTTCGTATAGCACTACAGGCTCATAGGATGGTCAAAGCTCATTAATTCAGACCCCACTAACCCATGATCTATGATCATCTCCTCCAGGGCTAACCAGAAGTCAATCTCTATATTGTTAACCAGAAATTTTAAAAAAAGGAGAATCTGCTGATCATCAGTCACTGACTAACTAGAAAGCTTTCTCTGTTCATGAAAGTCGGTCCCCAACTACAGCATATCTCTCTACTGGAAAGTAATTTTTTATCCTAGGAGGAGATCGCTGCATGTATTTGAAAGTGTTAACACCCGCCGACTGTTCACTTCTTCACGCTGGCCATCTGGGCCTCAGAAAATCCAGATTAGAAGGCTCTGACTGTAGAGGGCTTTTTGAGGACTCTATTTAGGGAAAAGTGCCTATCTGCTGTGAGAGTGAACTAAGCGTTGGGATGAATCGTTCTTTCTTTGTAGTGATCATGTGCGTGAATTGTGATAGGATTTTCATGAGTTCTTTTTCCTCTCCTCCCTTGGGGCAAGGGGAGCAGGAGATAATTTCCACCAGTGATTAAGGAGCAATTAAGAGGCTTCTGGTGGTGGAGGTGATGGTCCCCTTGCACTCTGCCCTGGTCAGACCACACTCAGAGTATGTTCGGTTCTGGGAACCATATTTTAGGATGAAGGTTAATGTGTTGGAGGGCAAACAGCATAATGAAAGGCCTTAAGACTATGCCATGGAGAGGTCTATTGATGGCATAAGGGATATTTAGGCTGGAGAAGAGAAGTCTCAAGAGGATTATGACAGTTTCCTAGCACTTTAAGGTAATCTCATTTGTTCCTCCCAATAACCCCGAGAGGTAGGTGTTATAATTATCCCCATTTTAGAAATGAAGAAACAGACTGAGAGACTCTGACTTGCCCAGAGTGTCTGAGCTAGGATCTGGATTCAGATCTTTCTGACTCCAGGCCCAACACTCTTCAAGTATTTGAAGGGCTCTCATCAGGCAAAGGAATTAAGTACCTACTATGTGCCAGGCAACATGTTAAGAAGTTTACAAATATTATCTCATGTGGCAGAAATTTGTTCTGCATCGCCCTAGAAGGCAGAGCTATGATCAATGGGTGTATACTACCCAAAGACAAATGTAGGCTTAATGTAACAAGAATAACAATGATAGGATCAGAGTGTTGAGAGGAAGCACAGTGGCCCCCAAACTCTAAAGGAATCCCCACTTTAACATGTCTCACAATGGTTCCCCTGCTCCTGCTTAAAGACCTACTCATCCAAAGCTGAATGGATTATTTCAGGATATAGTTGCTCTGCCCTCCTTGTAGGTCTTCATCCAAAGTCTGAGTGACCACTTCTCAAGGATAGTGTCCAGGGGTGGGGAACCTGCATTCTGTGAAGTTTGGATTTAGTCAAAGGGCTGCACTTAAGGACCTAGAAGGCCACGTGTGGCCTCGAGGCCTAAGGTTCCCCAACCCTGGAGACAGAATTTTTGTTTGGGTATGAGTTGCTGAGATTCTGTGATTGCCTAAGTTTGAGTTTATGACAGCAAAACAGCTGAATGAACTGAGGTCTTGGTGCCCAGGGGAATCAACTCGTTGTTGGTAAAAAGTTTGTGCTGCTTTCCTCCTGGAGAATGGCATCTCCTTAGGGGATGGGGGCGGGTGGAGGTGACTCCTTGTAGAGGAATGACGTAGGATGGGGGTGGTGAGGACAAGGGGTACAGATGACAAGAGAGCATAAAGGTGGGAGAGCAGGGGGCGTACCTGGTAAACTGTGATCACTGCCAGGGCAGCTGAAAGGATGAGCTTCAGAGGAAGCCGGAAACCTACAGTGCCCAAGGGGAAGGTCAGAAAGGTCAGAACCTACTTGGTATTCCCAGAGGTCTACCCCTCCACTGATCACACAGGCTCAACCCAGGGACCAAAATACCTCTGGCCCCTCTAGTACTGGGCTCTAACCCTTGCACCAATCTGCCCATGTTCCTTAGCCTAAGGAGAGGGATTAAGTTGCCAAGGTCACATTGGTGGTAAATGGCAGACAAAGGACTTAGATCTAGATCCTGACTCTTTATGTTAACCCCTTAGCCACCATTCTCCTGAAGTCCTTCTCCAGCATCTCACAGTGACATGGATGTGGCCTCGGGTATTAAAGGACACATCAGAGAAGGGTAAGGTTTGAGCCATGCTCCCAAGCTGGAAAGGATTCTGTGGAAGACCCTCAGAGGGGAAGGAGCTTATTTCAAGACTCATCAGTCTCATAAGGATAATGGTAGTAGCACTGGAGCATCTCCTAGGCCTTGAGACCTTCCTTCCACGAGCCCTCACGTAAACCCATCACCCTTCTGGTAAAGGCAGTGTTATTATCTTGTTCTGATTGGACAACTGGGGCTCAAAGCCAAGAACCAATCTCTACATCTTAGGCCTGCATTTCCTCTCCCCACTTACCTGTTGAAATCCTGCTCAGTGTTTAAAGCCCAGCTCTTCCAGGAAGTCTTCCTTGATCACCCCCTTCTCCCCCCAACACACAACAGCAAGCACTCGCACAGCAAATGATCTATCTGCATTAGTCTTATCTAAACTGTCTCTCTTAATCACCTCCCATGGGGCTCTGCATACAGCAAACACTTCATAAATATTTGTTGACTAAGTAAAAGAAGGAAAGAAACCAAGAATCTGGATAACCATTTAGCCACGCCCTCCCTCCCCCCCACTTCAATAGCCTCTGCTGACCTCCCTTCTGCATTAGCAATACTCAGGCTCCAGGGATGGGAGGAAGCTCCCCATGATTTGGAGGGGGTGGTTGGGAAGGGTTGGGGGATCCATTAAGGAAGATTGGGTAATGCCCATGTCTAGCATAGCAGCAGCTCATTCCCAGATGGCTTCCCTGAGAAAGCCAAAACAGATGGCTTCTTGAGGCTGGAAGCAGAGTGGGGGTGGGGAGGAAATCAGGCAACAAGAGTCATCTAGGTACCATCAGCTAACCACCCCTCCCCAAATATGCAATACCTCGCTGTGGAATGTAGATGTAAGAGAGGAAACAGAACAAGACCTGAGAGGGAAACCTTGGATTGGTCACCGTGGAGCTGGAAATGAAAAACACAGACAAGGATGGCTTGGCTAAAAATGAATTTAAAAAAAAAAAACAGTTCTAGGGGACAGACAGGCCATACTCCTGGTGATCAGTAGAACTGGGGGAGTGGTGAGCGTGTGCCAAACTCTGCATTGGGCAATCTTGGGGGAGACAGAGAGAAAAGACTCAGTCCCTTTCCTCAGAGATCTCCTGGTACAATAGGAGAGACATGGCCCTTTCTTTAGGATCCCCACACACACATATACACACCCCAAGTCTGATGGAGTAGAAAGATCCTCATTAGATCCTAGGTGGAGACCCTCAATCACTCTGGACAGAAGCTCTGTCCCCACTAAGGCTAGCACAGCCCTCTTAGCTGCTCCCTCTCCCAGCTCCTCCATTGGAGCCTCTCTCCATCCCCACTGAGATTATGGGGGAGATGATGGAAGGCGTAGACTCTCTACCTGCTTTTCGACCTCTTCCCACTGAGGACATGCCTGAGATAGTCTTCATAATAGCTTTCCTCCATCACCTGCAGAGAGAGCACAAACCAACAAAGGACATCACCTACAATGACTCACTGGGTACAAAATGGCTAAATGTTCTTATTATGATGAGCCTTGGAATTTTCAAAAGTTATGTCATTGCTTCTTTATATTCATTCTCTAGTGGGGCATCACGGAAAGAGTACTTGATTTCTCAGGTTTCCTCCAAGTTCTGTTCATTTACTGGCTGCCCAGCTATGGTCAAATCACTTGGCCTCAGCTTTCTCATAGTAGAGACGTGTATAACAATTGTTCTTCCATTTCCCTCTCCACTTCCTGATCTCATTCTGGGTCTGTCCTGACCCCAGCTGAGATTACTGGCCATTTGAAGTGACTGGCCCAAGGCCACAGAGACAGAGAGTAACAGAAGCAGGCTTTGAATCCAGATCCTATGACTTCCCAGCAAGTGCTTCCCACACCTTTTTAGAATCTGGGAGTGACTTCGGGATCTTGATGGCTGCATCAGTGAAGGTCAAGCTCTCACTTAAGCTCCCTAGCTGGAAAGGCTTCTGGGACAGACCTTCAATAGACCTGCCATCTGAGGACCAGCTTCAGTAACCTGAGGACAGGATCATCCCCAAAAGGCTGGAAAGACAGCTGACACTTGCCAGCCTCAACTTGAAACAGCTGGGGAAAGGCAGTGCTAGTGAGACCAGGGAACCTAGGATGTATTGGGGAAGGAGCCAGAGGCAGTTCAGCTTAGTGGGCAGAGTGCCCACTGCTTCTCCACACTGCTTCCCATCCCTATCTATGAACAGGAACAAATAACTGGATTTCTGGAGGCCCCAGTTTCTTCATCTGAAAATGGGATAAAAATGCCTACTTCTCAGGACTGCCGGGAAGATCACCGTAGATAATGTCTGTGAACCTTTGCAGACCTTAAAGGGTTTCATCCTAATGTCAATTGTTATGATGGGGAAAGCAGCTTAGTGGATAGAGGACCAGCCTTGGACTCAGGAAGACTTGAGTTCAAAGCCTTCTTTGGACAAAGAATAGCAGTGGGGGAAAAAAAATGAGCAGGTCACTTAACCCCCACCCCAGGAAAGGGATTTTTCTATTCAAGGACTGGAGATTTACTGATTATTATGGTAAAGAATACATTTGACTATATCACTCCTCCCTACCCCCACTCCATTCAAACCCCCTCCCTCCTCCCACCCCACTCCCACCCACCACCCAGATCAAATATCTGTTTGACTTTTCAAGCCCTTCATCACTGGTCCCTTTCCAGTCTTCTTACACCTTATTCTCCTTCACAAACTCAGTGCATGCAGTGACACTGGACTCTTGGCTGTTCTTGAATAAGACACCTCACCTTCTAATTTGGAGTATTTTCACTGACTGTCCCCAATGCCTGGAACTTTCTCCCTCCCCATCTCTGCCTCTTGGCTACCCCAACTTACCTCAAGTCCCAAACTAAAATCCCATCTTCTCCAAGAAGCCTTTCTTAGTCCTCTTTTTATCTTTCCCCTGGAGGTTCCTCCCAATTTATCCTGTATCCTGTATATATCTTGTCAATACATAGTTGTTTGAATATTATCTCCCCTGTGTTTGAGTTCCTTAAAGAAAGGAACTCTTTGCTCTGTATCCTTAGAACCTAGCAGCACCTGGCACATAGTAGGTACTTGAGTGATTGTACCTGATCGATTGATTGATTTGGCCAAGTTTCATTCATAAGTAAGCTGGTGGGGGAAAGGTTGTCCAAATTAGGAAGTCATTTTGAAAGTCTACCAATCTTAATCTTTATTCCTTTCAAGTACAAAAAAATCCAAATTCATGGCAAACAAGGTGTTTTCATGGCTAACACATGTTGACCTCTAGACATTATCTGCTGCTTCCCCCAGCCTTTATGCTGAGATTCTTCTCAAACTGAGGGAATCCTTTTTTTTTAGTCCCTTTTGTAAGGGACTTTACCCCAGGACAGGCCACCCCTGGTCAACAGCTGCACATTCAATAGCCCCTGCTGTCAGATTGCTTCTTGGTATCTATCTATATCAAGTCCCGCCTGCTTCTGCTGTTCACCCACCCCCTTCCTACCGCAAGCGTGAAGGCCGAGGCTGCTCAGATGAAGGTGAGTCAGCCTCCTGTGGGAGGCCAAATCTAGCTGCAGGACTCAGTAGCTGGAGCAGAGAGTTAGGCAATGGGGTCATTCCAGGCCTCATGCTCTTGGCCTGGAACATCTCCACTGGGACCAGGCAAGAACACCAGGCTAAGAGGATTTGGCAAAATCTTGTTCAGAACTTTTGCTGTTGGGAACTGCCTGGGGCCCATGGGGTGGGTCCACTCCTCTGTCTGACCTGGCCCCTTCGCCCCCAAATCAGGAAACAAACACATGAGATTATATAGTTATTGTTATAACCCTAAAGGCGCCCCTACCTCCCCTAAGCCCCTCATTCCCACAGTGAAGGGTCAGGTACTGTGATATGGGCCTGAATAAGGGGCTTTGAGGCCTAATCCTCTTGTACTAAGGGATTTATAAGTGGGGATTTTCTTTCCCTTAAGTAAATAAAGGGAAGAGATAAGGAGTCCTTATGTTTCCTCCAGAGCAGGAAAATAAAAACTCCCCAAAGAAGACCCCAGAGAGGGGCTTTCATATGCTTCAGAAGCCTGGAGAAAGGTAATACCTACTCTGGGACACCTGGTCCCACCATCCTCTACTCACATCCAGCACCACCACAGAATCATCCTCTGGGCTCACTTTCACCCCTCCCCCACACCCCAACAGCATCTGTCCTACCTCTAAGACATCTCTTGTGTCCCTTCCTCTCTGCTCCCAGCCACCAGCCGGTTCAGACCCTCATCATCGTGGACCTAGACTAATGCAATAGACTCCAACTTGTTCAGCACTGCATCCAGTATCTCCAACTCATCTTCCGCAAAGATGGTTAATTAATGGGGTTAAAGTATACGTTTGATCTTGGTTTTTTTTTTATTAATTTTTATTAATTTTTTTATTAATTGACTGATTCACATACTCCATGGTTGGCCAGACCAGTCTACGTGTTTTCCCCTGTAGACAACAATCCATATCCATCCTCCAAGTCTTTGCACAGGCTGTGCCCTCCACCTGCCTGGACTATTATCTTGCCTCAAATCCACCTCTCAGAACTCCTCAGTTCCCTTCTAGGATCAGCTCAAACACTTCCTTCAAGAAGCCTTTCCTGATTCCTCCCTTCCCCCACCTCCCGTTGTTGGTGCAATCCTCACCATTCCTGGGGAAATTATCATTTATTCATTTCACCTATACTTTGTGTTTGTTGTCTTTCTGCAGGTTGTCTCAGGGTAGACTGGAATTCCCTGAGGACAGGGGCCTTTTTATTTTGGTCTTTGTTAACCCCAGCCCTGACCACAGGGCCTAGCAAAAGTGAGAAGTGCCAGTTGACTTGACTGGATTCAAATCACAAAATGACCTTAGATGGTCAAGGGCTCAGTTCCTCTCCGCTCTGAAAGATGGTGGCTCTATATAGTCAAAGCTTGAGCCAGAACTCCAGAACCCCAGACTGTTAGAGCCTCTAGGGACCCCAGGGATCACTTGGTCCAGACCCTTCATTTTATGGAAGAGAAACTGAGGCTGAGAAGGGGTAGTCAGAATAACAACAAAACAGCAGCCACGGCAATAGTTATACCCATAACAGTAATATAGTAATAATGATAACCGCTAGCATTTATAGAGCGCTTATGGTTTGCCATAAACACAGGGGAAAGGTAGTCCAAACTGGGAAATAGTTTGAAAGTCCACCAGTCTTAATCTTAGCCTCAAACTGACTCTGGGTGACAGGTGCTGTTATTATCCCAATTTTACAGATGAAGAAACTGAGGTTGAGACCGGCTCAACGATTTTGTCCAGGGTCACACAGCCTAGTAGGTGTCCAAGGCAAGATTTCTGACTCCAGATCCAGGACTCCAGCCACCTAATTTTAAGGCCAATGCTCCATGATCTTGACGGGGTACAGGCTCTGGGAATCCCCTGAACTCTCCTTGAATCTTCCCACTTGATCCTGTGTTTGCCTGAGGCTATAAGCCTTCCATTATCTCTATGCCCAATTCTCCCCTTAACCTAACCTAGTCCTCCCTGGTCTGTTATCTCCAGATAGCCTTCGGCTACCTCCCACCCTTGATCCTATCCAAACCCCATTCTCTTAGTTCCTGGCCTCCAACTTCTAGTCACCCCAGCCTACTGGCCACTCCCATCAAGATCCTCCCTAGATGCCCCCTCCTTCCATGACCCCAGACTATTTGGCCAACTTTAGATCCCTCCCACAGTCTTTCTGTATATAAGATCCCTCTTGTTTCCATGAAGGTTCTCAGATTCATTCTGCCCCCTCGTCAATACAAGAGGCACAAATGCTCGTATTCCTTTAGAGTCTGCCCAATGCAGAGGATCTTTAATAAACATTTTCTTTCCCTGAAAGAAGGCTCGAGCTGAATTCATTCAGGCAGGACCCACATGATGCTATTTCAGGGTTCCAGCACCCCTAAACCTCAACAATCTGGTACAGATGGCACAGAAGGAAATTCTATGAGAGAAAGCTGGAAAAATAAGGTGGTACCAGAATGCAATGGGTCTTGAATGCTAGGCAGAGATGTGTGGACTCTATATGGTAGGTCATAGGGAGCCACAGAGGCTTTTGAGCAGGGAGTAACATAACTAGAGCTGTATATGAGAGGTTATCTTGGCAATGGAAGGAGGGACGGTGGATTGGAGGGGACAGAACAAAAGAGGCAGAAAATCCTTTAAGAAGAGAATCCCAACAGTCTGAGGAGGGATCCATGAGGTCTTGCACTGGAGTGGTGACAGAGGAGATGGAAAAGAGGAAGAAAATGCTAGAATTATTGCATATGTGAAATTGATAGGCCCTAGCAACTCATGACATATGAAGCATGAAGGAGAAAGAAGAGGCAAAGGATACTCCCATGAAGACTCGGTGAATAGCAATGCCAAAGATGGTTATTAAAAGGAGTAAGAAGAGAAAAAGCATTTATATGGCACCTACTTATGCCAAAACCTGTGCTTAGTGCTTTTGACAAATATACTCCCAGTAACCCTGAGAAGTAGGTGCTATCATTATCCCTGTTTTAGAGGGTAAGTGACTTACCCAGGGCCATATGGTTACTAAGCATCTGAGGCTAGATTCACACCTAGGTCTTCCTGACTCCTGGACTAGTGGTCTATCCACTGCACCACCAGCTGCCTCTAGGCAGTAGAAGTAGGTTTAGGGGGAAGATAACAAGCACGTCAGGTTTGAGATACCAGGACATCATCCAGATGGAGATATAGATCTGGAACTCAGGAGAAAGATCAGGCATGGAAACGCATAAAGGTGATCATTGATGCCATGTAAATAGATGAGACCAGGAGAAAAGACAACGGGGCCAAGGACAGCCTTAAGGTAAAATAGACGAGGGTAAGCTTATGTTAAGAGGGTGAGAATGAGGATGAGAAGTTAGCTAAGGAGGCAAAGAAGGATCTGTAAGTTTGGAGAACCAAGAGCCTGTCTCCGAAGCCAAGGAAAGGAGGACTAGTGGGCAGGGGCAGTCCCAAGTGTCAAAGGCTGCTGCTGAGGAGTAAGAAAAAATCCATTGAATGTAGTGATTGGGTCATTAGAGAGCTTAAAGGCAGCAATTAAGGATGATGCATAATTACAAGAGGGTGAAGGGAAAGTGGAGAGTGAGAGGGGAGACATCTACTATAAACAGCTTTTTCAAGAAATTTAGCAGTGATGGGCAAGAGGGGGATGAAATTATAGTCAGATGGGGAGAAGGATTGTTTTTAAGGACTAGGGAGGCCTGAATGATTGTGGACAGATGGAAAAGAACCATTGGTGATGAATGAGAAAATAAGGAAGCTGAGTCTAGTGAATTCTTGGAGGGGAAGAGAGAACGGAATCGAGGGTGAAGAACGGGAATCCTTCTTTATCTGAGACTGAGGGGAAGGAGAGGAGAAGATGGAGGAGAGCAGAGTGATCTCATGCTGAGTAACCTTGATCCTGGGTTTGAGGAGGAAAGGGGGCAGCATGGTCCTCCCCTATGAGTGTGGGGGTGGGGAGGAGAGAAGAAAAGCATGCCTGCAGGGGGCAAGATAGGAGATCGATAGGGGCAGAATGGAAGGATTAGGGAACAGCGGGAAGCCCCAGCTGAGGTCAGGTACTATGAATGCCTAGTAAATGAAATCAGCCCATTATGTGACTTCCTCCAGCAGCTCGGCAGCAGGAGCGAAGAAATAGGAGAATGGTGGCAGTTACCCAGGAATGAGAAGCCCCAGGTCAGGGAGAGAAGCTCAGGTAGACAAGGGACCCCAGGGCAGCATACTGAAATGCCAGGCCTCGGGATCGAAACTGGGTGTGGGGGAACGACTCAACAACCAGGAACTGGGTATCAGAGAGGTTAAGCAATTCTTATCACAGAACTTAAAAAGCTAACTAGATGTCAATTAGATGTTATTAAAGAGAGAGAAGTTATTAAAGAGAGATGTTAGTAAAAAGAGGGAAGTGAGTCAGTGTTATTCAAGTGGGGTCATCCAACCCATGGGTAAGTGGTTCAGCGAACAGAGCTTGGAGTCAGGCAGATGCATCTTCATGAGTTCAAATCCGGCTTCAGACACTTACTAGCTGTGTGACCCTGGGCAAGTCACTTAACCTTTGTTTGCCTCAGTTTCCTCATCTGGAAAATGGGGGTAATAATAGCACCCACCTCCCAGGGCTGTTGTGAGGATCAGATGAGGCAGTAGTTGTAAAGTGCAATGTCTGGCACACAGTAAGTACTATATAAACAGTAGCTATTATCATGACTAAATGCTTGCTCACTTTCTGGTTGGTTGTCATAAAAAGAGCCAGCAGAGTGCCTAGCTGTATACAGGAGGTGCTTAATAAATGCTTGCTACTAAATTGATTGGTTGTCATAGAAAGTTCATTGATCTGGCAACCAGAGGAACTATCACTTAACGTTCAGAATCTATGGTTTTCCCATCCCCATAAAACCGGGATGATCCGACACCCACATCCTCCTTCAGAGTGCTGGGGGGACATGTAAGTCTGCCAGACAAATGCTGCCATAGAAATGTGATTTATGATTATTATCTCTGCCCACAGTCTAAGCTCAGTGCCCACCTCTGCCCCATAACTTCCAGAACTGCCTGGAATGTGACAGAGGCAGCATGAGCAGCTCCCACACTTACCTCTGGGCTGGCAGGGGTCATCTTCCCACTCCAGCTTCTCAGGAGCTGCACAGGGTACCAAAGGCTCAGGAGCATAAGGCCAGAGAGGAGGGGCAGGGAGACCAGCAGGGAGTAGTACCTGTAGACCTGGACAGACCAATAATGCCCTGAGCTGCTTTCCAGCCTCACCCACCCCACCCCGGGAATCCTCAGCCCTGCTCCCTACCTCCCTGCCCAAGGAAAACCAACAACTAGGCCCTACTTCCTACACCTGCCTGCCTCCCTGGGGTCTCCAATTGGCCTCCACAAGCATGGGGGTGGGGGCGCAGCTTGCAGAGGGACCTGGAGATGGATGGAGGCAAAGGCAGCTTGTGATGCAAGAGTCAAAAATCTAGGTTTGAAGCCTGGCTCTGACACTTCTGAGCTGTGTGATTCTGAGCAAATCCGTTCAACCTCGGGGGCTTGGTTTAATCATCTATAAATGGAGTTGAGAGTAACTTGTGCTATATAAATGGGAGTTATGACTGTGATATATATATATATATATATATGTGTGTGTGTGTGTGTATGTATATATACATAAATGTATACATGTATGTGTGTATGTATGTGCAGTGTTCCAAAAATCTCAGTGCAGTTTAAAGCTATTAAAGTTCTTTAAATCACTCTATCAATAAATATTTATCAGGCATCTACTATGTACCAAGCACTGTGCTAAGTGCTATGTAAAGGTTATTAAAGCTTAAAGCTGGGCTGAGACTTTTGGGATACCATAGATAGATAGATAGATAGACGGACAGACAGAAAGATAGATGGATGGATAGATATCTAGATAGATAGTTATCTAGATAGATATCTAGATAGATGGATAGATAGATGGAAGGATAGACATCTAGATAGATAGATAGATAGATAGATAGATAGATAGATAGATAGATAGATATAGATTTGTTATGATCTGTGGTTCAAACAGGTTTTTTAATTAAAAAAAACCACTGAGTAATTGGAAGAAGAAAGGAATAAATTGATTTTTTTTTTAACATAGTGTGGTCCTGCTAACTTTTATCCAGTCATTTTCTATCTCAAGAAGCTCTGATGACTCCTCACTGTTTACAGGATAAAGCCTGGACTTAGCCCAGTGTTATTCCAAGTCCTCCTCAATACATAGCCCACCCCCTGCCCTCCCAGCCTATTATCACGCTTCTCTCCCACATGGACCCTCCATCTGCTCTCACTGAGCTGGGCTCTTCATTGTTTGGGGCCTATGCCAGGTCTATCCCTGCTGGTTGCTTCATGTATGGTGTTCACCCCACTTCACCTCATACCCAGGTGAAATCCCTTCCCTTTCCTCTCCCAAGCCTCCCCTATCTTTCAAGGCTCAGGTCAAGTGCTTCTTCCTCCAGGGAGCCTTTCCTGACTTCTCCTGTCCCCCATGGGGGAAGGAACGTTTATAAAGCTCCTATTATGTGCTTTTTAAAAATGTACATGATTTCATTTGATCCTTACAACAACCCTAAGAGATAAATGCCATTAATATCTCCATTTTCAGTTTAAGAAACTGAGACAAGCAGAGGTTAAGTGACTTGTCCAGGGTCACACAGCTAGTAAGTACATGAGGCTGGATTTGAACTAAAGTCTTCCTTACTCCAGGGCTAGTGCTCTACCCACTGAGCCCCCAGATTCCTCCAAGGGTATTAGGGACCATGTAGCCCAGCCCACACTTTTTGCATCTGAGGAACCCAAAGCTCACGACCTGCCCGAGATAAGTAAGGGTAAGGAGCAGAGGAAGAGAAGTAAGGGCAGGATTTGAACCCAGGCTTCCTGCCTCCTGGTGAAGCAAGCCCTCCCAAGTGTGGTCTTTCATGGAGTAGGCTATACTTCTAGGTCCCCATGAGTCAGCGTGCTCTGCTAGGGCTTACCTTGGGTGTCTGAGGGCACTCCACTTTATGCCATATTTGGACCCCACAGTGGGCCCAGGAGAGTAAGCAGCCCAGGATGTATCCGGCTTGGTGTCGGACTGTGGCGCACGCAATCAGAGGGTAGTAGAGGGCGGGGTAGTAGAGCAAAGCCAATGTCTTCCAGTAACCTAGAGGAAGACAGACAGAAAGACAGAAGAATTGGGGGAGGGGCGGCAGAAAAGAGAGATGAGTGTTCAGACCATAATTAGTCAGCGTCTTGGGTTTTTTTCACAATGGTCATGTCAAGGCTAAATGAAGCCAGCTGGCCCAGTGAGAGACCCTAGAAGCCAGGTCCTTGGCCTGTAGGGAGAGGAATCTGCTGGAAGGCAGCACCCCTGTGCCTTCCACCCAGGATCTACTAAGTCCTACCTTGATGCTTGGCCTTCTACTCTTTCCCCATGTCTGGGACGTCACTCTTCTCCCTGCTTCCCCTAGCCACCAGCCCCGCCCCGCGTCACTACCACTTCACCACCTCCCCTGAATTAGCCTCTCACTCTAAGCCTTCCTCTTCACTGACTTCTTCCAGCATCCTGAGCTGATGATCTCATTCTGAACTTGGTGATATATTACTTCCAGTCTGTCTTCTGTGTGTGATCCCTGGTTCCCCAGCCATGCTGGAAGCCCCCAAGAACAAGGACCAAGAATACTACCCTGGTCTCCTCCATACAGTCCCTGCCTGTTATTGGCCACTTCGGCCGACTCCAGAGTTAGGCAGGAACAAGTAACCAGGTAATATAAAATAGTAGATAACTTAAAAAAAATCAATTCTATTTGGCCCTGAGCTGCACTAAGCTATTGTGGGAGAAGGGACTGAAATAAGTTAAACTCCCCTGAAAGTTAATTGGCTGATAGTAAGAGGAAGCTGCTAATGACCCTGCAAGAGGGCTGAGGCCAGACATTAGCCTAGGTCCGACATATATGGGTAACTAGGAGTGGATCTTCATCCCACTATCTTCGAGGCTTCTCGAGTCTTTCTGGGACACCTAAGACAAGGATTATCAGCCTCTTTTCAGAAATGGGTAAACCAAGGCCCACAGAAGTAAAATTACTTGCCATAGTTTCATGCCACGAGTTGTGAAGCAATTGATGTGAATTGATTCAGTGAAGCAAGAATTCAAACTCAGCTCTTGTGGCTGTTACCCCAGATGACAAGCCCTTTGCTAATTATCATTGCATTAAGGTTAGCATTGTCTCTTGTGGTACAAGGCCACAGGCCAAGCTCTCACCTCCGATGACTCACCTCCCTTCAGGAAGGGTCCCTGGGTCTGTAGCAGAGCCCTTACCCAAGGGGATTTCACATGAGTCAGCATGCCAGGTAAATTAGAGGAGCCCCGTCAACGCTTCTTTGACCTGGCCAGCTGAGCCCAGGAGGATTTGTGCGTTTTCAACATCCTGAGATGCCCACTCAGCAGCACGTGGTTCTCTCTACCATCCTCATTGCTGATGCCCCCACCCCTTCCAGGCAGTAACCAGAAGTCACCAGATAAAACAATTGGCACAGACACAACCCCACCCCCACCCTCACCCCTACTCTGAACACAGGAGAATTGGAGAAGGGGCAATGCAACATGGCCCAGAAAAATGAACATTTAGACAAACTATCATCATTGATGGGTCCCAATGTCCAACTTCTCCTCCCCTCCTCCAACCGATGTGTCATCCTTGGCTTTTCCTCAATGCATAGAATGCTATACGTCCCCTGCTTGGAATAGCTTTTTGGAACCTCTCGGCCTGCATGTTCTCCAAGGACCAGCTCAAGCCCCTCAATCACAGAATCTCTTAGATAGAAGGTGATTCAGAAATGAAGCATCCAACCTGCCTATATCTGGACAGAAACCTCTCTTGGAGCATCCCCAGGGCAGAGGAGTACAGCACTCCCTAAGGCAGCCCAGAATACCCTCTAATAGATTTGCCACTTCTACCCAGTGCTCTTGGATCATCTTTCTGGGATTGAGCAGAACAAAGCAGGGTTTTTCTTCCTCTTTAGCACCAACCACATGGCCAGGAAGGACTCAGAAAATGCTTGGTGGTTGGTTAATGAATTTCCCTCAGGCCCAAAGTCTTTCAAACAAAACTCACCAGGCAATTGACATTATGATCACAACTCTCCTAAATAGAGGCTAAGATGTTTTGGGATTTCTTACACACTTCCCTCCTATCCCTTTCCTGGACGTACCTTTCCATAGCCAGAAGTGGACCCTCCATAAAAGACCATTCAACCAGGCAGAGCTAAGAAAAATGACTCCATATGCTGGTACCCACTCAAGTGCCTCCGGATCATAGACCTAGAAAGATCTTAGAGGTCATCTTAACTTATCACTCTTAGATGAAGGAACTAAAACCCATAGAGGTTAAGTGACTTACTCAAGGTCACAAGGTGGTAAGCAGCCTTACAGGTAGGAGTTGAAGCCAAGTCTCCTGCCTCCCTATCTAATATCCCAAGACATGGCCACAACGGCCTAATCTCAGGTTGGGACTCCGAGGAAGTCCTAATATTTGAAATTCAGTAAATCAAAAGGGAACTGACATATTAACAGAAATTCCACTAGGCAGATCTAGTAAGGACCCCAAAAGATATCCACAAAGCCGATGGGCGGTCAATAAACTGGGAAGCCAGTCTTGTTTGTCCAAACTGCTGTTGGTTAATCGCCAAAGTAGAGACATTCAAACTGATCGGCCACTTGTAGACTGGACAAGACACACCTGGCTTTCCAGTTCATTGACTGCTCTTCTAACTACTGGCTTTATAGATATCCTCTGGCCCCCATTTGATCTTTTTAACTGAGGCTCCACTAATACCTAATTATTTATTTTTCATAGAAAGAAATAATTGGAAACCTAAGACCTTAATCATCCACCTTGCTCCAGGAACCCCGAAGAGGCAGCTGGTACTGGAGAGGTGACACTGTCTATTCCTACCACTTGGCAGGTTGCATGGAGGAGTTGAGAGCAAAGGTCTGGAGAAAGAATTCAAAGTATCCATGTGGGAACCACCGAATGTTGGAAGAGAGTGCCTTAGAAAGGATAGTGATGGTTGGCTTAGAGGCAGCTAGTTAGCCTAGTGGACCTGAAGTCATAAAGACCTGAGTTTGAATTATGCCTCAGATGCTTACTAGCTGTATGACTTCCCCAAATGTCTCATCCTCAGTTTCCTCGTCTGTAATATGAGGTAATGATAGCACTTCCTTTATAAGATTGTTGTAAGGAACATCTATCTATCTATCTATCTATCTATCTATCTATCTATCTATCTATCTATCTCCAACATTTATGATGCTAATAATAGCTAGTATTTACATAGTATTTTTAAGATTTGCAAAGGACTTTATAAATTATATACATATGATATATAAAAATATGTTAGCATATAATATACTATATATTACATATTTATAAAGTTCTTTGCAAACCTTAAAATTACTATGTAAATGCTAGTTATTATTAGCATCATAAATGTTAGTTATTTTCAACATTATCGATATTAGCCATTATTAGCATTATTCTAATAATAAGCCCAAAGAGAGGAGAAAGTGCTAATGGTGAGATTTCAGGCACTGTAACAGGTAAGCAGGGATAGATTTCTAGGCCAGAAGGCCTTCCCTGAGCATCTTACATCACCCTACACAAGCAGACCCTGCCTTCCCATTACAGGGAGGCGGCTCTGTGTTTTACCACCACCCCAGTCCTATGGCGGCAGGACAGCCATTGATGAAGCGACCCATAGCTGCACACAGTATTACCTTGACCAGCTGGGGAGGAGATGGGGAGGAAGGGCAAAGGGTTTTCCTCCAAACCCAGCACACAGAGGTTAGTGAAGAGGATCCCAAACACAGCCACGGGCACCAGCCGGCCACTTTCTTCTGCCAAGAAATCCAAAGGGCTACAGCCAAATGGATGAGATATATGGGGTGGGGAGTGGGATGGGAACAGGGATGAGGAGAAATATTAAATTAGGGTTAGCAGTCCCTCCCCCGCATGCTGCTTACATCCCAATCCTGTCATCTCACCAGATTTCCATGACATCCCTCTGAGATGGGGCTGTTTCTGTTTTGTAGGCAAAGCAACCGAATCTTAGAGAGGTTAAGTGACTGGCCCTGGAACTCACAGCTAACTCCTGATTGCTCTAGAAGAAATAGCCCCTCCCCCATCAGGATTTCTACACCTTGTTTAGAATTTCAAGTGAATTTCAATTCATTCAATTCAATTCAAAGGAATTTCAAATGAATGTCCCAGCATCTACAGGACCAAGGATTCTCAGGCAAGTCTTCAACATACACAGCATTATCTGTGAAATGCTTGTGTACCTCCAAATCCTCCTAACTTTTGGTAGGTTACTATTGGCCATGAACTTGGACCTATCCTCTGAATAATCGATCACATTCATTGAATACTTTCTGGCCCAACATCCTTGAAAACAGGTATGCGGTGATTATCATTCTCATTTTACAGATTAGAAAATTGAGGCTTATCCAAGGTCACACAAAAGACACATAGCAGGGACTTAATCCCAAACCCTTGGATTTTCAATCCAGGCCTCCTTCTGCTATAGACTGCCCTGCCTCTGGGCTTAAGTCCTGCAGGTTCAGCATCCTGGATGCTCCTTCTCCTTACCTGGGAAGTCCAAACATCCCATGCCAGCACCCCAGGCACAGCCTCCGGCGCTTCACTAGCAGGGACAGCAGCAAGATGGCGGCCAGCTACACAGGAGAGAAGCGAATCCAACCCGGGGTGACTGTGAGCATTGTAAGCATCCCAGTATCCCAGCAACAGAAGAGAGCTCATTTAGACCCTCTTGTACCCAGACAGGAATCATCTGTGCAGTATCCTGACAAGAAATCATCCAGAGCCTGGGGAGGGGACTCTTAGGATTGGTGACAACCCATGTGATGTCACAGGGGACAGTGAATGAATGAATGGATGAATGAATGAAAAAAGCATTCATTTAGTGCTTACTAAGTGCCGAGCACTAGGAATACAATTAGAAAGGCAAGACAGTCTCTGCTCTCAAGAAACTCACAATTTAATAAGGGGATATAGCGGAAGCGAGGAAGGTCATCCCTACACACACCCAGAACTGGCCAGGATTGTCTCAGGAAACTGGACCCGGATGCCAAGTATTCAAGGACTCTGCTCCCTACTGTTGCTTTTCCCCTCTCACCCCAGAAAGGTGCGTTTAGTCAGTTTCCCCAGCACAGGCCTCCTTCCCCTAGTTCGTCACCTGTCCATCCATACTGGTGTCCTTCCTCAAAATCAGTCTCTTCTGTCCCTGATTTGGGGCCAGTCTAACGCATAGATCTAAACATACATCGCACCCCTGGGGTTTGAGAATCTCTGACAGCTTCCTATTGGCCAAATGTTAAAGCACCATTTAAATGTTGTTTGATGAAGATGAGGTAGATGGACCAGAGAGCTACAGAAGCCTTATCCTGGGATCTAAAGCCCTCCGAATTTTGGCTCCGCCCTTATTTCATCATACACAATCAAGCAAGTCTTTATGAAGCTGTATGTGAGGCACAGACCTAGATAGTAGGAAGATAAAATTGCAATGTAACAGTCTTTGCCCTGGAGGAACTTGGGATCTCATAGGAGATCTGTGATTTACATAAATAAGTAGCTATGATAGAGATCAGCACGAAAAGAACTTCAGGTCAAAGAGCTACAGCAAAAAGTTTGAAGAGGAAGTCATTATTGTCAGCTTGGGGAAAGCCTCACAGGGATGAGCCTAAGAGGAAAAGGGCTCCCAGAGATGGAGAGGAAAGGGAAGGCAGGGGGGACACAGATGCCGGAGGCAGAAGAGGGCAGAAGGGGATCCGAGACAGTGGAGTGCTCCGCAACGTAACCGGGTGAAGGGAGAAGCATAAAATGCGTTAGAAAGATTAAAGGCTGAAGAAGCCCATGAAGGTTTGAAGGGGGGGAGGAGTGCAGTCAGATTGGGCATCAGGAAAGCTACTTTGGCGAGAATGGGAAGGGTGGTTATCTAGGGGAGAGACTAGTGGTCCGGGCGTCATTATGAGAGCCTCGGAAGAGATGAAGAGTCTGAACAAGGGTGGTGACAGTGAGAGGCCAGGGAGGGTTCCGAAAGGGGAGATACTAGGGATACTGAATCTACAGGAAATGATGAGAGGGAAGAGTCCATGGAGACTCCAAAATGTTGAGCCTGAGAAGACAGAGTGATAGCAGTAGGCGAGGGATGTTCAGAGGAAGAGCTTAAGAAGGGAGGATGAGTTCAGTTTTGGACAGGTGGAGTGGAGAGGGTGCAGATGTGGAGCAGGGACCTGGAGCTACAGGACTTGAGCTAAAGGGGAGCTTTGGACTGGGAATACAGATTTGGGGTCAAGTGCACAGAGGTGATACCTGGAGTCAAGTGAATGAATGGTTGGAAAGAGAAAGTGAAAGGGAAGGGAAAGGGGAGGGGAACGAGAGAAGAGAGAAAGGAAGAGAGGGGGAGGGGATGGGGGGAAAAGGGAGAAGGGGCCAAGCATGGAGTCTTGAAGATACCCACACATGTATATTCCTATAAGACTGAATTGTTAGCAGTTTGCTGATCTCTACCCACCCGCTTCTGCCTCTGGACACTCCCCACCTCAGTTTGCCTGTTGAAAGCCTTCTTTTCCTTTCAGACTAGGCTCAGATGCTATGAAGCCTTCCCAGATCCCTTCTAGTTGAACATATCCTTTCCATTCTTCTAGATCACTTTATATCTCTTTTTTTAACCTCCATCATATTCTATTTTTTATTAAGTTTATTTGTGTGCCTATTTTAATTTTCCTACTAGATTGTAAGTTCTTAGCAGAACTTACTTAGCAGAAACTGACTTTTTCACATAAAAATCCTTGCACAATACTTCACACTTAATAAATGCTACGTGGCACAGTAGATAGAGTTCTTAGGCCTAGAGTCAGAAAGACTTGAGTTCAAATCTGTCCTCAGACACTAGCTATGTGACCCTGGACAAGTCACTTAACCCCTGTTAGCTTCAGTATCCTCATCTGACCTCTCAGATCCATTTTCTTTCAGCTCAAGTTCTACCTGAGACCTTTCCTGCCCACCCCCCACCATCCCGCCCCCAGCTGCTGATGCCTTCTGTATATGCAGAATTTCATATAAATCTCTATATACTTACATGTCTGCATGGATGTTGTCTCCACTAATAGTCTATAAGCTTGAGGACAAAGACTGTTTCACTTTTGTATGGACCCCTAGAGCCATAGTAGGCACATAGTAGGCAGCTTAGTAAATGCCCATTGATTGGACGAGTGAGTGTGTGGAAAAGTCTTTGGCCTCCCCACTCTGCCTGGGCTTCAGGTACCACCTGTCCCAGGGCAGGCACTGGAGCAGACCCTCCTTCATGGGAAGGCAGGAGAGCCCTAAGCCCAGGTGTACTCACCGATAGCGGGGCCAAGCAGGTATGGTAAAGGCTGGGTGGGAAGCTGTGCTGGCAGGCTGGAATAGTTCTGGAGACACAGTGAGAAAGAGAGAAGCACAAAGA
>CM053624.1:36043181-36073683 GCA_028646595.1 Phalanger gymnotis
CAAGAATGAAAAAGGGTCCCTGCCCTCAAAGAGTTTCTATTCTTGTTTCTATTCTTCTGTCTTCAAGTTTTACTTCTAAGACAAGCTGTGTGGCTTTAGGTAGGTCACTTCCTTTCTGTTTGCCTAAGCTTCCCCATCTGTAAAATGGGCTGTTCAGATGAGCTGTCCTCTTAAGGTGACTTCTAGTTCTAGTGCTCTCCACCTGTATGACTCATCAACTAGCCTGTGAGAACACCATAGTAAGAGACTGTCTTCTCCTCCTCGTCATCATTTTCTTCTTTTTCTTCCCCCGTCTCTCCTACAACACTCACCAGGGCTCTGTAGATACAGAAGCTGCTCAGTAGACTTGGAGGTTAAGTGATCTCTCAATAGTCCTAGCTGGGAAAAATGACTGAGGAGAACAACACCTGGGGGCCTTGGCTGGGTTCCTAAGTCCAGGTGTAACTCTTTCTATAAGGGTGAAGGCTTGGGGCAGGGGAGGACTCAAGAGGAACACAGCTTGAAGATTAGGGAAAGAACAAAGAAGGCCCTGGGCTCATGGATGTATGGAGGAGAGAAGGCTGATGGACAAAAGGTTTCGGGCCTGAAAGAGATCCATCTCCTCACCACTTCCCAGTCTTGGCCACACATCTTCAGCATTTCATTCCACTGCCCTCATCCATCCTGGCTCCCGCAGCACTCCCACTAGGGCATGCAATGAATTCCCATTGCTTGCCCTCTTCACATCGTCCTTGGGAAATTACAGCCAAGAGTGCAGGGAAGACTTCCAACAACTGGGCCCCACAAGACGGAGAACACTGCGACTCTATAACCGGGAACATCACAGTCTCATAGCCCAAGGCCAGAACCACCTCTTCCTCTCTGTCCCAGAGGGAAATACTTAAAAGACTGAGAGCCGACAAAGAACTTACCAAGTCATCTGGTCCCCACCTTTTGGCAAGGAGACTGGTAAGGGAAGGAAGGAGTTAGGAACAGAGCTTTCTTTGCAACTGAAGCTGTGATTCCTGCTAGGCCTATGAAAGCCCTCTATCAAAATCCATCCCTCCCCCTACCTTTGTGCTTAAAAACCAAGTTTCATGCAGATAGATTCTTTCTCCAGTTTCCCTATCGGGCAAATAGATTCAAGGGCCTCTGGGGTTCCTTCCAGCCCTAACATACAATGAGTCTAGGATTCGAGGGTTCTCAAGGGGTACTCCGACTAAGAATGCACTTGGCCCTGGGAGAGGCAGAGCCCATAATGAACAATGTCCAAATAACTGCCCAGGGCAAGTTTGATAGGAAGAAAGTAGGGGATGCTGGGAGAATGAAACATAAGCTCCAGCACTTGCAAAAAAATTATGATTATTCTTATATGGTTCCACAGTGGAACTTCCCCGACCTCTTCTCCCTCAAAGACAAGGACTTCAAGTAATGTCCTTGAACTGTAGGGTTTAGAACCAAAAGGGTCTTGAGATACCATGTGCAACTCTTTCATTTTACACGTAAGGAAACTGAGACTCAGAAAAGAAGCAATTTATCCAATGGCAGAGCTGGGACGGAAGCCCAGGTTTTCTGATTCCAAATCCAGTATTTTTTCTGCTATTCTGGAATGAGTCTGTGACATCACCCCACGGTAGAGGGATCCCCTCAATCCCATGTCCTCCTACATTTCATACCTTATAGGGTCAAATGAGAGGTTTGTGAAGCACTCAGTACAGTGCTTAGCACACAGTAGGTGCTTAATAAATGCATGTTCCCTCACTTCCCCATTGTCTATTACTGTATGGGTTATGTTCATACATACACACACCGATAAGATGATTTCCCCTTGTCCTTCGTCCCTACCTTCTGGACAGGCATCCACTGTCTGGACCTTGAGATATTCCTGACATTCCAGATGTACCCTTAGCAAATACCTTCTTTTAATACTCATTCCAGTCTCCATACCCCATGGGGACCTTTGGAAATAACAGATGGGAGAGGAGGAGAGTGGAAATTCTCACTTCATTGGTATTTCGAGGATATCTGGTGCAATGGGAGGAGCCCTGGGCTGAGAGTCAGAAAGTCTATGCTCCACAGCTGTGTACATAGCTCTCTGGGCATGACTTTGGGCAAGACACTTCCTGTCTCTGAGCTTCAGTTTTCTCATGTGGGGAATGGGGATAATAACAATCCTTGCCTTACTACCCTTACAAAGATACTATAAAGACTAAATGACAGATGGGAAAGTGCTGTGGAAAGCATAAAGTCATGTGCAAATGTAAGTTTTTATTTATTTTTTCTTGTGATGAGATTCAGAGTAGATCCATTCAGAAGAGGACATGTCTCCACCATCTCATCACTTTCCACTGAAAGAGCCAGCCTCTGAGACCCCCACAGTCAGTAATTTTATAATTCCTTCCCATCATGCCCAGCACTTTTGATTTCTGCTCCCCAGGGAGAGATGTAAATGCTCACCAGAGAGGTCTCTAGGACTCCAGCCTACCTACAACAAAGGAAAGCAGTGATCACATCTAAGCTAATATGGGCTGACCAAGAACCAGTCCTGCCACATGATCTTTGTAGCTGCTAGGTTATTAATCTGATTTATTGGAGCAATTCCATAGACATGGTAGACTTGGATATGAAAAAGGCATTTAACACAGTCCTTCTTGATATCCTTGTGGACCAGATGTAAGGGATATGGGAAGATGAAGAGATATAAAAGATGAGATTGTGTTTTTGCTTTTTTGGAGGCAATTGGGGTTAAATGAGTTGTCCGGGGTCACAAAGGTAGCAACTGTCTGAAGTCGGATTTGAACTCAGGTCCTTCTAGACTCCAGAGCCAATGCTCCATCCACTGTGCCACATCACATTTCAAACTTATTGACTGAATAGACCCCAACAATGGCAAAGAATATTGACCTAGGATGAGATCTCTAGGTGGGCATCACAGGAGTGTCATTGGCTCTGTTCAATGCGATTTTATTTTCATTGACTTGAATGAAGGCACAGATAGCCTTCTTCTTAGATTTGTGATGGCATGAAGCCAGAAGGGACAGCCGGATGACAGAATTGTGATCCTCAAATATCTCAACAAGGTTAAAATGATGTTCTGAATTTAATAGAGGGAAATTCAACAGGGATAAATTTAAGTTGTATATATGGGTTGAAAAAATTTAACTGTACATACATAAAAGGGGAGAGATGTGGGTAGACAATTACAGTTCACGTAAAGAAAAAAAAAAGCCTACAATGAAGAGTACGATGTAGTAACTAAAAGGAAATTCAATCTTAGGATGCACTGAGAGGATTTCAATGTCCAGAGTGAAGACCACATCTGGCCCAGTATAAAACAGGACCAAGAAAATCAGGGGACCAAGGATGGATGACAGACAAGGTCTAGAGCACAGAGCATAACAGACCAAGGATGAGAGTGGGTAAAAAGTCTGGAGAGTCAAGGGAGCAGTAGGGAGATGGCAGGCACTGGGCTCTGGGCACCTGAGATCATGTATCCTGGACTTGCTTTAAGATCTGTATGCAAAGAAAAGATCATGATAAAGAAGAAAGAGCCCTAGGTTTAGAGAGCAATAACCATTAGCACATACAGCACTTTAAGGTTTGCAGGTGCCTACATCCATCATCTCCTTGATTTAGATCCAGAAGACTTGAGTTTGGGGAATCATTTGAGCCCCTCTGAGGGCAGTCTGTTTTATTCCTCCCAGGCCCCACTATTTCAGATCAGATCCAGCCAAGTCCCACGAAACTCCCCCACCACTTTATTGTCAGCTGCCTTGCTGAACTTTAGAATTATAATCAAATCAATACTGCCATTAATCCTGGAAAGGGTGTGTTAACCTACTTTCCTCTGATTCTAATCAGGATCCCTGCAACTTTCCAAATCAAAATCCCTCTCCCTGGCCCCCCACTTCCTTTTATATATCGTCTTCTCTTATTAGAATGTAAACTCCTTCAGGGTAGTGACTGTCCTTGCTTTTTAAAAAAAATGTGTATCCCCAGCACTTAGCACAGAGTTTGGCACATAGTAAGTACTTAATAAATGAAATAGATTTTTCCATTCATTCATTTGTTTGCTCTTTCATTCATTCCTACAGCCATCCATTCATTCATCTATAAGTTCAGGGCATGAGATGAGATGCTTTCTAATGGCCCCTTGAGCGCTAGATTCTGTTTCTACTCTTTTTCTCCATGAAACCTATGAAAAAGTCTTCTGGCTGAGTTCCCTCACCTCCCCCTCATCCCAGCTCAGACTGAAAGGAGTTAAGGAAAGGAAGGCAGGTTTCTCTGTGCAGGAAAGAGGAAAGCATTCAGGGAAAAAACAGGCTCAATGTTCACCACGAGTCTGCCTCCCCAGAGGGAAGAAGGATTGGATTTACAGAAATTACTCTCTGCTTTATAAGACCCAGCATGTATTATGCAGATAGGCTGTGGGCCTCCACAGAACCCCCCTTCACTTTCTCCCTCTCCAGCAGGTCTTTTCTTCTTAGGGCAGTTAAAATCCAGACCCTAGAGCAAAGCAATATTTTCATTCTATTAACTTAGAGGATATTGTCCAGTCCTTAACAGCATTAGGTTCATCATGGAGGAGGGAAGTAGTCTGTGATATTGGCCATTGCCAAGCCTCCATAGATCCCACATGGTGCACATGGCCTTGATGAGGTCTGTAATCTAGGACAGAGAGACAGGAGTACCAGTCTGTGCTTCCTAGCAGCCTTCCATTGGCTTTAGAATCACGGATGCTCCTCCTGGCTCCTTCTGAGACCAGAAAAAAGAGGAGGAAGGCTATTCATTCTGTGAGGATATGAAGGGGGCTGGTCAGCACAACTGTGCATCAATTGTGAAGAATGGGATATAGGGCAAGGGAACAACTTGTTACAAGGATCTTAAGATCCCACCACTCTAAGAGACCTCAGGGGGCATCCTTGGACTTCCCTATGGCTCTAATTAGGAGACCCAGAACTTTACAAACTAAAATACTCCTCCCTGGCCACCACCCCTCTTATCAGACTATTACCTCCTTCAAGATGGTGACTGGTACGGAGGGCAGTGTGGTACCTAGAAAGACCATGAGATTTAGAGTGAGGATTTGGGTTGATTTAAAAGCACAGCTAACTCTCAACCACTGGGAAGTGGGATGAGTCACTTCATTTCTCTAGGCCCTCATTTCCTCTCCCTGTAAAACGAGCATTGGATTAGATCAGATGATCTCTGGAAGCCTGGTGAAGCCTGTGGACCCCTTCTCAGAATAATGCATTTTTCTTTTAAAATAAATATGCATTTGTTTTAAATCTATAAAATGAAATACCCAGGATTACAAAAGAACCCAACAGCTATTGAAAATAAAGGTGTAATTTTTTTCCCATCCAAGTTCATGGATACTCTGGAATCTAGCTATGGACTGCTTGGAGGTCTGTGGACTACGAGGTCCCCCAAGGTCAAATGATCTCTGAGGTTCCTTCTAGCTCTAAATCATATGATTCTATGACTTTCACAATAGGGGTTTAGCTCTCCACCTAAGGAAGGAAGATAGTGAAAGGATGGGGGAGAAGAGAAAAGGAAAAACAGGATGGGGGAGGGGAGAGTGGAGAGAGAGGGAGGGAGGGAGGAAGGGAGAGAGACAGGAAGAGAGAAAAAGAAAGGGAGAAAAGAGAGGGGAGAAGGAGAGAGGGAAAGAGAGAGAAAGGGGGAGAGAGGAGGAAAGAAAGAGATGGAGAAGAAGAGAGGGGGAGGGAGGGAAAGACAGAGAGAGAGAGAGAGAGAGAGAGAGAGAGAGAGAGAGAGAAATGTATTAGGTCAGGAAAACAAGTTATAGAATAAAAACAGCATTGTAAAGTCAATCTCTGATAGACTTAAGAGCTCTGGCCAATACAGTAGCTAAGTATGGTTCCAAAGGCCTGGAGATGAACTCTGCTACTTGTTCTGGACAGAGAGGTGATAGACTCAGGGTGTAAAACAAGACATACATTTTTGGATATGGACAATGTGGGAATTTGTTTTGCTTGACTATGGATGTTTGTTACAAGGATTTTGTCTTTAAAATGAGAGGGAGTAGGGCAAGAGAAAAATAAATGCTTGATAACTGAGAAATAAAATATGAAGACAGACTTTTTAAATGTTATTGCCATTTCTAAAAGAAATAATATCTATAAGTAAATGCACAGAGGATAGTTATCAAGTCAGGTAGACAAGAAAGAATGTAGGACTTAGAGTCACAAGACTTGGGTTTGAATCCTAGATCTATTGCTTACTATTTGTGTAATCTAAGGCAGATCACTTCACTTTTCTGGGCCTCAGTTTTACTAATCTGTAAAATGAGGGGGTTTCATTTGATCTATGATCCTATGATTCTATATATGCTAGGGGAGTAGTAACTGTTCCCTAGTTTGATGGCTTTTTGTGTGAATCAACTGTGACTTGTGTTAGAGAAATGTTCAACTATATAACTGGAGAAACTGAGGCACAAAGCTTCTGCTGATGGTGCCCAGGGTCACTTTGTTAAAGGCGGAGTACAGCCAGGAGCTGAATCCAGCCAATCAATCAGTCATTCAGTCCGTCAATACACATTTCTTAAGCTCTTACTCTGTGCCAGATGCTGCTGTAGTAAAGTGCTGGGGATACAAAGAAAGGCCAAAAAAAAAAAATCCCTGCTCTCAGAGAATTCAGTCTAATGGGAGAGACAACCTACAAATAACAACATAAAAACAGGGTAAAGGCAAGATAAATTGAGTCTAGATTAAGGGAGATCAAGAATGATTCTTTTCAGGTGAGACGTTAGCTGAGACCTGAAGGAAACCAGGTAAGTCAGAAATAAGAGAGACCTAAGCATAGGGGACAGCCCATGAACACGCTGAGCTGGGAGGTGGTGTGTCCTATATGAGGAATAGCAAAGAGGCCAGCATTATTGGATCGAAAAGTTCATGGTGTGTATGGGAAAGGTGGTGAGGAGGTCAGGCCTTCTGACTGTCAGTTAGGCTCTCTTTACTGTACCGAAGTGCCTTGGTCACTCATGTAGCCTCCACCGAAAAAAGAAACCGATAGATTGCCCCCTCCCCTTCAAAATCACAGCTGGAAGAGAAAGAACAAGTAGTCATGGAGGCTGATTCTCAAAGGTCCAATATCATTACAGTAAAAGTCTCCTCACAACCACAAAATATCCCAGTCCCAGGCCAGTGATTCATTTGTTTTGAGCCACATTCCCTCTATACAGTATAAGTCTAATGTAACCCAAGGATCTGGCCAGCATCATACTTTTTTTTTTCTTTGTAACAGGATATGCTCCAGAGCCCATGGTTCACCATTGCTGCCTCCAAGCCTTGAAGGGTCAATGGAGTTCTGGTCCTTACAGACCTCTTTTATCTTTGTGTAGTGGGATGAATATGGGACTTAACAGTCAGAAGACCAGGGTTAGAGTCTCAGTTCTACTATTAACTAGCAGCCAGTCAACAAACATTTATTAAGCTATTACTATGTGCCAGATACTGTGCTAAAGTGCTGGGGATACCAAGAAAGGTTAAAAAAAAACTTCATTTCACTTCTCTGGAGCTCAGTTTCATTTGTCAAAATGGGTTGCATAAGCTCACGGGGTCACTGTAGAGATCAAATGTGATAATGGATATGAATAGCAAATGTGAATGTTGGCTGTTATTGCCACTGTCTTAATCTTCTTGAGGGCTTTAGTCAGTGTCTACCTGTCTGACTCATCTGGAATTTCTTCTCAAAGAGAAGTCAAGCGGGGGTCAAGCCCACAGGATCCCAGCCTCTTCCCAAGAGCATCAGGGGGTTTCTGAATGTTGGAAAGTTGGCAAAGTAATTAGACTCTGGTCATGACCTCATCATTAGACTGTTATTTAATGATGATACATACCTTTGAGGGAATGCTTAAGAATCCTAAAAACACCCACTCAGTTACATTTGTGATCCCTCCTTACACAATACCCGACACAATGGCTCTACTCATATTCTTAACCTAATTTTCTTTTATTTCTATTTCTATTTATTTTATTCTATTTATTTCTATTCATAGAATCTAATCTATTCTATTTATTTCTATTAATTGCATTGATAGCCAGATGTGGTACAGGGGAAAGAATCCCAGTTTTGGAGTCAGAAGATCTGAGTTTAAAATCTGACTTTGTTACTTAGTACCTGTGTGATCTTAGACAAGTCACTTAACATCTAGGTTTCTCATCTTCAAGATGAAGGAGTTGGAGTAGATGGCCTCTGAGGTCCCCTATAATTCTGGATCGTACAATCCTAGGACATAGAAGGACCTCAGTATTGGGGGGGCATGGGAGGGCTCTTCTGTGGAGGATTTGTGGACATAGACAAACATCACGCAGGCATGAGAAGACATGTGTGCATTACAGTGGACATCAAGGGATTGAGAGCCCATATGGTAGATATCACAGATCCATTTGGGGCATTGATGGATTACCAGAGTAGAAGCCAGAAGGAGCCTGGTCAGAGTTAACTCCTTGATACCCAGATTAAACTGAAGGATGAATCTTTTCATCACATGGATACTCTGTCCTGGCACTGAGGGTGGCTCCCTATACAATATTCTTGTTGCCAACCCATAGGGAAGCAAAGGCATAGGAAGGGCATATGATTTACCCAAAGTCTCTCAGTGAGTTAGTAGCAGAGATTGGATTAAAAAGTCCATTCTGTTCAAGCCTTCTTAGGCCCTTCCACTTACCCAGGCAGCCCAAGAAAAGAGACCGAAGTCTCCTCAGTTCCTAATTAAGGGGGATGTAATATCTCCACTGAAATTATGGGGTCAGATAGCAAGAGATTGGAAGCAGGCACCTTCTCCTTCATTCAGTCCTAGCCTAGGATCCCAGATAGCACTAGATTAAGTTTTGGGAAATCCCTGCCCTGTAGTGATGAAGTTCCTGTCCCTAAAATGTTTTTTTTTTCTCTTCCTCATCTTCTGTTCCCAGATTCTGCCCTCTGCTACATTCATTCTCTCCATCCCCCCTCCTCCTTTCCCATTTAGCTTCTTCCAGAAAAGGTACTCTGACCCAAATGATTCATCTCCTCCCCTTACCCCAAAACACCACGATTCTCACTGCATTCTAGCTAGTGCAGAAGGGGGGGGTGAGGGAGCATTGAATGGCACAAAGCCTTGTTTATGAGTTGCTGGCCACCATTACATTTCCAGCCTTTCCTCTGCTCCCACCAGTAAGGAGGATGACTGGAGCCTTCTGGAGCTATAGAACCTTCCCCTTCACCAGCAGAGGATAATCTCCTTTGCCTGAATAACCCAATCCTGAGGCCCCAGGGAGTAACACTCACTAGATGTTGTTGTGTTTTTTTTTCCATCTCTAGTTCTACAATTCAAGCTGATGTGAAGCAGATGTGAGTACAGCTGGTTCTTCAATTCCCTCACTTTACCTTTACTGTTTTCTACCCCATAAAACAGATTTGTGAGGTGGGGATGGGGCAAGACCTTGGCAGGAGGCTGGCTATGGGAAAAAGAATGGAAGAGAACAAGAACCCTACTTTGAGACCTGCCCCAGCAGAGATGATTTATCTAATACATCCCTGGTTCTTCTGACACACTTAGTCTAAACAGTGACATCAAAGTTTCAGCACAAAGACAAATGTAGCCAAGGCTGAGGATTCCTCTACCCGTGGCTGCTTTTACCTTTCTCTACTCCCATCTAGCTCTCTGACAAGTAATATTTCATTTATATATTTGAAGACCCAGAATGATGCCAGCACCCAATGAAGTAACGACCCCCCCCAATAAAAATTTCATTAATGTTTCCAGAATAACTTATTTCTGCTTCCAAGACTGTTTCTTAGACCTCCCTTCTCCTTCTTATGCACTCTTTAGCAGATAACCCATTACCCAATAGAGTTTTCTCTACATAGACCAAAACTTTTTCTACATAGACTGTCAGAGTTGGAAGGGATATTGGGGACCTTGGGGATCATAGAGTCATAGATGATACAGTCCCAGTTCCTCATTTTATAGTCGAGGAAACTGAGGCCCAGAGATTAAGTGATTTTCTCCAGGTTATATTATGTGTGTGTGTGTGTGTTTGTGATAGATAGTATAGGGATTTTAACTCGACTCTGATTTCAGCATTCCCATTTAAAGAAGACAAAACTGAGACCTGGAGAGAAGAGGCAATTTGCTCTGATCATAAAGAGAGTAAGAGCTGAGACTAAACAGAGCTCTCCCCACTTCAAGCCCAAGATTTAGTGGATTATAATGTGGGGGTTGGGAGGTGGGGGCTCTTTGAATAAAGGGTTAACAGAAAACATTGCCTGGGGAGATTGTTATCACTTGCTATTCTGAAAGGCTTTACACTTCGCAAAACACTTTTTCATCATTTATGACTCAATAGTTCTCTATACCAGCCCTTATGAGACAGGAAGACAAGAAATTTTTTAAAAAGGCTATTTTATAGAAGAGAAAATAGAGACCCAGAGAAAGTAAGTGACTTGGTCAAGGTCGCCCAGTCAATTAAGTTGCCTAGCTGGAGCAGTAACTCTTCTCTATCCCCAACCAGAGATGTTTTGGCACGCAAAGCCCCTCGGAAGCCGGGACAGGGAGTTTCCAAACTTACTCGTCTGGTTGAGACGCCTCTCCTCCTGAGGTCGGTTCATCAATGTACCAGTTCCCGTAGGAATAATCCTCAGACTCCCCGGAGCTCTGGTTTGCTGATGCCAAGGATGACATCTTCACAGGCGATTTCTCTTTTAACCCCAGACACAAAGTAAAAAAGCAAAAAGTTAAAAGAGATTTTGGAAAGAAAGCAAAACTCTCCTTGTTGTCTTTTTTTTTTTTTTTGAAGTATGCAGGCAAATAAAAAACAACAAAAACTCTCTTGTTTGTCAGAAGCCAGCGTCCGGAAAGCAGGGGTGCCCTCCGGGGGAGAGGTGGGAAGAATCTGCTCTCCAAGCCAGAGTGGGGAATAGCCCGGGTACAGGGGCCCCCATGGCGTATCTGCCCATCATTCTCTCCATGAGGATGACTTCCAAAGCGAGTCTGCCAGGCTTCCACAATTCTTGGAAACAAAACCCAGAGAACCCCTGTCCCATTACCCAAGCACGCACACCCACATACTCACCCACACCCCCAACCCCAGGGAGAAAGCCAGTTGGGACTGGAAGTGAAGTGATTACAATAACTTAAGGCGGGTTTAGAGTTGAGTCCAGCCTCTACCCTCCAAGCTCCCCCTCCTTCACCACCTCCCTGGGGGTGTGCAACCTAGACCTGCCCTGAGGCTGCCTTCCTTGTGCACCTCCGGCTTATTGTGAAAGACCCAGGAGAGGGGGCAGGAAAGGGAAATAGAGTTAAATCAGTGTCTGGGGTGAGAAGGGGAAGGGAGCAGGGCAGAAGGTCAACCATACCTAGGGGAACTTTAGGGGGCTAAAGTTATGAATTAGATGGTCCCACTTTCCCTTCTCTCTACAGTCAAGGTGAAATGGAAGACACAATCAATTGTAGTAGAAAAAAGAGGTGAATTTGAAACTGGAGTAGGTGAGATTCCCAGCCTGGAATGACATTCCTATTGTGCTGTCCTGGGCAAAACCATTTAAGTCTCAGACTCAGCTTCCAGCTCTGTAAGATGAAGGGATCAGAAAGATGATTGCCAAGATGCCTTTGAGAGGGAATTTGAAATTTTCATATTAATCAATATGATATGTGCAATGGATATAGTAATAGATTAGATTTTTCAGAATTGCCTTTTCCAGCTAGTAAGTCAGACTCACAATGCAGCTGGGACTGATCAATCAAACCTTGACAAGGCTCACAGTCACTGACATCCTTCTGCTTGCGTACCAAAAGTGAAGCGAATCAAAGATTGTAGAACCTGTTCCCAGCACAGAACTCTGTGACCCACCAAGTCACGACCCCCAAAGACTAGACTCCACAATTGTATTGTCTTCCATTTGTGGGTTTGTCGTGGAAAACCACTCTGGCCCTGGGAACAATTGTTTGTAATCTGCCTTCCCTCCTCCCTTTCCACTTGTGATTTATGTATATATCTCTGTCTTCACTTTCAGCAAGGTGGAATTCAGATCAGGAGAATTCCAGATTTGCAAAGCTGTTCCTTGTAATGAAACTAATTAATTAAATGGCTAGCTGGTTACTGGCACTTTGTCTTCGGCCTTCTCAGGCTTAGTAAAATCCTGTTAACACCTTCCAGGTCTAACTTTAAGATCTTATGATCCAAATGCTTTCAGGGATATATCATATTAATGCCAATGTTTTACCAGAAAAGAACACGGACACATCTGCACAACTGAGCCATAAACAAAACGGACATGCACACAGAGCTACACATATATTTGCACAAAGATAACTCCTACATGTTCACATACGAACATATCTACCCACATAAATCTCCACATACATGGAATGCACATACACAGTGCAAAATTACCTCGTTTTTGCTTTGCATGTACCATTTCTATACTTTTTGTATATACGTTTAAAATTACCTTATATGTATTTGTGTGTGTGTGTGTGTGTGTGTGTGTGTGTGTGTGTCCATGCTCTTTGAGGCGGGGATTTTTCATTTTTATCTCTGTATTCTCAGTGTCTGGTATTTACAAAATGCCTACTACGAGCCAGGCACAGGGCTAAGTGCTGGCATTTTTAGGAATGCTTTTCGATCGATTGATTAAAGTGCCCACAGGTGATATGCACACTAATGCTCAGACATGTGCCATCTGACTTTCCCAAGTCAGAAGAAAACTAGTCTGGATTGCAGGAAGGAATTAATAGGATTTTGCACTGGAAAGGCCCTTATGAAGTCATCTGGTTCAACCTTCTCAGTTGATAGATGAAGACTGAGGACGCTGAGTTGAGCAATGACTTGCCCAAGGTCTCAAGGATGGGAAGCAGCAGAGATAGGATTTTTACCCAAATTCTCAGACTCCAGATCCAAGGCTCTTACTATTAGACCACACGGCCTGGCATTCCAGACTCATTGTGAGACTGACTTTCGTCAGAAAAACAGGCACTCAGAGGGACTTTTCCGCCCTCTGGCTTGTCATTCGGCAGTGACCACTTTTACAACAATTAACTTAACGAGAAAGTACAAAGGCAAGAGAAGAAGTCAGAGAGGAGGAGGCCAGCTCCCCTGGGACCTTCTGATACCAGAAAACCAGTTAGTCGGATCTGGCCTTGTGAGCCCCCACTCTAAGAGTAGCCCAGAATCTCAAATACCTTTTTGTTTCTTCCACCAGCCTAAGATAAACTGACCTTCCCCCGCCCCTTTCCCCCAAGGCAGAAAACAGATTTAAATAAGAAGCAGACCCATAAGGCCTGCACTTGATGAGGAGCCGCCCAGAAAGGAAGAGCAAAGGAGGGAACTCTTTGTTCTTCCTTCCTCCCCTCCCCTTCCAAACCAGACTTTTAGTCCTTTGGTCTCTAGCCCTCCCATCCGAGTAAGCATCACCACCAAAAGGCACCAGCTGTGTGTGTTGCGGGATGGAGGGGGGCAGAGGGGAGACTTTGTAGAGAAGGGGGATGGAGGTATTAAGAAAAGGAGATGGGGAAAAGGAGGACCTAAGGGTAAGAAAGAGAAGACTGGCAAGAGAGAAAGAAGCTAATGAGGAAAGGAAAGTAGAGAGGAGTCAGGGACCAAAGATGGTGGCCTGAGAGAGGAGAAGAAAAGGAATCCAACTAAAACCTTATCCCAAAGCCAGTGAAAAACTGAGGAAGGCCAATAGGATTTAGGCAGAGAGCTAGAAGGGGCTCAGAGATTTTACATGACGGAAAAAGAGACTCCAGGAGAGCCAGTGACTTTCCTAGTATCACGCAGTTGCAGAGGATGGATCCATCCCCAGGCCCTAGGCCTCAGTATCCCCTCCTTCCACTGACCTTGGAGACTGAGGTAGAGATACTGTTTGAACTGGACTTTGGAGGAGGAGGGGGGCAGGAGGGAGGGAGCCCATTCTACACCTGGGGATCAATGTGGTGGACATTATGGAGACTGACATGCATCTCATTTCCACACTAGACTTTAAAGCCCTTGATGGCAGGGTATGGTTGGGTTTAGTATTAACTATAATACAAGTCAATCATTTATTAGGCATGTCTATATACAAGATATGTTGCAAGGTGACTGGGGACATGGAGATGAAATGAAAAACAGGCTCTGACCTCAGAGAGTTTATGCTCTATTACTGATAATAACCAGTAGGTATAGAGCACATTAAGTGTTAGAAAGCCCTTTACAAGGATTATTTCCTTTGAGGAATCACAATCCTTCTGTAACATAGGCAGTTCCAGCAGGTCTTCCTATTCCAGTTTTATGGATTAGAAACTGAAGTTGAATGTGATTAACTGATTGGGTCCATGGTCACACAGGAAGTGCTATGGTCAAGTCCTCAAGCAGGTATGTTGCAGGTAGAATTTGAACGCAGATCATTGGGAGTCCAAGTCCAGTCCTCCATCCACTAATACCAGGATGCTTGTCAATGTCCTATGAATTCCCTTCCAATGGAAAAGTCTATCAAGCCTATTTTCATCCACAGTATCCCAATGTCATGGGTGGTACCCGCCATCTTGCTGATCCTTCTCTCCTTAAAGGAAGGTTCTTGATCTCCTAATTTGGGCCACAAAGTCTCCCATATTTTCTTTGCCATCTCCCCAAGGAGAACAATTTCCTGGAGGTCCATTGGGTCTTTCCAGCTAGGTTTCACTGAATCATTTCCTCCCTGCCCCCAGTCACAGAAATACTACGCAGACACAAGTCAGCCAGTCCCAACGACAGGTCTGTCTAGAACAATCCTGATTAGGATGGGTGACTAAACTCATTTGTTCTCATCCAGCATCAATAATCCTCTTCTCTTGCTAGTGCCAAAGGGTGACCCATCAGTTCACCCACCGGGACAAACTCTTCTGCACCCCAGTGTCTTTCCCTCCCATCCTTTTATGCCTGGTGTATAACTACAGAACCAGAGTGTCTCACTTTGTCATTTCCCGGGGGAGTCATGACAAAACTGTACCATAGCCAAGCAGGACAAACTGTCCTCTGCATGCAAACCCCACCCTGCCACCTGATCCCCACTTTGCCCTGAATTCTGGGTTCTTCTTTATAGTTCTGGTCACATATGTTGTGGAGGGCTCTTCTTTTTATTCCCTGAGGTTCTCTGATTTAGCAATCCCAGCCTCTGCTGCATTCAGTTACCTCCAGGCTGGTTTCCACCAGCTTTCAGCAGGAAACCTCACCACTTCTGGACACTGTTCTTTCTCTATAGTATATTAATAGTATTGTGCAACAATAACACACCAACCTTCCTCTCCAGGGAAGGCCAGGGCTTTCTGTGACCCTATTATCCTTACTCTGGGAAAAGTCCAAACTACCTTTAGGGCCAGGGCCAATCTTAGAATAATTGTGGGTTTGATTGAGTTTATCCCAGTCCCCCATGCCCTCTTCCTCCCTCCAAGCATGAACGATCCCCTTATCCCCCTTTCCCAGATGTGTAGTCCCATTATCCAATGCTCCATGGGGTCTCCTTCCCTAGGTAGTTTCCCTTGCTCCACTCCCTATCCCTAACCCAAGTGTGCATTCTGTCACCTTGCTCAGCATTCACAAATATTAAGCACCTAATAAATGTTTGGTGAATTTAATTGAGTTCCATTTTCTTGGGGTCCTGTTTCCAATGAACTGCTCACTGGAATGAAATGCTCCAATAAGCTAATTCACTCAAAGGTGAATAATAGAGGCAGTATGAACTCTGACTGTAGAATCAAATGGCCTAGGTTCACAGTCCAAGCTGGGCCATTTACTAGCTGGGTCACCCTGGGCAAGACTTTAACCATGCCAACCTTCAGCTTCTTCATTGGCAAAATAGGGGTAAAAAGCTCTTGAAATATCTACCTCCCAGAAAAATCCCTTTGGAGTTCTTAGAGTCTAAACAAATCTCACTAACAATGGACAATGCCCCAGCACTTTGCCTTCCTCAGATCTCATTTGGAGCATTGCGTCTGATTCTAAGTATCATGGCTTAACGATGCTGATCAACTGGGGAGCAGTGAGGAGGCCAAACAAGATAGTGAAAAGTCTTGGGTCCCTATTAAATGAGAATCCATTCAAGCAACATATTTAACCTAGAGAAGAGAAGACTGGAGAGGGTGGAGGGCACACTAGCTGTCTCCAAGTATTTGAAGGACCATCAAGAAGAGGGATTAGACATACCTTGTTTGTCCCCAGAAGGGGGGGGGGCAGGAGCTACAGTGCAAAATTGTAAAGAAGGAAATATAAGCTTGATTTCAGGAAAAAAAACAACAACTCTTCTTAACAATTGCCTGCATCTAATGATGAAGATGGTTTCAGAAAAATTTGGGAAGAATTACACGAACTGATGCAAAGTGAAGTGAGCAGAACCAGGAGAACATTGTACACAGCAACAGCAACATTTTCTGATGATCAACTGTGAAAGAATTAGCTACTCTGATCAATTAGCTCAGTGACTAGCACATAGTAGGCACTTTATAAATACTGGTTGATGGATTGATTGATACAACGATCCATGACAATTCCACAGGACTCATGATAAACAATGTTAATCACCTCCAAAAAGTGAAGTAATGGACTCCAAGTGCAGATTAAAGAACATTTTTTTTTCTCTTTGCTATTTTTACTTATGCCCCTCCATCTCAACACACACAGCCCAAACTGGCTAATGTGGAAATATGTTCTGCATGACTTCCTATGTTTAATGGGTAGCGTATTTCTTGCCTTCTCGATGGGCGGGAAAGTGGTGAAAGGAAGGAGAGAATTTGGAACTAAAAATAATTTTTTTTTTTATAATTACATGTATCTTAAAGTGGAATAGATTGTCTCTAGGGGTTGCATACCCTTCCCGCCTTTTCAATTTTTTCAAGCAGATGCTGGACTGCCATTTGTTGGGTCATAGGAATTTCATAGGAATATCACAGGAAACATCATAGGAATTTCTGACATGTATGAGCCCGACTAGATAGATGGCCACTGAGGTCCCTTCCCACAGTCAAATTCCGGTTGTCTTCCCTGAGAACTGTTGACAGAGAATTGTTGATGTTGTTGTCGTTGTGGGTGGTGGTGGTGGTCCTTCATTTTCAAAGAGGATGAGGACATCTCAGGGTGATGTCTTGATTTGCACATGAATTGGATTTAAGAGAGGCTGAACTGCACAAAGCATTTTAATGAATAAGATCTGACAGCAGACAGCTATTACATGCCTCTTTAAGGTTTGTAAAGCACTTCACACCTAATTCATTTGGGAGATAATCCTGGGAAGTAGACACTACACGCACTTGGAATAAGAAAAGAACTGAGTCTCAGAGCCTTGAAGGGTTTTGAGAATCATTTCCTAGCTAGTAAGAATAAGAGACAGGATTCAAACTCAGCTATCTCCTGACTCCAAGTCTACAACTACATATTATTATATCACAGGAATGAAGTTAATAGGCTTGTGGGGATAATGTATTTATATCTACAGGAAAAACAACAGCAAAAGGCAACCATTGAGGCAACCTTAGTCCAGCCCCTTCATTTTAAATGTCTAGAAAGTTTAAATAACTCACCCAAGACCACCCAGGTAATAAGTGACAAATGCAGGAATGAATCCATCTCCTCTGGCTCCAAAGCCTGTACTTTTTCATATGATTTTCTAAATATATAGATTGGTGGTAGTGTCTCATAGCATCTGTGGTTTCTGTTTTTTCTTGCTAGAAAATTCCATGCTCCATAGTATATTGGTATTTATTTCATGGTAAATCAAGTCACTTGTGTCCCAGGAAAGGCTCAAAGGTCCTGTAACATACAAAAGGCCTAATTTTCAAAGCTTGCTTCGGGCACACATTCTTGCCTTGTCTAGACTGGGCATAGAATGACCTCACCCAGTTATGAGGAGGCCACCACCTCCAAAGGCAGTCCAGCTCATTTGAGGATTGCTTTGATTGTTAGAAAATGCATCCTTCTTTGAAGCCAAAACAGGCCTCTCCAAAACCTTCATCTGTAGCAGCTCACTCCACCTTCTGGGGTCAAGTAAAATGTGTTTCATCTCTCTTCCACATGGCAGCCTACCAAATGCTTGAAGAAGGCTAAGATGTCTGCCCTCTACATTCCCTGGCCAGGAGTTTGACCTTGATCACAGATGTGACCCTGGACTCCCTCTTCCTGGAAAGGCAGGTTCCTCACAAGGCCTTTGCCAAAATGCAATCACATTCCCCAGGAGGGGGAGAAAGAAAACGTTCATACACACACACACACATACATACCACACACACACACACACACACACACACACATCCCAGATTAGTTTATCAAATTAACTACTTGTCACCCTGGAAAGCAGAGTACAAGGCCCAGGGAACAAGGTCGATTGTTTACCATAGAAGGTGTTTGGCAGGTATTCACTCCCTACTAGGTGATGAGATCCTGGGGGTAAGATTTGTGTCTCATGTACCTCCGTGTCCTCACCCCCAAGCCCTGGCCCTGCCTGGAGAAGTCACGGAATAAATAGCTGCTGAAATGAATGGACAGGTAGGTTTTTCACTGATTTGTAAACAGATGTCATCTGGTCCAACCTATGCACAGACAATAATCTTGAACAAGCATCATCTTTTCTAGACTTTGTTGGAATGCTTTCACTCTCTGGATGCTTGCTCTGTTAGGGAGCAGACCCGCTTTTGGACAGCTTAATTTGTTGCCTGGTTTTTTTCCTTACAATGAGACTACACCTGGCTCTGACAACTACCATCCGCTGCTCTTCATTCTGTCCATTGGGACCAAGTAGAACTAGTTTGAGCTTTCTTCCATGTATTTGAAGACAACTAGAGTGTCCCCTAAATCTTCACTCTTCCCAAATAAACGTCCTCGATTCTTACTGAGATGAGAAGGAGGAAGGGAAAGTTCAGGAACGCTGGATACTGCTCAGGAAGGTCTCTGGGAGGTGGGCTGCTGCCGTACAGGTGCTCAAGGACTGGTGGAGGGCTAGTAGTACAGGTGAGGGGGTTAACTTACAGCTAACTTTCTTGATTGCCCAGTTATGCTTGGCGTTAGCAGCTAACACAGTGCTTGGCATGTAGTTGTTGTTCAGTTATTTCAAGTGTGTCTGACTCTTCATGACCCTATTTGGGGTTTTCTTAGCAGAGATACCAGAGTGGGTTTGCCATTTCCTTCTCCAGCTCATTTTTACAAATGAGGAAACTGAGGCAAACAGTGTTAAATAACTTGCCCAGGGTCACACAGCTAGTAAGTGTCTGAGACCAGATCTGAACTCAAGAAGATGAGTCTTTCTGACTTTAGGCCCAGTACTCTGCGCCACCTAGCTGTTCCCTGGCAAATAGTAGGTGCTCAATAAATGCTTGTTGATTGGTTGACATAATAATCAATAACACAACTCAGCCAATATATCTTAAGCAACCCCCTTCCCCACCCATTCGCCACCCCACCCCCACCGCACCACCATTGCCACCACCCCACCCACTGCCCCTTATACAAAACTGTCTGTACCTACTGGTCTTAGGAACCAAGGAGAATATAAAGCTTAGTTCAGACCCAAGCCCATCCTTCATGGAGCTGAAGGCAAATGGCAAATTTACATATCATTAGAATATGTTAAAATCATGGTCAATGCCTAGACAGGAAAAGACTGCCAATTGAGAGACTCAAAGGAGATTTCCCTGGGTGCTTAGTATTGAACTAAGTGCGCTTTAAAAGAGGGGCAGCAGTAAGGGGACAGGCTTCACATGTGACTCTGTGCTGGGCAGTTAGTTCTGTGGTGCCCTGGTCTCCCTCTCTGGTTACTTTAAAACAAGTAACAGGTACAATCGCAAGAAGCCCAGCTCTGGAAATCGAGGACCTGGGTTTGAATCAGGGTCTGCTAGGGCCAGCTCAAACACACCAGAGTGGATTGTTAAATTTTCAATGTGAACATTGACACCTCACAAATCTGGCCTCAACGGTAGGGTTTTGTTAATCGTTTAGTCTTAAGGAAATGAAAGAAAAAAACCTAATAACGAGGATTAAACTAAAAAGTGTGTCATGTGTACTTCTTATGCCTAGAGAACCAGTGATTAAATATTTACCAGCCCACCACTGGTTCAAATCCTACACCCCGTTCATACTACTGCGTAAACCTGTTAACAGGATTTTTATTGAGCCAGTCTCCATCTTGAGAAAGCTTGGAGCTACACAAAGCAGGCCTAGAATGGGAGTGCCAGTAATCGAGTAGTTTAATTAATCAGCTTCAGAGTGGAGACTGTTCTCTTAGCTGAGGTAAAAGCTTGGGTTATATACTTAAATCACAAGTGGGAAAGGAGGGGGGAAGGTGGATTGCAAACAATCCTTTGCAGGGCCAGAGTGGTTTCCCAGGACACACCCATGAATAGAAGACAATACAACAATTCTTGAGTCCTGTGGAAGCAACACTGCTCCAGTCCTTGGGGGTCATTATTTGGTGGGTCACAAGACCAGAGTTCTGTGACGGGACTATAGTCTTTGATTCGCTTCACTTCAGGTAAGCAAACATAAGGATGCCAGTAATTGCGAGCCTTGTCAAGGTCTGGTTGCTCAGTTCAAGCTGCATTGTGAGTTCTGACTCCCAAGCCAGAGAGGCAGCTCTTGAGAAAATGAAATTATTAGTATATCCATTATACATATCATATCGATTAATAGGAAAATTAATATGGAATTTTAACAATTAATTATTATATTATATAATATAATTATACTATAATTACTATGAAAATTATAAATTCTCTTCTCAAACCTTAGGAAATCATCTGATGCAAGCTAAGTGTTGTTGTAGATAGAAGACTGGATTTGGAGTCTTCCCGACTCAAGAAGTTCCCGCCTCAGACACTTACAAGCTGTGTGATTGTGGGCAAGCCACTTAACCTCACCGAGCCTCAGTTCCCCCATTTGTGAACTGGAGACAATAATATCTACCTCATAGGTTGTTCTGAGGATCCAGTGAGATACCATTTTTAAAGCATTCAGCCAATCTTACATCAAAGAATTATATAAATTCTAGCTAATATTTTCATTGAACTTCCTTGGGTCTCAGCTTCCTCATCTGCAAAGCAATGGGTTAAAGTATATGGCCTCTGAGGTCTCATCTAAATGCAATAGGTTAGAGCAGAGAGTAGGGTATAGGCTGGTGTGGTTCAGGAAGCCTTCCTGGAGGAGGTGATGGTTGAGTTAACCTTGAAGAATGAGTCAAATTTGTACAGGAAAAAAAAGTTCTAATGGGAGTAGGCACATGCCCAAAGACATAGGAGCAGCTGAGCGTGGAGAATGTGTCTGTGGTAATAGTGAAGAAGCCAGCTCCAGCTCTAACTTCCAAACGTGGCATCCCCTGCTTGTGCACCAAGCCTATCAGTCTTCAGGAGGGTGCCTAATACAGATTTCAGAGCTAGAAGGGACCTCAGTGACCATCTCTAGATCTTCATTTTACAGATGAGTAAACTGAGACCCAGCAAGGGAAAAGGGGAAATCTCCAGTGACATCGACCAGGCTAGCTCAACAGGACTCCTGAGCAGGCACAGGGTATATGGTCCCCACCCCAGCACTGTGTTCCTTGGCTGGAGCAAAGGGGGAATACCCCAAAATGTTCCTCCACCCTGGATGGAGAAAAGCTTTTGTCCTCTGGGCCCATCCTGGAACTTCCTTCCCTTCCCTGCTGGTCTGGGTTCTTCAGACCATAAAGGACCAGGGACAAGGCTTCCTCCTTCCCTCCCTCCTGCTGTTTTCTTTCCTGTTGATTAAACTCAAGGAATTTTAACCACTGGGAAAACAAGACCTGCCTTTCCCCCCTCAGCCCAATCTGCAAAATCCATTTTTATCAAAAGCCACAAAGGGCAAAGAAAAAAAATGGAGTAACTAAAAATAGGTCAGGGAGAGAAAAAGAGCCAGACAGGCATGCACAGTGCTTCTTGCAGCAAAGAAAAGCCTTCTGGACCCCAAAGGCAGGAGAGCCGCTTTCCCCTGGGCCCTGGTGTCACCTGCAGCACAAGTCAGCAAGATTAGGGTCTTGGCAGTCTCTAACCCAATATGGGCTAGTGCTCGTTGGTCACAGACCAACCCCTAACCCTGGCAGCAGAAGAAAGGTCAATCCATTCTCCATGACTACAACCACAGACCGATCCTGACTCTACAGACTGACCCCGAATTCCAGGCTCGAACTTCCCCTAACCCTAGTCACCGAGTGACCCCTGATCCTGTCCATCTGTTTTACATGTGACTACAGGCAGGAGGGCAGATGAACTAGAGCGTGGAGGTCTCAGGGCAGCTATGCCCTACTAGCCATCCATATCTGATATTCTTATCAGCTGCTTACCAGGACCCTCGCTCGATATAGACAAAGGAGAGCCTCATCCTCTTTCTCCACCAAGGGAAGTAAAGGAGTCACAGGAGGCCCAAAGTGCAGAATGAGGGGTGTTCTTGAGGACATTTGATCACAGACCCAGAAAGAAGAGGGCTTATTGTTTTATTCTACGTGGTTCCAAAGGGCAAAGCTCCAGAAGGAAAAATCAGTTGGGGAACATGGGAGTGGGAAGGGCCCTATAAAAGATTCAGAGGAAAAGGTTCCTGCTCGCTAGAACTTCCCACAAAGCAATAGGCTGCCTCCAAAGGTAGCGAGGCCCCCGTCCCTGAAGGCAATCACCTGTCATGGATGCTTGCATCAATCAGGTTGTTGGACTGAATATCTTTACAAGTCATTTGGAGCTTGGAGATCCTGAGATTTTACGGCACTAGCTATTTTCTTCCTTATAAGTGCAATGACTGAGGTGTAAATTAATATGGCAAAGGGTGAAATGAATTACTGCCTAGGGGCCTCATCGTACAACCTTTCAACAACAAGGCTTTCATTCCTCCAATAGCCATGGGCAAGAACCTTGGAGTCCTCGTCCTGGGGAATTCTACCTCCTCTGATCCATCTTGCATAGACTGGTGTCAAGTCAGATTCATCTCTAAACATTGCCTTAGTTGTGTTACTCCCTAGCTCAAAGACTTTCAATGGCTCCCTCTTTCCCAGTAGATCAAGTTTATAATCCTCAGCTTGATATTTAAGGCCATTCATAATTTAAGCCAACACGAACTGCCCCATGGCTCCCTAACATACAGCTTCTACTGCAGTTAGACAGGTCTCCTCACTATCCAAGCCTTCCTGGGTCTGTTTTCTCATCTCTAAAATGAGGGATTTGGATCCCTCCTTTCCATTCCATTTTGCTTGCTCCCATTTTCAGGCCCTGGTTCATAGGATACCTCCTGCCTTTAATGACACCATACCCCACCCCCACCCATGTACACCCATACCATACTTCCTGGATCAGCTCAAGCCCTACTGCTTCCAGTAAGCCTTGCCTTGTCTTCCCACCTCACTCTTTCTCTTCTGTATAAATGCCCCAGTTCCCTAATCCCTGAAATTTAATGATGAGGGAATTCTCCCACCATTGAGTGCCCCTTCCCCCTAGGGAACTCTGGGCCCACAGAGAAAACAGAGGGATCCTTGTCTCAGCCCAAATGGAAAGTGTCCCCCCAGCCATTTGCCTGAAACCAGATCCATTTCACCCTGGGTCTAACCTCTGAGGAGAAGCCGCTCCTCCAGCTCAGATCAAGGGAGGGCCCCCCTGGACGGGCTCCAGATTGATGGCCTCAATAAGCCCCCTTCCCCACTTCATTTGTCACCATCCATCACTCCTTGGGGGTGGAGAGGGAACCAGTTGCCATCTTACTCAGATGAATTTCGCAGAGGGGGTGGAGGGGAGGGCCTGGAGAGAGGGGAGCCTCAGCAGCCCAGTGGCATTTAATAAAGATGATAAACATCAGGATGCTCTAGGGCCTGTGGATTTTGAAGATTTAATTCCATTCAATTTGACTTTGGACTTGGGCTTCAGAATTGTGGCCTGGCCCTTTGGATATTAGAAGGTTGTAAAAAGATGACCTCTGAGGTCTCTTTCAGCTCTGAATCTATCCCCCAAAGATAAGAAGGCTGGAGGGCAGGCAGGTGTCTCCAGAAGGCCTCTCTGCCCTCCCCAGAACCCCCTTCCTCTTTCCCCAGGAGATTGGACTCCAACACAGGGCTGAGCATCCTGAAGCTCTGAACTCTGTTGGTCTCTCCCTGCTCAGGAAAAGGCCCACTGGGCAGAGTCTGCCGCTTCCCAATACACAACAGGCACCTTCAGGCACAGACTCCAGAAGGATGCTGCCCCCTCTCCCCATCCCACAAAAATGAGGTATACCATAAAGTAAGATCTAGCCATGAGTCCAAGAGCATCTCCTCTTCTACCCTTTCTCCCCAAACACAGAAAGTTCTCTTCTTCATCACTGAGGTGCAGGAAAAGACCAGTGGGTTGGCAGTCAGAAGATCTGAATTGGAATTCTGGCTTTGCCACTTAGTCCCAATTTGACTGACCTGGGATAAGTTATTTAACCTCTCTGGCCCTTGGTTCTCTCCTCTATAAAGAGAGGCAGGGTGGGGCAGGGGGTGGAGTAGAAGACATCTAGACTCTAAAACTCTGTCTGCCCATGGTAAATGCCTACCACATGTTGGACGCTGAGCTCCATGGCCAGAACAGCTCAGTATAGGCCTAGTCAGCCACCAGAACCTTGGCTTTCCTCAGAAGCAGACATAGTGGCAGGGAACAGAAATGCCCCTTCTATCCAAGACCTTGCCTGTCCTAGTGAGGCTGAGACCCCTTAATTTTTATTTATTTTTTGTGAGGCAATTGGAGTTAAGTAACTTCCCCAGAGTCACACAGCTAGACCCCTTTATTTTTGAAGAGATACATAGACAGACAGAAAGATAGATGGGTGGATAGACAGATGATAATGGATGATAGATAAAGGGAAGGAGGAAGAGAGGGAGGAACATTTACTAAATGTCTATTATGTGCCCTACACTAGGGATAGAAATTAAGGCAAGCCAGATAGTTCTCATTCCCAGTTCTTGAGGAATTGACATTCTAATGTAGAGAAGATGATATAGAAAGAGAAACTAGATGTAGGGAAGAGAGGAGAGGGGGAGGGGGATGCAGGAGGAGTGCCCTCAGCAAGTAGGGTGAGGAGCCAACTACAGAGTTGGAGGTGGGTTGGAGGTCAGAAGCAGAACCCTAGATTCCTTTGGGGAGGAGACGGCTGGGGAGCAGGGCCATGGCATCCAGGAGACTACAGGAAGGGCAGGAAGAAGAAGACTTTCGTTACCCAAGAAGAGTTCAAGCTTAGCCCATCTGGGGTGTCCCAAAAGACTTGGTGCAGGTTTAAGCTATTCAGTCTTAAAACTGCATAAAGACTTTGGAGGCAGCCTTTGGATGCTCCCTGGAAGATACCCCGTCATCTTCACTGAGGGGCAAGGGAGTCTCTGAGTTTCTTCAGATTTGAGTTGGTGGGGAGGAAGGGGGATAGGGCAGGTGACAAAAAGTGGAGAGGAGAGAGCAGATGTTGTGCGGAGATAAAGGGCAGGGGAAGGTGACACAGGGGAGCTATAGTAGAAGGAGCATTGAATTGAGAAGCCCTGGATTCAAATGTCTACTATGTTACCCTCTACCTGTGACATCTTGTTTGAATCTTCACTTTTCATCTTTAAAATGAGGGGATTCGAACTCATGAATTCTAAGGGTGCTTTGAGGTCTGGACCTCTAATGATCTCCCTTTTGCAGAGAAAGAAACAGAAGGTCAGGGTCACACAATGTCTTTGGGAAGGTAAAGCTTTACTCTGGGTTCAGAATTCTTTCCCCTTCACCACCTGCCTTGACTTCCCTGGGATGGGCTTTCATTTCTTCTTCTACAAAAATGAGAGGTCTGGGCTAGCTGAACTGTAAATACCCTTCTAGCTCTGACATGTTGTGCTTCTCTCTTTATCCCTTGCCAAGGACCAGGCCCATGGGCAGACTCCCCATCCACCCCACCTGGGAGGGGATCCTACTCCCTCTCCACCCACATTATTGACCTGTTTCCACATCTCCTCCTCCCCTCCCCCCAATCAGGTGATGGTTCCAGGCCACCCGAATCCCATCTCTCCCTCCCCCCTTTCCTGCTTGCCCCAGACACAGCGGTCTTTTCATCCGACCTGCGGGAGGTGTGGCCAGCCTCAAAGGCAGCACACAAGGCCCTTTGAGGAGGAGGTGGGGCCTGGGCAGCTGCCAGTCCCCCTGCTCTGGGGGGTATATGCTGGCCTGAGAGGAGCCGCCAGCTTCTAGCTGGCTCAGCATCAGGGAAAGTGGGGCAGGGAGGGAGCGGGGCACCTGCGGGGTCCAAGGGAAGACCCCAGCCATGGCTCTTGCTGAGGGTGGGAACTGGAGTCTAGAGGAGAAACATGTACAGTCACAGAATCAGGGAATGTCAGGGCTGGAAGAGATCAATCTCCTTTCTCATTTTACAAATGGGGAAACCAGGATACAGAAAGGTTGTTCAATCTGGATCAGGGAAGGACCCCAGAGGCCACGAGGTCTAGGGGTTAGTTCTTCATCGTTTTTGTGCCACAGATCCCTTTGGCACCTGATGAATCCTACAGACCCACTCCTCAGAATAACGTTTTCAAGTGTGCAAAATAAAGCACACAGGGATACAACGGAAACCAGTATATTTATACTGAAAATAGTTATCAAGATATTAAAAAAACAATGAATCTGATCCGGTCCAACATCTCCATTTTACAGATGAAGAAACAGGCTCATGGAAAGTAACCTGGCTTGCCTGAGAATACACATCTACCCACAGAATTATACAAGGGAGCCTTACCAGGAATTTCGGAGGCCATCTTACATATCCACACATATACATACATGTACATATGAATATATTACATATGCACATACAATATATACACACATATGTGCATGCATATATGTGTGTATACAATGTGTGCATATATATATAACATACACATATGTGTATACATATATAGGGTTAGGTATGTATGTGTATATGTCTATAGCTATATCTATATTTATCTATACACATATACATATATACACACATGTGCATATGCATATGTGTATATATAATGTGTTTATGTGTATACATGTATGTATATGTAAAATACACATATTATATATGCTTACATGGGGTTAGGCATGTATGTGTATATATTTATATCTACATCTATACACATATACATGTGTACACACATGTGTGTATGCATATGTGTATATATAACATGTGTGTGTATATCTGTATGTATATGTAAAGTACACATATTATATATACATATATGGGGTTAGGTATGTATGTGTATGTATCTATAGCTGTATCTGTATTTATCTATATGCACACACATATATACATATACACACATGTACACCTATGTGTGTGTGTGTGTGTGTGTGTGTGTGTGTGTATAACCCCAGCATTTTACAAGTGAGGAAACCAAAGCCCAGGGAGATCTGCCCTCAATTACACAGATTGACCGAAACAGAGGAAACTAGATGATGCTTTAGTGCACAGAGCACTGGTCTTGGAGTCAGGAAGATCCGAATTCAAATTCAGCCTTCAACACTTACTAGTTGTGTGACCCTGGGCAAGTCTTTTAACCTCTGTTTGTCTTAGTCCTCTAGAGAAGAAAATGGCAAACTACTCCAGTATCTTTGCCATAGACAGTATTGATGTGTTATGGTCCGAGGCAAAATTTGAACCTGGGTCCTCAGACCCCCCATTCAGTGTTATTTCCCATCTATCACATGCCTCTTCAACTGAGTTTGCTAAGACAGTTCACTTGGGACAACTGCAGGGAAACCCATCCCTAGATCTCCAAGCAGACAGTACCAGCCTTGCCCATAGGATGATAACAGGACCACTTCACAATGTGGTGCCAGGGACACTGGAAGACTCTGGAGCCCCTAAATGCTGACTCCAGGGTCTGAAAAACCCCTAGAGTTCAATAGAGCTTTGTTCCAGGAAATCTTGTGGGCTTTCTGGCCATGCTGGGAAGGGTTATCAGCTTAACTCTTTAGCAAAGGATTAGTTTATCAGATGCTAGCTGATTACAAGGCCCTGTGGTAATAGCCCAGTTCAGATCCTCCTTATTCCTGGAAACCTTCCCTTGAAGGTCCAGCCCTTCTCCTTATGCTGACTTTCTTCAGCCCTGACTACTTGTACCCCACACTGCCTGACATTAGTAAGGAGGCTCTCCCTCTAGCTTATTATTGCAATTGGGGGGAGGTGCAGACTATTTGCACAGGTTCCAAAGGGTTCTCCGTGGGTCTGGAACCCCTCTGGCTTCCTCACCTAGAGACCTGCTGTTACCTTTAGATGGTGGGTCTATACATCTAAAAGCTCGTGAGCTCATCACCAATGTGCTTTCCTTTACCAATCAGCCTTTAGAAACAATTAACTCAAAGCTAATTTACTACAGGCAGAAAAATCATTTACTACAGGTAGAAAAAAGGGGGCACGTTCTTGGAGAGAGAAGGCATAACCTGAGGAAGAGCTTGAGAGAGGGAAAGAGCAGATCATGTGTGTGTGGGGTGGGGGGAAGAATGTGTGTGGGAAACCTAGATTGTGTTCAAGAAGCTGGTGAATGAATGGATAAAAGCAGGAGAGGGAAGTCTGCACCAACGGTGCTAAGCTGAAGGTTTGAGGCTCTTGACCCAGAAGTTCTGCCCACAGAATGTGCAGAAGGAATGGCCCAGGCACAGGTAGACAGAAGGAATCCTGCGCCAAACAGGGCCCAGGAGGAAGGGACTAATAATGACAGTCAATGGCTCCCTCTAATGAGGGAAGCTGTCATATAGAGACCCCCCCCATGTGTATTGAGGAAGAGTGTTGTGATCCTGAAGCATCTATCTGAGATGGGATTGGGCCTCTTTCAAGACTCATCCAACCAACTGTGCTGATTCATGCACAAATGAGCACTACAGTCAGAGAACCCAAGAGTCAATCGACCAACGAGCAGTTATTAAGCACTTACTGTCTACCAGACACTGTGCTAGGTTCTGGGGCTGCAAATACAAGTGAAATAATCTCTGTTCATAAAACAGGTCTCTACTGACTCTGAAAACTCAGGTCATAAACTGAAGGCCAAGGGGACATAGGCCGAGTTGTAGTTCTATCTATGGAGCTGTAGAAAGTACACCAGAATGGGGCAGCTAGGTGGTGCAGAGCACCAGCCCTGGAGTCAGGAGGACCTGAGTTCAAATGTGACCTCAGACACTTGACACACTTACTGGCTGTGTGGCCTTGGGCAAATCACTTAAGCCCAATTGTCCTGCCCTTCCCCCTCCAAAAAAAAAAAAAAGAAAGAAAGAAAGTACACCAGATTTATAGTCAGAAGACCTGGCTTGATAACTTGCTACTCATTACCTGTGTAACCTTGGGAAGATCGCTTAATGTCTCTGAGCCTCAGTCTCCCCATATGTAAAATGACGGAGCTGGATGGTCTCTAGGGTGCTTCCCAACTCTAAATCCCATGACTATGGATCATAGATTTAGAGGTAGAAGGAAGCCTTAAGTGTTGTGTAGTCTGGTATATTTGTTTTACAGGTGCAAGAGGACTGAGGCCCAGAAGTCAGATGATTTGATCAAGGCCATCCAGGCAAAATCATGGACAAAGGGAGGATTTCCACTCAGGTGCTGGACTCCAGAGTCAATGCTTTTCTTCTTATCATGCCTGATTATGGGGAAGAGAGAAGGAATGTGTGGAATGAATAGCAAAGTCATTAAGTGACACTAAAAAGGATTTGGTTTTCTGGGCCATGGATTATGATCCCTGAACAAAGGACTTCTGGCAAAAGGGAAAATCCTGAGTAGAAGGTGAAGAATGCATTTGGCAGGACATTTGCTGGCCTAGTCAAGAATTGACATTGAAATCTGAAAGTGAAGGAGAGAAAAGCTCAGAGAGAATCGTGAGATAATTTATAGCTAGAAAGAATCTCCTCCATCATCTAGTCCAAAGTCTGCATTTTACAATTGGGAAAACTAAGGCCCAGAGAGTGGTCACACAGGTGGTGAGTGGCAGAGCTCAGATCTGCTCCTGACTCCAAATGCTTCACCATGAAGCCTCACAGGTAGGTTCTCTGGAGGGCCACAGGTCTGACATAGAGAAAAGGATCCAGGAATTCTCCAATGAAAATAATAGGAAAGAATGTTGGGAAAAATGCTTTGGCGTTTTGTTGTCTCCCTCTCTCTCAGTATTGCTGATGGGATTCATTTATAGGGTGGAATTTATGCCAAATGCCTTCTGTCTCTACCCTAAGATTCTAGGATACCCATGAGTAACTAAAAAGATTTGATTTATTATTATTTTTAACAATAGGAGGTATCACTAAGGCCTAGTAGAACAAGACCTATGCTTATATATGTCTACATGGGCATTTCCTTTTTTAATTGTGAATTTTAAAAACTCTGAACTATAAAATCTTCAGCATGTGGCAGAATGGATAGGGAACTGGATTTGGAGTCGAGAAAACTTGAGTTCAAATCCTGCCTCAGACATTTACCAGCTGTGTGACCTTGGCCAAGTCACTTAAAATCGCTTGACTTCAGTGTCCTCATTGGAAAACAGGTATAATAACAGCACCAATTTATTGTAGGAATTAATTAAGGTATTATATATATATATATAT
>CM053624.1:36074183-36128165 GCA_028646595.1 Phalanger gymnotis
AGATAGATAGATAGATAGATAGAAAGCTATAGATGACAGATTTGTAGGCGGCCATAGATTAGCTTGATTAGACATGGATAAAAATAGGTGTGTGTGTGTATATGAGTGTGTAAGAGAGAGAGGGAGAGAGGAAGAGAGGGACAGAGGGAGAGAGAGAGAGAGAGAGAGAGAGGGAGGGAGGAAGAGAGAGGGGGGGAGAGGGGAAGAGAGGGAGGGGGAGAGGGGGAGAGAGAGAAAGAGAGAGAGAGAGAGAGAGAGAGAGAGAGAGAGAGAGAGAGAGAGAGAGAGAGAGAGAGAGAATCCCGCAACTTGGAACTCTTAAGAGAAAAGGTCAGGATAGAAGGCTCAAAAGAATGAAATTCTGATTATGGCTAAATCCCATTGATGCAAATAATGAATCCCTCAAAGTGGTCACATTATTTGAATTCACAATGCATACTTCCATTGAACTAGAGCCAATTACCATATTTTCCATAATTATAACTTCAAATACTGAAAATTCAAATACATGTGACCCCTTTATGTGATTCATTACGCACAGAAATCAGGACCTCATTGGATACAGTTGGTATTTTGGAAAGTGCTGAATTTGGAGTTGAAGGACATAGATTCAATTCTTAGCCCTGACATTTACTACTTAAGTGACCTTGGGAAAGTAATTTCTCTTCCTTGGGCTTCAGTTTCCACATCTACAAAAAGAAGGGGTCAGACTATATGACCTCTAAGACTTTTTCCAGCTATAGATCTATGACCCTAAAAAGGAGGGAGACAACATCTGAAGGACACAATGTGGTCGCATAGGAAACTCTCCAATGACTTCAGATTTGTAAAAGATAAGAAGTGGCAAACAGGGGCATATAGCCGAGGCTTAATACAAGAGTGTTAATCTACTACCTTTTAATGTCAGAAAGAATGAAGTCTAAAAAGAGCTGAGGTGTGGGAAAAATGTTAAAGATGACCAAAATGACTTTTTAAAGATACACGCAGAAAAAGATGAAGAATTAAATTCAACAAGTTTTTATAATACACCTAATATTTACAAGGCACTGTGCTAGGTGATGGGAATACAAAGTCAAAAACGAATCAGTCCCTGTCCTCAAAGAGCTTATATTGTGCTGAGGCAGTACAGAGTTCTGGACTTGGAGTCACGAAGACCTGAGTTCAAATCCAACCTCAACCTCAGACACCTCCTAGCTGTGTGACCCTGGGCACATCACTTATCCTCAGTCTGCCTCAGTTTCCTCATCTATAAAATGGGTATCACAATAGCACCTACCTCACTGGATTATTGTAAGGATAAAATGAGGCAAATATATATGTATATAGTACTTAGCAAACATTTAAATGTGTTGCTGTTGTTATTAGTGGAGGGATACAATATAAACATAGATAAGTAAATAGAAATATGTGCCAGGTAATTTCAGTGATGGGGGAAGACTAACAGCTGGGATGGGTGGGTGGAATCAGGGGAGAACTTATGTAGGGGCTGGCATCTACCTGAGCTAAGCCTACCAAGAAAAGGAATTACTATCTGGGGTCAATGGAATGGTGTGATGTTTATAGATGACAGAGAAAAAGTAGGATACCTTCTCCACCAAGGAGAATGCCCTTCATGTGGGAAAGGAGAGAAGAGATTCCATAAAGAAGGACTTAAAGTCCAAGATAGGTGAAGAGCTAGTAAGAGAAGACCACCTCCCCAGGGCCAGGTTTTATGCACACACACACACACACACGCACACATATACATATGTGTGTATGTGAATATATATGAATGTGTATGTGTATGTATATATGTGTATATGTATACATGTGTATATATGTATATATACTTATGTATAATATATAATATTATATATAATATACTCATATATAAATATAAACTGCTGTGCCCAAGATGTGAGTGGCCCTATCAGGAACCTGGGGCCTCTGTTGTAGATACTTCCCTAGGGAAAAAAGAAAAGCTCAGCCAGGGTGTATCACTTCCACTGCAGGCGGGCCAGTATGTGGGTACCCTTGAATCTAAGATCGATAGTCATTGTTAACACTGGAACCAACAGTCCCCTTGCCAACCATTTTTGCAGCTCTGGATAGAGTCACAAGGGCATTGCTTCTCTCCAATCAGAACACAGACAAACATATTCTTTGGTGTGGGATTTAGCTACCTGACCCCCCTAAAGAGGCATCCACATTTTGCACTCACAAAAGGATGAGACAAGGAAGACCTCAAGGCTGCTGCTGTATGTTGTGACTGAGTAACCTCATGTATGTATCCATTCTTTGCTGCTGCAGAAGGCTGAGGGTCTGGTTTCTCTGACCAGCAGCCCCCTGCCGCCAGGCACCCCGTCTCATACTTTGTAAATAGTCCCTACCTGCAGCAGGTAGAATCACTTTCAGGTACATCTGTGGCTATTGAGCCTTTGGTCAAATCTTCCCTGCTTTCTGTGCTGATAAGCTACCTCACCTGCCCAGCTTTGACACAGTTAACCATTCCCAGTGACCTGTGAGAAATCATGGAGGATGAGAAAGATGCTAGGATACTGGGGAAGGCAAACACCCTGATTTTTATAAAGAGAGAGAAAGGTAGATTTCAAAAATTAGACATGAGTGAGTTTGGTGCCAATTCCTGGCAAAACTCTAGAACAGACTGTTGAGCAGAAGGCCTGTGAGCTCATTAAGAATAAAGTAGTGTTCATTAGGAGTCAGCATGGATTCACTAAGAAGCAAACATGATATACCTAATTCATTTCCTTTTCTGCCAATCACTGAACATGCAACTAATTCTTCAGGTCCCGCAGTTCTCAAAAACTTCCTAAGTCATAAAGAGGCTGTGCTTTATTTCCATGGAAGGAATATTTCTTACAGCAATAAAATCATACATCTTTATTACTGAAATGTCAATTCAGCAAAGAAACCAACAGTTTTCTCGTGACATCCTTAAGATAAAGGTGGAGAATTGTGGAGAACTGTCACATATGATAGTATAGATAGACGAACTTGTGGCTGGTTGAATAATTATACTCAGAGAGTTTTGATTTTAATGAATTGATTTCAACTATTTGAAAGACTGTTGTGTGGAACTTCCATTAACATCCTAATTTATTTCCTCACCCTGGATTAGAGGTAATCTTGGGCACTCAAGGTCTATGCCAGTGAAACACAAGCTCTGAAAGGTCCTACTAACCTGGAAAGCCTTTGAAGTTGGTATGGCAAATCATCAGAGCACCAGCCTTAACCAAGTTCAAAGTTGACCATCATAGAATGGTCCCTCAATTGACAATGTTGGTCACAGCAACTCAAGAAATTCTACAGAAGTGAGGAGAGGTTGAGTTCTGCATTGGTAGAAGGACTCCCCACAGTGACAAAATCAAAATTTTCTAAATACTGGCATACACCATGTGGGAGAGGGTTTAGGCTTCTTCCATGGGGCTACAGAGTTCAGAATCAGTGGGTAGAAGTTATAAAGAGATTGATTTTGGTTCAGTCTAAGCAAAAAAAAAGTTACACAAGGAGCTGATGAAAAATGAAATTGTCATACACTCTGACCCAGAGAGAAGCAAGTGGTGACTCACTGGATAGTGTTGGAAGGTCAGTGTTGGGCTAGGAAGACCCAAGTTCAAATAGAGCCTCAGATAATTCCTAGCTGTGTGAACTTGAGAGAGTCACTTAACCTCTGATTGCCTGACGAAAGGATCCATTGGATCCATGGAGAAGGAAATGGCAAACCACTTGTTTCTTTGTCAAGAAAACCCCAAGGACAGTTGGACAAAGAGTTGGACATGACTGATTGACTGAATGACAATTGACCCTCAGGTATCTCTTTAGGTTAGCCCCAAAAAAGATTTTTTTAAAAAAAGGGAAAAGGAACCATATGCATAAAAGTATTTATAGCAACTCCTTTTTGTAATGGCAACAAACTGGAAACTAAGGGGACAGCCATTAACTGGGGAACAGCAACCATATTATGGTACATTAATGCAATGGAATCTTACTGTACCATAAGAAGGATGAAGGACAGTTTCCGAGAACCCTGGGAAGACTTGTATGAACCTATGCAGAGTTAAGAGAGCAGAGCCAGGAGAATAATTTATACAATAACAACATTCCACAGACAAAGAATTTTGAAAGCCAAGAACTCTGATCAATGCAATGATCCATCACAATTCCTAAAGACTAATGAGGAAGCATGATATCTCTTGACAGAGGTATGATAGACCCAACATATAGAATGAGACATATATCTTTGAAAATGGCCAATTTGGGAATTAATTTTGCTTGACTCTACATATTTGTTACAAGGATTTTCTCCTTTTCTTTTTTTTTTAAAGGAGGATGGCAGGGAGAGGAAATAAATGTTTGTTAGTGGAATATTTTTTAAATGAATTGTTTACCCTTGTGAGGTATGGGATTCATTGGATGAGAGGTTCAATGCTGCCTTCGAGATTAGAGGACATGGGTCTGCACTCCACCTCTATCACTTGTTAATCTTGGACAAGGAATAAGCTCTTTCAGCTCAGGCTTCTTATCTATAGAATGAGGAGTTTTACTAGATAACCCGTATGATCCCTTTTAGCTCTGAACCTATGATCTATACCAGACTGAATGACTAGTATGTGGATTCCTGACTCCTGCTTCCTTAGAGGAGACCGGCAAGTTGGTCAAGATTACCTGAAAGATTCATTTCGGCACTCAGATTCTAAAATTCCATATGGGATATATCACATACGTGTAACACATACATACATATAGAAATAAACATACATATACATACATTTACACATTCATGCCATATACACATGTCCATAAGCACATATTTTGCTATCAGCAGGCAGGAGTGGGTTTGGGAGGGAGCAGTCAGCTCATATGTGAGGGAGTCAGTTCCAAAGTGATCGTGGCAAAAATGCTAAACAATGGTGGAGATAAGGAAAAGGCTACATCATCCAATTTCGCACAACACCAAGTCCCACAGAAGTTATGACTCCCTCAAGGTCACACAGAACCTACAGAAGAGCTGGGGATGGAACCTGATTCTTTGACTCCGAGGCTGATGTTCTTTCCATTAGAAACCACCAAAAAATATAACCCAACAAAGCCTCCAGACAGCCCCTGATACTACCATCACCCACCCACACCTACTTCCCTGTGCCGCATGGTAAGGGTCCTTGTAAGCCAGACGTAAAGGTGGGTCTAAGACATTGATTCATAGCTCGCTAGAGTTGGAAAAGATCTAGAGAGCCTGGAGTTCAACCCTATCGTTTTACAGAGAAGGAAATGTTCTGACTCCAAGTCATCTGAGTTCAAATCCTGAACTCTTTCCATTACACTTATCCTTAATGTTTCTCTTTATCCCTTTGTCTAGCTAGAATGCAGAAGCAGAATCTTTCTTCACTTTCTCCTCTTTTCTTTCCTTTTTCTCTCTCCTCTTTCTTTTCTATCTTCTCTCCTGTACTCTAGCCTCTTTTTAAATCTTTTTTTCTTTTCTCCTCTCTCTACCTCTTCTTTCTTTTTTACTCTCTCCCCTCTCTTTTTTCCATCTCTTCTTTTTTTGTCCTTTTTTCCAACTCTTTTGTCTCTTTTTTCTTTTCTCTTTTCTTTCTCCTCTCTTTTCTTTCTCTGGCCCTTTCCCTTCTAACTCTTCTCTCTTAATTCTCTCTTTTCTCTCTCTCTCCTCACTCTTTCTGCTTTTCCCTCATCCTCTCCCTTCCTCCTTTTTTATGTCTTTCATTCCTAATGCTGAAAAACTCTGCTGACACCAGCCCCAAATTCTCCACTACTCTCTGGGCTCCCTGTCCTTTTGGTCATCTTTACCCCAACCCAGTCAAACCAGGCCCTTGGACCCTAACTGCCCCACCCCCCCACCTGCCGAACACACACACACACACACACACACACACACATCCCTTCTGCCCCATCTCTTTTCTCTTTCCTCTTCCCCCTCCCTTTCCTTTCCCACCAAACCCACTGGAGCAGACTCTCTTACCTGGATTCACTTTTGCAGCAGGAGGCTCCCTGGACAGCAGAGGATCTCTTACGAAGTTCGATTCAGACTCAGCCCCCACCTATCTGTGACCCCCGCCTCCTCTTGCACCCTGTGGGATGCACTGGTGCTTCCAGTGGGAGGCCGGGGCTGGATTGCCCTCCCGCTGCAGCTGCTTCTGATCCCCGGGCCTCTGAACTCCCCCCAGAGCCTGCCTGGAGGCAACCATGCAAACTGAAAGGCAAAGTTCAGCTCTTCGGTGTTCCCCTCCCCACTGGCTACGTTACCCAGTCATTTCATCCCCTCCTTGCCTAAAGGGGCTTGGTTTGGAGCCAGGAAAGCCTCAGACGATTTCTGGACAGCTAGTAACATTCTCCTCGAGGGTTTGCCCAGCCATAGTTAGCCATAGCTCCAAGTTCTGCCGGCCCCTAATATCTGTTCTTCTGAAATCAACTCCCATCCCCCCACCAGTCCCTCCCCCTTGGGTAAAAGAGCTGCATCTTCAGCAAGAGGGGTTTGGGGAGAGAAGCTCAGGACTCCCTAAAAGTGATAAAAGCTTGATCCAAGACTTACTGAGCAGGCTGCTTGTTTCCTGGGAGAACAGGTGCCTATTTCTCCTGAAGGCTTTTTGTGAAGATTCAAATCCTTAAGGTCCCATCAACGGGTCCATCATTGATCCTCAGTTCCCTCCCTGCTGACCTTGATGCCCAGACCGCCCTTTGCCTTGTTCTCTCTCCTCTGATTTATATTCACTCTTATTCCCTGGTCCTGGACTCCACTGAAGAGAATTGATGCTCTAAAGTCATCATGGGGACATAGTCTTAACAGAGAAAAGCTGAGTGCAATTTCTCAATACAAGCGATGGTAGAGGGTAGGGAAAAAGGAAAAAACACAAGGCACTTCTACGTGGGCACTGGAAGAGAAGCATCCTTATTCCTTCCAGGACCCATTGCTTTCTCTTTCATTTTATTTTTAAAATCAATTAATTAATTATTTTAGTTTTACTTTTAGTTTACAACATTCAGTACCCCAAGTTTCCTCACTTTCAAATTTTCTCCCCGTCCCTCTTCTCCCTGCTCCCCACCCAAGATGGCATGCAGTTCAATATAGGTTCATATTTTCACATTAATCAAGTTGTAAAGAGGAACTATAACCGATGGAATGAACCACAAGAAAGAAGAAACAAAACAGAAACAAAAACAAAAACAAACAACAAAAAAAGAGCAAATAGTTTGCTTCAATCTGCATTCAGATTTCACAATTCTTTCTCTGGATGTGAATTGCTTTTTCCATTGAGTCTTTTGGAGTTGTCTTGGAACCTTGCGTTGCTGAGAAGAGGTAAGTCTATCAAATTTAGTGATCAGAGATCCCATGTGTCTGTATCACCTATAATGTTCTCCTGGTTCTGCTCCCCTCCCTCAGCATCAGGTCACGTAAGTCTTTCCAGGTTATTGTGAAGTCCGTCTGCTCCCCATTTCTTATCGCACAATAACATTCCATTGCATTCATATACCGCGACTTGTTTAGCCATTCCCCAGTTGATGGACATCTGCTTCATTTCCAATTCTTTGCCACCACAAAAAGAGCTGCTATAAATATTTTTTGAACACATGGGTCCTTTTCTTATTTGTATGATTTCTTTGGGATACAGCCCTAGAAGTGGTATTGCTGGATCAAAGGGTATGCACATTTTTATAGTCCTTTGGGCAAAGTTCCAAATTGCTCTCCAGAATGGTTCTATCAGTTCACAACTTCACCAACAATGCATTAGTGTTCCAATTTTCCCACATCCTCTCCAGCATTTATGATTTTCCTGTTTTGTCACGTTAGCCGATCTGACAGGAAAGATGTGGTACCTAAGAGTTGCTTTGATTTTCATTTCTCCAATAGTGATTTAGAGCATTTTTTCATATCCCTTTTATTGTTTAATTTAATTTTGTATCTTTAATAAACAAAATTTATTTTCTTTCCCTTTTTATTTTTACTCCCATTGGAAAAAAAAAACAAAAACAAAAGCCTCGTAATAAATATAGAGTCAAGCAAACCAAATTCCAATCTTGGTCATATAAAAAATATGTCTTAATTTGCACCTTGAATCCATCACCTCTCTGACAGGAAGTAGGCGATGTGCTTCCCCCTCAGTCCTCAGGAATTGTGTTTGGTCATGCTAATGATCAGAGTTCTTAAGTCATTTAAAGTTGTTTGATTCAGCAGTGTTGAGGTTATCCCATAAATCATTCTGTTCTGCTCATTTAAGTCTTCCCAGGTTTCTCTAAAACCATCTTTTATCATTTCTTACAGTATAATAGTATTCCATGTGTGGTAAGCTCTTGATAGAGCTCTGATCTTGAAATCAGGAAGACTCATCTTTGTGAGTTCAAATCCAGCCTCAAACACTTACTAGCTGTGTGACCCTGTGCAAGTCATTTAACCCCGCTTGCCTCAGTTTCCCCATCTGTAAAATGAGATGGAGAAGCAAAAGGCAAATCATTCCAGTATCTCTGCCAAAAAACCCTCAAATAACCTATACTTAAAGTGATTTTTATTTAATACAAATAAGGTGAATTGATGGTTAGAGTTGGAGGTGGATATAAGGTTAGGGTTAGAGTTTGCCCCTACCTACCCACTTCACTTAGCCTGTATAACAAAGGCATACACAAAATAATACCTTTACAAAGTCATAAAATGTACCAAAATGCAGACATTAAATATGGTACCATGATAATAAACAATTAAGAAATGAAAGATAATGCACAGTACTGTGAAATTAACATAGATGGGCAGCCTGTTGCCTCTTCTCCACCTACTACATCTAGCTTTTCTCAGTGATGCTTGGCTGAAATTTCTTCCATAATTCTTTACATAAAGTTGAATTTGAGTAATACAAATTTACATAAAGTGAAAAGTATGTGGCTTGAAAAAAAGAAAAAGAAAACCTCAAACAGAGTCACAAAGAGTCGGACATAGTTGAAATGACTGAATAACAAAAAGTATTCTTTAACATTCATCTGCCATATTTTGTTCAGGGCATTCCCTAACAGACAGGCACTTCATTAGCCTATAATTAATTCTTTGCCATTACAAAAAGAGTGTCTATAAATATTTTTGTGCATTTGGGGCCTTTTTCTCTTTTAAAAGAAATGTCTTTGTGATATAAGCCTGGTAGTAACATCAACAGGTCAATCGCCTTTCCTTTATAAGGGGCTTTGGTGAGGAGGACTTCCCCAGGGGCATTAGAATGAACCTGGGAGGAGAATCCTTCCTCTTGTTTCTGGGTTGGGCCTTCCACTGACAAGGTTCAGTGATTAGGAGCGAAGAGGGAAGGAAACATCTGAGCCTATCTCGTTGTCCCCAAGATAGGAGAGTGGGGAAATAGAAAGGTATAGCTCTGGCCCTGCCACTTACCTAGCCTGGTGACTCTGGGCAAGTCATTTAATTTGTATCTCTGTGTGCCTTAGTTTCCTTCTAAGTAAAATGAGTTTAAAAATACCTATACTACTGACCTCTCGAGGTTGTTTCAAGGTTGTTAAAAATGTTTGACGTGAATCTATAGGGCCTTGTTAGGGGCTAAAGGTCATCCAATATTTTTATTACTTACCTTATGCTTCCTCCCTGGGCCTCAACTTTTTCCTCTGTTAAATGAGAGGGTTGGACTCAGTAATCTCCAAGGACTCTTCTAGTTTTAAAATTCTTCATTCAAGAATTTTATGGGGTGTCTCAGAAAAGCAGCTGAGGAGGAGGGGCCCCTGAAACATAAAATTGTATGAAAGAAGAGAGGGGAATTCCAGGTCACAACTGCCTCCTCCACACATCCCAAGCAGATGCTAAAGTATGTTTGGATGGGGGCGGTATCTGGAGCAGAAGGAGACTCCCCCCACCCCAGTCATCCTAAGGAGAGGATAGAGGATTTAAAAGGTCCACTCTTCTTTTGTGGAAGCCAAAGGGATCTGGGAGAAACAGGCAGGTCAGACTAATTACAGGACAGAGGGCACCTTTGGACAAAGCCAGCAGCCACAGAATGGCTCTTTCCTTGGATAAAAGAAAATTGAACGGCCCCCATTGAAGACCTTTTAGACTCCAGGGAGTCCTGATGTCAAAACCCTTTCCTCCCCACTCTCATATTTCCTGGCCTGGCTTTGCTCAGGGCTCTTAAGCTTCATTCCAGCCCAGGAACAAGAGGCCTCTGGGGGCAGAGCTCTGCACCTGGGAGAAAGCCAGAGTAGGATTACTGATGCCCTGGTCAGAGACAAAGATGATTTAGCTTCCTCTCCCTCTCCCATTTTACCTTCTGACCGCTATCACACCTACTAGAAGTTCATGGTTTCATGGCAATCTTCTTCTTTGTTGTTGTTTGCTTCATATATTAAAGTGTATTTGTTGATGATTATTATGTTCATATTAATGGGTTTTTTTTCAAAGTCTGTGTTGGAGCTGTCCAAGGAACAGAGAAATTTGGGCTCCCAGCCCAGGGCACTAGATAGGCAATCAACAGCACTGACAAACTTCCCCCTTGTACACTGTGGGAAAAGATGAAGGAAGGGAAAGACTTTGTCCCAGTCTCTAATTAAGAGACATCCTGGTAGAGCAGAGAGTCAGGTGAAGCTTGGTTTCAAATTCTATCTCTGATAATGCACCAGCTGTGTGACCCTGGGCAAGTCACTTACCTGCCTCTGAGTCTTCATTTCTTCAATTCTAAAATGGGAATATTAACAACTGTAGGGTTGACATTTTAGTATCCCAGTGAGGATCAAATAAGAAAATGTATGTAAAGTGCTTTGAAGACCTTCAATCTCTATTTAAAGGTTAACTGCAATTATCAGAGTCCAGCTGAAGTGGGAGTGGGGCAGAGAGAGAGAAAAAGAAAGAGACAGAGAGAGAAAAAGAGACAGAGAGACAGAAAGACAGAGAGACAAAGAGAAAGACAGAGAGAGAGACAGAGACAGAGAACAAAGGAAGAAAGACAGAGAGACAAGGACAAAGACAGAGAGACAGAGAGAGACAGACAACAGAGACAGAAAGACAGAGAGAGAAAGACAGAGAGAGAGACAGAGAGAGAGAGGGAGGCAGGGAGGGGGAGAGAGAGAGAGAGAGAGAGAGAGAGAGAGAGAGAGAGAGAGAGAGAGAGAGAGAGAAAGAGAGAGAGGTTACAGCCTCATATATAAACAAAACTTTCATGAAGTAGCACAGATGAACAACAATGTGGGATGATGGATAAAGGGCTAGCCTTGGCATCAAGACAACCTGGGTTGGAGGCCTATGCACAGACTTATGTCCATATCCATAAAGCCACAGGTCTATCTTCCTGGAAAATGCAAGTGAGCAAAGCTCTCTGTCTTTTGGGAAGTTGAAGCAGATGAGTGATCAGAGTAAGGTGGCCCTAATCAAGGCAGGTTTCTGGGAGAAACAAGGTTTGATCCAAGTTTCTGAAGAAAAAAAAGTACTTTTGCCAGGCAGCATTCATTCTTCTAGCAAGTGATGGGCATACTTCTTCCCACAGGCTGCGGGACAGCTAGAACCCCAGAGAAAACATGGACAAAAGGAGAGAGCAGGGTCTGGGCTTCATCTCTTGCTATTTCTAGCCATGTCTATTACCTAGATCCCCTAGATCTCCCTAAGATCAAGGGCTGGAAGGGTCCTTAGAGAGCATGCATTTCAATGCCCTTATTTAACTCATGAGGAAATTAAGACTAAATGACTTGGCAAAGCTGGTAAGTGGAAAACACAGGATTTGAACTCAAGTCTCCAGGTTTTGAATACCCTTTAGTCATTTTACATTTCCAGCCTCACCTTCCTCATTTATAAAATGTGGGCAGCAATCCCAGACTGCCAATCTCATGAGGATATTTTTGGTAAGTGAATCTCTGACTACAACCTCCCCCTCAACTCACAGGTAGAGAAAACTACCTAAGACTCCAAAGGGAGGCTAATATGAAAGGCTTTGGGAATTTGACAGTGCCTCAAAAATGCCATGGATTGTTATCATTGCTATTATCTTCCTTAATTGAAGGCAGAGAACTCGATGTGCTAGGCTTGGAGTGAGGAAGTCCCGCTTCTGACACTCACTGTCTACTTGTGTGATCCTGGTTTGAGTCACTTAGCCCTACTGTGCTCCCTGCAATTGTCTCTAATTTAGGTACTAAGTCAGGGGCCAGGGGCCGGGAACCTGCGGCCTTATCGTAAGGCTGAAGGTTCTCCAGCCCTGTCTTTAGTCCTTCACAAGTTGTACTCTGCACTGGGGGGCGGGAGGCATCCCACCCCCTAAGCCAGGCTTTCTAAAAGATACCTAAGAAATCATCTAAGCCAAGAAAAAAAGCTGCAGCCCAGAGGGCCACCTAAAGTCCCTCAGGATAAGTTAGGGATGAGGCTGGAACCAGATCCCAGAGCCCTGACTTCTGCTAGTCCCTTCCTCAAAGCTTATGGTTCCTTTCTGGTTTCTTTCTTCTCCCACCTGCCCCTTTAAGGCAAGGGGCCCTTGGGTCTTTGATTCTCCATCTTCTCTCCTCCTCCCCTCCCCTTTTACAGAATTTGCAGAAATAGGCTGTGTATGCAGAAATAGGTTTTATCACTTAACCCTGACTCATTATTGCCGGAGCACCTCATGCTGGTCCTGAGCCCACCATCTCTGGAACACCTACCAGCAAACCCCTCCCCTTCCAACCCTCACATGGGCCTGGGCTCCTTCAGCCCCTCCCTAGGAGTCAAAAACTTTAGGAAGAATATCTCGTAGCCAAGCTCTGTGAACGATGGGGAGGGGGCAGTGTTAGCTGGAGCCAAGGACTGGGGGGAGGGGTATCTTGAGACAGGGGGAGGGGTAATATCCCCCAAACCCTCCTCTCCCTTTACTTATCTTCCAGCAAAACTGTAGTCATTGAATCACAGATTTTTGGACCTGGAAGAGAGATTCAATTAGAGATTGAATTCAGTCCAATCCAAAAAGCATGTATTAAACATCTCTCATTAAGTAACTCTCTGCAAGATGAGAAGCAACAAGGAATAGAAGGTAGCAGTCTGGCCATAGAAGTCAGAAAGACCTGAGTTCAAGTCCCACCTCTGACAGTATTGGCTATGTGACCTTGGGCAAATCACTTAACCTGTGGGTACTCTAGGAAGCTCATTTAACAGATGAGGAAACTGAGGCAAACAGGGTGAAGTGACTTGCCTAGAGTCACACAGCTAGTGAATGTCTGAGGCTGGATTTGAACTCAGGTCTTCCTAGCCCAAGCTGGCCAGCCCATGGCTCAGGACCCTAGGCTCAGTATTTTATGCACTATGGTACACCTAGCAGTCCCACCACCTAACTACCTCAGCAGAAAACAGGTGAGATCTGACTCCAAGGCCAGGGCTCTTTCCCCATTGCTATATGACCTCCATCCTTATGTACATTATAAAATATGCATAAAAGTAAACATTTTAAACGGATGAAATAAAGATGAAATGAATCTTTGATCCTAGAGTTAATAGAGAAACTCTGGAGTATATTTGAAGATTAGTTCTAACCAGTCACATTTCTTCAAATACACTCCAGAGGGTGAAAACAGAAAGAAGAGGTGGAAATCACAAAAAGGGAGGGTTAGATTCTCCTATACAAAGGGGCAGCTAGGCAGTACAGTGGATGAAGTGCTAGGCCTAGAAGCAAGAATAGTCCTCCTCCTGAGTTCAAATCTGACTTTAGACACTTCCTAGCTGTGTGACTCTGGACAAGTCACTTCACCCTGTTTGCCTCATCTCCCTCATCTGTAAAATGAGCTGGAGAAGGAAATGGAAAACCACTCCAATCTTTGCCAAGAGTACCACAAATGAGATCATGAAGAGTTGGATACATCTGAAAAATGGCTAAACAATATATAAAGAAAATTTCCAAAGAACTGAAGTTGTTCCAGAGTGAAGAGGGCAGCTTTCCAAGAGGGTTCCATCACTGGATGTCTGCAAACAAAGGCTTAATAAAGCCCTTTCCAAGTTCTGTGCATTGAGGGGGCTATAGAGGGGGTTCTTATATAAGTATGTGTTGGATTAGATGGTCTCTAAATTCTATTCTATTCTACTTCTGCTATTCTGATTAATGGATAATTCCATTCTATTGCTGGACACAACTCCAATTGTTAGAAAGTTCTTCCTTGATTTATATAAACCAATGCACAGTGAAGTAAGCAGAACCAGGAAAAAAGTATACACAATGACTACAACAATAGAGGGTGTCCCAAAAGTCCTTTAATAGATAAAACCTACAATAAAACTTTTGGGACACTTCATAAAAGTGAAAGGATCAAGAAATAATTAGAAAATGAATATTGTATAATTATAATGAAGCTTGGCCCTGAAAAACGAGGTATGAGAATACAGTTCTCTTATTTGCAGATGTGGGAGATTATGGATTTAGCTAAATATTTACAGAAGCTCTTTTTGTGGTGGCAAAAATTTGGAAATTGATGGCATTTTCATCAATTGGGCAATGGCTGATTAAGTTGTGGTATGTGATTGTGATAGAACTCTCCTATGCTGTGAAAAAAGATGAGGGGAATGGTTTCAGAAAGGAAAAAAAAGTATGGGTAGACCTATATGAACTGATGTTAAATGAAGTGAGCAGAACCTTGAGATCATTATGCACAGTAACAGCAATATTTTAATGATAATCAGTTGTAAAAGACTTAGCTACTCTGATTAATACAATAATCAAAGATAATTCTGAAGAACTTATGATGGAAAAAATGCTCTCCACTTCCAGAGAGAGAACTGATGAGCACTGATTGTAAATTGAATTATTATTTTCTGACTTTATTTTTCTTCCTTTTTTGCTATATGGCTAATATGGAAATATGTTTTGCCTGACTTTACACATATAACTGATGTCATGTTGCTTGCCTTCTCAGGGGGTGGGGTAGGGGCTGGAGAGAGGGAGAGAATTTGGAACTCAAAATTTAAAAATGCCAAAAATAATTAATAAGTTGTAAAATAAAGCAAAACATAAAAATAAAAAAAAACAAGAGGTTGGAGACTGGATTTTGGATATACTGTCTGACTTAGTTGATGTCTTTGTTATACTGAACTGATTTTTTTCTTCGTTTTTTTTTTTGTTCTATATTATAAGAGATGGCTCTCTGGTTATAAGGGAGAAAGGAGATATTAAGACAGTTATATAAAAATAAAATATATAAATTTTGAAAAAATAAAGTTCTTCTTTAGCTTGAGCTCTCCTGAGGTTATGACTTTTGGTATAATTTCATCCAACCTTGTCGTTTTACAGATAGAAAGACTGAGGCTTAGAGAAATGAAGTGTCTTGACCCATATCACACAGATGTGGGACTAGCATGCAGGATTTCTGACTGTTCTTCACCTTGGGGAAATGGAAGAGGGGACATACACTATCAGAAGAGAGAGCCATACAGTGCATATAGTGGAAACTGCGTTAAAGGCAACAGCCTATATAATGTCTCTATCCAGATATTCTTTGCTTTATGGAGTAGCTTTCCTCTCAACACAACAGATGCTTAATAAATGTTTGTTGAATTGGAATCAAGGCACTGCAGCCAAAATGGCTGGAAAGTGAATTCTATTTCCCTCTAGACTATCTTTATACAATCAGAGATTTACTTCCATGCCAGCAAAATACAAACTCTGACAGGTCCTGCTCAGCTGAAACATTCAAGCACAAGCGAGCAATAATCTTTGTCGTAAGGTTATTGGAAGATTGATTTAGAGCTAAGAAGAAGTTCAGAAGCTATCATGTCTAATGCTCTCATTTTACTGATGAAGAAACTGAGACCCAGAGGGGCTAAATGACTTGTCCAAAGCCACGTGGGGTCGGTGGGGGGGGGGCTTGAATTCTAGTCCTCTGGCTCCACAGCCTGGACTCTTCCTTCTTCACCAAAATGAGCTCTACTGAACTCCCTAGCTGAGATTCAGTCAAGTTAAGTGCTGAGAGGTTGGCTTCTAGAGAGACAACCAACAGGTTGTGATTGTTTGTGACCTCAGCAACTCACGAAGACTTTGAAGCACAGAGGGGTTGCAACCTGTATCAGTTGAAGGGTCCCCAAACTGATGATAACAGAGATATTTTGAGTACAGAAAAAATCTTCCCAAGGTTAGGTAGAGATGTTAACATTCTCCAATGGACTGTTGACTGTATTAGACAACATCTGGGTTGAGATAGTAGCCAGATCCATGGCTTGCAAGCCATTGAATAAAAGTAAAATATCCCTTTCCAGGTTCTGAAATCTATCTGTCCCTGAAATCCAGCCAGCAAGTAATGTATGAGATTATGTAAATTCAGGATGATGGTTCTAGAAAATGAATTTATTCCCTGTTGGAATGAAAACTTGGAATTTTACATCTTGAGCTGATTTAGGAAGACAATAACTCATATTTATTTAGAGTTTTAAGATTTAAGGGTGAAGATTACCCAGTGAAATAGGTAATCCAAGTATTATGCCCATTATACAGATGAGGAAGCTGAGACTCAAATGAGAAGTTCCTTACCCAAAGTCACACATCTAGTAAGGGTCAGAGTCATGGTCTGAACTCAAGCCTCTCCTGGTTCCGAAGCTAGGACTTATAAACCTATTGGACCTACTGTCTAAAAAAAACCCCTCTGACCTCTCTGGGGCTGTTTGTCTGTTAGCACGGCTTGGCATATCTTAGAATAAGCTAGTTAGACTCTTATGTTGCCTGTGAGGTTGTGTGTTTGGTTACCTGGTTTCTTCTCAAACAGAGATGAGGTGCTACAAAAAGAAGGCTAACACTCAGTTTTGAAGGAGGCCCCAAATCATGAGGGAGATGAGCTACATCTCCTTCAACTCCCCATCCACTTCCCCTGGGCCCCCGATCCTTCCTTGCAGTATACTTTGTCTCCATACCCCTTGGGAAGGGGCTAGACACGAAGCTTCCTGCTTTTGGGGTGACCTTAGCATGAAGGGGAGGACAGGTTTGGGGACCAGGCCAGAAAAGAATGGCAATGCATTCTGGTGCAAGATCAAGGGTAAATATGAATAGACAAGTAGATCAGGACTTTGGAAAAGCAAAACTGGAGGTGACTTCTAGGAATGAAATTGTCAGTTTTCTACCTACCTGCTGTGTTCTCAAAGACTTCCTGGGCTGGGCTTTTCTGGGTATGATGGTACAGAGCGGGATATAAGCCCTGAGTCCTTAAGACTCTGTCAAATTAGAGATTGAAAAGGGAGAAGAAGGCATTGAGATAGTGGTAGCGAATACCCGATTAAAGAAAGCAGGTTACTACAGGAACACTGCTTCAGTTAGATGATGGAAGTTTCATTCCTTGCTGCTGGCTCAGGGTTCCACAGACATCACTGATGGGGTGAGCGAGAGGGGGGAGGTGCTGAGGAAGCTTCCTCAAATACCTCTGTGTGTGGAGGGAAACAGAGAGGGGAAGCTCCTCACAGGAGAGGCCAGACCTTTTCCACAGTCCATCTCAAATACTCATTGTCTTGTTTCCATGACATTTTAATTGGGAAATTCACATTCCCTGGATCAACAAGTAAAAAATTGGGCATTGCTGTGTGCCCATACCTTTGCTGGGCACTGTGTGAAAGAAGCAATGATACATCTGACAACCTTAATAGTTCTATATTGTCAAAGGAAAGACTTGTCCTCTGAATATGTCCTGACCATTCCACCAATGTGCCCTGGTCATACGTGTTATCTATGTGTGCCCATAGAAGGGCACACATGTGTTTGCAACTTATGCCCACTCTTCTCACTGATGCCTTGTGCATTTGTAGAAGACAATACATCATGTTTTTGGGGGGAAATGTCCTATTGCTACTTTTCTTACTAATCTATTTCATTAAATGCCTTTGCTTTGAGCAAATCGTGTTCTCTCACTGACCAGAAAAAAATAAACACATTGGTGGTAGCTCTTATGGTTTTTAAATGGATGGAGACCCACAAGCATCCTGAAGCTAGGATAAATTGTCTGAAAGGACTTCCCTGCCTATGTATTTTTATTGCTAAATTTAATTTTTAATTTATGGAATAAAACAAGCATTTCCATAACATAATACAATAAAAATATGATTGCCCATGAAACTGCAAATCTACTAGGCACAACTTGCTATTCTTTTCAAATACGCAACAAAATTATCATGTAAATTTCTTTTTTTCTTCCCTTCCCCTCCCTGCCCTAGAGATAGCTACCATTAGACACAAATAGGTTTTTATATGTAAAATTATTCTATACATACTTCTATTTTTCAGTTCTTTCTCTGGATGCAGATAGTGTCTTTGTTCATATGTCCTTTATAGTTAATTTGACTACCTATGTTTTTACTCACCTCTCAGCTTTTGCTGCTTCACCTTCTTACAGATCTGTATACAGTCATCCTTCCTCATCCTAGTCATGCATCTTAATATGCTTTATATGCTTAATATGTTTGTCAATGTCCCTCCTAAAATGTTGTGCTGAGAGCTGAACACAATACTTTAGGTATAATCTGCACAAGACATTATATCATTATATCAAAGCATTATTTTCATTAATATCAACACTACGGGCTAGCCTAGATTAATGTTATTAATAGGTCCTTAAGTTAAATAATATTCCAATTCAATCTAATCTGATATGCAGTTATTAAGAGCCTCCTATATGCAAGACACTAAACTAGTCAGTGAGAATACAAAAATAAAATGGAGGCAAAAACCTTGGATAATTACCAATCGATTGCTGTAGATGTGGAGGGTCCCACAGTAGTAGAGGCATGATTTCCCCTGACCTCATAATTTCACTATATAATGTGCCTTATTACCAGTATATTCTAAATTTTTGCCCCTTCTTTCTGTTGATGCTGTGTGTGCTAGTTGGAAAATATGTTCCAGGTTCACTAGGGTAAGGTTTTGGAGGTACTGTTACTCTGTCCATCCTAATAATTGCCTTTGTTTTGGGCTAATTATGTCCACTGGCTGATTATGAAAATGGAATATACTGATGGGGGCTCATGAGATATAATTTTAGAAGTTTGGCCAAACAGAGTACCTTGAAAATGGAAGAATTATTGGGTCCCCTGAGGCCCCAACCTGCAAACCTATCATTGTTAAACTGGGGAGGTTACCCAGAGCTAGTACTACACATATTGAACAAATTGAGGGATAGAGACTGGACCTATGACTTCAGTGATACAGGAAATTACCAGATGAGGAATTCTTTCTACTAATGCCCAGTGGAACTGATCGCCATGACTTCAGGTGCCCTCCCTCTGTTGATTATCTCCAATTTATCCTATGCATACCTTGTTTGTACACAATTGGGTGTTATCTCCCTCAGCAGAGCTCCTTGACAGAAGGGACTTTCATTTGCCTTTTTTTGGTAACTCCAACATTTAGCACAGTTTCTGGAACACAGTAACAATCTAGTAGGAATTTATTGACTTGCTTACTGACTGATTTTTAGTTTTCTGGAATAGCCTAGAGAGTACTAGAAGTGGCTTGACCAGGGTCACACAGATCTTATGTACCAGAAGTGCGACTTAGGCCAAGGTTTTTCTGGCTCTGAGCTCAGCTCTCTCTCTATCCACTAGACAATGTTCTATATATAGACTATATTTATTGTATTATATATAATATGACTATATATAGACAATATATATTCTATATATTTATGTGTAGACAACATATACAAATACACACCCTTTCCAAAATGCCAGGTAATTTCCAAGGGGAATAGGTTCCGTGCCCTGGGGGATCAGCAAAGTCCTCATGTACAAGTTGGTGCTTGAATTAAGCTTTAAAAAAACTAGAGGGGTGGATGAGGTGTTCAGCATGTTCGGCACCTCTGGTGTGAGGGCTGCTGAGCCCTTCTCAGGGCTGCTCATCCACCTTTGCTGTCCACCTTTCACCCAGCTCTCATCTGTGGCTCCGAGAAGCTGTTGCAAGTAGAGTGGTCACACTTCAGTAAAACCATCTTGGCAGATGCACTAAACCAGACTGAGGACAACCGAGGGGCCTCAAATCCATTGGTGAGTCAGAGTGAAGACTCCCCCTGATGGAATAGCAGTTGAAAACAATTTGTTCCAACAGCCATGAGAGCAGCTGAAGTAGGCACTGTGGTGCGCTTAGAGCTCAGTCAGGCATTGAAAATGCATAGTTATCTGGGGAATGGACAGTTGTCCTGCCACTGGACTTCAATGACTCTGGAAAAGAGAAAGAGGCTGATGACTTCGTGCAACTCTGCCTCCTTTTAAGGTAAATCAAGAGTAAGTCAAGACATCACCCCATGACATCATTGGTCCTCTTTGAAAATGATCGATGAACAACAGCCATAAAAAACCTAGAGATTCTAAGAGGCAGAGGTGAGGGGAGAGCAGCCTCCCTTTTGTTGCCCTTGGGAGCAGCTAAACCCTGCCTCCACACAAGAGGGAGGTAACCCAGCCTGGACTCACATGGAAGGTAGATTGCCTTGTCCATCCTGGAGCCCAAAAGAGCTACTGTCTCTTCCAAAAGAGATCAAAGTGCTAGCCCTCTCCCTCCTAAAGTCATTCTGTAGAGATATGGAGAAAGTATGGAAGGGTTCCCCTCATATGTTATTTTCTTCCCCAGCCTCTCCGCTTCCTGGTGGTCCTGGCTCTGCTCTGTGTCTGTGATCTGCTCTTGGCCCTCAGCCCTCATTAGCATCCCCACCCCGCTCCATCTGCAGAAGCACTTATTAAATATCCCATTACTCATCTGGGTTTTTTAAAATCTTGCTTCATATATCAGCCATCCCTATGGCCTCTTCTTCATTTGACCACCATTGCTTTGGGGAGATGCACACAGATAGAATTGAAGAGTTTAGTAGGTGTGTCTGTGTGTGCATATATATGTGACTGTGGGCAGAGGGGATGGAAATTGTGTGTGTATTAAATGAATCTGTGTGTGTAGATTATGTATCTTTATTTCATTACATATTATTATAGTATATTTGTAGATAGTATATATTATATATTTGTATATAGTATATATAATGTACTACTACTAATATATTATTTTATATTATAAACTAATTATATTATATAATTATATATAATATGTAGTATATATTTGTATATGATATATAGAGTATATTGTATATAGCATATAGTTATATATGCTATATAGAGAGCATATATTTGTATATAGCATATACTATATCTAGTATATATAGGGCATATATATATTTCCGTATGGGTCTGCATGAATGAATATGTTTGTGTGTCACTATACCTATGTGTATAGATGGATGTGTATGGTTTGTGTGTGTTTGTGTGTGTATAAGTGTGACTATGTGCATACATACAGGGGGTACATGAGCACGTTGGTATGAATCTGAATGGCAGCATCTTACAGTGGAAAGAGCCCTGGATTTTGAGTCAGAAGCCCTGAGTTCAAATCTTGTTTTTGTCACTTACTACCTGGGACAACTTGGGCAAAGCTGATCTCCAGGTTTTAGTTTCCTTATCTATAAAATGCAGTATCTGAGGTAGGATTGGAACTCAGGTTCTCGTGACTCCAACTCCAATAGTCTGTCCACTATGCCACACTGAGAAAAGGAGGAAGATGGAAAAGAAGGTAAAACCAGTCTGGTGTCTCATCCCCTCTCTCTTTCCTCTTCAGGATGACAGGTTTCTTGGGATTGGGAAAACCAAACAAATTCCCCCCATCTCCCAAGGAGCCTATCAGATGGGGGAGGGGTGGCGAGGCAAAGAAAGACCTGAAGAAGGTGGGGTTTTAGTTGAGTTTTGAAGGAAGCCAGAGAAATTAGGAGGTGAAGGTGAGGAGAAAGAGCATGACAGACATGGAGGCCAGCCAGTGCAAAGGGGCAGAGATGGGGGGTTGTGTATGGGTGTAACAGCAAGCAGATAGCTATACTGACCGCATGAAGGGCAGTAAAATGTGAGAAAACTGGAAAATAGGGAGGGACCAGGTTATGCAGAGTTCTACATGCCTCTGGACTTTATAGTTGATCCTCGAAGTAATAGGGAGCCACAGTTTAAGAAGTATAATGATGACATGGGCAGTCCACTTAGGGAAAATCACTTTGGCAGCTGATTGGAGGATGTGTTGGAGCTGGGAGACATCAGAGGCAGGAAGAGAAACAAGAACGCTCTTGTAATAATCCAGGTGGGAGGTGATAAAGGCAGTGACTGTGTGTGCAGAGAGAAATGGAGGGAGTTAATGAAGGTTGTAGCTTTTGTTGTTGTCGTTTTAAGTCTTGTCTGGTTCTTCTTGACCCTATTTGGGTTTTTCTTGGCAAAGATAGTGGGATGGTTTGCCATTTCCTTTTCCAGCTCATTTTACAGATAAGGAAACTGAGTTAAACAGTGTTAGATGACTTGTCAAGGGTCACACAGCTAGTATGTGTCTGAGGCTGGATTTTAATTCAGGTCTTCCTGCCTCCAGAGCTGGCACTCTATCCACTGCAACACCTAGCTGCCCATATTACAAAATTAGTAACATTTAATAATGGATTGGCTATGTCGGGGTGAGTGAGGACTTGGGGATGATTCCAAGGTTGCAAACCTGGAGTGACTGAGAACATCATGGTAATAATGGGAAAGTCCAGAAGAGGAGAAGGTTTAGGGGAGGCACGGAGATAATGAAATCTGGTTTGAACACACTGAGTTTAGGATGTTTATAGGACATCTAGTTTATGATGTCCAACAGGCCATTGGGGATGCAGGCCTGGAGCTGGAGAGATATTAGGGCCTGACTATATATATATATGTGTGTGTGTGTGTGTGTGTGTGTGCGTGTGTGTGTGTGTGTATCTATATGTCTATATCTATATCTATATATATCTAGGAATCAAGCACATAGGGGTACTTGAACCTATCAGATCTGATGAGATCACCAAGCAAGAGATTATAGAGGGAAAAGGACCCAGGACAGAACCTTGGAGAATGCCCACAGTTAATGGGCATGACCTGGATGAAGATCCAGAAAAGCAGACTGAGAAGGACGAAGATGTTCTCCTCAGCCTACACACAGGGAGGGAAAGATTCTCCCCTAACTCCCTCCTCCCTGCCTTCTAGCCCAATCAGAATCAGGCCCACTGTGGCTGGACAATAGGAATTCAAATCTAAGAACTGTGTAATAGTTCCTCGCTTATCATAGAATCATTGTTATCATAACATGCAAACTACATCTGTAAAATGAACAGGTTGGACTCAGCATCTTTTTTTCTTCATAATATTTTATTTTTCCCCTATTACATGTAAAGACAATTTTAAACATTCATTTAAAAAATTTTCAAGTCCCAAATTTTCTCTCTTCCTCTCTCTCCTCTCCCCTCCCTGAAACAGCAAGCAATTTGATATAAGCCAATCAAGCAAAACGTATTACCAAATTAGTCATGTTGTAAAAGAAGACACAGACCCAAAGGAAACACACACACACACACACACACACACACACACACACACACAAATACAGAAAGTGAAAATTAGTTCTTTCTCTGAAGGTGGATGACATTTTTTATCTTGAGTCCTTTGGAACTGTCTTGGATCTTTGTATTGCTGAAAATAAGTCATTCACAGCTGATCATCATATAATATGGCTGTTACTACATACGATGTTCTGGTTCTGCTTACTTCACTTTGCATCTGTTCGAAGTTTTTTTTTTTTTCTGAAATCTGTTTGCTCATCTCTTATAGCACATTACAATCATGTACCACAACTTGTTCAGCCATTCCCCAATTGATGGGCATCCCTCGGACTCAGTATCTTAAGATGCTTTCTACATCAATGATGATCTTTAACAGCTATGTTCATGATATTATGGTAGCTGTTCTGTGGCAAGGCCAGACCTATAGTCTAATCACAACAAAGGACAGGGGTAGCCCTTCACTAAAGGGTGATACTGGCCAGCCTTGATGATAGGTGCATAAGAATGGTGGAGGCTGAGTTCAAGTTGGGAGATGAGAACACGGTGTCACTCTCTCTTGGCATTTGGGTGAACCTTTGTGGTTAGATTAGGGATATTTAAGACAAGATTTCCATGTTCCAAACTGAAATTAGTTCTGTGTTCCGCATTTTATTTTTTCCTCTGTCTTGTAATCACCTTCAAGTCCTTTTTGAAAAATTCAACCTTTGTTCCCAGTGAACTAAGAGGAAGAAGTTTGTCCTTTCTAAGACCTTGTTGTTGTTTGTCCTTCCTTCTCGAAGACGACCATGATGTCAGGAAGGTGATGCCAGTGAATTGGATTTAAATTAGGAAGGGCTGTCTCTGCTTTGGCCATCCTAAGATCTAGTGATTAGGGGAAATGGGTTCCTTGGAAGTCAAACAGAAACTGGTAGTAGCAGGGAAGGGGTCTGTTAGCCCAATAACATTTGGAGGAGCTTGTTAGAAAGCATAAAAAAATCTCCCAGGAGCTGGTCTAAGGTTCAGTTGCAAGTTTTCCCCTGACCCCATGTCTAAATGGAATGTTTCTTTAAGACAAGTCAATAAACATTTATTGAGCACCTACTATGTGCTAGGTGCTGGACCTCTACTCCTCTATAGCCCTACTCTTCTATACTCTGTGCCCACCTCAGCTCCCTGGTGCTTCTTCTCAGTGTAATCAGTCAATTATTCCCCCACACCCGTCAACTGCCTGGTAATGCCCAGCTCAACTTGCTCCCAGTGCCCAGGATCACATGGGCTTTGGCTGGTACAGCCCAAACATCCAAACCCCAGGCTTCTCCTGGCAGCAAACCCTGCAAGGGAATCCTGAGATGACCATGGGCAACAATTTGGGAGCTGCCAAAAATAAATGCTGGTTGAAAGCCTAATTGGGTGTAGAAAACCAAGCTTAGGAGAAACTGCAGAAAGGCATGGGAGGTTGATCTGTAGTAGGCATGGAATACTTGGCTGGTCAGCCAGTGGTGTCCACATCACCTGGTTGTGAAATATCTGAATACACCAATCAAGCAACCAGGAAACATTGATTAAGAACCTACTATGTGAAAGGCACTGTCTGGGGATACAAAAAGTGAAACAGTCCCTGTGCCCAAGGAGCTTGTATTCTACTAGAGGGAGAGGGGGATAGTAGAGATAGGAAAACACACAAAATATTTCTTTTTCAAATTCAAAATACATCTGTGTGACTTCTTCTGTCCCTCTCCACTTCCTTTTCTTTCCTCAACCCCATGGGTTGGAGCAGAGAGCAGCCCAATGGAGAAACCTGGGAAATACACCTCAGAAAAGTTCCAAGTCACTTTTCTGTTCTTCCTAGTTCCTGGCTGGAAGATAAGGCATCCTAGTCCTATACCTTAATTTGCTCATTTGGGGCTCTTTCTTCTCCCTCATATCTCATATAAAATTAATTGCCAAATCCTGGTCAATTATACCTTTACAATCCCACTGGTGCCCCATCCTTTTAGTCCAACCAAACACTGCTGCCTTCCACACATGTGCCAACTTCTCTTTCTACTCCTGCTCACACACTTTATGCCAGCTAATTCTCCTTCTGCCCCCCTCACCTAACACACTCAGCCATCCCCTTCCTCCATGCCTTTGCTAGAGCCATTTCCTGTATATAAAATGCCCTCTAGCCTTGTCTATTGAATTCCTACCTAAATCTTCAAGCCTAACTCTTCTAGGGAGACTTTCCTCATGTCTCCCGTCAGTAATGACCATTCTCTCATCAGACCACATACGTCATATTGTGTATTACAGTAATCCCTAATAGACAATAAGCTCCCTGGGGACAAGGTTTAGATGCCTACATAAATGTCATTATCTCCTAGTCCCTAGCATAGTACTTTGCTCACAAATACATAATAAATGTTGGTGGAATTGAACCAAACTGGAGTGAAACTAAATTGTGTTAAATCGAATTGAAGGAACCCAACTGAAATGCACTGAATTGGATTGAACTTGAATGAAATGAATCGAAAGCTTAACTGAACAAAATCGGGCTGAACTGAACTGAATTGGACTAAGGATGAAGAGAAATTAATTATGTGCCAGGCTGAACTGAGCTGAGACAAATGAAATTGGATGGAAATAAATGGAATTAATTTGCCCTGGAAAGAAAAGAGTTAAAATAAACAATTAACTTGAATTGAAATAAAATGAATTGAATGGATGGAATTACAACAAAGTGAATTGAATTGAAATTCATTGAATTGAAGTGAACTGACTAGTCTGGAATGGGCACGGGACAGCTGCCCCGGCCCAGATTGGCAGGGGCTGCTACCACTTGCCTCCTACCCGTAGCCTGGACTTAAGCTCCCTGGGGCTGAGGTTGGCTCAGTGCTCCCTTACTCGCTCTAGGTGACCTACCGGGAGGGTAATTACAGGGCATTAGGCTGATTGCCTTTTCCAAGCGCTCCAAATCGTCGCCCGAGCCTCGCAGCTCCACCGCTGAGTTCAGTTACTGAAGCTGGTACCTTAAGTTGGGGGAAACCCCCACCCTCCCAGTCCCTTTCCCTCTCCCTCGCTTACTCTCCTTCTCTCTCCCTCTCCCTTCCCCTCCTTCTGTCCCCTCTCTCCTTCTCCTCCTTCCCCCGCCCCTCTTCCTGCGTGATTCCGAGGCTGACAGTCTCCCTTGCTAAGCGATGAAAAATGTCTTGACAGAGCCTTTGTTGGTTTTCCATAAAAGAAAATCGTTTCTACAAAGAGAAAGCCTCAGGTAGCTTTTAACCAGCACTGGGGAAGCCTGGGGCAGAACGTGTTTGAGCTGGAGGCGGCTGTCACTGGGAGAGGGGAGGAGGGTGAGAATGAGAAATCTCCTCTCTTTCACCGTTTCTCCTTCCCTCCCTCCTCTTCTCCCTCCCTCCTTCCCTTTCTTCCTCCTTTCCCTCTTTTCTTCCTCCATTCTTTTCTTTCCTTCCCTCCCTCCTTTTCCCGTTTCTTCCCTCTCTCCCTCCTTTTCTCCTCTAATCCTTTCCTTTCCTTTTTTCTCCCTCCATTCCCTTCTTCTCTCCTTCCTTTCTCCCTGAGAGGCCCTCACTGCATTAGCTGATGGAAGTGGTTCCTGCCCGGGGCCTGATTGAGTTTGCTCAAGCAACGACCAGTGGGAGAGAGAACCTTTCTAAAGAGTAGGGGAAAAGGAAAAATCAATATTAATCAGGGGCGACTGGCATTATCATAAGAGAAATTTTAAGCAGCTGTTGGCCTGATGTGGGGGAGGGAAGGAGACTTAGCACATGTCATTTGTAACTTGCGATCTCTGAGGGAAGGGGAGGGGAAGCTAGAGGGGGAGGGGGAGCTGGTGCTGAGAGAAATTACGAGCCGCCTGGGGTCGTTCTTTTAAAAAAATAATATATCTATTGAACCTGCATTATTAACGCAAACCCTAGCATGGGGGTGGGGAGCCTCAGTCTCTAACTGGAGTTAAAAGAGAGATGAATATATTCATTCCACTCAGGGTAATTGAGTGAACAATTGGAGTGTTTCTACAGCCCATAAAACTGCCTGATTTGTGGAGAAGGAAACCATCAGCCAGATTTGATGGAGTAGGAATCAGCAGGAGGAGGGACCAAGCCAGGGGCTGGGGAAGCTAAGGCAACTGACTTGGAGCTAAGACTCCTGGCTTTGGTTCTTCACTAACCTTTCCTCTCTTTTATTATATCTTCTCTACTCTTCCCACCCACCCCCTCCCCAAAATCCTTTCTTGATTTATAGTTCACACTGCTAATTCTACAGATGAGGATACTGAGGCCAAAGGAAGTAGTGACTTGCAGTCATAGATAGGATTTAAACTCAAGTCTTTGGACTCCAGAAGCATTGTTCTATGGAGAGGAACCAGGCTTGGAACTCCAGAGGCATTATGTTCTATACGGAGGAACCAGGTGTTGAAATGTTTTGGCCACAGCAAGTCATGAAACAGTTATGGAGATTACAGGAGGGAGATTCGAATACATTGTGTTGTTAGCTAGGTTTCACTTCTCCAGCTTTCTTATATTAACTTATCTATTCACAGGTTTATATTAGAATATAATCTCCCTGAAAAAGGTATTTTCTCATTTTTCTCTTGGTATATCTGTGCCTAAAAGAGAGTCTTACTTGTTGGTTGGATTTCTCCACTAACACCTCTCCACACCAATATCTTAAGAGCTTGAAAGGACCTCATTTCTTTTTTTTTTTTTCCTTTTTGAGGGCAGAAGGCAGGGCAACTGGGGTTAAATGACTTGCCCAAGGTCACACAGTTAGTAAGCGTATCAAGTGTCTGAGGCTGGACTTGAACTTAGGTTCTCCTGACTCCTGGGCCAGTGCTCTACTCACTGTGCCACCTAGCTGCCCCCAACCCCCTCACTTCCTATGCAGAAACTGAAGCTCAGAAAAAGCAAAGAGGCTTGTCTGGGGTCACACAGGTAGTTAGGAGAGAAGTGGGATTTGAAACCAGGTCTTCTGACTGCAAATGTTTTCTATTTCACCACAGGGGCAGACCAATTTCTAGAATCACCACCCTTCACAAACTTTAAGAAGCTGCCATTCTCCCAGCTCCAAACACTGGGCATCTCTCTTGCCTTGTATAAAGACCCTGACTTCCTTCCTGTGCTCCCACTGCCCTTGAGGTGGCTTGGGGAAACTTGGAGGTTCTAGAAAATCTGTGAACTTATAAGTGGAGGAAGGGAAGCAATTTGAGCCGATCTCCCCAGATGTTAGTTTCCCCATCTGAGACATGAGCAGTAATCCCTTCTCTTCTAGAGATGTGGGAAAAATTAGCCCTGTTTTTATATTTTCCAGCTATTCGCAGGTTCTGGAGTCTGGAATAATAAGCCTGGAGGGGATCTGGGAGCTGTAGGCAAAGCAAGAGTGTCCAGAAGCTGATTTGTGAATAAGGACTCAGGGCCATCTGGAAACAGACTGCCAGCTCCCCAGGAGATGAGACAGGCTGAAAAATCACAGAAATCTATGTTCTTTTCCTCCCCCTATATAAATCATCAGTCATGTAAGGCATTTTAAGGTACTGTTTATGTATGGTACCTTGTACCGTATTATAAATGTCAGATATCATTGTTATTAAGTAGCAATGAAAATACTGGATATAATTCCATTGTGAATGAATCAATGGACAGGCATTTATTAAGAACTTACTCTGTGCTCTAAGAATCATTATTAAAATGAAAGAATATGGGATTTCATGTATTTTATCCACCTTACATGGCGGAAGTCACACCATTCTATCCCATCATGTGTTCCTGTAACCAGAACATTTAAACAAGTGCTAGCTAATGCTCTGGTGACAAGCCTGGTTTCTCCACCTAGAACACTGACTTTCAAGAAAGAGGATCTGAGTTCAAATCCTACCCTTGACTGTAAGTCGTTCTACCTTCTTGGGGCTCAGTCTCCTCATCTAAAAAAGAGGGGGTTGGATTAGATGGTCTCTGAGGTCCTTTCTGCTCCAAGACCTATGAGCTGATGAGCTGGAGCCTTTATGGCTGGGGGTCAGACCCGCCAAAGATCCCATTCCACTGCCATGCATGACCTTCTGCTCCAGGAGGAGGCATCTGAGAGGGGCTTCCCTGGATGGACCCTGACAGTGAACTGGATGAAGGCTCACTGAATAGTGAGGAGCTGAATAAACCATATTATAACCTATCATATGCTATGGTTATAGTGGCATAGTGGGCAGAGAGCTGGCCTTTGAGAGAGGCCTAAAACAGGTTGGCTGTGTGACTCTGGGCAAATTACTTAACCTCTTGGTCCTCATGGCTACTCTTTCTCACTATCAGAAGCAAAGTAGGTCCTCACCTTCCTTAGTAGAGGGATTTTTCTTATTTTAGAGTTCTTTATACCAACTAAATCACAGGTCCAATCCCTCCTCCTATGATAAACACAAGCTAATATAATTCCTAATGGATAATATGGTTAGCTTCAAGAAGAGCTGGGTTCAAATTCTGCTCCTAATGTATACTACTGAGAAACCAGGGACCAAGTACTTAACTTCTCAGTGCCCCTAGGCACTGTAAATTCTACATGTTACAGGACGTACAATCTGCATTCCTGCAGAGAATTTCCATGGGAAGGGTTCCTCAAACTGATGATATTTGCACATCTGGATCTGCCTCTGTATTGTGTGTGTGTGTGTCTGTGTGTGTGTGTGTGTATTTTTCTGTTTCTTTCTGTCTCTGTCTCTTTCTGTCTCTGTCTCTGTTTCTCTCTGTGTCTCTATCTCTGTCTGTCTCTCTGTCTATGTTTCTCTCTGTCTGTATGTGTCTCTGTGTCTCTCTCTTTCTATCTCTCTCTGTCTGTCTCTCTGTCTCTTTCTCTGTCTTTCTCTGTCTTACCCTCCCTTCCTTTCCCCCTTCCCCATACTCTGACTCTTCCTGGTTGTGTCTAGGTGAAAAACATTTAAGCTTCCCGATCCTCAGTTTGCTCAGACTAGATTCAGCCAATCAAAAATCCACCGGTAGAGAGTTCCAAGAGTCATCCAAATGCCAGACATTCTGCTAGGAGATAGGAAGCCAAAGATGAAGAAACAGTCCCTTCCCCCAAGGAGCTTACATTCCTATACATCCTCAGAAATAATAACACTCATTCTAACTACCTCAAAGAGCGGTTGTAAGAAAAGCCTTTTCATGGGATTATGAACTTAGGAACCATCTAGTCTAGTTCTGAATTTAAGGACCAGAGACATTAGCTGACTTACCCAATGTCTCCCAGACAACAGCGGCAGAGTCAAGATTTGAACCCAGGTTCTCTGACTCCCAATCCAGTTCTCTCTTATTGCTGCCAGTTGCTAATATATTATCATTCAGTATAACAGACTAGGTCCTATTTGCCTTATTGGGACATTTGAGAGCCACTGTCATGGGCACACAAAGCTCTAATCCTTTTTCTCAGGGAGCTGATCAATGTCACCCCACCAATTACCTGGTCAGAAGCTTCTCTATTCTAGTTCTCCTAAATGAAGACAGAGCAAACACTTTCTCTGTCAAACACAGGGTCCTTTCAAATCCACAGGATTGGTTCCAAGATCTAAGCATTTACCATCACTTTATTATTTTATCGGGTATTGTTGGTAGGAATTTTTAAAAGATCATTTGCCTGAAAAAAGAATGAAAACTGATTTTAAATTAATAAAAAAACCAAAAGCTAGAAAGCCACATTGCAAAGGGTCCCAGTGGGTTTTGGATCATCTCCATAAAGAAACCAGATTGTTTGAGCCATATTAGTGGGTAGCTAAGTGGGTCAGTGGATAGAGCACTGTGCCTGGAGTCAGGAAGACTACTCTTCCTGAGTTTAAATTTGGCTTCAGACACTTACTAACTGTGTGACCCTGGGCTAATCATTTAACCCTGTTGGCCTCAGTTTCCACATCTGTAAAAATGAGCTGGAGAAGGAAATGGCCAACTACTCCAAAATCTCTGCCAAGAAAATCCCAAATGGGGACATGGAGAGTTGGACAGTACCAGAAAATGACTCAACAAGAACAACAGTGGTAAGGAAGGAGGACTTCTGGGATATCCCAGACTTTTCCCCTTTGGACACACAGAAAGGGCTCTCTGGGGTAGAAGAACAGAGTTGGCATGACCTGGGTTAGGAACAGACCCTAAAAATTCCAGGGCCCTGAATCGATAGTTTCTATTTGGGGGAATAATTTCAATCCTGAACCCCAACTCTTGCCCTAGAAGTACTCCTAGAAATTGCCATCCCAAAGGTTTTCCTTCTAAATAATGATGACTAGGGAGAGGTCACTTCATGGTTGGATTTCTCCCCTAAAACTTTGTTTAAAATTACAGTCCAAAAAAAAGACACAAAACTCTACCCCAAGCAAAAATAAAAATCTACCCTATAACAATGTTTGGTGCTAAATGGGTGTGCCAATTTTGGAACTGGAAGTAAAATGAGGCAAAATGGAATTCTATACCCAGGAGGACTGGAGACAAAAAAAAGTGAGGCTTTTAATAGTACCATGATGTCATAGTCTTTGGAGCTGTCAGGGACCTTAAAGGTCATCAGAATAATCCAGTCTCATCATTATAGACATTAAGGCCGAAGCAAGTGAAGCATTTTGCTCATGGTCATACAATTAGTAAGAAGCAGAGCTCAAATTTGAACCCAGGTCTTCTAACACCAAATCTAAGCCAGGCTTTGTACTTAGACTTGACACTCTTTGTTTCTCTCCTAGTGCAGTTGACCTACATAGAACCATGTGTACTGGCTCCCCCCCCCCCGCCTCCCCCCTTAATTCAACAAACATTTACTGAGTGCCCACTGGGTTCAAAGCACCGCACTCTGGAGGCTACAGAGATGAATTAAAAGCAATCCCTGACCTCTGGGAGACCCCAGTATAGAAAGGGAGGTGAGGCTGGAGCACACATAATAATAGTACAAGGCAGAATGTTGAAAATGTCAGTGGAGGGGTGTGATCACAGAGGGTTTCAGAAGAGAAAGAAAACATCTCTGGCAGAGGATGGTCAAGAAAGTCTTAATGGAAGAAGTGATGTTTGAATTGGGTCTTGGAGGTTGGGTAAGAATCAGATAGGCAAAGATCAGGGAGGATTTCAGGTGGAGAGAATGATGTAGACAAAGGGAATTTCCAGGATGCTGTCAGGCAATGGTGAGAGCCACAGTTTGGCTCTAAAGAGAAAAAGGGAACCAGATGCCGGGAAAAGTAGCTTGGCACTCAGTCGTGGAGGGTCTTATGTGTCTAGTTAAGGAATCCATGTTGGGGTGTTGGTTTTTTTTTTCCGGCAAACAACAGGAAGACACAGAAGACTAATAATGAGCAGGGAGAGCGACGTGACCAGATCTGGACATTAGGAAGATTAACCCAGAAGGAAGGATTGTGGAGGAAACACAGAAGGGAGGATGGCCAGCTTCAGAGGCTGGCACAAGAGTCCGGACATGACACAAGGAGACCTTGGGCACTCCCCGTAGGAATTAAAATGGATCTCCTGCAATTGAAGTCCAGTCAATGACATCCATCTCATCCTCCCCTTTCCCCTTCCTTATGCTGCTTTCCCTCAGGGAAGAGAACAGGAGATCTACTCCTTCCCTCTGAGATGGGAAAGGATGGGGTGCGGGTCTCCTCCTTCCAAGGGGGGTGGGTCATAGTATGAAAGAAGATCCTAGTGAGAGCAATGCTGAGCCCAAAGAAATGAAATCACGATGACGATGATGAGGATGACAGCTAACATTTAAATAATGCTTTCTATGTGTTAAGTGCTTTACCATTAAGATCCCATTTGATCTCCCTCCCCCTCAAAAAAAAAACCCTTGGGAGACAGGTGCTATTATTACCATCTCCACTTTACAGATGAGGAAACTGAAGCAGACAAAGGTTAAGTGACTTGCCCAAGGTCACATTGACAGTAAATGCATGAGGCCGGATATAACCAGATCTTCCTGGCTCCATGTGCCTGGAGCTCCATCCTCTAATAACAGGCTGATGATAAGTCCACTGATAATGACAGAATTTCAAACACCATAGCAAGACAATGAAAGAACCAAACCCCGATCAGCATTTTGGTGTGTGTCAGGTGTTTGGAGGGGGTAGGGGTTGGGGAAGATTCTCATCACCCACCCCATCACACCCCATTGGCAGCTGTCTTCTCTGCTTAAGCATAAGGTCAACTCTGCCTAAAAGGGGTAGTGTCACGAAAAGAGCAGTGGTTTTAGGGTTCAAAGGCCCTAAGTTCAAATTCCGCCTCTGATGCATGCTACCCGTGTGACTTCGGGTACGTCATTTAACCTCTCCGGGCCCCACTTTCTTCGTCCATAAAATGAGAGGGATTGATCTAGATGCCTCTGCAGTCTCTTCCAGCTCTAAATCAGTGATGCTAATAGAGTGTCTGCCATGGGGATAGGAACACAGGAAAGACATTTCCTGAATGTCCTCAGCTTGTGAGAACATCTGAGCAGCATGATGTGAGAGAAATAGATGGAAACATTTTTTTAATAGAGGAGAAAATTGGCAGTCTCCTCTGGGAACCTGCTTTCCTCATGCTCTCTGAGGCACAAAAGCCCTGAAGTCCGGCCAGCCAACCTTTCCAAACAGGCAAGCCCATCTCCTGTTCGGAAATGTGTCATGGGAGTGGGCCTGGGGCCACAGAGACTCAGCGGGGAGCTTCAGCTGTTTCAGAGGTTAGGAGTTCAAATCTCAGCTTGGTCTCCCCCCAGCCCACTGGCAAGCTCTGCATCCAGATGGGAGCCAGAGAAAGGGGCTGAAATGAGATCTTACCTTGGAGGCTTCAACTAGGGGTGGGGCAGAGAGACGCCAGAGCGCTTCCTTGGGAAAAAAGAAATTGGGCCTGATGCTTCATTTACTCTTTGGTGGAGAACCATTAGTGCTATGATCTCATAAAAGTACTATCTATGTATTTCTCCAAATCCATGATTTATGTTTCAATGAGCAGGTTACTCCAGGCAAGAAATTAGGGTCATAGGATACTAGATGTTGAGATGTTAAAAGACCTTAAAACCATCAGATCCAACCTCATTATTTTATAGATGAGAAAGCTGGGGCACAGAATAGTTCAATGACTTGCGCAGGGTCACAGAGCTAGTAAAGTGCCTAAGGAAGAAGATGAGCCTAGGTCTTCATGACTCCAAGTTCAGGAACCTATCCACAAGCAATGATAGAAATAGACAATGGTCAACACCAAACCATTAGTCATAGGTGGAAGACTTCCCAGAAAGGGAAACACACCCTAAGAGATCTTTTGAATCACAAAGTGGAAAATTTTGATGGGCTTATTTAGATCAGACCCCTGGCTTATACAAATAGGGAAACCCAGGTTCAAAGGAAAGAAGAGACTTCCCTAAAATCAAATAGTAGGTTTCTGGCAAAGCTAAGACTAAGATCCATAAGTTTTTTTCACCCATTTCAAAGATTTGTAACTGTGTTCCTGGGAAATTTCATTTTGTTTTTGGAAAGGGCCTGTAATTTCATTGGTATAAGGAGCTCTCAGGGAGACACTCCCTCTACCAATACAGATCAGAATCTTCTCTACAACTTACAGTGCTTGGGGCATAGAGACATCAAGTGACTTCCCCAAGGTCACACAGCCAGTATGTGTCAGAAGTAGGACTTGAACCCACATCTTCCTGGCTCTGAGGCTGTCTCTCTATCCACTGTGCCATATTACCTTTCCTGAGGAATAGAATCTTGGACTATTAGATCTATAGATTCTTAGCATCATAGAGTCTCAGAGGTGGAAGATGCTTTAGAAGACTAATCCAACTTTTACTCAAGGTAGGAAAACCAGCATCCCTGAACAGAGGATATTCAATTTCTGCTTGGATACCTCCCATGACCACCATCTTGATACCTCACAAAGCTCATTGTTCTATTATTGGACAATTCTGAATGCTGGAATTCTTGTGACTCCTCCCAGCTCTCTTCTCCCCCCCTATCCCACCTCCATACTATTGGTCCTTATTTTGCTCTCTGGAGTCACAAATGATGGGTACTCCATCTTCCACAAAGCAAACTCTTAGCTAGATTAATGTATCACCACTTCTAGACATGGTTCCCAAGGCCTCTAGCATCTGGGGCAAACTTAACCCCAGTGATAGAACTTTATGGCATTCTTTCAGGTCATTGGTGTTCCCTTTAATGTTAGGATAACCTGAGAGAAAGAAGTCTGCAGTAGGTAGCATAGTGGGACGCCTGGACCACTTCTCAGGTCAGGGGTGGGAAGTGAGGAGTCAGCAAGGCTGGCTGGGAGCATGGAGCTACCCCTAGACAGTAACTTAGAGGTTACTTAATCTGACCCCTTCTTTTACTAAGGAGTAAACCTTAGCTCAGAGCAGTGAAGTGACCATAGGATCAGAGCCAAGAGTCAAATGTAAGCCCTCTGTCTGCAAGGTTACCCTGTTGCTTCCTACATTGATCATGAAATTCTACTCCAAAACATTAATTCCTCCCCTTTGCAAAATAAAGTCCACGTTCTTGATCCTGCATTTCAAGGTCTTTCACAATTTGGCCACAGCCTATCAGTTTTACCTGCCATTTACATGTTCTGTGTTTCAAACTAAATTATTAGCCATCCCCTTTTCATCCTGCCCTCTGTCATAATACAAACTGGCATTTATATAGTGCCTTGGTATCCTATACAAGGTACCTATGGCACTTGGGGTAGGTAGGTGGTGCAGTGGATGGAATGCTGGATTCGAGGGTCAGGAAGACTCATCTTTGTGAACTCAAACAGGACTTCAGGGAAATATCTGGGGAAAGGGAAGATGTAGGGCCCTCTTACTGAAGGCTCAGCCACCTCCCCATCACCACCCCCAACAGCCAACAACTTTCTCCTTCCAGAAAGCCAACGCATTCTCCTTTCCTTCTTTGAGCTGGAGTGTTGAAGAAGACATTGAAACTCCATATGGTGGTGATTCACTCCCACTTTTCTCTTCCAAATGGGTCTTGGCAAGCCTGGGCATTAGGTTTGAGGAGCTGAAATATTCAGTCCTACATCTCTTCTGCCATCTCTGATGAGGATAATGATCTCCAGAATGGAAAGGTCAGAACAAGCATAGACAAGAAGGAACGGAAGACCAGAATTGGTGAGAAGAGAGTAAAGAAGTACTGAGCTACCTTCCATAAGTTAATGTCACCAGATCCAGATGGGGGAACATCTCAGGCTCCTGAAAGAATTTACAGATAAGATTATTGAACTCCAGTTAGTGATCTGTAAGAAAGGACAGAGAAGTACCCTTAGATTGAACGTGGGCAAATATCAAAGCTATTTCCAAAAAAAGAGAGGAAGGGGATTCTGAAAATCTGGTGAGCTGAAATATCTCCTGGAAATATTCTAGAACAGAATATTTAGCAGATTGTCTATAAGCACTTAGGAAAGGAAGTGGTGATCACTAGGGGACAACATGGGTTTACTAAGACAAAATCCTGCCGGATTAATCTGATTTGCTTTTTTTTTGTCAGACCAGGAGAATGTTATAGAATAGCATATATAAACTTTGGCAAGATATTTGATAAATTCTCTCAGAACATATATACACACATATATATACATATAAAACACACACATATACATAGGTATACACACTATCTATCAAAATATATGTTTATATATACATCCATTCATATGTATGTATATATACACGACATTAGGATATACATGTATATCCATGTATGTATGTATGTATATGTATTTAATTTGTGTATAAGATGGAGAGATCTCTGTTGGACCATAGTTGTAGGAAGGTAGATTTATAACTTGTTGAAAGAACATACCAAAAGAAAATTGAGTAACGAATTAATCTAACCTTGGGTAGGAGTGGGGAGAGGTAGGAGTTAGGTCAGACAGAACTGTGACCTTTCCTGTTCTATGATTTATCAGCAGCTCTGATGAAGATGTGGAATGCATGCTTATCAAATTTTTATCTGACAAAAGCAGGGAGGGACATTGTTATTCAGTGACAAAACTGTGGTCCCAATTTTTTTAAATTTAATTTAACTCTTTTCATTTAACAAGCATTTTGTTCTCTCCCTCTCACTCATTAAAAAAGAAAAGAAAAAGAAAACTCTTGTTATAAGTATACAGTCATTCATCTCGGTAGTATAACTCTGTAATCCCTGTTACCAGGAAGGCTGGTGCTCGAGGACAGGGTTGTAGTTGGTAAATATTCCGCAACCGGCTTTCTGTAAATGTTCGCACTGAAAATTTAACAATTGGCTCTCTCAGGCGGGTCTGAGCTGTCTCCAACACATACTTGACCTTTAGAACCCAGAAATTCTGAATAACAGTGGCTCTGGTGTCTGCACTAAGTTTGTTTAATACGGTGAGCCCCCAGTATCAAGAGCACCATCGGATTGTCTAAGGTGAGGCCAACTGGCCCAGAGTGGAAATGGAGCTGGCTAAAAGCTCTTTCATTCATACTCATACACGTATACATATACATACATACATACATACGTGTGTGTGTGTGTGTGTGTGTGTGTGTGTGAGACTGGGCCTCCCTATTTCACTTGGGCTTGAAGTGCAGAGAAACTACTCATTGGCCCTATTCCACTCTGACTGGCATATACGTACATACATACATACATACACACACATGTGTATATATATATACACGTAGGCAACATACATATGTATATGCACATATAGATATATAGATATGCCACATGAGAAAGGGTTGGAAAAGACTGGGGAGAGAGCCATTTCATTGTCCCCAAATATTTGCAAGGTGACCATTTGAAGAGGAATTAGATTTATTCTATTTGGCCCAAGAAGGCAGAGTGACAGACTGAGCTCTAATCCCAACCACAGACTGAGCCCAGCCATATACTGACCTTTAACCTTGGCCACAGACTGACCCTGAACCTTGGCCAAAGACTGGATTCTAACTCCAGTCCAAACTGATTCCCTAACCTTACCCCCAGATTAATCCTCAACCCCGTCATAGACCATCCTTTAATCTACACATTAAGCTCTAACCTTAGGCCAAGATTGGGTCTTAAACCTACTTAGAGACTAACCCCTAACCATGGCCATGACTCATCAAGAAAGTAAATAATAAGGTTCCTAACTTTCGGATTTAACTCTTCCCCAAGCACTTTCCCACCAATTGACTCATCAGAGCTTACAAAAACCCTGAGAAGTCAGCATTGTTTGCATTTTTAAAGTGAGGAAACAGAAACCGACAAGACTCGCCCTAGGTCACACCACAGGATAGGGCCAGCAAGGGCTAAGACTCGGTTTTCTTGGCTGTCCTTTTGGCTGTCTAGGTTGACTTGTAAACTGCTGTCTGTTTAATGTTCTTACATAGGCCCCTTCCTTTCCGCACAGCCTCATAGATTCTGAGCTAGAAGAGACCTAGTCCAACCCCCTCATTTTACAAATGAGGAAACTGAGACTCAGAAACCCCAGGAATAAGCAGCAGAAGGGGGATTTGAACCCAAGACCTCTGCCTCCTAATCCAGCATTCTTTCCCCTATACTACTGCCTCTCACACTGTAAAAGCAGATGTCATATCTTTGCAGGAATCGGTAATGAATTCTGGAACTCGTGGGGACTGAGTCCGTGAAATTGAGCTGACATTGAAATGAGAAGCAAGGACCCAGGCACTGAATCTCAGATGGGGCCCTGGGCTTGGGTCCCAGCCTAGAGGGAGAGAGCATAACCTTCACTGGCTCAGTGTCCTTGTGTTCCACATGTCCCCCACTCCTTCCTCTCCTCCGTTCTCCCTCCTCTCCCCTCCCCCCCACGCCACCCCCCCAGCCCAATCCTCCCACCAGCCCAGCCAGGGAATGGGCTTGGGGAGGGGCCAGTTCCAATTAACTAACACGTGTGGCCTCATGGGAAGCACAAGGGGCCCCTCCTGACACTGTCAATGAATCCTCACCTACCACACTAGATGAATCCAGATCCAGACTAGTTTTTGCCAGATCAGAAGGAGAAACAATTCACCTTCAGCTTTTCATTAATGATCCCTAGTCCACATCTCGCTAGAGGGCCGTCCCTCTTTCTGCCAACCTCCTAGGATGGATGGGCTATCACCCTGGGGGTCCTCCTCCCCCCCCTGGGGATGAGTATGTTTCTCATTAGCAGTGAGGTCAGAGGGCTTGGGAGACCAAGAAGTCAGAGGCAAAAAAAAAATACATTAAAATTACAAATGATCTCTCCTTGCATTTGATTCTTTCTTCTTCACTTTTAAAAATTTGAGAGCCAGGGGATACAATGAAATGGGTGCTTACTAGTCCTGGAGTCAGAAGACCTGAGTTTGAATTCTGACTCTAAGAACAACTGGATAACCCTGGACAAGTAACACAAGCTTTCTCTGTCTCAGTTTAGCACGTGCAGTGGAAAGTACACCATATTTAGAGGCAAAGGAGTTGGGTTTGAATTCTGCCTTGATCACTTGCTACTTGTGTGAGCTCTGTTGTTCTGTCGTTTCAGTTGTGTCTTTTCCTTCGTGACCCCTTTTGGGGTTTTCTTGGCTAAGATACTGGAGTGGTTTGCCATTTCCTTCTCCGGCCCATTTCACAGATGAGGAAACTGAAACAAACAGGGTGAAGTGACTTGCCTAGGGTCACACAGCTAGTAAGTATTTGCTGGATTTGAACTTGTGTGATTTAGGTCAAATCATTTAGCCTCTCTTCCCCTTTAGGAGTTGGGCTCTTTGGGCTCTATGGTCCTTTCAAGCCCAAATCTATAATCCTATGGTTCTATGATCTGAGAAATGGGGTAAAAAGGCTCACTACCTCACAAGGAGTTGGTGGAAAACACATTCTAAAACTTAAATCTCTTGTTCAGTTCTGGCCACCATATTGTAAGAGGGGCATTGGCAAACCCGACCACTTTGAGGGGAAAGCAGCCAAGAAAGTTAGAGGTCTGGAATACTGAGTCAAGGCAGAGGGGATGGGGAATGCTTAGCCTGTAGAAAAGACATAAAGGGCACATGACAAATATATTGAGCGCCACCCTGAAGAATTCAATTCAATTCAATAGGTGCTCAGGATAGAGCAATGGACTTGTGATCAAGAACACCGGGGTTCAAATTCCACCTCAGACACTGGCTAGCTGTTAGATTCTGGGCAAGTCCCTTCATTTTTCTGGGCCTCAGTTTCCTCATCTGTAAAATGAGGGGATTGGACAATTAGAGGTATAGGACGATAGTACTGATACTAATGATGAACTGTTGCTAGTAAGAGAGTGAATAGGCCCCCTAAGTGGTACTGTGGATAGAGTACTGGGCCTGGAGTCAAGAATATCTGAGTTCGGATCCCGCCTCAGACACTTACTCGATATGTATCCTAAGCGAGCCGTTTAACCCTGTTTGCCTCAGTTTCCTCATCTGTAAAATGAGCTGGAGAAGGAAATGGCAAACCACTCCAGTATCTTAGCCAAGAAAACCCCAAATGAGGTCATGAAGAATCAGACACCACTGAAAAACAACCACAAACAATGGTGAAGTAGGTGGCATGGTGGATAGAACACTCAATCTGGAGTGTTCAAATCCAGAAATAGTTCAAATCCAGTTTCAGACACTGCCTAGTTGTGTGGCTCTGGGCAAGTCATTTAACTTCTGTTTGCCTCAGTTTCTTCCACTATGAAATGGAGATATTAATAGCACCTACCTCCAAGAGTTGTAGGTTGTGAGGATCAAATTAGATGATATTTGTAAAGTGGTTAGCACGTAGCAGGTGCTATATAAATGCTAGTTATTATTTAAGTGTTCAACCAGAGGTTAGGTGACCACGAATAAAGGATAATAGAGAGAATATTACTTCACCGTAAATGGATGAAATGAGCTTTAAGGTACCTGCCCATTCTAATCTTTGGTGATTTGTCCAAGATCACACTGTTCCCTCCCACAATCCAGCCACACTGGCTTAGCAGGCCTTCTTCATACATTACATTCTATGTCCTTTCTCTATAACTTTTACACTGACCGTCCCCTCCTTTTGAAGAATGCCTTTCCTGGTTGCCCCCTTCCCAGACTAACTTGCCTTCATTTGCATGTATTACAAATATTTAAAAATAAGTAAATGTTGTCTCTCCCCTTAGAATGTAAACTTCTTGAGGGCAAGGACTAGTTTACTTTTGTTTCCGTATTTCCATAGTCTAGCGCGGTACCTGGCACATAGAAGGTGTATAATAAATGCTTGGTGACTGATGACTTAAAAGGGCATGGCAGAAATGGGACTAGAACTCATATCATGATTCTCAGATGTAGATACTTCCCACCTGGGCACAACAGTCAAGAAAACTCCATCTATGACTACAAGATGGTACTCCAGGAGTAAAGTCCAACTCAACTCAACTCAGTTCAACTCAGTGGGAACAAGTGGAAGGAGGGGTGTTGAGTAGATGGGGACTGGCCAATAGGTTCTGCCCTTCTGAGCATGTACATACCGCTGCTTAGATAGAATACTCATTTGTCCTTCTGAGCTTACACAGGTGGTGTTCTTAATCTGCTTGGTGGTGGTGAAGAGCAGTCTTGTATTGGCCTCTGAAGTGGGACTTACAGGCAGACAAAAGACTCTCATAGAGGCAACTGGCTTTCTCTCCTGCCTGCAGGTTCAAGTGAGGAGGAGATGCCTCTGGGTAGAAAGAGAAAACGAGGCCTTGGGTCTTTATCTCCAGTTTAGACTTGGCACGTGGCCCATGAATAAGGGCCTTTGTTCTCTGTGTATTTTTGTTTGTTCTTTCCTGTTTTTGGTGAAGGAATGTCCCACTAGGTTTTGACCTTGTGAACTTCCAAAGGTGGAGAGATCCAGTTAACAAAGACCTAGAGTCTATGTAAGGTTTTTTTTTTTTCCTTAGGACATCTGAGTCCAGTGAGGATGGTAGTTCCTAGATCAAAGGCAGCCAAAGGGAGCCATGTTGATTCATCAACTGGCAGTGAGCTAGGGCTGGGGAAAACATTCCCCAGAGTTTGTGTATTAAACTACACACGTATTAAGTGCCTAATATGTGCAAAGCATGGATGACACAGGAATGAATAATGGCAGAATCTCTAAGAACAACAGGTTTACACTCTACAGGAGGAGGGGGGAGAAGGATACTGCATGTATGCAGATAAGTATTATCCAAGGCAGGATGTGATAGGAGCTCAAGAAACCTACCCAAAATTCTCTAGGTCAACTAGAGACAATGAAGGCCACAGCTGGGCAGTATGAGTGAATGGAAGGGGATGTGAAAGATGTAGCAGGGGCCTGATCAATAATTCTTGACAACTGATTGGATATAATGTTGAGGAAGAAGGAATGACCAGAGGATAGGTCCCAGTCAGTTTTTAAATCTTTCTTTAGCTTTCAGATATATCTAAAATACCAAGACCTTACCTGACCAGAGGGGCCTTCTGAATGGGTGAAGAGAATCCCAGAGATTACGCATATTTCAATTCCTTCCAATCCCTCTCACTTTTTTTTAATGGTGAACACCTGACAACTCGGAGGGACGAGAGATTCAATTCTGTTCTGTTCTTTCCAATTTCATTTAAAGTCATAGAATGTTTGAGAAGGAGCATATCTAGTACAGCTACTTTATTTTACAAACAAGGAAACTGAGGCCCAGAGATGTCACACAGCAAGTAGTAAAACTGATATTTGATCCCAGGCTCTCCGACACTACTAATTTAAGATCACTCAGAAAATTTGTGACAGAGACAGGATTAAAATGTGGGTCTCCTGCGTCTGAGCCCATATCTCTTCCAAGAAGCCTTCCATGATGACCTTCCCCCTCCCAACATCACTGACTACCCACAGTTAATGATTATATTGGATTTAATACAGGATTATATATCATTTGGTCTTATTTCCAAATTTTAGCACCCTAATTCCAGGGTTTTTTTCCTCCCCACTCTGCCATGTTGTTGGACCTTTGGTATTTGCTTCCCATGTCCCAGGAGATCATGGTAGAAGTCTGGCTACCCAACCTGTAGCCCTGGCCAATCCATAGCCCCTGGGGCTGGGAGCGAGCCATGAGGTACAGCTTCCAGGGGAAGGGCTGAACAAGTCAATCTGCAGGATTTGGCCCTGGCCATGTACTAAAGCGCCCAGGGGAACGGGCGAGATGGCTGCTTAGGTCTTTAGCTGCTCTAATTTCTATAATTTCCAGTCATCATCCCCCCACCATGTTCCCTCTTAAAATGTCAGGTGCTGGCTTCTGGAGAGACAGGAAAATGACTTTCAGGGGTGGGGGAAATCGCTCCCCTCCCAGCATCTGGGGGAGAGAGGGAGAAAATTACCCTGGGCCTGACAAATACAGAAACTATAAAAGTCTCCTAATGGAACAGACAATGGAGGAAGGAGAGAGAGCCGAGCCGCTGTAATTATGCCACAGGTGAATTGGTATTTCTTTCTTTCTTGCCATAAATGGAGAGGGAATTAATTCAGCCTGTTTAGCCCGGAGGAATTTTGAGATTATTCCAGCCCCTTTCTGGATGGGGAGGAGGAGGAAGAGGGGGGAGGGAAGAGGGAAGGATTGAAAGAGAAGAAGGGAGAAAAGGAGGAAGAAAAGGAGGAGCGAGGAGGAGGAGGAGGATGAAGAGAAGGAGGAGGAGGAAGCCACGTCTTTGAAGCTTCTCCTTACTTCCACAGGGGTGGGAGGAAGGGGGGAAGGGGTAGGGAGGAAAGGAAGGAGAAAGACAGCAAGGGGAGGGTGGGAGGGAGGGAGAGCTGGGGCAAACTGCGGAGACACGCCTGCAATTTCTAATGAGATCCCGCAGGGCCCCCTCCGAGAAACAATGGAGATGAGAACCATAAAGCTCCAAGTGACATTTACATGACATGATGTTGAGGGGCTGGCAGCCTCCTGATGCCACCCCCAATCCTGGTCCTCTGAAAGCCCCTTAAACTTGGCCCTTCCCTTCCTGACCTGGGACCCTTTCTAGAGAAAAACATCTCTCCAACTGTGACTCATCCTCGGTCATGACCTGGAAGAACAGATAATTGAAATCCTGGCCTTCTATTTTGACTTGAGATTCTAAACCCCACCCCTCATGAAGGGGCGGACAGCTCCTGAATGAGAAAACAGATTTGATGGATCCGAGCTTATGCTCACAACTGTGTGGGGTTATGGAAAGAGGCAAGATTCCGAGGCAGACAAGATGGGTTTAAATCCTTTCTCTGTCCACCTGTGTAACACCCAGGAAATCACATCACCTCTCCAGCAGCCCTCAGTTTCTCCACCCCTAAAACAAGAGAATTTAGGCCAGACAGCTATAAATTTCCTTCTAGCTTAAAATCTGGCTTGAGTTCAAATTTTGACTTCCATTTGCATAATCTTGGACAAATCACTTAAAATCCCTTTTCCTTCATCTGGAATATGAGGGGATTGGACCAACTGCCCTTAAAGGTGCCTCCCAGCTCTGAGTTAATCATTGCTCTTAAGGGTTCCCCTTACCTGGGCACACTTCAACCTGTCCTTAAATGTTGTTAGTACGGAGTAGATGCTCAATAAATGCTTGGTGACTTGCCTTAGTGGGCATTCCCTGTTGGACATGGCTTGGACTAGATGGATGCTGAGGTCCTCTTACTTCTCAAATTCTGTGATTCTGGGGTTGTTCTCTATGACCTCGAAGGCTTCTTCTCCTAACATTCTGTGACTGGCTCTACATGGCCCCATGTTTTTGAATATCTTTACCCCTTATCCTCAGTCCTACCCAGGCAAACCCCAACCCCACAATACTTCCACGAGATGTGTCTTCCTCTCCTCCTTCTATGCTGTTGGATGGAGGTCTTGCATGAGGAACATAAGATGGGCAAGAGGCATTGAATGGCAAACCATGAATATTGGGGTAGGAGATTGGAACAGAACTTTAAACAGGATTTTATATTTTATCTAGTAAGTGCTTGAGTCAGGATTTGAAACCTGGGCTCAAGGACCAACAAAATGTCTCTCTTATACCTCAGTGCTTCTGCCTTCTACACGGTGGGTGCTTAATAAATGTCTGTTGATGAAATGAGGGCAAAGATCTTTTTGTTACCTAAACTCTAGATCTTATCTAGCGTGGAGTAGGACCTGCACAGAATGGGCCACCTATTCATTCAATTATAAAGCATTTAAAATGGATCTTTTCCGTGCTAGGAATTGTGCTGGGCTCTGGGGCTACAAATATCCCAACAAGACAGTCCCTGACCTCAAAGAGTTTCCATTCTTCTGGGAAGGATACAACATATACATATGAGTAGAGAATCTATTCAAAGTAATATGAAAGATGGGGAAGGGAGGAGAGTACCAGCAACTGGACAAGTCAGGAAAGGCTTCCTAAGGAAGGTGGTGCTTAGTCAGTCAACAAGCACGTACTAAGCATTTGCATGTGGCAAGCATTGTGCTAAATGCTGTCACTGCCTGGGATACAAAGAAAAGCAAAAACCAGGTCTCTACCCTCAAGATCTCATGGCCTAATGCAGAAGACAACATGCAAACAGCCAGGTATTCTAAAAGCTGGGGGTGAAGAAGGTGAGCATTCCAGCTTTGAGGGGTGGGCAGGCAGCCCATGCAAAGGCAAAGAGGTGGGACACAACTTCTGGTATGAAAATAGCAAGTATGTATAAGGAGCCTGAAAAGTTAGTATGTTCATATGTTCAGTTGTTTCAGTCGTGTCCAACTCTTCATGTCCCCATTTGGGGTTTTCTTAGCAAAGGCACTGGAGAGGTTTGCCGTTTCCTTCTCCAGCTCATTTTACGGATGAGGAAACTGAGGCAAACAGTGTTAAGTGACTTGCCCAGGGTCACACAGCTAATAAGTGTCTGAGGTCAGATTTGAACTCAGGAAGATGAGTCTTCCTGACTCCAAGCCCAGTGTTCCAACCACTGTATCACCTAGATGCCCTTTGATAGCCCCTAATTCGATAAATGTTGCTAACTGAAAACACCATCCCATGAATGCTTATGGAAGTTCTGTCTACTGGACTAGACTCATTTATCCAGGCAAGATGGTGGTTTAGAAAGCCAGCCTAAGCATCGCCCTTCTGGACTGGGGCTGGTCCCAGTGCCCAGGATAACTCAGCTCTGGTGAGGGTGACGAAAAGCAAGAGGCTGAACCTGCCCCTTTCCGGGCCAGGCCCATCTCTGTGGACCAGTTTCTTGGGCTGGGCCTTTCTCCCTCCAAACCTGCTCCTGAGTAGCTGGGAGTGGGGGTGGGTTGAGGGGATGGCAGATATTGTTTTAATCTTTCTCTTACCCATGATTGCTTTTCAGCTACCCCAGGGCCCACTGGGGAAGGCAGATTTGCCCTCTAGATTGCTTTCTATGTTTCTAGGCTGGGAGACAGGCCGGGGCCTGGCCCATCTCAGCACTGCATTAATCCAACTGCAAATGAGATTTCATAACCTCAAATGAGATTAGCTCCCGAGGATTTCTAGGCTCTAGGGAAAGGGCAGACAGACAGACAGACAGATAGCAGCAGGCAATCAGCCAGCAAGGAGACATCAGAGAGGAGGAAAAGCTAGAGGAGAGGAGAGAGGGTGGGGGAGTGTCAAATAAGAAGGGAAAATTCAGCTTGTATCAGCTGTTCTTGGTCACTGAAGCTACTTTCCTCTCCTCCCCCGTCCCCACAAGGTAACCCAACTCCCCTCCTCTCCCACACCCCCATCCAGCTTTGACTCCCTTCCCAACCAAGGGTCTCAAGTTGAAACAGACCTTAGGAGTTCATTTGGTCCAAAACCTTCACTTATGGAGGAAATCACTCGGGCCCGATTTTCCCTCCATACAATTCCCCTTGGTGATCTCATCGTTGCCTATGGACTTAATTATCATCTCTCTGCTGGTGATTCTTCAGTCTCCTTACTCAGCCCTAACCTCTCTGCTGACCTCCAGCCCAAGTCTGCCTATTGGACATCTCCAACTGGATGTCTGGTAACATCTTTAACTCAGCATGTCCAAAACTGAATGCACTATTCCTTCCCCCAAACTTTCTCTTCTTCCTGGCTTTCCTATTACCATTGAGGTTATCACCCTCTCTCAGTCACCTAGGCTCACATCGGGGTGTCATCCTCAACTTTCCACTGTCTCACCCTCCCTTGTCCAATCTGTCACCAAGGCCTGTTGATTCTCCCACCATAACATCTCTCATATACTGCCTGCCCCTCCTCTGCTTCCGCCACCACCATATTGTAGGCCCTCAATGAAGAATGACTGGACTGTTGCAATAGTCTTCTGGTGCATGTTCCTGTCTCAAGTCTCTCCCCAATCCAGTCCATCCCCCATTCACCTGTCAAAGTGATAGCCCTACAGTGTAGGTCTGACCTCTATTCAATAAATTCGAGTGGCTCCTTATCACCTCCAGTGTCAGTTTGGGGTTCAAAGCTTTTCATAACCTGTCCCCCTTTGTAATCCTCTTACATCTTATGCTCCCCACATACTCTGTGACCCAGTGACTGAATTTGGTTTCTTTGCTGTTCCTCTGACAAAAATCACCATTTCTCAGCTCCAGGGATTTTCTCTGACTGTCCTTCATTCCTAGAATATTCTCCCTCCTTATCTCCATCTCCTGTCTTCCTTTAAGGCCCAACTAGAATCCTACCTCCTACAGGAAGCCTTTCCTGACTCCCTCTGCCCCTCCCATTCTTTTTTTTCTCCTAGTTTTTTTTTAAATTAATTTGTGGAACAAAACAATTATTTCCATAATGTGGTATAATAAAAAAGATGATTGCACATGAAACTGCAAATCTATTATGTACAACTTGCTATTCCTATTAAATATATAATAAAGTTGTCATGTAAATTTCTTTTTCTTCCTTCCCTTCCTCCTCCCCTGCCCTACCATTGAACACAACAGAGGGAGTCAGAAGACTGTCACTTGCTATTTGTGTGGTCTTAGACAAATCATTCAAGAAAGCCTCAGTTTCCTTTTCTGTAAAATAGAGTTTAATTAGAAACCCCTATAGTCCTTTCCAGGACAGCTAAATGATGAAGTGGATAGAGCTTCGGGCCTGGAGCCAGGAAGACTCATCTCCCAGAGTTCAAATCTGGCCTCAGATGCTTCCTAGCTGTGTGACCTTGGGCATGTCGCTTAACCTTGTTTGCCTCAGTTTCCTCATCTATAAAATGAACTGGAGAAGGAAATGGCAAATCACTCCAGTATCTCTGCCAAAAATCCCAAATGGGGACATGACTGAAACAGCTGAACGACAACAACAGGTGTCAGGAAAGGTTGTCTTTCCCATGGCGGGGCTAGCAATGGAAAGATGCCTGGGGAGGACCTGAGTTTGAATCTCTGTTTAGCCACTTGCTTCACGACCCCGGTCAAGTCAGCTCAGCCCTCTGTTTCCCCATCGTAAGCCTGAACCTGTGATCCTACAGTTTATGATTTGTTGAATGAATTAAGCAAAGTTCACACAGGAATGCAGTTGAGAAAACCTGAATTATATTTTACATGAGATGTTCTTCTTTCCTTACAAGATTGTACCCCTCCCCCCAGGTCCATTACTGCCAAGTCTTTAGGCCCTGTTATAGCTACCCAGCTGGCAACATCTGTGTTTAACCCTTGACAGCTGCCTTGTGACTTGCCAAGGAAGAGATCAGACCGAGACCCTCCCTGCCCTGACCCCCAGGACTCCTTTGTTACCCATTAGCAGAGAGACCAGTTATCAGCTGGCCCACTTCTAGACTTCAAAGGTGATATAGTCCAAAGGTGGGCTAGAGACAGGCCCACCTGTAGCACCAATGCTTGGTCTCCCAAAGCATCCCTTATCTTTCCTGGTCAGTTGTAACAGATCAGTCTTGGGGTAGAAGCTGTGTCTTCTTCAAGTTAGAAGGGCAAAAAGCCATAATGTAACCAGTGGCCACATTTAGTTATCTTTAAGGACAATTTTAGGGAATCTACTGGGTGTTGCAGTAGATAGAGCATCGGCCCTAGAGTCAGGAAGAACCTGAGTTCAAATCTAGCCTCAGACCCTTACTATGTGACCTTGGCCAAGTCACTTCGCCTCTGCTTCAGTCTCCTCAGCTATAAAATGGGGTATTAGGAGAGGGAAAAAAAACATGGCTGGGGAGAGGCACCATGGTATTATATTATGACTATAGGGCAAGCCTCAGAGTCAGAGAGACTTGGGTTCAAATCCTGCCTCTGGCTTCACGACCCCAGGGCAAAGTGTCAGCATCCAGAAGGGGTACTGATCTGCATTCGTAGAGAGTTCCCTGTGCCAAGGAAATCACAGGTCTGCACCTCGCCCATTCAAGAGATAACATGAGAGTGAGAGACTGAGTTCTAACTTTTAGTAATAATAAATAACTAAACATTTATTAAGCATCTACTTTGTGCCAGACACTGTGCTAAGCAGTGGGGACACAAAAAGAGGCAACATACAGTTCAAGGAACTTACAATCTAGTAAGCAGACAGGAAACAGCAGAGGTCTGAGCTCTGGGAAGTCTGTTCTGATATAGAAAGTGCTACACTCATGAAGTCCTGAGTTCAGATGCTGCCTCAGACGCTTACTATCTATGTGACCCTGGTCAAACCATTTAACTTCTCTCAACAACAGTTTCCTCATCTGTAAAGTGGGGAAAATAATAACTGTCCCCTCACAATAAGAGGTGATAGAAATACAACACTTTGCAATCTCCAAGCCCCATATAAATGTTAGCCATCATTGTTATCGTATATTGAGGGGTCTGTGACGCGGCAAATCAGCCAACACCCCTTTCCCCTTCCTGCCTTAAATCTCTGGGGTGTACCTGATGTAGCACGGTGGTGCCAGGCAGAGAGCCTTAGGCTTGCAATCGGAGTTTTCCCAAGCATTAAAGATCCATAAAGAAATATTCATTACTATTCTTAGCTATGAATAATGACAAAATTCTGGGCAAAGACTCTGGAAAAGGTGATTGGGGTGGAGAAGAGCCTTAAGACCATGCCATTTTGAAGGAATTAGAAATGCCTACCCTGGAGAAGACAAGAAATCCATCCATATAGGATGAGCAAGGAGAGTCTGATAGTTGTCTTTAAGAATGTGAAGGATGGTTGTGTAGAAGAGAGATTAGCTTTGTTCTGGCTGGCCCCAAAGGGTAGAACAAAGGCATTCCTTCAAAGACTTTAAGTCACCTAGGTTTCCTTTACATATTTTATTGTTTCTAAGTTGAATATTCCCCATTTCTTCCATTAATGGTCAGTATGGCACGATCTCAGACCCTACTCTGTCTGGGTCGCCCTTTTCAGGATGCTCACCAGCCTGTCAAGGTCCTTTCTAAAGTTCGGCACTCAATCTGGACATCGGGGACAAGATGTGGTCTGGGCATGGTGGAGCTCAACAGAAGGATTTGCTTCTTACCCCTGTGCAAGACTAGTGAAGAGAGGGATGGACTCGAAGTCAGAAAGACCTGGGTTTGAATCCTGCCTCAGACATGTCTTAGCTGTGTAACCCTACACAAGCCATGGGCCTTCTGTGAAATGAGGGGTTTGGACCAAATGACCTCTTCAGTCCCTTCAATTTTCAAATAAACCCAGGAATGTGTTTTTCAACTGGACATTCTCCAAGGAAACAACTGTATCATAATGGAAAGAATGTAGGGTGGGAGCTGAAAGACTTTCAGTTATGTCCCAGCTCTATTTCTACTGAGTCGTATCATCTGGGACCAGTCCCCGACTGTCTCTGGACCTCAGTTTCCTCATCTTTAGATTGAGAAATTAAACTAGACACTCTCCAAAGTCCCTCTTAACTTTAAAATTATGGGAGCCTAAGAGTAGCTTTCCTTTCTTGGGCCCAGATCTTCCCCTTATCTGAGGATATCCCAGGAGACTCCCATCCTATGTCACAAAATCGAGAAGAAAGAGCCTTGCACGCTATACCAGAAAATGAGATTCAGGTTGAGATGGTGGATCCAAATTGCATTGGCTACTTCTGAAACAGGAAATACAGAGAGGGGAGGCAAGAGGTCATGGAGAGGGGCATTGACCCTGGAGGCAAGTGTGAGTGGGGAGATGCCTGGGGAATCAGGAGTTGTAGATTTAGAATTGAAAAAGATTTCAGAGATATTTTAGCCCAGCCCCTTCAAATCCATTCATTGAGCATGTCTGAAAATCCTCAGTTCTTTTCCAGGGCGAAGCGTCTTGATCGTTCTAATTTCTTGGGTACCATGCATCTGCAAGAAGGGAAGCAGTTCTCTGTTTTTTGATTGGCTAATATCTGTCCTTTAAGGTAAGGAAGTACACCCTCCCTTCCACTCTAGCTGGTTACAAACTGAATGTCATAATTTTCCCCAAGATGTAGGACTAGGCAGTGAACAGCAAGCTTCTGAAATGCCCTTCCAGGGATGATGTGAATGTCTATAGCATTGTATTAGTCAAGGGGCCATGGTGGTGTGCCTTCTCTTTATCTAGGGCAGCTTTGCTCTGCCTAGGATGAGGTCAGAGACTTAGAGCCGGGAGGGATATTAGACATCATCTAGTCACCTCCTCATTTTACAGATGAGGAAACTGAGGCCCAGAGGAGTGAAACGGCTCAGGCAGAATCACACAGCCAGGCAGTGGCTGAGTGAGAATCAAAGCCACATCCAGCTGGACACAGGGGAACATTTTTGCTTGCTGGGGGTGGGGAGAGGGGAGGGAGAGGTCACAATGGAGCATAGGGCTGGTGACACACATCATAGGCTTCACTATTGGACAGAAGACCAGCTCCAGTGTGCCTCGGGTATCAGGCTGGCTGGAGGGGAGGGGCAGGGAGAAGCAGCACAATTTAAGAGAGCCCAGGGAAGCATTGACTTAGAAATGCTTGTGGGGAATTCAGAGCCTCTTCATTCCCATTACCCCCTCTGGCTGTTATTTTGAGGAGTCTCTGGAGGGAGATAAAGCTGCCTCCCACTGCCCCGCCCATCCATCACTCCTTGGGAAGGGCTTTCAGCCCCAGAGAAGCTCACCATTCTCCTCCTCAATAAGATTTCTTGCACTAGCTTGGGCAGGCCAGGACCCCCTCAGCCCTGGCCCTCTAGGCTGAATGAACCTGGAGGTGAAGGAAGACAGGGATCAAGAGGCTTGGGCTCAAGGGTAGAAAAGATCAAAAGATCCAGAGTCTGATGAGACCCGGGCCTGGATCTTGCCATTGGCACTCACTATCTATGCATCTACAGACAAGACACCTTCTTAGCCTCTCAGAGCCTCAATTTCTTCATCCATAAATTGGAGATAACAACTGGTATTACTCATAGGGGCATTGTAAGACTGAAATGAGACCATAGGATCCTGAAGGGACATTGGAGGTCCCCTAGCCCAACCCCTTCATTTTATAAAGGAGAGGTTAAAAGCCATTTACAAGGTCATACAAGTTAAAACTGGCACAGTTGAGCCAGCGTTAGAACGCAGGCCATCTCACTCCGAAGGTAATATAGGTAAAGCAGTCTGGAAACTTTAAGGGCCAATAACTAATGTGTATAGTTTCTTTTTCTCCACATTTATTTTAATTTGTGGAACACAACAAGCATTTCCATAACATAGTATAACAAAAAAGATGATTGCCCATGAAACTTCAGATCTATTATGTGCAACTTGCTAATCCTTTTAAATATATAAGAAGGTTATCATGTACATTTTTTAATTTTTTCCTTTTTTTCTTCCCTCCTCCCACCCTAGAGATAGTTACCATTAGACACAAATATATATGTATATACATGTATACATACACATACCTACGTGTATGTAAAATTATTCTATACCTTCTTTTCATTGTTATTCAGTCATTTTTCATTCTTATCTGACTCTTTGTGATCCCATTTAGAGTTTTCTTGGCAAAGCTACTGGAGCGGTTTGGCAAGTCTTTCCCCAGATAATTTTATAGATGAGGAAACTGAGGCAAACAGGGTTAAGTGATTTGCTCAGATTTGCTCACTTACCTAGTAAGTGTCTGAGGCCGGATTTGAACTCAGCGGGTAGAGTGCTGGGCCTGAAGTTGGGAAGACTTATCTTCCTGAGTTCCTAAGTCTTCCAAAGGTTCATCTTTTCCATGTTGCTATTGTATAAATCATTCTCCAGGTTCTGCTCGCTTACGCTTTGTATCTGTCCATAAAAGTCTTCCCAGATTTTTCTGAAACCATCCCTTCATTTTTCACAGTACAATAGTATTCCATCGCATTCATATCCCCTAACTTGTTAAGCCATTCGGAATTGATGAGCATCCCCTCAGTTCCTAAAGCTTTGCTCTCACAGAAAGAGCTGCTATAAATGTTTTTTGCACCTCAGGTTCCTTTTCTTCTTTCTCTAATCTCTTTGAGGCATAGACCAAGTAGCACTATTGCTGAGTCAAAGGGTATGCACAGTATAGTGACATTGGGGCATAGTTCCAAATTTAGACCCACAACTAACACAATGCCTAGCATACAGTAAGCACTCAATAGATGCTTGTTGACTAACTGACTGATGGAGCAATTACCAAACAACTGAGGGGAGTTTATAATTAATTGATGGAGTTATGGCCAATATGTGCTATAAGAGGTCAGAGAAAGGTGGGGTCAGTGTAGCCTAGAGGGGAGAGAGAAGCATTCCTGGAGAGTCAGGACTTGAACTTGGCCTCATAGGATAAGCAGGATTCAGAGCAGATAAAGGTGCATCCTAGATCATGGGACCATGCCAAGCCTCCAAGAGGAATCATGGAGATAGTGAGGAGACTGGCCTGGCGAAAACAGAGCATTTATGTTGGGGAATAGCTATGGTTAGGCCTCAGTTTTACAATCAATCAAATGGAAAGAATTACACCTACCTATTTTTAGTTATATT
>CM053624.1:36128665-36160051 GCA_028646595.1 Phalanger gymnotis
GCTTGGAGTCAAGAAATTCATCTTCCTGAGCTCAAATCTGACCTCAGACACTAGCTGGGTGACCCTGGGCAGGTTACTTAACCCTGTTTGCCTCAGTTTCCTCATCTGTAAAATGAGCTGGAGAAGGAAATGGCAAACCACTCCAGGATCTTGGCCAAGAAAACCCCAAATGGGGTCAGGAAGAGATTGAACACACACACTTCCCTCTGAGGTTACCCTCAGTCTGTATCTTGTTTGTACCCAACTGCTGGCTTGTCTCCCCCATTAGGCTGTGGGCTACTTGAGAATAGTAACATTTTTTAGGCTTTCTTTATTTCCTCACTGCTTAGCGGAGTGCCTAGAACATTGTAGGGTCTTAATAAATGCTAATCAACTCACTGAAATTCAAGAAAATGATGAGGGCTTACTATGTAGATTTTATCTGCACAGAAGGGAAGAGAAAGGAGCCTACTATGTGCCAGATGCTGTGCTAAGCACTTTACAAACATTATCTCATGTGACCCTCACAATAACCGTGGGAGGTAGGTGCTATTATTACTCCATTTTACAGATGGGGAAACTGAGGCAGACAGCTGTGACCAGGGTCACACAACTAGGAAGTGTTTGAGGCAGGATTTGAACTCGGGTCTTTCTGACTCCAGGCCTGGTGCTCTATTCACTAGGCCATTAGCTGATGGTTGAGTCCAGGGGGCCTAAGGAAGTCACCAATGGAAAATATAAGAGATGAGGGAGCCCTGATGTTTCTGCTCACCTGGGGATGGGGACATGGATGTTGATCCTGTGGGGAAGATTGAGGGCATTGGTCAGACAAGTAAGAAGGAAGGTCATGAAAACCTAGGGAGGAGAGAGAAGTCCAAGAATGTCAAATGCTCCAGAAAGGTGAGAAATCAAAATGAGTTTATTTGTTCATGGATTTTGTTTTCCCAGCCCAAATATAAACTTCTCGAAGGCTGGAGTCATCAGTCTTCTTATTCTTTCTCCAACATCACTGGAAAGTGGTCACCCAACCTCTCCTTAAAGATCTTTGTAACGGGGACCTCGCTGCTTCCTAACGGGCAGTTGTTCCTCTATTAGTCAGTGATAATCGGAATGGAGTTCTTTCGCCTTTTGAGCTGACCTCTGCTCCTCTGTCCTCTCTCCCTACCCCCCATCTCTCCAATTTCTACCCACTGCTTCCAGTTCTGCTTGGGCCAAGCAGAGTAACTCTGATCCTTCTTTCACATGATGGCCACCATTCAAGAGTGGCCTCATCTGTACAAATAAGGGAGCTCCTATGGAGGACCACTAACTCTAGGACTCTTACTTCTAATATTAACAACCTACAAGTCTGTGCTCTCATTCACCTCTGACATCACATAGCATCACCTTAGCAACAGAACCAATCCCCAACCCCTCAGGGGAGGGGAGAGTAGGCTCCCCAGACCTCCGTGAGAGCAGGGAGACAGTGTCATCCCCTCGTCATTCATGGGGGAGCTCAAGGACTAAGGATGTTTGGCTACTGACCCTGCCATACCCCCCCATTGACTGCCATGTCTGTGGCCCCCGATGGCATTGCCAGGCCTGGAACGCCCCTACACTGAGGAAGACACCCAGCCACAGTTCTGCCCCATTCACTCCTGTCTCCGGCCACCAGAGGCCAGTGGACCACATAGCCTCTAACTATTGCTCAAACACGCCTTCCCAGGGGATGCCCATGCCCACATCACCGCTCCACAGACTTGGAGACATCTGTGCCACTTCCCAGGTGGAGTGGGACTGATTCTAGTTGACCCAGCAGTGCCAGAAATTAGCACCCAAGATTACTAATTGAGTGAGAATCCCAAAAGAAAGCTTCTCCTCTGAAAGAGAATGGGATGGAACAAGAAAAGGGTAAGCTTATTATTCATTAGTTCTGTAAGTTTCAGTTTTTCACTTCCCCACTACTAGACTCAGTTTTCTTATCTGTAAAATGGGAGAGACAATAGATAATTGTACCAGAGCCTTTCTGGCTCTAATATGCTAACAACCTAAAGTGTGCCTAATACAATATGGTCGTCTAGCCTTTAGGTAGCAAAATCATAGGGCCAGGAAAGTATCTAGAGAATTTCCCCAACTCCCCTTTCTAGCCTAGCATTGAAGAACTCAGGTAACCAATAAGTCTTTATTAGCCACTTACTATATGCCAGGCACTATGTTAAATGCTGGGGATATATGTATATATTTGTAAGTAAGCAAGACAGCTCTTGTTCTCAAGGTGCTTATATTCTTTTTTAATTTTAATTTTTATTTTCAGTTCCAAATTTTCTCCCTCTCCATCCCTCCCCCATCCATTGAGAAGGCAAGAAATACGACGCTCATTATACATATAAAGGCGTACAAAAATTTCCACATTAGCCGTGTTGCAAAAAAAGGCAAGAAAAATAAATAAAGGAAAAATATGCTTCAACCTGAACTCTGAGGCCATCATTTCTCTATCTGGAGAAGGAGAGCATTTTTCATAATGAGTTTTTTGAAATTGTTGCGGATCGTTTTATTCATTAGAGTAACTAAGTCTTTCACAGTGGATTATTGTTACAATATTGCTGTTACTATGGGCAATGTTCTGCTGGCTCTGCTTACTTCCCTTTATATCAGTTCATGTAAGTCTTCTCAGAGTTTTCTGAAACCATTTCCTTCATCATTTCTTACAGCACAATAGTATTCCATCACAATTATATACCACAATTTGTTCAGCCGTTCCCCAACTATTGAGCATCCCCTCAGTTTCTAGTTCTTTGCCACTACAAAAAGAGCTGTCGTAAATATTTTTGTACATATGGGTCCTTTTTCTTTGATCTCTTTGGGATACAGACCTAGTAGCTGGTTCAAAGGGTTTTATAGATCTTTGGGCACAGTTCCAAATTGTTCTTCAGAATGGTTGGACCAGTTCACAACTCCACCAACAGTAAATTAGTGTCTATTTTTCCACCTCCTTTCAGCACTTGTCATATTCCTTTGCTGTCAACATTAGCCAATCTTATAGGTATAAGGTGTTGTTCAGAGTTGTTTTAATATGAATTTCTCTGTTAGTGATTTAGAGGATTTTTTCATAGGGCTATAGATAGCTTTTATTTGTTCTGAAAACTGCCTGTTTATATCCTTTGACCATTTATCAATTGGGGAATGGTCTCTTATTTTTATAAATTTGCCTCAGCTCCCTATATGGTTGAGAAATGGGGCCTTTGTCAGAGAAACTTGCTGTAATAAATTTCTTCCCAATTTCTTGCTTTCAATGGCTACATTGGTTTTGTTTGTGCAAAACCTTTTTAATTTATTGTAATCAAAATTACCCATTTCATCTCCTGTGATACTCTTTATCTCTTTTTTGGTCATGAACTCTTTCCTCATCCATAGCTATAATAGGTAATTTTTTTTATGTGTTCCCCTTATTTGCTTATGATATCACCCTTTATGTCTAAAACATGTCCCCGTTTTGATCTCGTCTTTGTATATGGTGTGAGATGTTGGTCTATGCCTACTTTCTGCCATTCTGCTTTCCAGTTTTCCCAGTAGTTTTTTGTCAAATAGTAAGTTCTTACTCTAATAACTGAAATCTTTGTGTATATCAAACACTACTCCGTGTACTAAACAGTACTCTGGTTGTTTACCTCTGATATCATGTACCTAATCTACTCTGTTGGTCAAGCACTTTATTTCTTGTCAGTACCAGATTGTTTTGATGATAACCACTTTGTAGTATAGTTTGAGGTCTAGTACTTCTAGGAAACCTTCTCTCATTTTTTTTTCATTGATTCTCTTGATATTCTTAAACTTCTTTGCCCCCAGGTGGAATTTGTTATTTTTTCTAGCTCTTTAAAATAATTCTTTGATAGTTTGATTGGTATGACATTGAATAAACAAATTCATTTAGGTAGTATTGTAATTTTTATAATATTGGCTCAACCTACCCACAAGCAAATAATATTTCTCCCATTGTTTAGATATGTCTTTATTTGTGTGAATAATGTTTTGTAACTGTATTCGTGTAAGTTCCCATGTGTGTCTTGGCAGGTAGATTCCCAAGTATTTTATACTGTCTACAATTAATTTTAAATGGAATTTCTCTTTTTATCTCTTCCTGCTGGATTTTGTTGACTTTGTGCAACTCTGCCTCACTTAAATCCAGTTTGTGTACTAGTCAAGACATTATCTCATGATATCATTGGTCTTCTTTGAAAACAAAGGACAAACAACAACAACAGATAGATACTACTTACCATTTTAAGAAAATCTCCATTTATTTCTATGCTTTCTGGTGTTTTTAATACGAATGGATTTTGTATTTTGTCAAAAGCTTTTCATACATCTATGACATACAATTTTTATTGTTTTTATTATTGATATGGTCAATTACAGTTATAATTTTCTCAATATTGAGCTCCTCTGGGAGTTTACATTCTGAAAGACAACACACAAAAAGGAGCTGAGAAGCTGGATCATGTGTGGAGAGAAGGTGCCCAGAAACTAAGCCAAGAGAGGAATAAACTATAGTTAGCCTGGGTGCCTTCCCAAAATGGAGGCCCTAAGAGAAACTCACCAATGGGAGAATGGAGCTCAAGGCCTGAAGGAGTGTTAGGATGAGAAGGCAGTTGAGACCTGGCAAAGTGCAGAAAATCATAAGCAGAGTCAGGAGAGGAGACTCTGGGAAGAAAATCTACTCAACAATGCTGACCTTAGAGTGGAAAAGATCTGGGTTCAAATTGGGTCTTTAGCACTTACTACTTTTGTGACTATGGGCAAGAGACAGGTTGGATTAGGTGCTCTCCAAAGGTCCTTAAATTTATAATGCTATCATCCTCTGACTTATTACATGCAAGGAGGGAGGTCGCCTGGTGTGGTAGATAGAAAGCAGCCCTCAAATTCAGGAAGACCTGGGTTTGACTTCAGCCTCTGCCATCCTTACTGTATGACCCTAAGCTTTTGCTGTCCCTAACATTCTCAGTTGCAAAGAAGGTACCATGTTGCATCTATAAAGGGAATTCTTCACTGGAAACTTCTTACAGTGATAAAATTAAAGGTCAGGTTTAGAGGAAAAAATGTGTAAGATCCTACAGCTAAACATGTGTGAAGGGAGGGGTGAGGGTGGAGGAAGGAAGACCAAAACAGAAAAGTGTCCACCTCCAGGAGCTTACTATCTACTGAAGTGATATAACATGAATACAAAATCAGTATAGTATAAGGTCATTTCATGAGGAAGAGAGCATTAGCAACCGGGAAAGGCTTCCTATAGGAGGTGGCCCCTGGGTTAAACCTTGAAAAAAGTTAAGGATTCTAGGGAGAGTTGAACAGAGAATGCTTTCCAGACCAGGGGACAGCCCATGCAAAGACAAAAGGTAAGAAATGAAATACTGAGTTCAGCTAGTAGGCTACTTTGGCTGGGACAAGGAGTATGAGAAAGGGCTGAAGCTGGATTGGGGAGGACTTTAAAGGTAAGATGGAGGAAAAGATGAGGACCTGAACTAAGAGAGTGGCAGTGTGCATGGAGAGAAGGCAGATGTAAGAGACACCACCAAGGTAAAATCAGTAAGGCTTGGCAACTGTTTGACCATGGAGGGTGAGAGAGGGAAGATTTAAGAAGGACTCTGAGATTTTGAATCTATTCCCTGTTCCTTCCTTTGACCTTTAAGCCCTGCTTTAAGCTCTTAAAGCCTACGACATGATCACAGACCCATTTTACTGATGGTTTACTGATGGAAAAACTGAGGCTCCCATCTCAGAACTGGGTCTCTTTGATAATGATCCCATATTACATCCTCCTCCCTCATTTTCCTTGGTGCCAGTGACACTACTTCCCTTCCCCTCTTATCAAAACTTACCTATCCTATGTCTTATATCTTAGTCTCTGCAGCAATTCATCTGAGGTATCAGTTGTTTCATGCACTATTCTTTCTTCCCCCTTAACACCTGCATTTTAATATCAGCCTTTAATTCCTTTGGGTTTGGGGGTTGGGTTTTTTTTATTTTATTTGTTTGTTTGTTTTGGCTAAGACCCAACGAGATAGACCTCTAATGGTGCCGTATCAGGTACCGATAGGGGAGATATTTTTGAATGGAGAGTGCCCTTGATCATATCACATAAGGAATCGCATATTTTACCTATGTCTAGGGTCATTTCTGCCAATGACATGGTAAACTTGGTTCAATCATTAGACCACAAATGTGCTACTTACTGCTTCGGGTCATGTTTCTCTTACCTCCAGCCTCAAATATCTTCCTCCACCACATTTTCTCCTCTCTAATTTTGGACCACCTCCTCCAGAAAGCCTCCCCTGACTCCTCCAGGGTACACGGCTCTCTCTTCCTCTGACCACAGCTCTCAGCTTCTGGGGCACCCAGCTCAGCTAGCCTGTGATCTCACACTGTCCCATACTTCTCTGACTTTGTCACCTGTAGAAGTCTTCTCTCTCCAATTAGGCTCTGAGATTCCTAAGGAAAGAGACTTTGGTCTCCTACTCCGCTGATGACCTCAGTGCATGGGAGTCACAGGGTTGAGACTGATTGATGCTAAATGATAGAATTTCAGGCTATGATACAGTAAAGGGGGAGAAGGGAGAAAACACACATTTATCAGGTGCCTCCTACGTGTCTGACACTGTGCTAAACAGTTTAAACTTTAAATACCTTACAAATATATAATTTGATCCTCACAACAACCATAGGAGAGAACTGCTATCATTTTTTTACATTTTACAGTTGAGGAAATTGAGGTAGACAAAGGTTAAATGCTTTGCCCCAGGACCACAAAGTTAGTAAGTGTCTGAGGCTAGATTTGAACTCAGGTCTTTCTGACTCCAGGCCCAGCATTCTAGGCATTGCACCATCCTGCTGCCATTACCTCCACCTCAAGGTAGCTTCATGTAGTAGAGAGTCCTAAATGTGGAATCAGAGGAGGCGTGTTTCACTCCTAACTCTGCTATTTGCTAGCTTACAATTTTGGAAAAGTTTCTTTACTAGAATTCAATTTCTTCATTGTAATAATATTGGTTGTACCTTCCACATAGAGTTTTTGGGAGGGTCAGATGGGCTCTTGTTTATTAAGAGGCAGCATGGTATAAAGCAGTTAGAGGGCTGCATTTTGGAGTCTGTAAGTACCCACCTCAGGAATTTACTAACTGTGTGACCCTGGGCAAGTCCTCTCTCCTGGGTGGTTGTAGACAACAGGTGGACTACTGCATGTGAAGCTTTGTAAACCTTCCAGAGCTAAAAATGAAAATAACTAGCCCCCAAAGGGCCTATCTATCTGTATATAGGCATATATATGTGCATACGTATTTGCATGTGAGTATATACAGCACATACACATATGTATGTATGTACACATATATGGTATCTGAGTTTCATCTATTTCTGGGATTAATATAAATGCTTAGCATCAAGATGGATTTTCTAGAAGGTAATTATACAGTTAAGGGTCCAATTTTTCTTCTCTTCTCACCTCCAGAAATCTGTTTGTTACACATGCAAACAAGCCAAGCAATTACTGTGGTGTTGATTCATGCCGTGTTCAAATTTCATAATTTCTGGAAGGCTTTTCATTGGGGGGAGGAGCGGGGGACTCTCACCATGGAGACAGCTAATCAACACTTCCCAATGTTCCTGAAAATTGACACTATTCTCTGCTCTGGGCTCACAGTCCTTACCCCCCACCACTTCATGTTGAGGGTCAGCCACAGGCATTGGAAAGATCCACTCGTTTTAAAGGGGCCTTGTCATCAGGTGGATTGTTAGCTATTATAGCCCTGTTGCCAATAAGATCCATCTGGGGCTGTGGACTTTTAAAGAGACATTTGCATATCATTGGCAAAAGTGGTGATGAGTTGATATTAAAATACCCAAGGAGCCTTTAGGAAAACTGGAGATTCAGATGAACTATAGTCTTTGTGAACAATTCCTCCTCTTCCATGGTGCCCTTAATCCCAACAGAACTTTAAGGGGGTATATGCTCTATAAGACATTTTGTGACTGACAGTTCCTGGGGTCCCTCTCACAGAACCATGTGCATGCTAAGCCTGGGAGTTCTGCTCTATCCCCTCCTGAAAGGCTTTGTCCTCAAGGAAAGGGGTTTCAGACCTAAGCCAGCAGGAGAAGGATATTTCCTAAGGTAAGTTGTTTAATTCTTCCTTATATTGATAGATAATCTACCTTGAGAGAAAGGACTCATACAAGGCGAAAAATTGGAAATCTACGTACTGCAGTGTGTAGGCGAGCACAAGATAGCATAAATTGTAATCTAGGTTCTACAAGAGGTCAGTATAGAATAGTTAGAAGTAGAGTGAGAGAGAGTCAAGTATTCTGCATCTGTTTTTAGATAGCAAGGCATTGTGAGACTTAAATTGGACTTAAAATACAGAAGGTCTGGGTTCAAATCCCAGCTCTGACACCAACTGTGTAACTGGCCAAATCTAACCTCTCTAAGCTTCACTCTCCTGTCAGTACAATAGGAACAAGGATGAGGACTTGACCTTTGATTTCAACGGTATAGGGAACTCCCAGGTAAGGAAACTGCCCTCACCAATGCACATCCATCTTTAGTCTTAGAGAGCTGTGGAAGCACTTAGAGGTTAATGACTTTCCCAGGATCATACCAATGTTGCGTATCAGGGGAGGAACATGAAGAGTTCTTGACTTTGAGACCAGCTCTCTCTCCACTATGGTGGCCACCTTTCTATCTTTAGAATGGAGATAGTAATACTTATACTACCTGCCTCACAAAATTGTTGTAAGGAAAGTACTTTGCAAAATAGAAAGCACTATGCACATGTGGGAGCAGGTAGGTAACACAGTGGATAGAGTGCTCTGGCTGGAGTCAGGAAGATTCATCTTCATGAGTTCAAATCCAGCCTCAGACACTTACTGGATGTGTGACCCTGGGCAAGTCACTTAACCCTGTTTGCCTCAGTTTCCTCATCTGCAAAATGAGCTTGAAAAGGAAATGGCAAACCACACCAGTATCTCTTCCAAGAAAATCCCAAATGAGGTTACGAAGAGTCTGAAATGACTGAACAACAAAACATGTATATGTGAAGAGTCCAGAAGTCCATGACGTTTGGTCATCCCTGAGTAGCTTTGAGACCATTGTTCTAGACCCTCCAACCTCAAGGAAACAAATGCCCCCTATTCCTTTGTGTTATTGAGCATGAATATATGTATTTAGGGCAACTAGGTGGCACAAAGGGCAGAGTTAGGAAGACCTGAGTTCAAATCTGGCCTCAGACATTTACTAGCTGTGTAACCCTGGATAAGTCACTTAACCACTTGCCTCAGTTTCCTTACCTGTAAAATTAAAAATGGCAAACTACTCAAGTATCTTTGAAAAGAAAACCCTAAAGAGGGTCATGAAGGGTTGGACACTACTGAAAATGACTATTCAACAACAATTGGAGAATACAGCTAAATGCATTGATGCCTTATCCCCCACTGAACTGTAAACTCCGTGAGGGCAAGAATCATGTCTTTCTTGAGACTTATCTGCCCCTAGCCCTGAACGTAGGGTTCTGCCCATTGTAAGTACTTAATTGATATTTGCTGGATTGAATGGTATTAAACGATTTCTTGTGGTTCGGTTGTGTCTGACTCTTCCTGACCCCATTTGGGGTTTTCTTGGCAAAGATACTGAAGTGGTTTGCCATTTCCTTCTCTAGCTCATTTTATAGATGAGGAAACTCATCTGTAAAGATAAGTTGTTAACATCAAGCAGGACGAAGCGACTTGTCCAGCGTCACACATCTAGTAAGTGTCTGAGGCTAGATTTGAACTCAGGAAGATGAGTCTTCCTGACTCCAGGCCTGGTGCTCCAACCACTCTACCACCTAGCTGGGGGTGGGGAGAGAGAAAGGGAGAAGAGGAGAGAGAGAACAGAGGGAGAAGGAAATGGGGAAGATAAAAAGGGAGAAAGGGTGACCGAGAAGGGGGAAGGGGAGAACTTCCAATGACTACTGTTCAGATTGAGGTGAACTATGACTCATTGGTTTGACTGTAGTGTGAGTCACAGGCTCAGAGTTGGAGACACCTGGGTTCGGTTTTTGTCTCTGATGCACCCTGGCTGTGGTGCCCTGGGCGTGTCCCATAATGCCTCAGTGTTCTGGTAATTCTCAGACCCAGAGAGCAGGAACTGTCTTTGTATGCCTTTCATAAAAAATGCTAGTTGACTGACTTATTGACTATAAACAGCAGTGTAGATGATGATCTGTGGAAGAAGGAGGCTCCTCACACTGAGGAAATCCCAGGCATTCTTAACCTGAGGTCTGGGGACAGATTTCACTCTATCTTTACTTTCACTCGCCTTTGCTTCTTTTGTAATCCTACGTTTTTCATTTTTATGCACTTAAAACATTATTCTGAGAAAGAGTCCATAAGCTTCATCAGACTTGCCAATGGGGTCCAGGATACAGAGAAAGGATAAGAATCTGATCTCCAGCCAGATGAGGACTCTCTGGAGGCAGATGGGGCACCTAAGCGGTGTTGTGAATAGTGTTGGACTTGTATCCTCCTCAAACCCTTATGAGCTATGTGACCCTGTGTACCTCAGTTTATTCATCTGGAAACTGGGGATAATAACAACACCTACTTCACAGGATTGTTGTGAGGCTCAAATGTGTTACCATAGGTAAAAGCACTGTTGCAGGTTTGTAAAAGTGTTACATAAGTCCTAGTTATTATCATCACCTTAGGAGAAGATTCGTATTCTTTGCAAGCTGGTTTTTATTTTAACTTTTTTTTCTCCAGAGTGTTAAGTAAAGGGTTTTTTTTTTGAATATCTTAACAATTGTCCCCACGGGAGGAAAAGAAATAAGGAGGCCTCCATACTAGGTTAGGGAAGGCCCAATGGAATCAATAAAGATATAGAGAAAGGGTCACATTTTAACAGCTTTGGAGTGGGTGAATGGAGGGAGGCAGATAAAGACCGAGGGAGACCATGTGCAGAAAATCAGTCAACAAGTATTTATTAAGCTCCTACCTGCCAGCTGCCAGGGAATGTGTTCAGATCTGGGGATATGAATACAGAAGCAAAGTAATCGCTGCTTCAAGGAGCTTACATTCGAAGGGAGAGACAAAGCCCTATATGAACATATATGAAATCAATACAAACAAAGAAGTACAAGGTATGTGGAGAGAAAAGAGGGAACTTGCCCTTAGGGAAATTAGAAAGCTTTACATAAAAGGTGATATTTCAGTTTCATCCTGAAGGAAGTGAAAGGTTCTATGAGGCAGATTGAGGAAAGAGAGCATGCCAGGCAGAGAGAAAAGTAAGGAAATCCTAAATGGGATTGTATCTGAACGCTCTTCTTCCTTTTATTTTTGGAGGCGGGAAAGCAAGGCAGTTGGGGTTAAGTGACTTACCCAAGGTCACACAGCTAGTAAGTGTCCATTGTCTGAGGCCAAATTTCAACTCAGGTCCTCTTTACTCCAGGGCCGGTACTCTATTCACTGCACCACCTAGATGCCCCAGGATATTCTCCTTTCTGTTGTAGTGTCATATCCATTCCCCCAACCCTTCCCATCTTCCCCTCCCTTCATTTGTTCCCTTCTCTCTTCTCCATATCCTCTCCTTTCTTCTCTTTGCTGACATTTCAGGTTGGACTAGAGCCTAGGCACTATGTGCCCCACCCCACCTTGTTGGTTCCTCTCTGGTTTATAGGACATTCATATACCCCATCCCTGCCACCCTAGTTAATAAAATGCCAGTCTGAGAATGGGAATCCTGGGTTCTCATTCTAGTTCTGATAGTTACTTGTATGAATGCAACAACCTTAGTTCCTCATCTAGGAAACTCAGAGTTCACATTCTTCCCCTTCTCGGGCTAGGTTTTGTGAGGCTAAGTGGGATATGGGAAACTATAATAGCAATAATCTGTAAAAGCCTTTGAGGATATGTCACCTCCAATTAGACTGACAACCTAGCGTTGACCTGGGAGAAGGAAAACCTGATTTAAGCCCAGACACTAATATACTTTGCGACTTGTCTCTGAGTCTCAGTCTCCCCCTTTGTAAAACAAGGGGGTTGGATTTAGGAAATTAGGATTTCCAAATGAAATTATAGGCAGGGTCTCTTGGTTTGAGACTAAGAGGGATGGGAGACTCTCACAGAAGAAATCCTCACAATACAATTTCAAATTACCCTGATGGAGCAGAATAAAAGAGCAGGTGTCTAAAGAGACCAATTAGGCTGCACAGAAGGACCCAGATTTTAAAAAGAAACCTACGAAAAGATGGAAGCCGAGGGCGATAACCAAGGCCAAATACAGGCGAGCAGCACAGACCTTTCGAATTGGGTTGGGAATGATAAAGCCCAGGATGAATGGAAGCTTGGAGGGAAATAAAGAAAGGCTTTTGTTTTTGTCTTTGTCTGGAGGAAGGAGAAGAGAGAAGGGGCAGATGGTGTAATGATAACAGATGATAGAGAGGAAGCAGAACTACTCAATCCCTACTTCACGGCCAAAGAAACTCCCTGACGGGAATAGCATCCCAACCCAAGCATGGGAGACAAATGAGGTTGTAAGATTTGAGGCTTGTTAAAGGTGAGAAGATGAAAGGGTCCCTAATCCTATTCAATGTATCCAGGTCCCCACTTGAGTCAAAAAATCACAATTATTATCATTATCATCGCATCATAATAAGTACGAATGTGATCAGTCACAAGCACAACCAATTGTAATCATGTGATCCTCACAATAACCCCATGAGATAGGCACTGCTGGCCTTCACATTTTATAGATGAGGAAATGAATTCAGAGAGGATTTTGTTGTTGTTCAGTGGTTTCAGCTGTGTCCAACTCTTCATGACCCCATTTGGGGTTTTCTTGGCAAAGATACTAGAGTGGTTTGTCATTTCCTTCTTCAGCTCATTTTACAGGTGAGGAAACTGAGGCAAACAGGGTGAAGTGACTTTCCCAGGGTCACACAGCTAGTAAGTATCTGAGGCTGGCTTTGAACCCAAGTCTTCTCGACCCCAGGCCTGTTGAAGAGCAGAATATTAAATACATGGTCTGTGAGCGCTTAAGGAAGGAATCAGCCTAGGTCCCATAAGACCAGGTTTTATCAGACTAGATACATTTTCTTTTTTGAAAACCAGCTTGATAACAAGACTGCTGGCTCATGGAACTGCTGAATATATCACGTAGGTTAAGAATGTCTTTTAAGGGCAGACAAGTGAAAAGATCATGGAATCCTACCACTTAGAGCTGGAAAGGGCCTTAGAAGCCATCTGGCCCAAGCCTCCTCATTTTGAAAATGAGAGAAATGAGGCCTAGAGAAAAATAAGGGATTTGCCTGAATGGGGGGGTAGGATTTGAACCCAGATCTCTTGACTCCAAATCCCATGTCCCTTCCATTGGACCACACAATCTCCAGTGGGCTGAATGATAGTATAGGGAGATAGACATATGGTAGCCAGGTGGCTGAACAAGGGGTGTGTAGGACTCATCCTGCAGGGACGTACTATCTCACACTCTGTTCTTTTCAGCATTTTGATCAATGATATGCTTGGAGAAATAGATGGTTTGCTTTTTCTCATTTTCAAATTACGAGGGACCGGGAGGTAACAGTACATTGGATGACAGAAACAGGATGCAAAAAAGATCCTGATGGGCTGGAATGATGGGATAAATCCAATGCGAGGAAATCTAATAGGGATAATTAATGAATTAATATGGATACGTAAGAGTCTTGTTCTTAGGTTAGAGGATTAAACTCTTTAAGTGCAGGGCTGCAGTTTTAGTTCAATATGAGTCATCTCTGAGACATGGCAGCTCAATTCACTTCCACAGGCATGTGTTAAATGTCTTCTATGTGCTGGTTATTGTTGGAAGCACCAGGGTTAGAAAAAAGGGCAAAAAGTAAACAGCCCCTGCTTCAGAGTTTACATTCTACTGTCATCTGAGGCTAGGGACACCTAGGTGGTGCAGTGGACAGAAGGCTGGGCCTAGAGTTGGGAAGACTCATCTTCCTGAGATCAACTCCAGCCTTAGACACCTATTACCTGTGCGACTCTGGGCCAGTCACTTAACCCTGTTTGCCTCAGTTTCCTCACCTGTAAAATGAGCTGGAGAAGGAAATGGTTAAACCACTCTAGTATCTTTGCCAAGAAAATCCCAAATGGGGTCACAAAGAGCCAGATAAGACTGAAACGACTGAACAACAACAAATCATCTGAGAGCTGAATCAGTAGGAGCATAAAGTACAGAAATTGTAAGTCCTTAAAGTATTAAAGTGTGCCAAACAAGGGCGAATTGTTGCTCTCTGATCAGGATCTGGAGCCAGAAGACCTAGGTTTGAATCCCACCTGTGTGACCCTAAGCAAATCATTTCTCTCTCTGGGTCTTAGTTTGCCTATCTGTAAAATGGGGGAGGGGAACTGAACTAGACAGTCTCTTGGGTCCCTTCCAACTGTAGCATCTGATGGCATTCAATCAGTGTCTGATGTGGAGAAACTGAGGCCCAGAGAAACCACAGATGAGAGAGAGCCAGACAGGTTTCAAGGCTGCCAGGTACCAAAGGATCTCGGAAGGGACACAACTAAAATCCTGGGTATGGTAGAAATTGAATTAGGGGCCCTGAAGTGGGTTCCATGGAAGCAAAGTTAAGACAAAGCCTCTACTAAGTCTTTTTCTAATTTTTTCCTCCTTCTCTCTCTCTTCTTCTGTGCCTGTTGAGATTCAGAATTCCCAGGCTCCCAAATAGGGTGCTGAGCAATGACTCAGGGGAGTGGGGAGGGAGGAGCCAGAGCTGAGAAGGAAAAAGTGGAGACCTTCCCCCCAGGAATCTGGCACTAATCAGTCCAAGAGAAAGGGGTGGGCTGAGGGGAGAGGTCAGTAGGAGGAGAAAGATCTGTCTTCTGTCAATGCCTTGGTACTCGGGCGGTGTCTCTGCAAGCTGAGCCACTGGGGACATTTGGAGCCCAGCTCAGGCAGAGCCGTTAACTGCTTCGGTACTGGCTCCCTCAGCAGGAGATGGGCCAGGATGGCGATGGGACATCCCCTTCAACCTGCCCCAACAGATCGAGCCTGGGAGGATTTGTGAGGTTTGCCTCTGGAGCCCATTGGCTTTCCATCCTGCCCCATCCCACCAGCCAGCTTCTGCGTACCCCCTCTGCCTCGGGCCCCACCTGGCAGAGGGGAGGGCTTTGGAGATGGATACTCCTGGGAGGAGGTGAAAGGGACCGAGTGTTTGGCAGCCATGGCAAAGCAGGAGAGAGCTGAGGAGGAATGTCTGGCATCTCAACAGGCCCCCCACATCACCCTCCTGACTGTGGGCCCTCTGGAAGACTGGCTGATGAGCAAGAGGAAAGCCGAAGGAAGGAGCTCTGAGTTACCAGCTCTCACAACCTCAGTCCTCACTGCTGTGTGACCTTGGGCAAGTCATTTGACTTCCTGGGCCTTGGTTCCCTCATGTTGTATCATGAGGAGGTTCTCTTTTCTGCTAAACCAGATGATCTCCCAGGTCCTTTCCAGTTGCAAAGCTTAGGGTCCTAGTCCATTTCTCCAACAGATGGGATGTTGGAGAAGAATTCAGAGACTGGAGAAGGGACTCAGCTTTGTCTGCTGGCAGAGTCTAGGATTTTGTCCATTCAGTGGCTAGTTGTAGAGTTCATCTAATCCAGAGTTTCAGAGAGGTTAATCAGTCAAGAAGCATTTATTAAGCACCTACTGCGTGCCAGTTACAGTGCTGTGCATTGGGGATATAAAGGCAAAAAAAATCAAATGGTCCTTGCCTTCAGGGAGCTTCCATTCTACCAGGAGAGGAGACATACACACACATATACACACATATGTATTATATGTCGTATATGGATATAGAGATAGAGAATAGACCTGTCATCTTAATGATGCAGGAGACTGAATCCCCATCACCTCTATGTGGAAACTTTCTTTACCAATGCAGGTCAGCACCTTCTATAACTTAGAATCTTAGAGAGTTGTCTAGAACCCTGAGAACTAAAGTGACTTACCCAGGGTCATGTGGCCAGGATGTCAAAGGCAGGTCTGGAACCCTGGTTCTGAGGGCAGGCCCTCCATTTATTGTGACAAATTCATATGTATGTGTGTGTATAGGTATATGTATATATTCATAAGTATAATAGTAATATAAATGTATATATTTATGAGTTTGTACATCCATAAACGTCATTCGGTTATTTTAATCATGTCTCACTCTTCGTGACCCCATTTGGGGTTTTCCTGGCAGAGATACTAAAATGGTTTGCCATTTCCTTCTCCAGCTCATTTTATAGATGAGGAAACTGAGGCAAACAGGGTTAAGTGACTTGTCCAGGGTCATACAGCTAGTAAATATCTGAGGCTGGATTTGAACTCAGGTCTTCCTGACTCTAGGCCCAGCACTCTATCCACCGCGCCACCTAGCTGCCATGTAAACAAATACACATGTATAAATATATGTGTAAATATATATGTATATACAAAAATATACGGGTTGCAGATGGATTTTCATTTATGAGAGCTTGGCAGGGAGCAAACTTAACGTGGAGGGATAACAAGATAGAGCTTCTCTGGCAGGAGTAAACTTACATTATTTTCTGCCCTTTATTCTGTGGAGCCTTCTTGGCATCCCTGCCTGCCATCTCTGGGCCCCTCTGCTCTTACCCTCTTCTCCTAAGTTGGGAAGGAAACCAGAACCATTGGGTTCCCTGGGCATGGAAGGGTCAGCCCTGCCCAGGCTCTGGGGAAACCTGAGTCTGGGTGTGGACACAGAATGAAGAACTGAGCTTCCCAGGACCTTTATCCTAGGTCTGATATTAATTTACTGTGTTATCTTAGGCAAGCAGCACTCCTCTTCTGGGCTGTGGTTTTTCCAGCTAAAATAAAGCAACAATGATCCCTGTTCTTTTTTATCTTTTAAAGGGGGACTACTAGGAGAAAGGGCTTAATCTCTTTAGAAGTCAAGGAATGGCTTTACATAAACTCAGGGTGACAGCATTATAGTAAATCCATAGAGAACCATTTGTCCTGAATTAGGTTCCTCTGATACAGGGAAGGACAAACACCAACCGCCTTTCCTCCATGCCTGGGCATTGGGCAACTAGAGTCAAAATGTTGGAAAGAACATTAAAAAGCTGCTTCCCTCCATGGGCCTCAATTTTCCTGATCTACAAAATGTTCGTGCAGTGGGTAGGACATTGGACTCAGAGCCAGGGAGATGATCCTTACTAACTGTATGACCTTGGTCAAGTCATTTAACCACTTCTGTTTCCTCATTTGTAAAATGGTTATAATTATAACACTGTCTTCTAAACAGTTGGGGTACATGGCCCCTGAGGTCCCTTTCAGTTCTAGTACCATAATTATCTTGTCTCCCCAATTTATTTTCTGGATTAGGAAATTGAGACCCAGAGAAGGGACCTTGCCTTGGCCCCGGTCAAATGATTAGTCAATGGCAGAGCAAGGTTTCTGATTCCCGGTCCAGGGCTCTTTCCACTAGGTGTGTATGGGATTTGAAAGAGGATTGGGGGGGGTTATAGAAAGAGAGAAGAGAGTATATGGGGGATGTGCATGGAGGGAGAGATGATATACACCCAAGTTACGCGTAGACGATTTTTATATTATTTATTATTTGGATTACTGTTCCCCACTATTAGCGTGGATCATGGGAGAGTTGACTTGGGGCGAGAAAGGACCTTACCGGTTGTCTAGTTCAAACTCCTCATTTTACAGATGAGGGAACTGAGGCCCAGAAGGTGAATTGACTTGCCCCATGAGACTTGAGAGCTGGAACCATCTTTTACATTCCTCTGTATCCCCGTGACTTAGCACAGTATCTGGTTTGCAGCCGGTGCTTACTAAATGCCCATTGACTGACTTAGCTAAGGTACCATGCCTAAAAACCAGAAGAGCTGGGATTCCCCTCTAAGGTCCTGTTGACTCTAAATCCATGAGACACCAAGCAGGGCTCTGGTAATTGAGAGGTGGGGCACCCTTCCCATGAGCCAATAACCTGTTCCCAGGGCCGCAGCATTTTCCTTGTTCTTCAGTCATTTCAATTATGTCCCATTCTTCACGACCCCATTTGGGGTTTTCTTGGCAAAGAAACTGGAGTGGTTTGCATTTCCTTCTTCAGCTCATTTTATAGATGAGGAAACTGAGGCAAACAGGGTTAAGTGACTTGCCTAAGGTCACCCAGCTAATAAGTATCTGAGGCTGGATTTTTAATTCTGGTCTTCCTGACTCCAGGTCCAGCATTCTATCCAATATTCCACCTTTTTTCCCCTCCCCTAAAAAAAGCTGAACCTCTTCTGTTCCCCGGTCCCTAGTCCATTTCCATCCTACCCTATTCAGAGCTCAATGAGCCTGCGAGAAAGGCCAGAAAGCTAGCAAAGGTGACGTGTGTGTGCCTAGGTTTCACTTGTGCTGGCTTCAGACCATGGCAAGGCCTAACTCCTGGCTGGCCATCTGCCCCAGCCTCTATTCTAGAGCACAGAGAGCCAGAGAGATGGAGAGGGAGGAGGGAGGGGAGCCAATGAGGCCCCTCAGGAGGAAGGCAGGCCCAGCAATCTGGACTTTCATTAACACTTCTGCTACTGCTGACGACATCTGCTAGGGAGGGGGGCAAGGGAGAGGGAGAAGGAGCGAATTGGTTCTGTCAGTCAAGGAGGGGAGGGGTCCCTGGGTGCTGCTGGTATCTCTGCCCAGGGAAAAAACTGCCGTGGGCACTGTCTTAGCAACACACTCTGTGCCTCAGCAGACGCTTGCCTTCTCATGGGCTTATATAGCTGTTCTGAACACGGCAGAAGCAGAGGGCAAAGACCACTGGCCTGAGAGTCAGGAGACTTTGCTTCTGGTCTCAGCTCAGAGGCAAATTTGTTGGGTGACCTTGTATAAGTAACTTCCTCTCCTGGGAGCATCTACAATCTTATCTGGAAACCCAGACGACATAGCAGGCCAGTCAAGTGTCAGCCTGATCAGTTCTATACTGACAGTATGTGTGTGTGTGTGGGTGCGTATGTGTGTATATGTATATACCTATAAATATATATGTGTACATATATGTATACACACATAGACACAGACCTATCTAAATATGCCTACATACATATACATATATATATATACATATATACAACACACACATGAATCAGGTATATATAATACATATATGTATATCTATTCATCTGTCTGTATCAGCTAAGGGGCAGCTAGATGGTGCAGAGGATAGAGTGCTGGGCCTGGAGTCAGGAAGACTCATCTTCCTAAGTTTAAATCTGGCCTCAGACACTTACTAGCTGGGTAACCCTGGGCAAGTCACTTAACCCTGTTTGCCTCAGTTTCCTCTTTTGTAAAATGAGCTGGAGAATGAATGGCAAACCACTCCAGTATCTCTACCAAGAAAACCCCAACTGGGGTCACAGAGAGTCAGATACAACTGAAGACAACTGAACAATAACAAAAATATATCAGCTATATGTAATATATGAATAATGAAGTCATATTTGTAAAGTGCTTAGCCTGCTGCCTCATCCACCCTTTCGCTTTCTATTCCCTATTCAGACTACAGGCAGTGATTCTCCAAGGCCAAGAGGGTGGGCCCTGTATAATAACAGTATATTTATATGGAGCTTTTAAAATCTGCAAAGTACTTTACATGCATTATCTGTGTGGTAGGGTACCATTAGTAGGCCCATTTAACAGCTGAGGAAACTGGAGCTGAATGCCAAGGTCACACAGCTAATAAGCATCCGAGGAAGAATTTGCACTCGCTCCTGTCTTCCTGACACCAGGGCTAGTGCTCTATCCACATTGTATCCCCAGTGCCCAGCACATAGTAGGTGCTAGTTGAATTGAGCTACATTGGTCAGCTCTAGCATGTCCCACAGATAAGCGTGCTTCCCACCACTCCGCTGGGCCATTTCCCTCTGCTCATAGGCCATATGGTCCTTGGTACTCAGGACCCTGCCCAGCAAGTGTGGGGTGTCCCTTCTTCAAGGTCACCCAGCCAGAGTGGCATTCAGGATCTTCCCAGAGACCTCAGCTCTACCTGGCTTCCACTTCCTTTGCCTTGGTTGATTAATTTGTAGGATTATAATATAGGAGCTGTGTCCTACCCCAATTCTCCCCCAGGCTCCCCAGCCACTTGGTAATGGTGAAACAAGATAACTGATAGGTAATATACCTATCATGTTCCTAATGACCTGTGCCCCAGACAAAGCCTCATACCCCCATTTAACAAAGAAACCCCATTTATTCACTACCCCTACCTGGTAACTGCTCCTGTGAGGAAAGCCCAGAGATTTAGAATCAGAAAATGTGGATCAGGTTTCTCTTCTTTGCTGTTCAGCCTTGGGCCAAGTAACAAACCACTTTGTGCCTCAGTTTCCACTAAGAGGCATTATGGCATCGTGGATGGAGCTCTAGACTTTGAGTCCTGTCCTGCCCCACACACTTACTTGCTATAGCTCCCAGTTTCCTCCTCAATCCATAAGTATTTCTTAGGCCCTTACTATGTGCCAGGCAATTATAAAAAGGGGAGAGTAACAGCCCAGGGTTGCTCTGAGGACCAAATTAGAGCATGCCTATGGACTACTTTGTAAACCCTAGGCTGCTATGTTCATAGGAGGCATTATTATTGCTTTCGCATCTATAAATGACTTAGGGGATCCCTAAAAGGGACCAGAGGTCATCTTGTCCCCCTCCCCTCATTTTACAGATGGGAAAACTGAGACCAGAGAGTTAAAGTGATTTCTTTCAAGGTCTCCCTGGGGTTGAGCATCAGAGGTGATATTTGTACCCAGGTCCCCTGACTCTGGGGCCAATTTTCTTTCCTTTTACAGGGTCATTGTTGGGCTCAAATGAAATACTGTATGTAGAATGCTTTATAGACTTTTCTACACACTTCAGCTATTCTCCTTGGCTCCCCTAAGCCTAGGCCTGGTCCACCTGCCTTGAGTGTCTCAGCTTTGGCCCTAAGGCTTAAGGATCAGCTCTTTAGCATCTCTCCCCAAAGGCTTCTGACTTTAAAGCTCTTTACCCCTGGGGTATCTCCCACTATGCTCTGCTTTCCACTGGAGGGAGTTCCACATCAGTGGACTACCAGAGACAGGGTCCAGTTAACAGCTTACACCAGCCCCTCCCTCTCTAGAGAGCCTCAGTCCATTTAGCTATAGTCTCAAGGTGATGAGTCACCACCTTCAGGCTGCCTGCCCACTGGAGAAGTGGGTTTCTTTCCTAGGATCTTAGGAATTCAGAGCTGGAAGGGACCTTAAAAAGCAGTTAGAAGAAAATGAAACCTAGACTAGGGGTATGATCTGTCTAAAGTCACGCATCTAGTAAGTGGCATTCAAACTGAGGACCTCTGACTTTAGATCCAGTACTGGCTTATTCCAAGATAAGGTCTTGCCTCTCCAGGTTCATCTTATGGTTTTGTAGTAGTTTACATATAGTCATTATACAGAGAACCATAACTAGAGTGGGGCAACTGTGACTTTAAACCAGGGCACCGATATTTGTGGGGATGGTATCCTTTTCTCTTTTCCTTCTGAATTCTTGGATGATTTACACGTTGTGGAATGTCACGAATGTCTCACCCTTCTCTCAGGGCCCACCTTCTGCTACAATAGTCCTGCCAGCCTCTTTTACCTCCCCACCAGCCTTCTTCTCCCTCCTGGGGATTACCCAACATGACTATACCCAATTAGAGTATACCGTCCTTCTGTGCTGCATTGGTCCTTAAATGAATTTTACCCAGGCACTGGAATTCCTAGTTAGAACTCTGCTCGGACCATTTCCACTTGAGGTAAGAGAAAGGTCCATTTGTCACAACACAGAGGAGACATTTCAAAGGAAGGATACCTAATACTTTACAGAGTCCCTCCAGGGTGTGCTGGCCTGTATAAGCACTGTGAGAAAGTCTCAAAAAGTAAGGTGGAGGGGAAAGAGCCCTGAACTTAGAATCAAGAGAACCAGCTTTAAGCCTCAACTCTGTCTCCTGCCACCTGTGTGACCTTAAGCAAATCACTTAACCCAAATGAGCTGAGTTTCCTTGTCTATAGAATTAGGATCTTTGCTTTTCTCACCTCAGAGGGTTGTTGAAAGGAGGGAGGAAAGGTCTGTCTGTGCAGGATCTAAATGAGAAAGAGGCAGAGATAGACAGAGGGAGAGAGTAAGAGAGAGTTGGAGACCCAGAGAGATACAGAAAAAGAAAGATAGATGGAGGAGAGAGAATTAGAGAGATGAAGGAAAGAAATTAGAATTTAGAGAGAGAGGAGGGAGAGGTGAAGAGAGAGGGAAAGCAAGAGAGAAAGAGGACACACAGAGAGACACAGAGACACACAGAGAGAGACACAAAGACAGAGAGAGAAGAGAGAGAGACAGAGAGAAGGGAGAGAGAGAGATGTTATGCAGAGGAAGAAGCTGTACCCCTACCTGGAGAAGCTGTCCCTGGGATTCCTGGTTGATGGGGAGTTAATCACCTACTAACTGGACAGATAAGGTAGGTCTGAGCATGCCTAGGGACCTAGGATAGGTGTTCTGTGTCCATCAGATCACACCTGGACTCATCAGCTTGAATAGGAGAGGCAGAAGGAGTTCCCCAGAGGTAAAGATAAGATGACTTAGGATCACAGGAACTGCCAGATTTCTTCAGTGAAAGCAAGGAAGCAGTGTTACACCATGAAGTCTCTCTGCTTTGAGGCAGAGAGCTGAAAGCCAGAAAGGACTGAACTTAGTGGAAAGAATCCTGGGAGCAGAGAAAGGATGAGGGAATAGGATCTTGGAGTTAGAGAAAGGACTTTCTTTTTTTAATATCCATTTAAAAATCTTTGAGTACCAAATTTTTCCCCTCCCTAAGACAGTAAGCAATTTGATGTAGGTTAGATATGTGCAATCATGTAAAACATATTTCCATAGAGAAAGGATTTTGAGGGGCATCCAGATCCCAGAGCTGGAAGGAAATCTGGAAGGAAGCTCAGCAGCCACCTTGTCCAAGCTATGCCCAAGAGGAATCTGCATTGGAAAATACCTGACCAGTGAGTGACTCTCCAGCCTCTGCTTGAAGACCTCCGAAGAGGGGGAAGCCCACCTCCCCTTGAGGCAGCCTAATCCACTCATGGGCAGCTTTAACTGCTAAGGAAGATTTTCCCTGACATCAAACTTCAATTTGCCTCTTTAATATCAAGGGGTTCCCACAGGACTATGTGTCAGCCACTGGGCTAGGCACCGAGGACACAGAGACCCTGCCTTCTCCTCCCAAGGAGCTTATGTTCTTAGCCCAGTCCTCTTTGCTACACACTTGCTCCTCTCTGTAAATTTTGGGAGAAAGTCCCTGTAAAGGCATTTGATAGGGATTATAGTCACTAGCATAGTTCATCTGGAGCCTGTTGTATTGCTCAGCATTCTTTTAGAGAAGGATTTCTTACCCTGAAGCCCAAGGACCCATCATGGATAGATTTCAAGGAGGTCTGTGATCTTGGGAAACATATTTGGATAAATGTAGTTTAATATAATTAGTCTCCTTTTCGAAATCCTATGTGTTTCACTTAAGGCACTTTAAAACCATGATCCTGAGAATGGGTACCTAGCCTTCACCAGACTGCCAAAAGGGAACATTAAAAAAATGGTTACCACAACTTGACTAGTGTGTAAATTAATTCAATGCTAAGTTATACATGGAAGTTATATGGGATTCCATGCCTTCTTGGGGAGGGAGGGGGAAAGGGAGGGAAGAAAAACTGGAACTCAAAATTATGTAGAACTGTTTGTTGCAAACTAAAAATAAAAAAAATTAATATATTAAAAAAATAAAAAGGAAGAAAAAAAAAGAAAAAAATGGTTACCAACCTTTGTTCTGTATGAATCATTCCTCAATTGACAGCTGGTCAAAGGATATAAATAGGCAGTTTTCAGATGAAGAAACCCAAACTATAGTCATATGAAAAATGCTCTAAATCACTATTGATTAGAGAAATGCAAATTAAAACAAACACCTATCAGGTTGGCTAATGTGAGAGAAAAAAAAATGCTGAATACTGGAGAGGAGGTGGGAATATTGGGACACTAATGCACTGTGGGTGGTGGGCATTGTGAACCGATCCAAGCATTCTGGAGAGCAATTTGGAACTACGCCCAAAGGCTATAAAACTGTGCATACTCTTTGATCTAGCAATACCACTGCTAGGTCTGTATCCCAAAGAGATCAAAGAAAAGAGGAAAAGGACCCACATGTACAAAAAATTTATAGCACTATATTCTTGTGGCAAAGAATTGGAAATTGAGGGGATGTCCATTAATTGGGGGACAGCTGAACAAGTTGCAGTATTTGATTGTGATGGAATGCTATTGCACTGCAAGAAATGACAAGCAGAATGGTTTCAGAAAAATCTGAGATTTACATGAACTGATACAAAGTGAAATCAGCAGAACCAGGAAAACAGTGTACACAGTAACAGCAATATTTTACAATGATCAAGTGTGAATGACTTAGCTATTCTCAGCAACACAAAGACCTAAGACAATTCTGAAGGACTTAAGATGAAAAATACTATCCACCTCCAGAGAAAGGACTGGTAGAATCTGAATGCGGATTGAAACATGCTGGGTTTTTTACTTTATTTTTCTTGGGGTGTTTTTGGTGCGTATTTTTCTTTTTACATGACAAATATGGAAATATGTTTTATATGACTGCATGTGTATAATCCTTATAAAATTGTTTGCTTTCTCCATGGGGGAGGAGATAATTTGGAACTCAAAATCATAATAAAAAATAAAAGATTAGAAATTGGTTTGCGTGTAATTGAAAAGAATTAAAACTTTTTTTTAAAAAAAGGAACCTTTGTTCTAGGGGGTTCACTTGCACCCTCAGTAATGCTTCCTGGTTTCAGCCATGAGATCCCTTGAGCCCCAGTCCTGGTTCTCTCAGAATTCGAGGGATCATCACAAGATGCTACTTTCCTTGATGCTGTCCTCAAAGGATAGGGATGTCACCAAAACGCCAAATTCCTCAGAAACTACATAAGGATCCCTTCTAGGGATTTCACCCTTCTGGGGTTTGGTAATATTCCTAGCTTGGACCTAATGAATCTAGCACTATAAGGCCACCTCCAGCGGAAGCAAGATATCCTGGGCTTGTACTTGCAATTCTTTCTGCCTTGGGACCCCAGATCCTACTGTCTGGGGTTTGATTACATTTGGGATCTTTTTTTTTGGAAGGGGGAAGGCAGGGCAATTGGGGTTAAGTGATTTGCCCGAGGTCCCATGGCTAGTAAGTGTGTCAAGCGTCTGAGGCAAGATTTGAACTCTGTTCCTCCTGACTCTAGGGCCGGTGCTCTACTCACTGCACCACTTAGCTGCCCCAAGTTTGGGATCTTTTGAGCCCCCTTTAAAGAACTTATCAGTATCTATCTTCATGCAGCTTGTGCCTCTCAGCTGAGGAAGTCACAGATTGTCCTATTATCTCAAAAGGCCATCTATCTATTCCTCTCATTCTTCCTTCTCTGTGTTAAAGCTACTTTCTCTTTCTTTTCCTGGGGCTCTGTCCAGCTTGGTCTAGTAGAAAAACACTGGCCTGGTGATAGGAGCCCTAGGTTCTAGGCCCAGCTTCGCAATGTACAAGTTGAGTGGCCACAGGAAAATCACTTTTCTTTCTATGGTCCTCAGTTTCCCCATATATAAAGTGAATTAGTTGAATTAGATGGCCAACCTTTTTGGGGTGTATCAATGTGATGAAATCTCTGGACCCTTTCTCAGAATGTTTATAAATATTTGAAGGCAACGCTAAATTTCAGTTAGAAGTTAGTGAACATAGAGATGTGCTTTTTTTCTTATCCAAGTTTGTAGACACTTAGAAATACATCCAAGGGACCTTTGAGGGAACCGTAAATTCCAGCATGGTACACACCCCTGAATTAGATGATTACTTTAAGGTTCTTCTCATCCAACATTTCCCTTGAGGCATGGTGACTAGATGGGCAGTCTAGGGATGGATGTCCCATAGAAGCTTTGTTTGAAAAGCCCTGCCATGATAATAGAACCATGCCCCAGTCTCCCTCAGACCCTCAGATCAAGAATAAAGCAGAGCATGAGTCCAGGCCCCGATCACACTAGACTAGGTAGGGGCTACTAGATTTAATTGGGAGGAGAGGAGGGGAGAGGTCTTGTCCACATGGATGAAGCTGAGGATGCCAGGGGGGTCCAGGAGAAGACAAACTCTATTCTATCCTAAGTGCCTGGCTCCAGCTTCAGGCTTTTCTCTGTCTTATCACATTGTCTGATGCCATTTAATGAGAGAAGGAGGCAGAGACCTCCCACTGGCTTCCTTACAGATGGAATTAGGTCAAGCAGGCCTTAATACATGTGGAAATTTGACCAGGGCAGGCCCTGTCCCCAGGGTGGGGAGTTAGCCACTGCGGGAGAGAAAGCCTGTCTCTTATGGAGTGAGACACAACCTGGTCTGCTCTTCTCTTCCTCTAGGAGGCTAATTAGTTAACATATAATAGTAATCAAAAAAAGAACAAAATAAGAATAATAACAGCTGACATTTACATATTACTTTAAGTTTTGAAAATGTACTCAACTATAGCATTGCACTTGATGAGAGAAGCTGTCTTCAAGCTCCGTTATCATATGGTCAAGATAGTAGACGATGGAAAGGGAATACCTCCTTTCAAGGCTCCCACTTCCATCAAAGCTGACATTTATGAAAAGCTATGAAATTTACGAAACACCCTACAATGACGTTGTGATAGTCTGGTTCTTGTTCCCATTGTGTGGATGAGCAAACTGAGGGTCAGAGAACTACAGCCACATCGATAATAAGCGTCAGAGGCAGGATTTGAACCTGGGTCTATCTGACTCCGTCCATGTCCTCCCTTAATCTAGGTCACCATCTACTGAAATAGCTTTGTAGAAAATCACAGGACCCTCCTAACATCTTCTTTTCCTTAGTCTTTCTTTTTTCCATTATACTGCTACCACACCTAGGTTCTGCAAGCACAGGTATTATTGTGTTATACTCAAGGACTTTCCATAGCTCCCTATTGCCTTTAGAATAAAGTCCAAACTCTCTATCTTGGCATTCAAGGTTTTCCACAATCTGGCCCTTGCCTTTCTTTCTAACCTAATCTCTCACTAAGGTTTACTCAGTGCTTCATAAACATGCCACTGCCTAGCAGTGAGACTTTGGGCAAATCATTGTCCCCTCTCTGAGCCATAGTTTGCAATAACTGCTCACATTGATAAATCGATTTAAGGTTTGCCAAGCAAGTGGAATATATTATCTCACCTAAGCCTCATAATATATGATGTAGTAGTCATTATCATCCTGATTTTGCAGAAGGGGAACCTAAGGTCACACAGTTCGTAATTACATGTCTGTGATAGAATATGAACCCACGCCTTCCAGATTGCACATCCAGGCCTCCATTTCTCTCTGCGCATCCCTACTCTCCCTTTTCTGTCTTTTTGTAAATTGAGGGGGTTGAGCCAGATGACCTTGTAGATGATCCCTGAGGCTTTAGGGGACAGTAAGCTCAGACCATGCCCATGGTACAACATGGCAACTGGGAAAACCTCATGCAGTTGTTGGCTGAATAAAGAGAGAGGCGCAGTGTCCAGAAGGAGGGAGACAGAGCAGCCCCACTGGGTTGGAGTGTTATTTCCAGTACTGGCCACCATGTTTGAGGAAGGCCCATGGTGAACTGGAGACAGCCATGAAGCTAAGCCATCAGAGGGTCGCTTGAAGGCACTAAGCTAGCCTGGAGAAGAGATGACTTCACAGGGTCCAGGAGAACTGCCTTCGAAGAACTGTCATATAAAAGGAGTCGTTTCCTTCTCCGTGGCCCAGCAGACAAAAGTAGGCCCAACGGGTAAAAGATATCTCATAAAAAGAGACTTTCAGCTCAAGCTTCCTGACATCTAAAGCCACCCAAAAGAAGGAGGAGTTATTGTGGCAAGGCAGTGAGTCTCTTTCACAGAAGTTATTTAAGTACAGGCTGGATGACCATTTATTAGGGATGTTGTGGAGAGAATTTTTTTTTGGAGGGGAGAAGGCAGGGCAATTGGGGTTAAGTGACTTGCCCAAGGTTGTATGTGGCAAGTGTCTGAGGCTGAATTTGAACTCAGTTCCTCCTGACTCTAGGGCTGGTGCTCTACTAAGCTGCCCCTGTAGAGGGAATTCTTGTTCAGGCAGGGGTTGGACTAGGTGGATATATTCATTCATTCATTCATACAATAAGCACCTACTATGTGTGAGAGACTGCTCAATGCAACAGGAAGACAAGACCTCTGAAATTCTTTACCGTTCTGAGATTCTGAAACCCTCCAACATCCTGCCCGTGGCACCTTGGTGGCTCAGTGGATAGAGCATTAGAACGAGAGAAGACCTGAGTTCAAATCCAGCCCCCAGACATTTAATAGGTGTGTGGCCCTGGGTAAGTCATTCAACCTCCACCTGTCTCAGTTTCCCAAACTATAAAATGGGGATAATAATAGCACTTACCCCCTAGGCCTGTTGCCAGGATCAATAAGAGAATATTTGTAAAACACCTGGAACAGTGCCTGGCGTGGCGGAGTCACTATATATATATGTGTATTGCCTTCCCTTCCCCTTTGCTATTTTCATTCTGTTATTCATCGAGAATGCCCCTTCCTTCTAACTATTTAAGACCTGGCTATCCTTCAAGGCTCACTTCAATTCCTAGTGATTTCTCCCCATTCTAAGCTGCTTTAACAATTACTGTCTGTATCAATTCATTTGGCAGTTTTCAAAATGTCTTCCATTATTGGCTTGAATGGTTATGGAAATCTTTTACTTAACTCTAGTTTCAAGGTAATAAGTCACTGTCTTCAGGCTGTCTGCTTTCCAGAAAGGTAGCTCTTTCCTAGGGTCCTAGGACCTAAAGGAGCCTTAGAGCCCACCTAAGTCAACTAACTAACTAACTAGCTAACTAACTAACTCTCTCCCTCTCTCTCCCTCTGTCCCTCCCTCCCTCCCTCTCTCTCTCTCTGTCTGTGTGTATGTGTGTGTGTGTGTCTCTCTCTGTCTCTCTCTCTCTCTGCAATACAGAAAATTTCTTCCCTTTTCAAAAGGATCCACTGTAAAATTCAATTCAATGCACCAAGCATTTATGGAACACTTACCTTGTTCAAGGCGATTTCTTAGGTACCAAAGGTATAAAATATAAATACATAATAACTCCTGCCTTCAAGGATCTGACACTATATAATTCCATAAAAGAAGGAGCTTAGCTAGCCTCTCCAGTGCTATGATTAGGTTTACAAAATTCTAAGCCACATGCAACTTTTCAGAAAATTTGTGCAGTATACAGGCAGACACATATGCTTTCCACCAAGCAAGAAACTCAAAGTTAAATGTCCATTTCTGAGGTGGGCTTGACAGAACCTGGCATTTAACTGATTGTGGTGAATGAGAGAAAGAGAGGCATGAAACAACACTCCAAGGTTTTGAGTCTGAGTGACTGAAAGGATGTTAAATTGAGCGTTAGAAATTGGAAGCTGGTGTGAGATTATGGAAGGAGACAAAGCCCTCCCTACTGCCACTTTTAGAAATATTAAGAAAGCGTTTTAATAAGTAATTAGGGAAGTGATTGGATAAGAGCACAGAGTCCTTGGATTCAGTCATTTTGAATGCATTATGATCGGACTCTGATACCTCTCGAGATCATCTTTGACCAGCTTAAAAGGAGCACTTTGTGATGGGGGTGGTCAAAGATGGATCGAGTGGTTTTAAGAAGCAATTTGTGACTGTTGTTCTGAGTGGTGAATCAGTCTGTTAACTGAATTTTTACCTTATCCTGAGCTCTACAGCTCTGTATATATTTTTTTTTATCATATTGTGAAAGATCAGCCTTATTCAAAAATCCTAAAAACTGAGACTGCAAAATGACTTGTGTTAGATTTTCAAGGGTGTGAGGGGGTCCTCATCAGCTTGGAAATTTCTCTCTCTCATCAGAATAAAGCTTGAATTAGAAGAGCGACAAGTTAATTAGAATTGTTTCTGGCAGGCCTGTGCCTACAACGCAGAATATAGTATTATTTTTTTTTTCATTGACAGGGATAAAGTTTGGGACATTTTGAATCTGAGGGGTCAGCTTAAGCCAAAACTCAACAGTGAACTCAGTCTTAAAGGAAGAGAAAATCAGTGAAAAGAGATGATGGGGCCAATTGCACTAGAAACAGACTGGCTAGATGGTGGCAAGAAAGCAGGGACTTGCTTAAGCTCTCCCTCAAATCCCTCCAAACACCTGTAAAAATGGCTCTGAACAAATTCTAGAGCTGTAGAACACACAAAATAGCAGGAGAAAACGGATCTCCAGCCCAGGAGAGCCTGGATGGTCACTGGGAAGGGTCTATTGCACGGTGCTGAGAATGGAGGGCAGCTCAGCGTGGGCCTTGGGGCGATGAAAGAGTGAGCTGTAGCAGTTACCAGACTTCTCAACCCACAAACGCCAAGGAGCAGGTTAGGGGGAAATTGCATTATTGAGTTCAGAGCAATCCAGCTGCCAGCTCTGGGGGTGGAGAAGGTTGTGCAGCAGTGGAGGTAGCAGTAGCAGGAAGCTCCTTAGGCTGCCTCCAGAGTGCCAGTGTCAGTGGCTTCCTGAGTCCCTGGCTCACACGGTAAGAGGAATCTAGCAGCAGATCAGAGTGGGAATGCAAGGAGCACTTTGTGGGCACAAAGGAAGATTCTCTTGCTGTGCCCTGCTTGCATCTGAATTGTGGTCCTTGTTGGCAGTTCTTGGGGGAGGAAGAGAGCCTGGGGTGATGGTGGAGTAGAAGTAGCTCTGAAAACAGCAGTACTTGGAACCTAAAGCTTGGGACAAAGTACTCTCTACTCTATAAGCAGCCATATCCTGACAAAAAACCCAAAGGTCAAGTAGTTGGCTGGGAACATGAACAGGCAGCAAAAACAAATTCAGACCAAAACTCAAACTCTAGATTCCTTTTTTGGTGACAAAGAAGATCAAATCATACAGCCAGAAGAAATCAACAAAGTCAAAGACCCTATATCAAAAGCCTCCAAGAAAGATATGAATTGAGCTCAGGCCATGGAACAGCTCAAAAAAGCATTTGGAAAAGCAAGTAAGAGAAGTAGAGGAAAAATTGGGAAGAGAAATGAGAAGGATGCAAGACAACCATGAAAAACAAGTCAATGAATTGCTAAAAAGAGACCCAAAAAATACTGAAGAAAATACCACCTTAAAGAATAGACTAACCCAAATGGCAAAAGAGCTCCAAAAAAGCCAATGAGGAGAATGCATTGAAAGGCAGAATTAACCAAATGGAAAAGGAGGTCCAAAAGATGACTGAAGAAAATAGTACCTTAAAAATTAAATTTATTTTTGACATGTTTGGTTTTCAGCATTGATTTTCACAGGCATTTGAATTACAAATTTTCTCCCCATTTCCTCCCCCCC
>CM053624.1:36160551-36190409 GCA_028646595.1 Phalanger gymnotis
CTCAAGGGCACCCGTTAAACTAAGCCCATTTTGCCTTACTGGCACACTGTGCGATCTATGTTGAATTTCTTGCCTTCCTAGGGAGGGTGAGTGGGAAGGGAAAAAGGGAGAGAATTTGGAACTCAAAGTTTTAAAAGCAGATGCTTAAAAAAATTAAAAAAAACTTTGGCATGCAGCTGGGAAACAAGATATATAGGGAATGGGGCATAGAAATCTATTCTCCCCTACAAGAAAGTAAGGGGAAAGGGGATGGGGGGGAATGGGGTGAAATAAGAGAGGGCTTACTGGGGAACAAGGCAATCAGAATATATGCCATTTGGAATGGGTGGGAGGGTAGAAATGAGGAGAAAATTTGTAACTCAAAATCTTGTGGAAATCAATGTTGAAAACTAAAATATTAAATAAAATATATACAGAAGAAAAAGGAAAAAAGGAAACAGACTGGCTGCAAAATTAACATCGCTTTCTCCTGACTCTCTTCTGGCAGGTGGCAGAGTCCCCCCTGCCCCTTGAAGAAGCTTCCCGCCATGCAGAGACCACCTATGGCCACTTGGCACCAGCCCAAAAGGAACTCATTATAATCACCCTCCATGGGGCTGTCAACCTGCCCCCTCGGAGGAATGGCTCCAAACCTTTGGCCTTTGTGATAGCGTGAGTACCTGGAGATGTGGATTGGAGAAGCCAAGAACAGGTCCTAGGGGTGCATGCATACTTTATATATACTTCATAAGGTATAGGTACCAGAGGTATGAATACTGGGTCTGTAAAATGCTAGAGACTGAGAACAAGAGTCCAAAGAAAAGTAGAGGATAATGTGAAGAGGGAAGTGTGAGTACCTGGGCTGTGAAGGACTATTGGAAGGTTGAATACTGAGGCATCAAGTCCTTGGAATCCAGGGATGTGAGGGGATGAAAATCAGAAACACAAATATCAGATTTTGAGCCAGTAGTAGTAGCAGTGTGTGTGTGTGTGTGTGTGTGTGTGTATGTGTGTGTGTGTGTGTGTGTGTCCCTGTACCTGTAGCCAGAGAGGAGAATGCTTTTTGTTATAGAATAATGCAATGGAAAGATTTGGAGTTAGTCAAAGGAATGTGGTTTTTATCCCAGCCCTTCCATTTATTACCTGGGCGATCTTAAACAAGTGACTTTCTATTTCTGGGCCCTGGGTTCCTAATCTGTAAAATGGGAGAGCTGGACCAGAAGATCTCTCTAAAGTTCCTTCCATCTCTGAATCGATGGTCTCATGTTCCTTTGTCACAGCAGCCATGCTGAAAACATTGGAGCAGTTTTGAGGCCTGTACGGACAAGGACCACACCTTAAAATCTGGTGTGCCATGTCCTAGGTATTTATTCATTGCCTGGTGCCCAGCTGTCCCATGTTTCCCGGTGGCTCCTGTCACAAACTCTCACCCCTGCCTCCTCCCTCCTCCTGACGCTTGCCCTTCTGTCCTGGCTTCCTTGGTTCTCTGATTCAGTCCCATAGTTTTCCTCCCAGGCCCTCTCTCAAGCACCCCTCCTACTCACAGGTGACTCTGGGCTACTCTGGCCCCAGGAGGGGCAGGGTTAGACAGGGCTTGTCTGTCTGACCCAAAGGAATCATGGAATCTGGCTCATGGATCCAGACTTGGAAGGAACTTCTGAAGCGTCTAGTCCAACCCTTTAAAATATGAGTTTGCTGACCCCCATGTCCTGCTCTTTCTTTCCTCTGTATCTTAGCAATCTTTCATTTAATTCAATTTGATTTTAAAAGCATTTCTTAGTCAATCCATTGATAAGCATTTATCCAATGTCTACTATGGACCACACAGTAGGCTAGGCATGGACGGATAGAAAGATGAATGTGAAACAATGCCTGCCCTCAGGGAGCCTCCATTCTACTGGAAAGATACAATATGCACACAGATAAGGAAATGAAAAGTACATACTAAATATTCCAAGGGGTCATAAGGAGAGAGCAGGGCCACTAGGGGATGCTTTAGATAGAGTATCGGATCTGGAGTCAGGAAGACCAGAGTTCAAATCTGGCCTTAAACACTTACTAGCTGCCTGATCCTAGGCAAGGCACTTCACCCTGTTTGCCTCAGTTCCCTCATCTGTACAATAAGCCAGAGAAGGAAATAGCAAACTAGTCCAGTATCTTTGCCAAGAAAATCCCAAATAGGGTCATGGAGAGTCAGACATCTGAAACAACTCAACAGCAGCAAACGAGAAAGACCTAACAACAGGGGGAATAAGCAAAGATCTTATTCACAGGAGGAAGTAGCTTTGAAGGATGCTGGAGATTTCAAGAGGCAGAGTTAAGGAGAATACCCCACCCCACCCCCACAAGGCTCTCTATCCATACATCTGGCCTGGCACCTGATGCTTCTAAACTATCCTACCCAGGGTAGGAGGCCTGGAATGCACCAATTCAAGTCAATAAGCATTTATAAAGCACCTACTATGTGCTGGGCATTGAAAGGAAAGGAAAAATAAGGACAACAATGAACAGTCACTTCTCCGTTAACCCCTTCAAGATGGAGAGTGAGACATGGGACACATAGTGATCAGATTGAAGGATTTCTTTTCACAAGGGCCAGTAGTTTGGAGTGCTCAGGGAATGACTGTGAACATAGAATCCAAGTCCTGTAGACCTCTGAGGAGGGTGGAGGAAGAGCGAGCTCTAGGGGTCCCAGCACCCTTGCCCTGAGTGGTTCAGATTCCCAAGTCATGTCTGGCTCCATTTTGTCTAGCTGTGTTCATTGCTGTTTCTTTCCAGGAAGGTCCAGGCCTTTGCCTCTTCTCTATCTTTCTCTAGGAATTTAGGGCTCTCTGGGGCATTACCAGCTGGACAGAAAGGAAGGAAAAGAAATTGGTTTGGCCTTTGCCTTGCTTGGCCTGCAGATACACCCCCCCTCCTTCTCAACACCCATCAAGGCCTCCCAGGCCAAGTTCATATGTGAGAGCTGGAGGGAAGTCCAGGTTCCCACAGGGTATTTACAGCTCTCCTTATCACCCAGAATGTCTCAGCAGTACAGAATGTGGGCATGTTGCAGCTTTTTAGTGGGAGTGGCTCACTGTTGGGGAGATATGGTGAGGGAAGCTTGAAGGGAAGGAGGGGGCATCTCTGAGGGAAGGAGCCAGGATGGGGAAATTGGGTGGCTGGTTTTCTGCTGCAGTGACCTCTCTATATTGTTCACATGTTTCAGTCATGTTCGACTCTTTGTGACCCCATTTGGGGTTTCCTTGGCAAAGATAGTGGTGTGGTTTGCCATTTCCTTCTCCAGCTCATTTTATAAATGAGAAAATTCAGGCAGAGTTCAGTGTCTTGCCCAGGGCCACACAACTAGTTATCTGTGGCTGGATTTGAACTCATGAAGATGAGTCTTCCTGATTCCAAGCTCAGTGCTTGATGGTTCTTGCCATCTATCTATCTATCTATCTATCTTTCTCTCTCTTTCTCTCTCTCCTCTCTCTCACTTTCTCTGTCTGTCTGTCTGTCTGTCTCTTCCTCCCTCCCTCTGTCCCTCTCTCCCCTTCTCTCTCTCTCTGTCTCTACCTGTATATAGCTTGCTTGTACATATGCATTTGCTTATTGTCTCTCCCATTTAGATTGCACTCTCCTTGAGGTCAGGGGCTATCTTTTGTCTCTTTTTGTAACCCCAGTGCTCAGTCTACTTAGGAAAGTGGTATTCACACACGTTGAACTGTTGTTAGAAAAGAATAAAGGATGGTGGGTAGGATGCTGCTTGATGGAGTGGTACTTTGTTCCTTCTTCAGTTAAGTGTCCCAGAAGTGGAGAAAGAGCAAGTCTTCAGGACACATGACCAGGCACAAGCTCAGTGAACTGAGTCTGGGGACACAAGTTATCCTTGGTCACTTCCTTAAGCAATCTGACCAGTTCAAGGTAGAGCCCTGCTTCCTTCTGACTGCTTTGAAACAAAGGTCACTCTATAAGGGTCATCATTTTTCCAAGAAGACATACACAGATGAGGTGGATCCCAGGGAAGGTCCATAAATACATTCACAGGACATAGAGCAGGATTTGCAGGCTACCGTTGGTCAGAGAGTTCTCTGGAAGCACCAGGGAGTCAGTCAGTCAATAAACATTTTTTAAATGTCTACTATGTGTGAGCACTGCACTAAGGGCTGGGGATACAGAAAGAGGACCCTCCCTTCAGGGAGCTCACCATCTAAAAGGGAGAGACAACAAGCAAATAAAGATGTACCAGCAAGCTCTGTACAGGATAAATAGGAAATAATTAACAGAGAGAAAGCATTAGAATTAAGAGGGATTGAGAAAGGCTTCCTGTAGAAGGTGGGCTTTTAGTTGAGACTTGAAGGAAGCCAGGAGGTAGAAGTGAGGAGAAAGAGAATTCCAAGCATGAGGGACAACCGGAAGAAATGCCCAGAGTAGAGAGATGGGATATCCGATTCACTTAACAGCAAAGAGGCAAGTGTCACTGACTGAAGGGTACTTGTCGGAGGAGTAAGGTGTAAGAAGACTGCCCAGTTAGGAGAGGTCGGTGTAGGAAGGGTTTGGAAGACCAACCGAGTTTTTGTACATCCAGGAATCTCTATGGAGTTTGAGTAAAAGGATGGAGTCACACTTAAGAAAAATCATTTTGGTGGCTGAATGAAAGATGGATAGGAGTGGGGAGAGACTTGAGGCTAGCAGATATTTCAGTTGTCCAAGCCTGACATCATGAGAACTATACCAAGTGGCGGCCATAGGGGAGGAGAGAAGGGGTCATATTCGAGAGATATTGCAAAGGGGAAACTGAAAGGCTACAGCAACAGATTGGATATAGGGTGTGAGGGATAGCGAGGAACCCAGGATAACTCCTAGATAGCCTGCCTGAGGAACTGGGAGTACAGCGTTGTCTTCTACAGCAATAAGGAAATTAGAAGGCAGGGAGAGTTTATGGAGAAAGTTAATGAATTCAGTTGGTGAGGTTAAGATGTCTACTGGAATCTAGTTTAAGATGTCTAAAAGGCAGTTGGAGATGTGAGATTGGAGGTGAGCGGAGAGGTGAGGACAGGATAGGTATATTCAAGAATCATCGTCATAGAGGCAGAAATTCAATCTACAGGAGCTGACGAGGTCACCAAATGAAGCAGAATAGAGAGAGAAGAAAAGAGAGTCCAGGATAGAACCCCACGGGATGCCTACAGTTAAGAGGGTGAGATCTGGAGTAGGACCCTGGAAAGGAGACTGGGAAGGTGGTAGAAGTAATCTGGTGCTAGTTCAGATGAAAGTCTGGATGGCAGCCTCTCCTTGGGGGATGCATTCAGCAGGAAAGAGAAGGCTGGCAGTCAGAGGAAGGGCTCACTCTGCTTAGGGCAGCAAGGTAGTAGGTGGAGCACCAGGGTTGGAGTCAGGAAGACCTGAGTTCAAATTCAGCCTCAGACATTTACTGCTGTGTGACCTTGGGCAAATCACTTAACCTTTGTTTCTCTTAGTTTCCTCATCTGTAAAATGAGGATGATAATCACACCTACCTTCCAGGTCTGTTATGGGGATCAAATGATAAAATACTTGTAAAGTGCTTAGCACAGTGCCTGGCACTTAGTAGGCTCTTTATAAATGTTGGCAAATATTGTCATCATTATTATCATCATCAGTCATTATTCTGACTTGAGGCTAGAGATCATTGGGTGCAGCAGGAGGTGGAAGTCTTGCACAAAGTGGAACATCGTGTTGGCACAGATGGAAGCCCACCTGTTACCGTGCCCACGTTACCTCAAAGGCACGAGCAGCAGGGGGAGGAAGGTGGTGGTGGCAATAGCTCTGCAGAAGCCTCTCAGTAAAGCCCCACATCTTCCATCCTGCAGCGTCTGGCTGTAGCCATGATGCCGATGAAGAGCAGAGAGCAGGCAGTGGGAGGGTGTTCCTGCCACCACGTTGTGCCTGCTGGGCTGACAGCCTTCACTAAAGAAGGGAGGTCTGCTGCTGCCGCTGCTGAAGACACGGTTCAGTATTGCCCTCTTCTCCCATGCCTGCCTTCACAGCCCTCTCTCTCTCAGCCTAGCATGCCTGGGAAATCTCCCGCTGCTTCCAATTTTGTGGCTGTGAGATTATTTACAATTGGACCTCAGCAGTCTGGCCAGCCCCCTCTGTCCTTCCTATTTTTAGGACAGATGTGGCTTTTTCCGTGTGGGTGCCAAGCAGGGGTAGATCCCTTCTCACTGGATGGCACAATAAGCGTTATGTTTCATCAAGAAAGCTTAATGATGGTTGGAGTGACCCAGGAAGGTTCCGTTCACTCCTGATCCTCACATATCAGCCCTTCGCTAAGCCCCAAATGGGCCCCTTCTCCTCTTGGCTCAGCCTTAACTTGGTTAAAAGACACTGCTGTAGTGGAAAGTGTACTGGGTTCAGGGCCAGAAAAACCTGGCTGTGACACATAATAGCAGAGAGACCTTGGGCAAGTCTTTTATCTCTCTCTCTAGCCACCTGAGAGATCAGTGATCTCATTGTAATGTGGGCATAACTTCAGATATTTGTCATAAAACATCCATACTTGTCCATCCTGTGGAACTTTTCCACGGCTTACCATAAGCATGTTATGGGACAAGGTTCAAGAAGCTTTCCTTTCTTTCTAGTGGTCTGCCAAAGATTCTGGTCAAGCCCACGAGCATCCCATCCTCTGGAATGATATTCTCTCCCTAAACTCCCCCTGTCCAATGACTATGCTCTCTCTGGCCCTGTGGCCTGCCTACCTTGTTTTTGTTTATGTGTTGATAACATTCATTACAGCGGTCATTTTTCTTACTCCTTGTTTGTATGGCAACTCACTCCTCAAAAAGTATAAAATAAGGCTTCTTGATCAGCATACCTTGCCACACTGTTGGGAGGAAAGCATTTTAGACAATAAAGCCTATTAGAAATTTAGGTCAATGTAATTAACTCTCAAGGGTCTTAGGGGAGAAACTGAGGCAATACCAGGCCAGAGAGGGTCTGCAGTAATAGTTGTTCCAAGCTCTCTTCTCTCTCAAGTTCTTAACTTTTCCTGTCCTATTCTATCTCCTCTATCCAAGCATGTGGACTGGCTGTTGCCATCACTACAAGTGGCCCCTTAAGATGCTCTGATCCTCCTCTATCCTGCCTGAGGCATGAACAAATCCCTTTTCCTCCTAGTTCAGCTATAACAAAGTGAAGATTTGTGCAAAGGTGCTAGAAAACCAGAGGAAAGGGAGCAGAGGCAGGTGGTAAAAGCAGGGGATTCTACAAAGCAGACGTCTCATCCTAACATGACTTAGCGTGTTACTTCCTACAAGCTTTGCTTGGGATGCTCAGGATGGGATGCTCAGCCTCCATGGGTCCTCTTGGCCTCCCAGACCTGTCTGAGTGGGCTACTAGACTGAGATCCTCAGGTCCTTCATCCAAGGGAGATTGAGGTCGGCACCATGCTCTGCTCAATGAGACTCCCAGGCCTCCCAGAACCTGTTTCCTATTCTCTTCTATGATTGTGGATCCCAGGAATATTTTCCCTTTGACCTCAAGTCATGCTGTGCTCTATGGTCCTTCTGCCCTGATCCCCGTGGAGTCCTGGGTGAGGAACCCCAAAGATGCCCCTCCTGGATTTCCCTTGCACTGACCTTGGATATCTCTTCCTTTAGCATTCCAGGAGTATCTTGTTGAACCCAAAACCCTGAAGTCTTAGCCTTGACCCTATCTCATTTCTCTCCATCCTGTTCAATTGACTCAAAATTATATTCCCCACCAGTCAATCAATCAATAAACACTTGTTAAGCCCCTACCATGTGCCAGCTAAGAATGGCTCTACCCTCCAGTGAAACTCAGTTTCTTCTTTTCTTATTCTAGGCTCAAATCTGAACCTGGTCTCACAAAGTGTCCACCACCCAGGACCCTGAAAAAACAACCCCCCATTGTCCCTGTTCGCTCCATGTTTACTTCCACAGGACCTTCCACAAATTCTCTTCCTAGTCCTACTAAGAGGCAGAAGAGACTCTACTAGCCCATACAATCTAGCAAATGTGTCCTAGCACACATTCACCACCTTCTTAGAAGGGTCTCAGCATGTGTGATGTAACTTATCTGGTGTGTTCTAGTGGCAATTACATTTTCTGATACGGGTGCCTTTGGCCTGGTTGTCCAAACCCTGCTTTTACCCCCCAGGCCCGGTTTCCTCAGCTCAAGGGCCGTCTCTTATATAGAACCTTTCCTGCCCTCCTCCCCTTCAACCCCCAGCTGCTAGTTCTCCTCAAAATGCTTACTGATTGGCTAGTCAGTGGTTTCTAAGCCCTTTCAACTCGGAGATTTTGTGATCTCTCAAACCATTGTGAATTCCACCAGGATGGCAGAAACTGAGTCTCCTCCTCCTCTCTCTTCCGTATAGCCTAGCTCACCACAGGGTCAGGCTCAGAGGAGGTGGCTGGGTAGAGACTTGCAGATTGGTTCATGGAGGCAAACACCTGGTTGCTATAGCAATAATCACCTTGGGAACAGGGGGATTTGAGCAGAGAAGAGATGCCCTACTCCAACAGGTGAAACACCTGCTCATTGTGTGTGAGTGGGTGGGTGAGGATTTCCACCACACTTTGCCTCCTTTTTATTCCCCCCAGCTCTCGCTATTTCTTTTCTTTTCCTTTTCCCCCTCATCCTCTGGACACTCCTCATTTTCATGTAGATGGGGATTGTGTAATCATGAGAGGACAGGTTAGGGGCTGGTGAGGTAAGAGGGGAGAACCTGTTTGTAAGAACAAGGTCTCCTTTTAATGGAGAGCTTGGTTTGCCTTCTTCCTGGCAGGCCTTTGAGTTATTTCCATAAACCAATTATCACCAGATGATCTCAGGAGAGTCCAATAACACTAGTAATCAAGATGGGCACGGGTGCACCGTGCGTGATTGTCAAAGCTCCCTCTGCAGTTGTGACAGTCTCCATCACCATGTTACCATGGGAACGCCAAGACTGGGTGGGGAGAATGGCGCGGGGTGAGCCAGAGCCAGAGCCAGTCAGTGGGCGTGAGGGTCTGGGAATTAGCCATGCAGGGCACATCAAGTTCCCTCTTAGTAACCATATCGAGGGACTTGGTCTGGGAGGGAGCCAAGTCTGGGGCTTGGTGAAAAGAAGCTGATGCTGATGACACTGCACCCAGAGGCAGAGAGAGGAGGGATTCAGAGATAGAAGGGGAAGGGGGGCTGTGATGGATCTGGGGGGAGCTGGAGGTGAGTGCCAGCCAAGGAGCAGATGAGGAGGTGTCTGAGATCCAGGGCCCCTGAAGCAGCTGTCACCACCCCCGGCTGCAGGTGATAATGAAATGCTCATGAAAGGAGAAAAAGCAGGGCTGCTAGGAGGGAAGGGAGTCCCAGCTGTCATCAAAAGAAGGAGATGAAAGTCTTATCCAGACCCTCCCCCTTCCAAACTGCTTGACTCTATCCTGAGGACTCTGCCCTCTGCCCCGGTCAGATCTCAGGTTGAAGCATAGAGAATATTGATGTAGGCAGGGAGGAGAGGGATAGGCCCCAAAGTGAGGTCTCCTCCATCCTGTTCCATCCTGCCCTGTGGTTCATCGATTATAGAAAGCTAGGGCTGGAAAAGACCTCAAAAGAACCAACTCCATTCATTATACGGAGAGACATATGGAACATTAGAAAGGGAAGGGGGGAATGGGAAGGAGGGCACACACATTTAAGTGTTTGCCATGTGCCAGGCATTAAGTTAAGCACTTTACAAATATTATCTTCAGAAAGAACACTGGCTTTCAAGTCAGAAAATCTGAGTTCTGCCTCTTACTATCTGTGTACTTTTGGGCAAGCTGGTTAAATGCTCTGGCCTCACTTTCCTCTTCTGTAAAATGAAGGGGTTGGACTGAGTGGTTTTCAATGGTTCTATAGATGTTGTAGAGATATGGCCATGGACCAGAAATTGAAAAGATCCCTATTCTTTCTACCCCTGGGTCCAAGGTCTTATCTCTGTGACCCTGGGCCCAGTGACTGGACTTCTCTGTAAATCAATCAACCAACAAGCATTTGTTGAGCATCTACTATCTTCTAGCTACTTTTCTAAGCTCTGGGAACACAGAGACAAAAGCAAAACAGGCCCTGCCCTCAAGAAGGTTCCATTCTAAAGGGGGGAGGGGCACAATACAATGTACACAAGTGAGTCTGTACAGAACAAATACAACACGAAATCCTTAAGTGCCTACTATGGGCCAGACATGGTGCTAATCAATGGGGATGCAAAAAAAAATTGAAAACAGTCGCTGCCTTTAAATAGCTTGCATCTAATGGAGGAAGATGGTCTCAGAGGGGAGGGTACCAGGTGCTAGGATGGGAAAGGTCTCTTACCAAAGGTAGGGTTTGAGTTTGGTCTTGAGGACATTCCATGGTGTGGAAGACAGGCAGTTGGCACAAAGGAGGGGATGAGAGGAGGAGGAAAAGGAGGAGGAAGAGAAGGAAGAGAAGAGGGAGCTGCCTTTGAATGGTAACATATTAAGTAAGCCCATCAGCTGCGAGGATGGGAGGGGAGATATCATTGAAGGTTTGAGGAGAAATGAAGTTTGGAACAGCCACTGTGGAGAGTGGAGAGAAAATCCATAAGGGAGGAGTTGAGCCATTGCTTTGCTGCAGTGAGAGCGCAGTTGAAGTCAGTGTATTGGAAATCAAGATGGGCTCTTAGCACTTATTCAACCAAGTGCCCTTGAAGAGTTTGGCCTTTGTTTCTTTGGTTAAATTAGGAGTTCTCGATGACCTCCTTGTCCCAAGGGAAAGCCTAATTTACGTGGGTTTGAGTGACATGTTTGTGATATCAGAAGCTTTTAGACCACGTGGATTTAAGTCACATTTTTGTGACGATTTTAGGTCACGTGGGTGAGTTGCATGTGTGACTCACTTTTGACCCTGAACGAGACATATAAACTCAGAAGTTGGCTTTCTCTTTCAGAGCTCTGAGCCACAGCAGGAGTAGTGCGGGACTCTGAGCCAGCCTGGGCAAGCTCCCAGCTGAACTCAGATGTTGATAGTTCCTTGGTAACGATGAATTGTATTTGGTCTGTTTGTAAATGTATGTTTGTAATTTGTTTGTATTTGCCCTGAAGTTCAGGGTACTGGCTTTTTCCCCCAAACTAAGTGAATGATATTTGTATGCTGGATTAAAGTAAGATTGTTAACCCCTTAACATTGCTTTCCTTAGTAAAGCAGATCAAAAGAACCTGGGCTTGTAGCATTCTGTGTGCTGGTCGTTGTTGGTTTTACACAGCCACAGCAGCTGCTAGCCGGATTGTTGAAACAGTTAGATAGCATAAATTTGCGCTGGGCCCAATGGGTAGGGTTTTGTGATTTCTCCCAGTTCTGTTCACCTGTGCATATGTGATGAGGAGCAAAGGAGTCAGATGATGAGAGCCAACTATGCTTGGGCTTGGGCAAGCTTGTGATCAGCAATAAGACAAAAGGGTACGGCTTTGAGAGTAGAGCAAGAAAGGATCTTCATAAGATCAGTTAGATGCCCCCTAGAGACCAGAAAGGGATGCTTGCTTTCTTATTTATTGCCCAAACACATAAGATCATAGAATTAAGAAGTGAAGGGAGTCCTGAGAGAGCATTTACAGAGTAGGCTTTGAGGAAGAAAGTGAATTTCACTGGCTGTCCCCTCCCCCAAAAGGCTAGAAGGCTCTCCCTCTTTTCCTCTGCCTCTGAATCGTCCTTCAAGACTCAACTCAGACATCACTTTCTTCATGAGATCTTTCCTAGAGCCCTGCCCCTCTAAGATTCTCTTGCCTTCCTTACCCCTAAGGTTACCCTGTACATGTTTTCTGTGTTACTGTATGTGTGAGTGTTGTCTTCTATTAGGACGTAAGCACCTCGAGGACAAGGACACGTTTTGCCTTGTCTCCAGTGCCTGGCACATAACATATCTTAATATATTGGTTGGTTATTGGTTATTGGTTGGTTGATCCCTTTTAGGGTCTTTTCCACACAGATTCATTGGAGGGCAGGGCCTATCTCTTCAATTCACCCTCTCCATTGCCACCATACCCCCATCAGACCACCTTATGTAGGACCAACTGCTTTTGCCCCAGGTAAAAACCTCTTTCATGGCCATCCAGCATCTAAGCTATGACTTCAGTTGCCCTTAGTCAGGAGGCAAGGTGAAAATTCTGGCCTTTTTCTACCTTGGCCTGTGCCCATGCCCTAAAGCTGCTGCCCAATTTGTCACTGCCTGGTACAATGGATCAAGGGATTAGCATGAGACAAAGATTGCCCAATACCTATCTCCCCCCAGGCTTGGCATGAACAAACATGTCAGTAAAAACTCAGCAAGGGGCAGAGCAGGAGGATGGGAATAACACTGGGAAAGATGGTAGCCAGCCAGGCAGAGTCCATAGGCACGATGCTGACAGAGAGCAGTGTTCAGCCTGCAGCATTCTGACTTCTAGCCAATGGTAAGGATGGGCCACTTGGAGACTCTTGTTGCCACTGGCCTGCTGTTGGGGAGTTAACAATTAACCTACCAGATCAGCTAGCAGGCTGAGCACTGGGCTGGGGAGCAGGGCACTAGAAGGCCAGGAAAGTAGGTTGGAGCCCATCTGAAGCAATTATCACACAGAAAAATCATGTTCCCTGGCAACAGATTGAACCCCTACTCTGACAATAGATCTAGTCCAAGGGTGGGGAACCCATGGCCTTAAGTCCACATGTGGCCTTCTAGGTCCTTGGGTGCAGCATTTTGACTGAGTCCAAAACTCACAAAACAAATACTTTTATTAAGGGGATTCGTTTGGATTCAGTCAAAAGGTCACCCTTGAGCACTAAGGGGCCAACCTTGAGGTTGCAGGTTTCCCACCCCTGATTTCTGGTCACTAGATCCCGACCCCAGTCATAGCCCAGCCCATTCCCCGGGCCAAACACTGAGCTCTGACAATAAACTAAACCCTATCCCTAGCCAAGAACTGACCTCTAAACTCACAGACTTATCCCTAAATCTTTTTCATACTGAAAACCTGAGTTAAAATCCTTTTCTTTCTTCCTTCCTCATGTAGTATCACCCAGATGTCTTCTGCCACTATCTCCTTCCTCTCTGTTTTACATAACAAGATGGTCCTTCTCCTTGCTGAGGTAAACCCCTTTACTTGCACAAGTAATCCTATTCCATCCATTTTCCAGCTGATTGCCACCCCCATTCTTTCATTTACCTTCAATTTCTCCCTGTCTACTGGCTGCTTCCCTGCTGCCTACAAACACAACCATGTCTCTCCTATCCTCAAAGAAACCTTGCTTGATGAATCCAATCCCTTTAGTTATCCATATATATCTTCCTTTTTGTAGTCAAACTCCTTGAGAAGGCCATCTATAATAAGTGCCTCCAATTATTTCCCTCTCTCTTCAATCTGGGTTCCATCTTCATCTTTCCGCCAAAACTACTCTCTCCAAAGCTGTTTATGATCTCTTAATTGCCAAATTGAGTGTCTTTTGATATGGTCCTCATCCTTCTTATTGTCTCTGTAGCCTTTGACACTGTTGATCACCCTCTTCTCCTTGATACACTTTTCTCTGTAGGTTTTGGTGCTCTCTTCTGGTTCTCCTCCTACTTACGTGACTGCTGTTCTTTCCTTTGAAGGATTTTCTTCTGAGTCACACACTTCTGAGCTCCCACAGATCTCTATTCTGGGCCTTCTTTTCTTCACTTGGTGATCTCATCAATTGTCATAGATTCAACTCTCATCTCTGTGCTAATGACTCTTAAGTCTACTTATCTAGCTAGGACTGCCCTCTAGCACTGCATCTCCGACTGCCTGTTGGACACTTCAATCTGGATGCCCCATAGACAACTTAAAACTCAACATACCCAAAACTGAACTCTTTATCTTTCCCCCAAAATCCTCTCCTCTTCCAAACTTCCCCACTACTGTTAAGGGCATCAGCATCCTCCAAGTCACTAACAACTTTCCTTATCTCTCTGTCATTCCTCCATATCAAATGTCCAATTGCCAATATCTTTTGTGTATTCCCTCTTCTTTCTTCTGATAATACCACTACCTTGGTACAGGCCCTTATCATCTCATACTTGTACTATTACAATATGCTATTAGTTGGTCTTCCTGCCACAAGTTTCTTCCCATTAATTATTGTTGTTACTCAGTCTTGTCTGACCCTTTGTGACCTCATTTGGGGTATTCTTGGCAAAGATATTGGAATAGTTTGCCTTACAGATGACAAAACTGAGGCAAACAGGGTCAAGTGACTTGCCCAGAGTCACACAACTAGTAAGCATCTGAGGCCACATTTGAAGGAGGTCTTCCTGACTCCAGACCTGGTGCTCTATCTACTGTGCAACCTAGTTGCCCTTAATTAATTAAACATTAATTAATGTTTATTGACTGACAGACTACCTAGATGACCTGGGGAAAGTCACTTAATCTCTCTTACCCTGAGTTTCCTCACCTATAAATTACAAATAATAACAATAAAATAACCTTTTAGCATCATTGTGATGATAAAATGATATATAAATTGCTTTGTAAATCCTAAAATAATGCAAATTATCAGCCATAATTATTATTAAAGGAGGAATGTTTGAAAGAGTGTGGATGCTTCAATATGGTGCAGTAAAGATGTTTACTGCAAGAGATGTAGTTCCAAGTCCCTGTCCTGCTCTTGAAGAAAGATTCATTTTTAGGTACAGGGAAGAATATAGCATTGGACAGGATCATTGAACAGAGGCTTTCGGAATGGCACAGTAGGCAGAATACTGGCTCTGGAGTCAGAGAACCTGGGTTCATATCCTACCTCTGACACTCACTGCTTGTGGGATCTTGAGCACTTAAGTCATTTAACCTATGAAATAAGAGTGTCTGGCCCTACAGGTACTTCGAGGTCCCTGAGCTGAGATCACATATTGTCCCCTGTGAAACTGCAGCAGACATCATCAATGACCTCAACCATGGCCCTAAGTAGACAATTCACAAATGGATGATAGCTATGGATGGTCGATACTCAAGAAAGAGGGTAGGAGATGGTATAGTATACCACCACACTTAGATTCGGGCTTGAAAGTCCCTCCTCCTCAACTGAAAAGTCTTCTCCACCTCTTGCTACCAGAATCCATTCAATCCATCATAATGCCGCATCCCCAAATGGTGCCAAAGAACAACCAGACATGTGGGGATGCAGAACAATGGACTGGACCCTAGTCTTGGTACTGCCACCAGCCCTCTGAGTGACCTTGGTCAAATCACCTTCCCTTTTTGGGTCTTAGTTTCCTCGCTTGTAAAGTGAAGAAATGGTCCTGAAATGATTGCTGAGGCTCTCTTCTGCCCTAACAATCTTTGTTCTAAGGCTTTGCTCCTGCTCTAACATTCTAAAGCATGGCTAGTGTTTCAAGACTGCCTCCAGCTCAAACAATCTATGAATCTGTGATTTCCTTTCGAAAAAGAAACACCCACCTTCTTCCCAGATGCACTGGGAGACAATGGCCTGCATTCCTGGATTCCTCGAAAAGAACCAGATGGCTCTCCAGAGAACCCGGTCCAGTCCAAAGCATCTGGAATTCCTTCCCTCTCTGTCTCCTTGGCTCTAGGCCTTCTGGACATGGAGGGGGTGGGAAGGAATAGGAAGAGGAGGTAAGGGAGAGCAAGCAGTCAATTTGACTAGGCAAACATCCCATCACATCCCCAGGGTCCCCAGCTTGGGTAGCTGTTCTGTTAACTCCAAGCCAGAGCCGCCTGCTCTTTGGTCCAGCCATCCAGAGAGGCCTGAAGTCAATTAACATTGGTCTCCTTTCCTCTTGACTCCATTGAATTTTTATTTGGTGAGAACTTATAAAAATGCTTTGGAGGCCAAAGGAAGGCAGTAAACACGGCCTGAACAGAGGGAAGGACAGGCCGGCAGAAAAATGTAAAGTGCAGGAAGTTTGCTATCAAGAGACTGTACCTTTCCCCCCGATGGTGGCAGAGAAGGGCAGCCAGTATGGCAAAAGACTGGAGCCCATGTCATGGAAGAGTGGTTGAAGGAACTGAGGAAGTTTAGCCTGGAGAAAACTCAGGAGAACACCATAGATGTCTTCAAGTATTTCAAGGGCCATCACCCAGAAGACAGATCAAGCTCGTTCTGTTTAGTCCCAGTGGGCTAAAGGCGCCAATAGGCAATTAATGAAATAATGAAAAACTTTCTGATACATTGAGTGGAAGAGTCTTGGAATTGGAATCAGAAGACCCGGGTTCAAATCCTGGTTCTGTCATTTTCTACTTGTGTGATCTTGGCCAATCTTTCTGAGCCTCAGTTTCCTCATCTGTAAAAGGAGAGATTTAAACTAGTTTACCTCAAGGTTTCCTCCTATCTGTGATTCTGTGGTGTCCCTGGGCCTCCGTTTATAAGGAGAGGGCTATAGTTGATGATGGTGAAGATCCCCTCCCAACTCTAAAAAATAGGATGGGCTATCTCCTAAAGGAGTGAGTTCCCTATCATTGGAGGGCTTTGAGAAAAGGCCAGATGACCAGTAGTCACGTGCATTATAGAGAAGGTCCTTGTTCAGTTGTGGGTTGGATTGGTGTCTGAGGTCGCTTCTAGCTCTGAGGTTATAATACTTTGTGATCCTCGGATTTAAAGGTGCCATCTACATTAGTGCCACATCTACTTTTCCCCACAGTTCCTAAAACCCTTCTTAGCTGTTTTCTTCATGTCCCCTCACCTTGGTAAGACTGAAGGCAAAAACCATAGCAGCTTTCCTCCCTGGTATCACACAGCTGGCTCAGACATCTTGTCTTGTTCGTCATTTTGCTCCCCATCTTTGTCAACAGCTTAGAGGAAGTTAGAGACATCCTATTTATCCAATGAACAGATGAAGAGAGCAGGATGGGAAATTTCACACTGGAATGGTTACCACTCCCTCTACTAATACTGATCATACCTCCAAGCCTTGGGGGGACCATCTTCATGAGTAGCTGTGGCTGGAAAAAAGAATCCATCCCCTTGAGGCCAAGCTTCTGGGAGTGAGTCTCCCACAGTTATTGGGGCCATTCTAAGTCAAGCTCACAGTCTCTCTCATCCCATCTTGGAAATCTTCCCAACTCCCTCAGAGGATCCCAATCTTGCTTTCTGCTGACATCATGATATCTGACATGCGGGGTATCTCAAAAGTTTTAGTGCTGGCTTAAACTTAAAACTAAGACTTTGGGGACTTTAGAGTTTGTAAAGCCTTGGAGTCTCACAACCACCTTTTGAGGTAGGTGGCATTTTTCAGTTATTTTGGTCATATCTTACTCTTTGTGACCCCATTTGGAGTTTTCTTGGGAAAGATGCTAGAGTGGTTTGTCATCTCCTTCTCCAGCTCTTTTTACAGATGAGGAAACTGAGGCAAACAAGGTTAAGTGACTTGGCCAAGGTCACACGGCTAAGTGTCTGAGGATAGATTTGAATTTTGCACCACCTAGCTGCAAGGTAGGTATTACCAGTATTATTAATACCTATTTTAGAGAAGAAGAAACTGAGGCCCAGAAGTTACCAGCCCAAGGTCAAACAGCCATTTAGTGGTAGTGCTCAGATTCAGACCCAGATGTCCTGACACTCAGTCCAAGGCTCTTTAGTCTATTCCATGTCTTCTCCTACATCACCAGGTCATTGTGAGGGAAGTACTAAGGGGGTAAGGCACTCTACACTTGGGGGCTGGAATGGGGAACCGAAAAGAAGACTTGGGAGTTGAAAGGATCTGGGTTCAGATCTTAACTCTGATACAATCTGCATGACCACGGAAAGCTGCTCACTTCTATGAGTCTGCAAAACGAAGATAATAATCCTTGTACTACCTAGAGTTAACACTTAGTACTTTCTGTCTGCTAGGGACAGTGCTTTACAATTATCTCACGTGATCCTCGTGACAACCCTGAGAGGCAGGTGTTACTATTATCCCCAGCTTACAGTTGAGGAAACTGAGGCAAAAAGTAGCTTGCCCAGGTTACACAACTAGTAATTAACTGAGGTGGAATTTGAACGTTGGTCTTCCTGACTCTACCCATTGCACCACCAAGCTGCCCCACAGGGAAAGTGTTTTGGAAACCTAGGAGAGCCATAGAAAAGCAAATTACTATTTCCCTGAGTCCCCAGCCCCAGAAGCCGCTCTCATGGCCCCCCAGTTCTTGCCCTAGGTCCAGGCAAGCCAATTTCCTGAGCCGCTTGGTCTAAGCCGCAATTCTAGCTTGGCCCGCCCCTGCAGACCTTCCTCTGAAGTCGGTTTCCTAGGTTCCACTCTCCTCTGTCTCTTGTCAGTAAAGAACTAGGCTAATTGATTTAATCACTCCTGGTCATTCTGGTCCCAGCAGGCACCTTTGGAGGGAGGGTGGGGAGAAGGGTGTGGCTTGCTGCCGGGACAAAGAAACCTAGCGAGAAGCCGGGCTTCAGATGGAAAACCACCTCGGAGCCACATCTGCGTGGGTCACACCCAAAAACATGGGGTATCTATTATCGGTGCTGAAGGTCCTAGGCTGAACTGGGGGAGCGAGAGGAGAGAGTAGAGACTGAGAGTGAGAGGGGCAAGTGAGGAGCTCCACTCCTCGAGGTGAGTCCCTCCCATCTCGAACCCGCTGTTTCCCACAGTTGGGACTTGGGCTGGTTTTGATGGGGGAGGGACAGCAGAGGTAGGGTCTGAGTCGGAGATAGAACAGCTATGGTAAGGGTCGTGAAAGAGCTGGAGGAGGAGAGATTTCGAGCAGCAAAGGACTTTAGATATCCTCGAGTCCAGTCTTCTCATTTTACAGGGTGAGGGGTGGGGGGTTAAGTCATGTCCAAAGCCACACAGAAATAAACACAACCACAATGATAATATAGCAAGCCTTTATAGAGCGCTTTACGGTTACAAAGGGCTTTCCAAATATTTTCTCTGATTCTAACAGCTACCCTGGGGTGCAGGATCTGTTATTACACCCCAATTTACAAATGTTAAGTGACTTGCCTCCCTCAAATCAGTATCACAATAATCAACCCGTTATACAGACACTTACCAACTGTGTATAGTAGCAGTAGTGATAGTAGTAGTAGTAGCAGCAGCAGCAGCAGCTAATGTCTATATGGTACCTACTATGTGCTAGTCTGTGCTAAGAACTTTACAATTATTATGTCATTTGGTCCTTACAACAACCTTGGCAGTCAGATGCTATTCTTATCCCCTTTTTACAGATAAGGAAACTGAGGCAGAGGCAAAGCGACTTGCCCAGGGTCACACAGCTAGTAAGTGTCTGGGTTCAGGTTTGAACTCATGTCTTCCTGACTCCAGCCCCAGAGCTCTATCCACTCAACCATCTGGCTGCCTTGGGCAAGCTATCTAACTTATGTCTGCCTCAGTTTTCCTCATATGTAAAATGGATGGTTATGAGGATAAAATGAATTAATATCTGTAAAATGCTTTGCAAAGCTCAAAGTGCAATATAAATGCTAGTTGTTATGATTATTGTATTATGAGATAAGGAAATGTTTAAGAGTCTTGGGGCAGAATCTGGAAATTTAAGCATCCAGCAGCCTCTGACCATTGAAAAGTCCATCCAGAATGGAGAGAGGGCATCTCTGAGGAGTTAATCAGCATCACTGGGGACAAGGGGTTGATTTTATCCAGTCTTATCCCTGAACACGTGTCCCTTAAAGCCAGGCACACCTGTAGCTTTGTTTGCCCAAGGGGCATTAATGGTTGTTCATTATGGCTCTAATTAATGGATGAAACCCTGCAAGCTCTGGCTGAGAAATGAAATGATAACAGCCCTTGGCATCGTTGAAATAACAGCTCTTTTCTTGTTTCAAGTGACTTCCTCCCAAGAGCTCAAAGGACTTAACAGACGATCATCTTCCTAGCCCCTTTTGAGGAGGGAATGGTATTGCTATGGGGTTATTTGTTATTGGGTAACAGGGTAGCAGGAAGACACGGCTAGAGAAAGAAAAGAGTAAGTCATATCTCCACTGCTCCTTGAAATTTAAAAAAGTGCTTTCATCGAAGCTACATATGACTACTTTTTCCTCCCCATTTTACAGATAGGGAGGTTAGGTGATTTGCCCATGGTCACCCAGCAAGAAAGCATGTGAGGCAAGATTTGAACCCAAGTTTCTTGGCTCGAATAGCTCTATTTACTGCAACACTTTGCCAAATTGTTCTCAGCTTTAAGGGGGAGGAGGGTTTTTTCATCCTTGTTTATTGAGAGCTGATGGTCCAGGTTTCTGCAACTCAGTTCCCTGGCACTGGGGTGGGACTCTGGTTGGATTATGGATGCTGGGAGCCTTGCGAACTCCCCATTGCTGCCCATTCTCTATCAATATTAGGATCCACAGCACGTCTTGCCCAGAATCCCCCGTGGAGCTCATTATCAGAGGTTTGGAGGCTCCAACCTTGCCATAAGGATCCAGACATCATGCTAATCTTTAGTCCAACATACCTGGGCCTCCTCTGGAGAGGTCAGTTCAGCCTTGACTTTGTCTTCCTCAGAGCTGATTAAGTGAGGGGATGAAGTCATTTCATAGGAAACACCACCTAAACAGGTATACCTGGGATGTGTTGTCTAGATAGTCATGGTATGGACCAAGTAGTGGCAGCCTTTCTCCTTCCTTCTGTACATACTTTTCTCTTCCTTTCTTCTTTTTCTGACCTTTTTTCTCTTCTCTTCCTCTTTTCCCCCCCAGTACATATTCATCTCCCCCTCCCCTCTCTGTCTCTCCTCTCCTCTCTTCTCTCCCCTTTTCCTCTTTATTCCCCTCTCCTCATCCCTCCTCTCCTCTCCTCCCCTGCCCTCTCCTCCTCTAGTCTCCCTTCCCCTCCCCTCTTCTCCTCTCCTCTCCTCTTCTCTCTTCTCCTCTCCTCTCTTCTCTCCTCTCCTCTCCTCTCCTCTCTTCTCCTCTCCCCTCCTCTCCCCTCCTCTCCTCTCCTCTCCTCTCTTCTCCTCTCCTCTCCCTGGCTCTCTTCTCTTTTCCCTACCCCTCTCATCCCCTCCCTTTCCCTCTCCTGCTCTCTCCTCATCCTCCCCTCCCCTCCTCTCTTTCATTCCTTCTCTTCCTTCCCCATCCCCTTCCCTCCCCTCCCTGCCTTCCTCTCTTCCTTTCCCTCCTCCCTTCCCAAGGCTTTTCACAGCTTAACAACAGGCTCTAGGTGAACAGGGAGCTCCATTATAACAGTTTCCCAGGTTAGCCTGAGGATTTGAGGGGTGGGGTGGGGAAAGAGGAGCAGTAGTGAACAGGGGGAAAAGCCATCAAATGACTTGGAAGAAAGAGTCATTAAATTTTCATCTTCTTATTGCTTTGAGGGGGAAAATGGAGCAGAGAGGTCAGAGCCGGTGGGGGTAAACAAAGCAGGCTAGGAGAGGAAAAATCTCCCTCATTCTAAGGCTCTCAGCTCTCTAGGACCCTCAAGAATTGGTCATTTCCAGGCCTAAAAGATGAGGTGTCTCAGTCTGCCAATGGCAGAACCCAGAAGAAGACATGGCGGGGGCAGGAGGACATGAGTGTGGGTATGGGGGAAAGGACTCAGTTTTTTTGAACTCCTTCTCTCCACTTCCCTATCTATTCTCCCCTGTCTGTATACCCAGTGATTCAAGAGGCAAATGCTTGGAGTATTAGGGCCATTTTTGTTTAGCACCAACTGCCATAACTGCGCTCTTCACATACACATTCACATATACATGCCTTTATTTAGCATATTCTGAACTGAACCTGTCACCAATCCAGTGCCAGGCACCAAGGGGGAAAAATGATGAAAAAAGTTTAAGGATCCCCTCCCCACTCCCTTCCTTCACATCCTCAGAATACCCTCTTCTCATCCTTCGGCCAAATCATAGCAATTCATTAAGAACCAGCTGGAGTCCACCTCCTCCAGGAAACCCTCAATCCCTGGATTCCTCTAGGTAGAGCCAGATGGTATAAGGGATAGAGCACCAATTTTAATGACCTCGAAAGTCACTTCTAACTTGAAATCTGTGACTCTGTGATGACTATCTCTTATAGGCAGCTAGGTGGAACAGTAGCTAGAGCTCTGGGCTTGGAATCAGGAAGAACTGAGTTCAAGTTCAGGCTCAGGCACTTACTAGCTGTTATGACCCTGGGTACCTCAGTCTTCATCTGTAAAATGGAGATAATAATAGTGCCTGTATCCCAGTGTCCTTGTTAGGATCAATGAGATAAAGTTTGAGAAGTACCTGGCATGTAGTAGGTGCTTAATAAATTCTTGTTTCCTGCTTTCCTTTGGCCTCCTGCAGTGCCTAAATCATAGGACCTGGAAATGTTAGAACCTGGAATAAGTCCCTGGTCCTTTGGTTCTCGGTCATAGGATTATGAAACTAGAAGGGACCTCAGAGGCTCTTTTATCCATTTTTACAGACAATGAAAGTATGAGTGCTTAATCTAGATCCACAGAAGAAGTCATCTTCTTGACTAGGCAGGCCTAGAACTTTGGCTAGAGAAACCTACGACCCTAGGTATGCACATTAGCTAATGACAATTGACTTAGGTCTTTCATCCTGGAGAAGAGATAATAAGTCATTGTTCACTTATTCTATAAGAAGGCACAGTAAGCATCAGAGAGAGGATTTGAACCCAGATGCCCTGACTCTACTGTACTGCATTGGCTCCCTCCTCAACTCCTTGAGTGGCAGGGCTCAAAGGGAACTCAAAAGCATTCAACCACAACACATCTATACAGGACAAGGTATTTCTCCTCCTTCACTCTCCCTCCCAGGTCCGCCATGTGCTGCATCACAGGACTTCATGCCTCGGGAAAAGGCATGGGATCTGGAGGCCCAAACTAGAAACACGTGGGACCATTGTTATGATCACCGTGTTTTTCAAACCCACAAAAATGTGGTTCCCCAGGGACGAGAAGTTTTTTCCATAGCTCCCAGCCCAAGACAGGAGACTTGACGGCCAGTCGGCTTCATTCTGTGTCTGGGATCCTACATCCTGTATCTCAGGGCTGGCTCCAGACACTCTCTGGGTTACATCATGGCCCTGGATGGGGGAGGAAAGGGGGAAAGACTGTGGGCTGCCCCCTTGTTCCATCAGAGTCTCCCCGGCACTGTCTTCCCATGGCCTGGACCTTGGGTCCTACATCTGGAACTGGCAGAGACCCTAGGGGTTACTGAGCATAGCCCTCTCCTTCTACAGACCAATGTCACACAAGGAGGAAGAGGCAGTCAGGATCGGATCCCAAGTTCTCTGACTCAAAATCTATGCCCCTTTCCACTGAACCACACTGCTTTATATCCTGTCCCTGAGCCACAGAAGCAAATAGGGTCATTGATTTGGAGTGGGAAGCATCATAAGATCGTAGATCCAAATGTGGAAGGGACTTCAGAGGACATAGAATCCAACCCCCTCATTCTGTAGGCAAGAAAACTGAAGCTTGGCAAGATGAAATGACTTACCCAAGGTCACACAAGCAGTAAAAGGAAAACTGGGATTCGAACACAGTTCTCCGAGTTCCAAATAAAGTTCCTATTCCATTGTATCACACTAAAGTAAAGCCTTTCCTATTAATTTGCTCCCTGTAATCTCTAGGTTCAAATGGAAATTCCTCCATTTGGCATTTCTATCTCTTCACAACCTGCACCCCTTCCACATGCTCTGGTGCCACCGCCAGGAGCTGGAGCTCCTGTGCCCCTGCCCCCACACTGACTGGCTCCATGTCTAGAATGCCCTTTTTCCTCCCCCTCCACTCCTTCTAGGCTCCCTGGTTTCCCATAAGACTCAGAACAAGCATCGTCTACTATAGGAAGCATTTTCTTCATCACTCCTTGCCAGACCCTTCCCTTCCTAGGGTACCTTGTATTTATTTTTAATGTTGGATAGATAGATAAATAGATAGATAACTGTATTACATATAGTATGTTAAATGTCTTATATACACATATACAATGCATGCATGTATACAATATATATGTATTATATATTGAATTATATTATATATTACATATTGAATTATATTATGTATTGTATATTGAATTATATTATGTCTTATATATAATATGTTGTTTTTCAGTTGTTTCGGTCACATCTGACTCTTTGGAATCCCATTTGGGATTTTCTTGGCAAAGATACTGGAGTGGTTTGCCATTTGCTTTTCCACCTCATTTTACAGATGAGGAAACAGAGGCAAACAAGGTTAAATGACTTGCCCAGGGTTACACAGCTAGTAAGGGGCTGAGGACAGATTTGAACTCAGAAAGATGAATATTTCTGACACTAGACCCTGCACTCTATCCACTGTGCCACCTAGCTGTCCTCTATCTATAACATATTGCATGTAATACATATATATATAATTCATGTATGTACACATATATAGAGCATATTGTTATATTGTAGGTTGAATGTGATAAAGATATATGATGCATACATCATGTATGTATATGAGTATATATTGAATATATGTACTGTATTATCTATAGTATATAGAATATAATATATGCATGATGCATACATGTACATATATTATATATAAAGTAATGTATACAATACACATATACTGCATTTGTGTATATTTATGCAACATATTTATCTATAAATGATATGGTATATTAGATATTATATACAATATGTATTATATAGTAGATAGAATGTAATATTTATACTATGTACATGTATACATGTATTCTACGTATGTTGCAATATATTATATATTGAATGTAACATCTAGCAACATTTCTTTTATATGTGTATTGCATTATATGTCTATATTATATATATATATACACGTATATGTATGTACACTTGTGGACATGTTCTGTGTTATATGTGTATTATACATTCTTTTGACTGTAATGTGCATAGGTATATGCATATATTATATATAATACACACATATAAAACACACACATAAGAATGCATGTTGTCTCCCTTATCAGAATATAACTCCTTAGGGTCTCGCATTTCCATTTTTGTCTCTGTATTCCCAGCTCTTAGTGCCTGACCATTGCTGCTTGATTGCCTCATTCTCTGGAGCAGGATGCTCATGGATAGTTTTCAGACTTGCATGGGCCAAATGGCCATTGAGGGCTCTTCTTCCTCTGGCCAGGCAGGCAGGAGATGGTCAGCCTCACAAAGTGCTTTACACAGACCCATGAAGCAAGTTGGCCATGGAGCTAGAGAGGTCTGGCATTGTGGCCAGAGGATGACAGCTGGCTTGGGTCTTTCACTTGTCCTGTTAGAGACAGAAGGTTTGTATTTGCTTGTCATGTCAGAAAGTGCAGGAAGAAGTCTCGGCTTCCTTTGAGTTTCTGGAATACATTCAGGGCTCAGAGGAATTAGCTCTGCCAGGAAAAAACCATTAAACTCACATCCTCTCTCCACCTGCTTGAAAGCCTCTCTCCTCCCCTCCAGGGACGGTAGCCCCCTCCCCTGCTTAAAGCTACCATGCTATTTTTCCACCCTCTGTATTCACCTTTCTGAGTGTTCTCTGGCCCCTTTAGCACAAGGAGTATTGCTCCCCTAGTTAACCACTTCAGTACCATGGAGTAAGTGAGTACAACAGAAGCTTTTGTTCAATTCATAAGATTAAGAGCTGGGGAGGACTTTTAGAGATCGATTAATCCATTACCCTTATTTTAAAGATAAGGGAATGAATGAATAAGAAAGCATATATTGGTTACTTTGTACTAAATATTATGCAGAGAATACAAATATAAAGCAATAACAGCCCCAACCAACAGGAAGCTTACACTCTCAACAAGGGAGAACCCTCCAAAAGTGTGTGGCGTCCAGAGAGGAATACTTAGTCTAGAAAAGAACTGGTGACTGGGACTATGGGGAAGTATATTGACATACCCCATCCAGGTACAATGATACAGTTGATTAGTCACATGGCTCCAGAAGTGAGTTGAGGTGTGGAGAAGAGGTAACTCATTGGTGGCAGCATAATAGGTGACAAGGTGAGGTGGCCAAGAAGTGCAGAATTAGCTGGAGCATAGTTTTAATTAGGCTAATGAATTCATTTAATTAAGTGAAGCTTTTACAAATTTTTTCCAGTGGTCCGACTGAAGTCTTCATTATCTTTCTTACCAAATGCAGGTATCACTTATTATCTCAAGTCTTCTATTTTAGAAAAAAAAACAGCTACTTATTGTGTGTGCTTTTCCTGGAGTGAAGAAGAGAGGTTCAAATCTTGCCTCTGACACTTGACATCTGTGTGACCATGGACAAGTCATGTTACTTTTATGAGCTTTAGTTTCCCAATCTGAGAGAGGGCTCAATTATATGGCCTTAAAGGCTCAATCTATCTCTAAATCTGTAACCATATTATCCAAGTAGGAGGCCCCTATTTTTTTTTAATCAAGAAAAATGGCCCCAGACATAGTTGGTTTTTTGTGTAGTCAGAGTAGATAATCACCAACTCTATGATGTCAGCAGCACCAAAAAGATACTTACAAGAAGGAACACCCATACCAAAAATGTCCTCTGCTTGTCCTCGTGCCTGAAATTCCCCTATTAGTGTTTATAGAATCATAGATTCAGAGGTGGAAGGGACCCCAAAGGCATCTGGGTCAATCCCTTCATTTTGAAGATGAAAAAGCTAAAACCCAACAAGATAATTTGACCAAAGTCTCTTGGAGTAAGAATGAGAGGTGGGATGTGAACCTATATCCCTTTACTCCAGAGTCAGTTTCCTATCCATCATATCAGATATTGCAAGCCTAGCAGGCAATCGCTTGTTTTGAGAAATATAAAATGAGGAACTTTACGGGGAAGGAAATGCTATTTACAGGTGGTTGTTGTTCAGTCATTTCAGTTGTGTTTGACTCTTTGTGACCCCAGTTGGGCTTTCCTTGGCAGAGATATTAGAGAATTAGAAACGAACGTGAACTATGATGCCAATATTAATCATCAGAACTTTACTGAGGATGAAAATGTTTCTCAGTGAGACAGATCTAAAAAAGGAGAAGTAAGGGGGTTGTTTTGTTTTGTCTTGATATTTCAGTAGGAGACTGAGAAAGAGAGCACAGTAGGACCAGAGGCAGCCTAGTAGAGTGGAAAGATCCCAGGGTTCAGATTCGCAAGAATTGGGCTTGACTTCTGACTCTGATGCTTACTGCCCAGGTGGCCTTGGTCAAATGCCTTCTCTGGTTCCTTACATGGAAAATGGGCAGGTTGGACTAGATGGTCTCTCGGGTCACTTCCAGGTCCTTTGACCTACTCAGGGAAGGCAAACAGGGTTTGTGGAGGCTCTGGGTAGATGGCAGCAACTGGAGAACCTGGGATGCTAAACAGAGAGGTTCTAAGAAGAGGGAACAGAGAAGTTCTTCAAGAGGATGTTGTAAGAGTACCTAGAAACAAAATTTCTTCTCCTGACAATTAGGCCCAAGGTTTAGTCCCAACTCACAGGAGAAGGGGAGGGACAAGAGCAAAATCATGGCATTAGGGTTAGATACATTATTCAGCAGATAATAATCACTAAGGTGGGGGTGCAGTGGATAGAGCAGACTCATCTTCCTGAGTTCAAATCTGACCTCAGATACTTACTAGCTCTATAACCCTGGGCAAGTCACTTAACCCTCTTTGCCTCAGTTTCCTCATCTGTAAAATAAGCTGGAGAAGGAAATGACAAACTGGTCCAGTATCTGTGCCAAGAAAACCCCAAATGGGGTCATGGAGAGTGGTGGATACAACTAAACAACAACAAACTGTGAAGGTGAAGCCCAAGTTTTAGCTCTAAGAAAATTATCAGTCAAACTGAGGAAGCAAAATTCACATCCACTAAAGTGAATCCAGTATTGGTCTTTGGGCCATTCAGTCAATCACCAAGCTTTTAAGTGCTACCTGTGAGCCAGCCATGTGGTAGGCGCTAGAAATAAAAAGAAAAATGAAGCCGGCCCTCTCAAGACCTTCCTAATCTATCAGGAGAGACAACCTGGGTGTATATAAACATATACAGAATAGAAAATGTAGAGAATGAATACAAAATAAAGAAGATATTATTAAATAGTAGATAATCTGGGAGGGAATGCATTGGCATTTATGGGGAATCAGGAAGGGCTTCATATAAGATACTGTTTTATCTGCCTCAGGAAGGGAGAGAGGAATTCTACCCAGCAGATGTGGAGGAGTGAATTCCAGGCATGGGGGGATGGCTGGTGCAAAGAAATGGGAGGCCCAGAGAAGAGTCCACTTTGGCAGGATCAAAGTGTACAAAGAGAGAATAATATATTAATTAATTAACATTAGTATTAATTAATTAAATTAATTCTGTTAAGTTATGAAGGGCTATGAGTCAGAGTTTTTATTATGTCCCAGAGACAATAGGAAGCCATTGGAGTTTACTGAGTAGGTGAGTGGCATGGTCAGATATACCCTGGAAATCTTATCCCCATTTCATAGATGAGGAAAGGAGGCCCAGTGAGGTAAAGTGACTCCCGAGAAGTGGCAGCCAACCTAGCACCTTGTCACTGGCATCACCTGGGCTCAGTCTCCTCATCTGTAAAGTGAGGGATTTAGCCTAGGTGGCCTCTAAGGTCCTTGCATTTTAAACCTGTGAGCCCAGGATCTATGAGTCTACATTTCTCTCCCCATCACTCTCAGCCTTATCAAGGGTCTACCTTCTACCCCAACCATTGAGTGAGAATGGGCCTGCTCTGGTGAAAAAGTAGCCCCTCAGGGCAGCTAGGTGGCACAGTGAGTAGAGAGCACTGACTGGAGTCAGGAGTACCTGAGTTCAAATCCAGCCTCAGACACTTGACACACTTACTAGCTGTGTGACCTTGGGCAAGTCACTTAACCCCAATTGCCTTGCCTTCCCCCCAGCAAAAAAAAAAGAAAAGAAAAAAGAAAAAGTAGCCCCTCCCCATGCCAGCAACCGAGACAAGTTCCAGCTGTCCCCTCCCTCGTCCAGGAGGCTGGGAAGGGCCATACCTGTAACATTTCAAAGACTTTCTCACCTGTGTTGATTTACCTGGCCTTCATAGCACCCTTTGCGGCGAGGCCAGGTTGGGATTATTTTGTATTTTTTTTAAAGATGAGAAAAGGGGACCCAGCCAAGTGAAGTAACTCTCTCTCAAGATCCCCCAGAGTCAGTGACGAGGCCAGGACCCAAACCTGGATCTTTTGATTCCCTTTCCAAGGATCTTTCTCTGTCATCCCCTTTCTGGCCTTTGGAGTGGGCTCCTGGGCTCATTGCCTCACTTTCCCTTGGTGACTGGGAGCTCAGGCAGCAGGCATTATGTCTCTGCTCTGTTCCTTGCAGAAAGGGAGCCAAGTTGGGAGTGCTCACCTTGGTGAATTGTTTCAATTAATGTCGCATTACCATTCTGAGCGTCAATAAAATAACTGTGTTGGCAAAAAGCTTATTAAGTCTCCAATTGAGCTATTTAACTGTGCAGTCTCTGGCGGGCATTTATTCCAGATCGCAGGGCTACGTTATGAAATCATAACAGCAATGATGCATTGGGTAGCTAGCTCACATCCTGCCCAATCCGGTCGATGCACTGACAGAAAGACAAGAGTGAACTGAGCTGAAGGAATTGACATAATTAAAGGCAAGAAGAGGGTGGAGGGAGTGTGGCATCATTGTTTCTTTTTACCCCCTCAGCATCCAGTTAGAAAAGGCATTCTAAACCTGGGTTTCTGTGGACACATTTCATGGGGTCTGTGAACAGCTTTTAAAAATATTTTGACAACTTTGTAATTTCCTTTGCAGTATTATGTACTTTATTTTATAAATTTAAAAATATGATTCTGAGAAGGGTTCAATGTATCTCACCCAATTGCCAGAGGAGTACAAAAAAGATTAAGAACCCCTGAGTTAGGAGAGTAATAAATGATAAGAAGGAAGGAAAGCAGGAAGGAAGGAAGTCAGGAAGGAAGGCAGAAAGGAAGGAAGGAAGGAAGGAAAGGAAGAAGGAAGGAAGGAAGAAAGGAAGGAAGGGAAGGGGGAAAGGGAGAAAGAAAGGAGGGAAGGAAGGGAGGAAGGA
>CM053624.1:36190909-36218874 GCA_028646595.1 Phalanger gymnotis
TATTCACCCAATGATGGCATAGCTGGGTCAAAGGGCACACACAGTTTAATAATTTTGGGAGCCAAGTTCCAAATTGCTTTCCAGACTGTCCGGGCCAATTCACAGCTCCACCAGCAATGCATGAGTATACCTGTTTTCCTTCAATGGAAGGGGGGAGTTGGAGAGGAGGGGGAAACTCCCAGGTATAAGGCCTTCGAGAGGGAACAGGATTCCATTGCTGTGGCACAGTTCATGATTAATCCTTTGATTCTCCCCATAGTGTTTCCCCTATGTGACAGCCCCATAGAGGTCAAAAGAGAGTCCCCAAGGACATCCCCCACTCCATTGGTAGTTTCAAGATTAGAATCCAGGTCTTCTGCCTCTTCATCTATCTGGAATCAGAAGATCTGGAGGCAAATCCTGGTTTTGCCACCTACAGGCTGTGTTATCTTTACCAAATCAGTTTGCCTTTCTGAGCTTCATTTTCCTGGTCTGAAAAATGAGGCTAAGAATGCCTGCTGCCCTCCTCACAGGGTTGTTGTGAAGGTCAAATGGGATTGTAAAGTGTTTTTTTTTTTAACAGTTAAGCATTCTATGCTTGAGTTATTATTATTTCTTAAATGACAATAACCCTTTGTGGCTGGCTGCAATGGAGGCTCATCCGTTATCTCATTGGAACCTCTGACATCTCCTAGTCTAGTTATCCCTGTTTTTACAAAGAGGGCAATGCAGTAAGCCATGGCCCCTGTGAGGATGGTGAAATATTCAAATGGAAAAGCCAAAGATTTATTATAATATTGATCTTTCTGTAAAGGTTCCAAGGGACACTGGGCTTTAATTACGGGCTTCTGCTCCAGTGGTCGCTCAGAGCCACAGTGGGGCTGTGGCCAACATTTGGTCACATGCAGGGCTTTGATTTATGGCTGGACCTGCCGCTTAACTTTGTGTTTATCTCTTCTGTCTCTCCATCATTGTCATCATCACTTCCACCGGTCCTCAGGCTCACAAGTCTGGTTTAGCCAAATTGTATGCTTCAATCACTCGGGAGAGCAGTTTCATGCCCCGATACATTGGATGCACTCACACAGCCTTAGAGGTAAGGCATGAAGGGGGCTGGTGGGAACATTATCCTGGACTACTAGGGACTCAATAAAAGAAGCTGGGAATCATCATTTGTGGGCAGGGGAGGAGGTTAGGGGCCACCAGTTATGGGGAGAGGAAGGACTAAGAGGCATCTCCTTTGAGGCAGAGAAGGAAAGTAAAGGACTATTGTGGGCAGCGGAGATGATTAGGGACCATTAGGTGTGATCAGTGTTCAATAGCTTCTTCAAAGGGGCTGCTTTGGAAAAAAACAAATCCCAAAAGTCAGAAGAAGGAGATAGGAATAGGAAGAAATGGAGGAAGAAAGAAATAAGAGCTTGGTTTTTCTTTAAAAGACAACTGATCACAAAGAAGAGTACAGCCTGACTCACAACGCATGCACATTCATGTAAATGAAGAGAAGGGGATTACAAATGATTTTGCTCCTAACCCCCACTGGTGGTCACAGGCTCCTCATTCCTGTGATCCCCTGAGGATCCCAGATACCAAAATCTTCCTGGATCTCTGGGGAAAACAGGTCTGTCCCTTTCTCATCCATCATAGTTCCTGGGAAGCCCTCCTAGTGCCATGATGCTTTTCTATGATGCCCCTAAGGAAGGTAGAAAACACACAGTTCTTCTATTAAAAACTCCCAAGTCAACATCTCAGGGCTGCCTCTCCTCTCCTTGGTTAGCCAGCCCCAACCCCGGTGAGATCCAGCATGCAGCTTCCTGGTCTCATACTCTCTGTTTTAGTGTCTCCATCAGCCACATTTGCCTCTCTCATGTCGGTGCTGACACTGAGACTGAAATTGGGAAAAGAATCTGGATATACTCTCTCTCCTATCCCTCTTTTCTCCTCTATCTTCCCTCTTCCCATCCACATTCATCCCGACATCCTCTCTTGCTCCTGTCCCCTCTTATCCGTGTTGTAGAGCCGTGGAGAGGGCAGAAGTTTTAGTCAAAGGACATAGCTGAATCCCAACTTTGCTACTTACTATTTGGATGATCTTGGACAAGTCATTTAACCCACCAGTCCAAAGTTTCCTCATTTGTAAAATAAGAGGGTCAGACTAAATGGTCTCTGACATTCCTTTGTCCTCTAGATCTATCCCTTCTCACTTAATTTCCTGTCTTATCTCTATTTTCTCCCTCATTCCTTTCTCCCCTTTCATCTACATTCCCCTTTCATCTCTGTCTCTTTTCTCTTCTACACCAATTTTCCCTCTCTCATCTTTGTCTTTTCTCCCTCCTCCCTGTCCTTTCTCCAGTCCCCATTGCCTTCTGATGCCTTTATCCTCCTTCTTCACTAGCCCTTCTCTCATTACTATCCTCTCTACCATCCCTCTTCCCTCCCCCATCCATAACGCTTCTCCGTGTTTCCTCTCTCATCCCTATGCTTTCTCCAATTCTTGGCCTTGTTCCCTTTCCTATTCTAGTCCCCTCTTTCATCCTTCCTCTCCTCCTTTCTCCCCATTCCCATCCCTTTTCCATCTTAGGCTTCTGCTACCTTTTCCTACTGATTTCTTGACAGTAGAGAAAGAATGTCCAGATGAACACCCTGAAGGGTGCCTCCGAGGAACACCTTCCTCACTCCCAAATGCACACACTCTTTCTCTGTCTACATCAAAGCTGTCAGGCTAGGATTGATTTGAGCTCTGAGGCAGAAGATGCCTAGTTTCAAATTCTTAAAGAATCAATGACCACTCCCACTCCTGCCATCTCTGTTCTTTTTCTCCTTGAGCCATTATCTCTGTTCATCAGGTGACTAGAGGGTAAAAGTGAGTAACGTTTCCAGATGCCTATGTACTGGTGTGTTATTCGAATGTTTTTTTCCTATTGGGTTTGTCCTGCTGGTGTTTTAAGGAGCACTGGAAAAAAAATCTTCAATGTCCTCAAATTCCCCACCAGCCTGCTGTGGTCCCTGAAATACCTTCCAGGGGCTTCTCACTGACGCAGCAAATCCCTCTGAGAGAGGGAGCTCATTTGTTTCCTCTCACCCCAGGGAGCTTTCCTTTCTGCCAGAAGGCGATGAGAATATGAGAGCCTTTGAGGGAAGAATCAATTAACAATAATTTATTAAGTACCTACTATGTGCCGGGAACCATGCTAGGTAACTGGAAAAACAAGTACAAAGAATGAAATACTCTCTCCTTCCAAAAAAATTTCAATTCTAATGGGAAAGGTAACTACATATAAATACATATACATAGCATAAATTTAAAAATTAATAAATACAATTATTTGTGTATAACATAAAGTATTACATATACTTTGTGCACACGATATATAGTAGAAACTAGTACTTTGTACACATGATACATAGTACGAACACAAACAAAGTAGTTAATTACAAAGTAGTTTGGAAGGGAGGACGCTAGCCATTGACCTCATGCAGAAGGCTGTGTGTAGGCTATATCCTATAGAAGAAGAAAAACTTTGTGAGTTGGAGGTAAGAGAGAAGCGCTTTTTGGGCAGGGATATGATCAGCGCAAAGGTATGTAGATGGGACATAAAGTATTAAGTATAGGAAAGAAACAGAGAAAGTGGAAAGGGCACAGAAAGAGGAGAAGGAAGCAGAGAAAAATAGCTGCTTTTTGCTGAGGCTCAGGACTACTGGAAGACACCCAGGCAGTCAAATATACACCATACACAAAAACCAGAATGGAAATCCTACATTTCATGGGCAAACTAAGGAGGGAGAGAGGTTTGTGCTTAGGTCAAGGCATGATTGATAGGAAGGTAATCACTTTGGGAGACTGAGGCAACATTGGGGCGAGGGCAAGCCTTCAGAGCTCCTCTACTCAATCTCAGAAGGCTTCCTGGAGGCAGTCTGCTAACATGGCTTTAAGCAGCTGCACCAATGTGTCTTCTCGCAGCAGTGTCTGCTGGGCACCAGGTGCCTTTCAGGCCCCTTTCTCCATTTTGTTCCTTGGCCTCAGTCCTTCTGCAATTGCCCTTGCTGGTCCCTAGAGTCCCTAAGGAGGACCAGTAGCATCTCACTGTTGAGCTGTCCTAACAGGAGTGGGACCATGCTCTGGACATACGCCAGAGTACAAACAGTATTCCTTGGCTTCCTTCTGCCCCAGGGGGAAGCCCAGTTTCCCCACTAAATGATCCCATTCCATATTCATCAACAACCCTTAGGACTTGCTCAGGACATTTAAACCCCTTGAACTGTAGTCCTGAGCTATCTTTTTGGTGTTATCCCCTACATCCCCCCACCCCCATCCAGAACATAATCAGCATTCAGTCCCTCTGAATTACAGGCATCCCTCATATAATGTAGTTTCAAACAGCAGAGGAAAAATAATTGATACGTTGTAATTAAACTTCACAGTAACATCATGGAATTACGAACATGACATTCCCCAAGATACAAGTCAGCTTGCCAGTGATTAGCTTAGCAAAATGACTGCAACGTTGTTTCACTAAACATCCTGTTTTTAGGAAACCAATCAGGCAGGATAGGCTTGTCCTCACTGTTTCCTACCATCTTTTCCCTTCTTAGCATTTTTGCTTATGCTGTTCTCCCCATTTCTAATGCCCTCCTACTCTATGTTCATGTAGCCCTCCTTCAATGCCCTTCTCAATTGCCACATCTTCCTTGAAGCCTTCCTAACCCTTCATAATAATAGCTCACATTTATACAAATATAAATTATCTCATTTGATCCTCAGAACAATCTGTGGGGGGGGGGGAATGTTAATATTGTCCCTATTTTATAGATGAGGAAATTGAGGCTTAGATGTATTAAGCAATTTGCCCAAGATCCCAAAACTCATAAATGTCTAAAACAGGATGCAAACCCAAGTCTTCATGATGCCAAGTTCAGCGTTTCATTCATTATGCCAATCTGTCTCTCTGAGATAGATGTAATCTCCATAGCTTTTTGCTTAAACCTCTCATGGCACCTATCACAATCTGATTTGCGTTGGAGTGATTCACGTCTGTGTTTAATTCCTCCTGTTAGACCATCATCTGGGCAGCTCAGTGGCACAATGGATAGAGTGTGGAGCCTAAAGTCAGGAAGACCCGAGTTCAAATTCAGCCATAGCCACTCACTAGCCATGTGACCCTGGGCAAGTCACTTAACCCTGTTTGCCTCAGTTTTTTCATTTGTAAAATGAAGTGGAGAAGGAAATGGCAAACCACTGCAGTATCTCTCTCTGCCAAGAAACACAAGGAGTCTGAACTCGACTGAAAAACAACTAAATAACAACAAGAAAAAGACCGTCATCCCCTTGAGGCTATGGATTTCATTCATTTTGCATCTAGCACTGCTCAGTCAATGTTTGATGGATGGTGGGGAAAGCTCACCACTCCATGGGGCATGGAATCAGAGGGCCTTGGTTGGAATCCTGGCTCTGCTCTATATTCCTTGTGTGACCATGGGCAAATCACTTTCTTTCTCTGGGTCTGTTTCCTTGTCTGTAATATGAGGAGTTGTATCAGATGGTCTCTGAACTCTAGAGCTATAATCCCATGAAGGCTGTATAGGAATAGCCCCAGGAGCCCTCACCATTTTAACCCCATCCTCTCATCTACATTCCTTTCTCCAAGCAGGAGAAAGCAGCTTCATCCTCCTCAACCCCTCCTACTGGCCCGTCAGTTCAAAGAAGTGGCCCCTAAAGGAGGCCTCCCCTCCAGAAGCAGGTGACTACAGGAGCAGCCTCAGTGGGGGTGAGACAGCTGGAGAAATTGCTTCTGCTAATCACGAGGCTTTGTATGGGGACAGGCATCCAATTCACAGCACATGAGCCCCAGGATAGGTGTGAATTACTGTCCCCTGCCTTTGGCCGTCTTCTCCCAGAAGCTCAGCTATCAGTCCTCACCAGTTCTGAGGCCCTTCTCTCCCTCCCCCTGTGAGTAATAAAGGACCTAGGCCAGCTCAGTCACATAGTCATCCAAGTCCATCTCAGCAGGAACACATCAGCTAACTTTACCTAGAAGTGATGGATGTGGTTTGAATGGAGCAGTACTGGCGAAGACCTCTCACACACGCTTTTCTCTCCATTTGATGTATGAAATTCCACTATTATAGATTCGTTTTTTTTAGTCTTTAGATTTTCCCTACTCTAAGAGTTGCCTAATGCCATGCAAATAGCCCCAGGAGGGGGAACTCCTTAAGCCTCCTCAGTTAAAACCTTCCCAGGAATTAATTGACTACCAGCTGAAGGAAAGGCCTTGAAGGCATAGAACAGAGGGCTAGGGCTCAGGCTGAGAGCTGAATGAGGAGGAACCTCTGAGGGTTTTGCCTAGAGAGGACCACCCTGTAAGTTTCTTTACTAGAGCCACATGAAGGAACCCACTCCAAAAGAGGAAACTGTCATGAGGCTGAATTCCCTCATCTGTAAGTAATAATATCTATGGCAAGTATTTAAATTACACGCTTTAAGGCTTACGAAGCATTTCACACATATTGTCTCATTTAATTCTCACACTAACTGAAGGAAGAGGTGATATTGTTATCACCATGTCACAGATGTGAAAACTGAGGCTAACAGGTTAAGTGACTTGCCCAGGGTTACATAGCTAGTAAGTATCTGAAGCGGGATTTGAACTCAGGTCTTTCTGACTCTCCAGTCCAGTTGCTCCATCCACTTCAACAATGATCAAATGTATGCTAATAAATGCAGTACATACCTCACTGGGCATTTGGGAAGAGTGAGTGGAATTGTTCAGTTAAACCACTAACAAAATATAAAATACTTTTGTGTTGTATTCACAACAAAATTTGTGAACAAGTACAGTGCTTCCTAGTTGTCCAAAGGGCCCTTATAAGCATCACTGGAGACATTCAAAACAACCCCGTGGCAGGCCTTATCTTCACCATTTTCCAAGTAGAGAAGGTAAAGCCCCAGAAGGGAGGGGAATTGTTCAGGTTCACACCTTTAGCCCATGACAAAACCAGTACTGAATCCCAGATTTCTGACTCCCAGCCCAGGGGTAATTTTTTTGATCACATCTGCCTTCACGTTGCAATCCAAGTCAATATCAACTGAGACTGGTAAGAAGTCAGAAAGAAGAAAGAACAGTCCAAACTAGGGTGATCTAGAAAGGCTTCCATGAATGAGTAGGTCTTGATGTGGGCCTTGCAGGCAGAGGAGAGCATTCAGAACAGAAGAACAAAGAACCCAAGGCAATAATGAGCCTGGCACACTTGGGCAGACAGGGAAGCTAGCTAGCCAGAGTGAAAGGTGCACATTAGGGAGACAAGGCTGGAGAGGGAACATGTGTTCAAGCTGAGCATGGCCAAAATTGTCAAGCTGAGAAGGTTGAACCTTTGGTATGAGAGAGCTGTGCCCTGATTTCTTTCTGTGTCCCCAGAATCCATTCACCCACTATTCTTTCCACTTTCAGGTATTTCTTCGTGGGTTCAATGAGCCCCTTGCCAACCCCTATGGCCCTATCATAGCGGTTGCCCGTGTCATTCCCAACTACAAGGAGTTCAAGTAAGTAGAGGATGGTGAAGTGAGAGAGTGATGGGCAATAGTGTCTCCTTTTTCTGTATCTTTTGCTAGTCCTGGCTTTAACCATAAGTGAAGTAGCTACCCATATGGTATAATTGCACAAAACTTAACAAACCTTTTTTTTTCCAAATCTCCTTGACCTATGAATGATACTTTGAGATCCCTCCACAAAGTAACAAACCTCTAATTCCCTAGCTAAGGCTTGGAAGTCTCATGGCCTTGGGAAGGAATTCCCATAAAGGAGTCCCCTTGAGGACCCACAATTAATCTCAGAGTCTAATAGGGAGAAAAGAGCTTGGGGAACTTGGAAGGGAGAATGCTCTAAAAATTAGGGGTAAAGGGAGAAGGAAAGAGAGCTACTAAGTGAATGTATATAAGACAAATAATTTGTTTCACTGTTTTGTCCGGAAATGGCTAAGCAGCATATGATGATTGCCAATGGATGGTGTCACCAAGTCAGGACTTCAATTCTTTGCTCAAAAAATGCCCATTCAATTCCGGGGTGGGGGGAGTTAAGATTCTGAGAGAGTCTTTCTTAGAGAAGTAATCATCTTCACAGGAAACACAGTAGTAAAAAAGTAGTAAAAAGACTACAGGGCTGGCAATAAGAACAAGGGAATTTTAATCCCAGCTCCAACACTGACTTACTGACTTATTGCATTTCCTTAGCCATAATATTTTCCCCCTCTGAGCCCAGTTTAGGCATCTGTATAATGGGATGATGATACCTATCTTGCCTATTTCATACGGTCAATGTTAGAATGGAATTAGCTAATGGATATGAGAATGCTTCAGAAAGTACAATGTGCTCTACAAATAAGAATGACTGTTGCATTAACAGGCTTAGTAGATTTTGTAGTGGCATCTTGTGTAATAGAGACAGAGTATTAGAGTCAGAAAACCTGGGCTGGAATCCTCTGCCACTTAGAACCTGTGTGACATTGGCTAAGTCATGTAGGCTCTCTGGTCATCAATGAGGAGCTTGGGCTAGATGACCTCTGAATTCCATTCTAGTACTGAATCTTTGTATGATCTTTTGCTAAAAGGTCTGTGCCTAAGTGCTTCCCACACTTGGTCCATTTGATTCACAAAACGTTTACTGAACACTTACTATGTGCTAAGGTACTCATGACAGGAGCTGAGGAATACAAAGAACTGTAAATACAAGGAATTTCAAGGCTCATCGATGTGGATACTGAAGTATCTAGGTATGGTAGTAGGTGAAGGGGCAAAGAGCCAAGTATCGTAGTCATTGAGGGGAAAAAGTGATGCTAACTTAGGTAACAAGTGGGCCCCTGAAAACTCTGACATCCCTGACTCCAGAGTCCTTTGTTTCTTTCCCTAGGTTCAATGTAGCTATTGGGGTGATCAATTATGTAAAATATGACCAGAGCCACCACCAATAAAAACACCTATTATAAGAACAATGTTAAGAGGCACCAATCCAGTAGTAGAAGCATTCAATTAATATATAAAGTAATATAAATAAAAAGAGAAGGGAGTCAATGGTACAATCATTCTTTATCCCTCAAACACAAATGGATATGACCTCCTTAAATATTTCAGAAGATTACAGTCTAATCCTCTCTCCCAAACCTATGAGACTTCCCCAAATACTAGGAAATGGACCCAATCTCTTCAGAACTCATAGTTCTTTGGCAAAGGCTGTCAATTTCATGGAGTGAGGTAACAACTTCTTGGAGGCTGGGGACAGATTGTAAAGGGCTTTAAATACCAGCTGAAGATGTTTGTGTTCTATCCTAGAGGCAATAAAGAGCCACCAGAGATTTTTAAAAATAGATTTTTATTGATGTCTTTTGTTTTTACATCTCCCTGACATTAATCCCTGAATTCCTCTTTCCTCATCCAAGAGAGCCATCCTTTGTAACAAAGAATCTAAAAAAGAAATAGAGAAAAAATGAGCAAAACCAATAAAAACATTCAAAAAGTCTAACCTTATATGCAATGTTCCACACCTGTGGGCTCCAACATTGCAATGGATGGGGCAGGGGTGGAGTTGTGGTATCTTGTCAATTTTTTTTTCTTAAGGATTAAATTTCTTCTTTGGAGATCTTTATAATTTCATTGCTTTCAGCTTCAGTGCTTTGTGTGGTTGTTCTTTCCATTTACATTGTGTATGTTGTTTCCTGGCTTTGCTTACTTCAGTTTGCATCAGTTCATGTCAATCTTCCAATGCTTCTCTGTATATGTCGTATTCCTTTATATTCAATATGTGATACAATGTTAGCTATTCTGCAGTTGGTGGACTTTATTTCCAGTTCTTTACAGCCATGAACAGTACTGCTAGAAATATATTGGCATATATGGAGTTTTTCTTTTTCTCTATTACCACCTTGGGGCATATGCCCCCGAGGTATCTCTGGTTTCAAAATGTTTAGATATTTTAATCACTTTCTTTGCCCAGTGCCAACTTGCTTTCCAGAAGTGGCTGGCCCAATCCTCTCACTGAAGGTTCTTAAACAAAAGCATGACAAAGTCAGACTTAAGTTTTAGGAAGCTCATTCTGGCAGCTGTGTGAAGAATGGATAGGAGAAGGGAAAGACTGTAAGCACGTAAATCAATTTAGAAATTGTTGCGTTTGGGAAAGAGGTGATGACAGCCAAGACCAAGATGGTGGCCATATGAGTAGAGATGGTTCGGGTAGCATATTTGCTTCAGGGACTTTTTCATGATCCATTGTTCAGGAGTTCATCCCAGGAGACTGTTCTCCCTTTGGTGCCATCCTTATGGTTTTACAATACGCAGCCTAATCATATAATAAAAATTACAGTGATCATTTCCACTTCCATATAGGAGGCAAGTAGAAAAAGAGGCTTGTGATGCCTATTTTATAGCTGAAGAAATAGAGGCAACTGAGCTTGAACAAAATCACACAATGAGTCAGTAGGTGAGCTGGGGCTCATACTCAAGTCCTCTGTCTTGGTCCCCGAAAACTATAGGTCAGTGAGTTTCTGTGCCTTCATTCATTCTTACAGAAAAGGAGGACCTATGCTGAATGAGAGGAGCTAGGCTTGCCACTCACTTTTTGGTCAAGATGGAAGATCACTGCCCACTGCCCGGTGCTTAGGATAGCGAGAGACTCCATTTGTTCTTGGGTTCCACTCTGCTCATCTTTATCTTTCTTCTCTTCCCCAGGGAGACTAGGTTGAGCAAAGAGACTTTATCTATGGGACTGCCTATGAGAACTGTCAACTTTCCAAACCCCTCAGTGTTGGCTTTTGATGTTCCTCCAAACAACAATCAGGGATACCCTCAGGTTGGTATTTATCCATCCATCTATCCATCCATCCATCCATCCATCCATCTATCCTTTTACTCAATAGTCAGTATTCATTTATTCCTTCATACATTTAGTAAGCCAGTATTCTTTTTCTCATTCATTCATCATTTATTCATGAATTAGAAGCAAATAGAGTAGGAAAGAACACAAGTTTGGGACTGAGGGGTCCTTTGGTAAAGGCTGTCTGCCTCATAGAGGTTCCTGAGGTATAAATGCTTAGGGGCAGCTAGGCAGCACAGTGGATAGAGTGTCGGGCCTAGAATCAGGAAGATTCATCTCCCTGAGTTCAAACCTGGTGTTAGCACTTCCTAACTGTGTGACCCTGGGCAAACCACTTCACCCTGTTTGCCTCAGTTTTCTCATCTATAAAATTGGCTGGAGAAGGAGACAGCAAACCTCTCCAGGATCTTTGCCAAGAAAACCCCAAATGGGGTCACAAAGAATTGGACATAACTGAATAATAAGATCTCCTCTAGCTCTAAATCTCTGGTTAATGGTGTCCATGATCCTTTGACAATTGGCATTGGAAATGTGAAAGAGACAGGTCTTGGGGGGAGGAGAGCAGCTTGGAAAGGAGAGAAGAGAAAGAGGAGAAAGGTCCCAATTGAGCTCTGAAAAGGCCTTACTTTGTAGGAGTCAGACCAGCCTTGAGTCAAAAGGGGTTGGATTGTTCATGGATTCCTCAAGGATAGTGCTTGGTGATGGTGACTCTTCTTTTGAACATGGCTTAGACACTGGCTTTTTAACAGGGGATGACAGCAGAGAGTCTTGACCAAGAGGAGACGTGAAGAGATGCTTTTTGGGATTAGAACCCAACCCTAGCTCTTTGCCAATTAAGGAATACCTCCAATTTGACTGTTTGGAAAAGCTCCCTTTCCTTTACCAGAGTGAATCTAGTATGTGAACATCCCCTGGTCCCTCTCTTCCTTAGGAATTGCTAAGTCAGCAGGCTTCCCTTCTCCAAGTCCTCCCCAACAAGTTGGTAGACTCCAGAGCCAGTAGCAGTCCCTGGTGTGTGTGTGTGTGTGTGTGTGTGTGTGTGTGTGTGTGTGTGTGTGTGTGTGTGTGTGTGTGTGTTGGAGGGAAGGAGTGAAAGGCAGGATCCCTTCTCTAGTACCAGCAGGGCCCCTCACCAAGAAAATAAAGCAAAAGCCCAGGGTTTCAAGGCGCAGGCCCTTCCTGTTCCCTCCTCCTAGAAAAGTGACAATAGTGGATGTGGCAGTCTCCCTCATTGCCCCTTCCCCACCAAACAAAGCCATTCTCACCCCGTTATAGGAGGCTTTCTCCCCCAACTACTTTTTAGACCACTGACTGGAACTAGATTCCATAGTGAAAGTTTCAAGTCTTAGATGATGAAATTGATGCCTGTTTGAGTGTAAACCACTGTAAATGAATAGTCTGTCACTTACACCCTGAAGTCATCATTTCCTGGGAGTCAGTTTTGAAAGAAGGCAGGGAATCAGAGCAAGGGGGCTTTAGATGCTGGGAGTCAATGGGGCTGTGGTGAGGAAATTGCTCTCTGCACCAAAGAAAGGGGACAATTTAAAAGGGAGCACTTGTAGTGTCTCTCAAGCAAATGTCGAATTCACAATTATGCTAAAGGCCAGCTCTTTGTGGGGAAAATTCCCCTTCTCCCTTCCAATCCCCCTTCGCCTTTAGCTGTCCTGTCTTTGCTTCAGGAGAAATCCAGGGAGGAGGGTGGACAGCCTTAGGTGTCATGAAGAAGAGCAGGGAGGGGCACTGGCAAACTCTATTCAAAGACTTGTACCCATGGAAACCCCTGACCTTATATTAAAGGCCAAGACTTTTGAAGGCTGATCATAGACAAAGAAGAATGATTGATGGGCTGAAGGGGAGAATGTGTGAAGAGAGCTGAGGTGGGGGGGGGGAAGAGGAATGATGGAAGCCCTGTAGATAGGAAGCCTCATTCTCAACCAATTCTCCACTGTATTTCCTGTCAAGAGCTACATACTTTGAACGTGGGCTTGCATTTAGCCAGCGAATTATGAGCCCATGAGGCTGGAGACAATCAATTTTAATGAGTATTCTTTCCCTCTGGGATCTCCATTGTGATTGCCACTGCTGCCTCTGTGAGCAAGTGTGATCCAAGCACCTCTCACTTCAATGATGAGCGGTTTTTCCCATTTTTCTCATCTTGAGGTGTATGTGGGATTTCGAGCCCAGAGACAGTTGGCCACTTGCTGAAGGTCACACAGGATGGCGGCACCTATGTGTGCCAGCCATTGAGAGGCACTATGTGGTTACAATAAGAGGACAGAGACAGGACACTGAAAGGTCCTGGGCTGAGTTTTCCTAAAGATTGCTTTGCTATTTACAATAACTAGCATTTATGGAGTACCTACTATGTGTCAGGCACTTTACAAATATTATATCACTTGATCCTCACAACCACCCTGTAAGGTAGGTGCTATTTTTTTGCTATTTTCATTTAATTTATTTATTAATTTAAATTAAATCAATTTAAATTTATTTAAATTGATTTATTTAAATTTATTTAATTTATTTAATTTGTTATTATTTCCATTTAACAGTTGAGGAGACTGGGGTGGACAGAAGTTAAGTGAGTTGTTCAAGGTCACTTAACTAGAAAGTATCTGAGGCCAGATTTGAACTCAGCTTTTCTTGACTCCAGACCCAGCATTTTATCTACTATTCCATAGAACCGCTTTTGCTCATGATAAAATTTACAATATCTTTCTCTAAGGCAGCTTCCTCATCCTCCTACTCTTTCTCCTTCTTCTCTTTCTCCTCCTCCTCCTCCTCCTTCCTAAATTTGTGTAATGATTTAGCGTTTGCAGAGTATTTTATATTCATTGTCTTGTTTGACCTTCACAACAACCTTAGGAAGGAGGTGCTATTAGCACCCTTATTTAACAGATGATGAAATGGAATTTTCCCAGAGTCACGTAGTTAGTATCTGAGGAAGGATTTGAACTCAGGAGTTCTTGACTCCAAGTCCAATGTGCTCTCCGCTTTGATACCTAGCAGCTTCTGTTGCTATCAATAACAATAAAGAATGTGATTAGATACAGATTATCCTAGAAGCTATTAAAGACTTTGGGACACATTGTATAGTGTTTCTTAGGAACAAAGCGCCTTCATAGGCATCATCTTATTTGGACCTTACAATGGTACACGGCATAAGTATTTATATTCCAACTTTGCAATGGAGAGGACCAAGCCTCGGAGGAGGGAAATGAGTTTCTTGAGATCTTGTAGGTAATAAGTTGTAAAGGTGAGACTCAGATCCGGATCTCTGGCCTCCCAGCCAAGTGCTCTATCAATGGGAAGATCCCCAGCCTCCTGATCAATCTTGTTGTAGCTGGCTCTAGGTGGCAGAGGGGATTAAAGAGCCCCTACCACTCCCCCTCATGTTGGCCAGTGTGGGCTATAGGAGATGGCATTTGTCTAACCAGTTAAGGCTGGTTAGATCAGTTACTCAGTTTAAGGTCCTAATAGTGATCAAGACCACCAGCTGAGTCCCTTTGTGGCCAGTTTGATGTGACTACCCAACTCCCACTTGAATTGAAAATGCTCTCTACCTTCATACATTTCCCTGGAACATTTCTTCTTGATCTCTCCTTTGCCCTCTAGCAAATCTTTACCTTGTATTATAATGATCTGTGCCCTCCCCACACCCCACCAAAAAGTGTAAGCTCATTGCAGACAGGGGCAGCATCAATTTTGTATGAAGAATCCCTAGTGGCCAATATCATGCTTGGCACATAATTAGTACTTCATAAATACTGGTTCAGCTTAATTAAACTCAGCAAGAATTAATTAAGTAGCTGCTATGTACAAAACTACCCAAGGTACTGGGATACAGAGACAAAAACATGGGTATTTATGGCCTCAAGGAGATAACATTGTACCAGGAGAAGACAGCTGCCAAGGTAAAGAACCACAGTTCCCTAATTGGGAAGACTAATCACATTGAGAAGTTTTGTTTTTATTATAAACTGTGGCAGGGAGAAAGTGGTTGCTTGACAACGTCCCTGTCAGCCAAGTGAATTCTGAATACAAATAACTTCGTGTATATGCATATCTGTGGAGATACAGATAATATATAGATGACATGGAGATGGAGATGATAGAGACAGAGACAGAGATGATAGAGGTAGAGATGGAGTTAGAGATGAAGATTATGGAGATAGAGGTAGAGAAGAGAAAGGTAGAGATAGAGACAGTGATGGAGACAGAGATAGAGATGATAGAGATGGAGATGCTAGAGATGAAGATGGAGATGACAGAGATAGAGATGGTAAATATAGAGATAGAGATAGTGATGGAGATAGAGATGGTAGAGGTAGAGATAGAGATAGTGATAGAGAGATAAAGATGATAGGAGTAGAGATAGAAATAGAGATGAAGACAATAGAGACAGAGGTAGAGATGAGAAAGGGAGAGATAGAGATAAAGATAATAGAGACAGAGGTAGAGATGAGAAAGGGAGAGATAGAGATGAAGATGATAGAGACAGAGGTAGAGATGAGAAAGAGGGGGGAGAGAGAGAAAGAGACAGAGAGACAGAGAAAGAGAGACAGAGATAGAGATAATAACGACAGAAAAAGAAGCAAAGGAAATGGAAGGTTGTTAGTTCTAGTCTTGGAGGCTGGTAAAAGGCTTACTAATCTTTTGTTTGGGGGAGGGGTGGGAGAGCAAGGTAACATTGGTTTTTCCTATGACATAACAAGGGAAAAGGAATAATGAGGAGGAAGATGAGTCCAAGGTTGAGGAGGACAAGGATGAGGAGGATAAATGCAGGAAGGTCAAAAGTGGTTGTCACTGCTCATTTGCAATAAAATGGATGCCGGTGTGATGAGCCAGAAGAGGGATGATGTAAGACCCCATCTCTTTGCCTTCACACAATGTGTACACAAGTCAGTAAAAACACAGTGTGTTGGGGAAAGAATGAAAGCACTAACCCCTGGGGGAGAACAGATAAGGCCTATTGTGAGGTGTCATATGAGCAGGAAGAGTGCAAGGGATTTCCAGGATGGAGGTAAGGAGGGAGAGCATTCCGAGATTTGAAGATAGCTTGTCCAAAGTCATCGATGTGGGAGATAGAATGTTGTGTGTGGGAAATAGCATAACAGCCAGTTTTTCCATTACACAGAGTATGTGAAAGAATGAATAATAATTTTTTCTAGAAAGAGAAAATGGAGCCAGATTATGAAGAGTTTTATAGGTCAAAGACCCAAGTTTATATTGAATTGAATTGATAAAGAATTCAGGAGGGCCAGTCATGGGAACAGGGATGTTTTTATTTCCTCCAAGATGATCCATGGTCTCTGAAGTAGAGGTATGCAAGCCTCTGTTATGTAATCCCAGAAGCCACTTCCCTATAATCTTTTTTCTCCTCCCACCCCACCTCCCACCCAACGTGCTCCCAGGCCACTAAGTATCTCCTTCCTAGCTTGAGTTGTGTTCTGCATTGGGGTTAACCTAGGATTTAGGATGGGAAGAGACCTTAGAAAGCATGTGGTCCAACCTCCTCATCTTAAAGATGAGCAGATGCTGTAGCAGATGGGATAGTGACTTGCCAAATATGGCACAGGTACTCATGTCAGAGCCAGGATTTGAACAAGGTTCTCTGACTCTACCACCCTTGCATTTCTCACTGCACAACTCCACCTCCAAGGGGGCAGGAAAAAACAAGCAGTTGAGGAAAAATACATCCATTTCTTCTGAATATACCCTTTTCTCTCACTGGCAATGTTTCTCCTGATCCCCAAAACTGCTTAATTGAATACAAGATATCCAGGACTTTTGCCCCTGACCTATGACTGTAGAGACATGTCCTGTAGGGCTGGGGAGGGGCTTTAAGAAAATTGTGCCAGTAACCTTGACCCAAATGGTAGGCAGGAAGTATCATGGAAAGATCACTATCCTAAGAGTCAAAAGATCTGAGTTCAAATCCAGGCTCTTCCACTCATGATTTGTGGGACCTTGGACAAATCCCTTAATCTCTGTAGGCTTCATTTTCTCCCCCTATAAAATGAAGAGGATTGTTTTAGGAGGTGTCTAAGGCTGATGAGTCTATGAGAAGGGGTGGGGAAAGGACAGGATTTCAATCTAAGAACCAAAGTTGCGAATGGACCTTCTTGCATCCCTACCCTGCTCAAGACTGTCAGAGTCCCCTGGGTCCACTTGAGAAAGTGCAGGCAAGTGATGTATTCCCATTATCACAACCCCTGACATTTGCCTGGAGCTTGTCCTCCCAAGCCCCATTCCTTCCATTTTAGAGATGAATGTGTTCATTTCTAAAGCCTTAGAAATGATAACTTTAGAGATGAATGTGTTCATTTCTAAAGCCTTAGAAATGATTATTCTCTGAGGACAGTTCATGGTCACCTGGTGAGTAAAAGAACTTGGACCAGGTCTCAGGTTTCTAGGCCAGCTCAGGACTCTTCCCTCCATTACCCTCTGCCTCTGGCACAAACTAAACCACAGAATCACAGGATATCTGGGCAAAGGACCTTAGGACTTTGTTCAACCTCTTCATTTTTTAGAGGAGAAAACTTAGGATCAGAGAGGAAAGCAACTATTCTAAGATCACACAGCAAAATAGTGAGCCCATTTTTAATGGGGAAGGGAAGGGATTGTGGGGGTAGGAAATGATGCGGGACCCCTAAAGGGAAGTATAAATGAGCCTGTAGCAAGGTGGCCACTTGCCCCATTGTTGAGCCCAGAAAAGCCCTGATAATGGCCTAGAAGAAGGGGTCCTGGTCCTGGGCTCAAGGGACGGTGCTCTGGTCACAGGGGTTAATGGGTTTACTGAGGTCACATTTACACCAGTTAATCATATTCACTAATTCCACCATTCCAGCATGCCATCAGGCCTGTCCCTTTCCATTAGCATCTTTCAGACAATGGCTTCCCCAACCCCCATTTCACCTTCAGCCAGGCAACAGCTCACTCATACCAGAGGCAAAGGATTTAACTCTTTGTGGAGCACCCTTAAGGACACTCCATTCTCTGCTCCTGTCCTTGTGTTAGGAATAAGGGTGATCAGAAGTTGGTGTGAGATGAATAACATAAGGCATCAGTCCCTGGTCAGGATTAGTGATGAAGGAATGAATAAAAAAATTAAGCATCCACTATGTGCCAGTCAGTCTCACAGCATTTGTTAAGTTGCTACTGTGGATCAGGCACTGCACTAAGTATTGTGGATAGAAAAAAAGACAAAAGATAGTCCCTGCTTTCAGGGAGCTCACACTCTAATGGGAAAGACAACATGCAAACAACTATGTACAAACACAATATATGCAGGATAAATTGAGTGCAGTCTCAGAGGGAAGACATTCATCCCTCTGAAAGGGAAAATTAAGGAGGACCAGGAAAGTCTTCCCGCAGATGGCAAGACTTTAGCTGAGACTTGTAGGAAACCAGGGAAGCTAGAAAGTGAAGATGAGGAAGAAGAGCATTCCAGACATGAGGGACAACCCATGAAAACACTGGGAGCCTAGAAATGGTGTGTGCTGTGGGAGAAATAGCAAGGGGCAGAACACATAGAGAGGGAGTAAGGTGTAAGAAGACAGTAAAGGTACAAAAGAGCCAAGTTATGAGGGGCTTTAAAAGTCAAATGGAGGATTTTATATTTGATCCTGGAGGCAATCGGGCGCCATTGGAGTTTGGTGAGGGTAGGATATGATATGCCCAGCCTTGCATTTTAGGAAAATCAGTTTGACAGTTGAATAGAAGATGGACTGGAGTGGAAAGAGATTTGAGGCAGACAGACCCACCCACAGACCCAGCCTGCAATAATCCAGGTGTGAAGTGATGATGGCCTGCAGTGGGTAGCTGCTATGTCAGAAGAAAGGAGAAGGGGAGTCTATGAGAGATGTTAAGAAAGTAGAAATAGCAGGACTTGACAACTGATTGGGGAGGGGGGAGGGTGGCAGTGAGAGAGAGCTTAGCACTGATTGATCAGTTTTAAGTTTTCACTTAAAGACCTCTAATGATAGAGAACTCTACATCCCAAGATAGACCAATCCACTTTTGAAGTGTGTCTCATGAATACTCATGACAGCTAGCACCTATTAAGCATTTTAAGATTTTTCTAGAAGCTTTATCTGTGCTACCTCATTTGATCCCCCCAACAACCTTGTAAGGTACGTGCTATTATTAGCCCCATTATACAGATGAGGAGGAAAATTAAGTGACTTGTTCAGTGTCGCACAACTAGTAAGTGACTAAGGCAGGATTTTCAACCTCAGCTTTACCCACTCCACCACCTTGCTACCTAGTGATTTCTCAGGAAGTTCTATTCCATAATGACTGAAATTTGTTTCTCTGAAATACCCACCTTTTGGTACTAGCTCTCCTCTCTAGGGTTAAGCAGTGCAAATGTACTTCCTCTATCTATCAATCCTTTAAACATATGAAGAGCACGACCATGTCCATTCTAAGTCATCACTTCTCCAAACTAAACACTTCTAGTTCCCTCAGATGAGCCCTGAATGCCCATGGCATCTATGCTTCCCACCATTCTCCCTTTCCTCCCTTTCCTCAATGTATATCCTGAAAATTGGCAGCCATAATTGGGCACAATACTCTAGGTGTGGTCTGACCAGGACAGAGAACAGTAGGAGTATAGCTACCCTTACTCTAGACATCATGCCTTAGGTAAGGCTGTCGGTGCTCTCCCTAGTTTTTATTGACCTCAGTGCCACATGGTTGGTTCATACTGAGCTTGTAGTCCGCTAAAAACCCCAGATGTTTATGTACAAACTGTTCTCTAGTTACACCTCCCTCAACCTTGGACTTGGGCAAGTGATTTTGTCGAGGCCAATTGTAGCACTTGAAATTTATCTGCTTCATCTTGTTAACTTAAATCTACTCTGTTGATTTCTTTGGGGATGCCAATATTCTTGCTTCTTGGAAGTTTAATGATTATCCTGGATCATGCCTTGGAATTATCCTGGAATGCCTTGCCTCAGTCCAGATTAGTGTGGGGTAGAACTGGGACGTGGTTGGTTTTTTTGAGTAGAGGCACTGGCAACAACTGGTGTGTGTGTGTGTGTGTGTGTGTGTGTGTGTGTGTGTGTGTTTTGGGAAGACGAAAGACAAAAGAGCTGATGCTTGTAAAGGAAGATGAAAGATGGCCAGATCTGGACTTCCCCATAGTTCCAGATCCAAGCTTTTGTCCCAATCATAGTTTAGGAAGAGAGAAGAGTTAAAAAAAAAAAGGAGGGAGGAAGGATGTTTTTCTGTCTGATTTACCCAGATATTTTTCTGTCTTGGGAGAAGGCTGGCTCCCCAGCTACAGTGCTGACTTCCTTTTTCTCTTCATTAGGTATCCAAGCCTGGTGGGCCCGCCAGACAGCCTGAATGGAATACCTCCTTCCTCTACCAAGCCCGGAATGGATGCACACAGTTCAGTGAAGATCTGGCCCTGGTGCTGGAGTTTTATCCCATGACTCCAAGTAAGTTCCAACTCAAGACAGAACAAGACTGGGGCTGCCATTGGTTAGAATTGCTTACATTTCCTATCTTCCCACAACCGTATCTCTGATGGTAACAACTCCTCCCCACCCTGGGAAATATAAAGGCTAAGAATATTTTCCCAATAGCATGCCCAGGGCCTTCTTTCTTTCAGGCTCCAAACTGGATTGAGTTTCTTATTAAGGTAAAGGTAATGGGCCAAGACATAGGACATATGTGCTGCAGTCTTATATCCAGACACACACCTACTATATATTTAATCCTGTGTCAGATGGCATAGGAGAGACAAGACAGAGAGACCCCTGATCTCAAGGGACTTACAACATAACTAGGGAATCCAGACTCACAGAAGAATCAGTGTTGAAGTAGTCAGTCAGTCAATAAATATTATTAAATGCCTACTATGTGCCAAGCATTGTTCTAAGCACTGGAAGCACTGTGCTGAGCCCTACTCCACCTCAAAGATAATAATTAAGTGTTTATATTATGTGTATAGCAGGTTGAAATGAGCCACAAGGTCCAGGGGCCTGGGTGGCATTGATTGATACATAGATTTAGTATCTAGAATTTCCCACCCCATCTCCAGGAAAACCAGAGTTCCATCTTTATGAAGGGTGGAAAGTTGGTCATGACTGGATGAATACATCTCTTTCTCTTTAAGGGGTATATAGAACTAAAACTATAAATCTATATACTATAATCATATCTTTGCAGTCTATGGGGTACTACACTCTCTTGGGGTTCAGGAAAAAGCCACCTGGTCATTCAGAGGTGAAGAGAAAAGGGATATAATCCCACCCATAGACTAAGAGAGTAACAGTTTAATCTTGGCTAACATGGTTCCCTTTTCACCACATGCTTAGTACACAATAGATAATCACAGATAATGAGCAAGCATACTTATTGAAGCAAGCAATAAAATAGCCATCTCAGGGAAGTTATACAGATTTGTTCAGGCAATATAACACAAGCTTTGGGGGCTCCCCCCATGCCTATAGCATCAGGGCCTCCTATCTGCCATTTAAAATTCTTCTCTCTCTCTCTTTCCATTTCTCTTTTTCTCTAATTTTCTCCCAGAAGTCTTTTAGCCAATCAGCATTCATATCTCCTTAATGTACTTTATCTATGAAGTTATTATCAGAGAAAAAAGAGTAGAGATGGTCATGTCCAGCTTTAGGATTGAAAAGTAAAAAGAAAGATATAATAACACTTAACAGAAGAAGCACCAATTATCTGGCAAGTACCTGGAGAATGGCTTTGGGTTCTTCTCTTAAACGCGGCATACATTCTCCCAACCCTCTTGGGAAGATTCTACATGTGAAATGGTCAGATTCTACAGAGGGAAGAGGAGGAAAAGGTTCCGATGCCTAAAGATTTAATAAAGCCTTATTGATTACTATCTGTGCATAAATGTGTGTATGCATGTATATATTCTACTGCAAGCAATGTTACAAAACTCAAAAACTCTCGATGAAATTCTAAGAAAGCAAAGCTATACTTTGTAGACGTAATTAGAGAGGTTAATTGAATGACAGAGACAAATATTCTAGAAAGCAGTAAAGTTTTGTTGGCTTTGGGACAAGGCTAGATAAGGTTTGTGTAGGAGGAAAACTCACCATATTTCTCCTCCTCCTTTCTACAGTGCCCAAGAAAGAATCTTGGAACCTTATAGAGCCCTTGGGCATCTCTGTGTTGCCGCTCAACAACCGAGTTTACCGAAAAATGATGTCAGGAGCACCGCCTGCGCTGCATGTGAAGAAGCTCCCCATCTTGGTTAGTCACCCCCACCTGCTTCCTAGTCATACCAGCTGTCTCTCCCCTCAGCCTTGGAATCCCTGCCCAGTACTCATTTTCACAGAATCATAGAATCTCAATGCTGGAAGGAAGCTCTGGGCCATTTATGACTACACACACACACACACACACACACACACACACACACACACACACATGCACACACATACACACTTGGTCAATCTCTACTTGAAGTCTTCCAGTGATAGGGAATTCACCACTTGGAAAAGCAACCCAAACCACTTTCAGATAGCTCTAGATATCAGGAAGGTTTCCTTGTCACGATCTGAACTCTACCTCTCAGAAATTCTCATTCAATGCTCCTTGTTCAGCTCTCTGGGGCCAAGAAGACCAGGCTTAATCTCTCTTCCTTATGACAGCTCTTCAGATAGTGGAAGGCCACTCTCCTGCACCCTGTTACAGTTTTCTTTTCTCTGGCTAAAACTATCCAATTCCTTCCACTGATCCATTGGCATATTTCTTAAGGATGCTCATCCTGGACTCTGGGTGAGCTACCTCCATGGGATAGACTGATCAACAAGTAATTTAGTAAATGCCTACTATATGACACAGTGCTAGGCACTGGAGATACAAATGAAAATGAAGTATTCCCTACCTTCAAGAAGCTTATATTCTGTAGAGGTCAACAACCTATGCATTATAAGTATATGCAAAATAAATGCATATAGTTTTGGGGGGAGGGGCAGTAGCTGAGAGGATCAGGAAAAGTGGGACATGGCCCTGAAGCTGAACTTCAAAGGAAATAAGAGATTCTATTAGTCCAAGGAGAAAAGAGAGTTTGTCCCAAGCATGGGGCACAACCTGGGCAAAGGCAGAGAGATGGGAGATGGAGACATTTGAACTCTACTTCAAAAACGTTCTTCCCTCTATGTTTCCAAAGCTCTTTTACCTTCCTTATCTCAGGAAGCAGCTTTGGTCAGTCTTACCTGATCTTCACCAAATCCCAGTGAAGTGGGAGGTTCAGGTATTACTAGGTCCATTTTAGAGATGAGGGGCCCAAAGCTCTGGAGTCAGAGGAACCAGTTTCAAATCCCACCAATGACACTTAGTATGAGTGACCTTGTGTGAGGCACTTAACCCTCTAGGGCCTCAGTTTCTGCATCTGCAAAAATGAGGCAAAATATGGCCTTGGAAAGCCTTCCAGCTCTAAATCTATGATCTTATGAGAAGAAGGTGGTGGAAGGAGGCCAACTCCTGAACCCCAAAGGTAGAAGCCGGGGGATCTAGTTAGGTTGTAGAAGTTCCCTTTATTGGACCTTTGTTTATATTAATTTGGGTGGGAATAGAGATCAAAGGCCAGAGACCATAACCAACGGGGGAAAGACATTCTTGTCAGGTCAGGGAGAGGGAGAGAAAAGGGAAGAGCGTGATTCCATTAAGGATTTGATTAAATATCTCACAGCATCCCAGCTGATGAGATGTGGGGTAAACGTGATGTGGTAAAATTGATCCAGGCCTGGTTGAACAATCTTATCAAAAGGTATGGAGGCCATGTGGTGTACGGAAAATAGAGACCTTTGAGGTTTGAATCCTGCCACTTCCAGCCTCCATGTGTGTACTGGGGATATTTAGCCTGAAAACACATGAAATATCAGGAGTCAGAGAGATAGAAGAGACATGATAGCTGTCTTCAGAGGTCTCAAGGACTGTTATATGAAAGATGGATTGATTAGATTTGTTCTGTGTGGCCCCAGAGGGCAGAACTCGGATCAATGGGTGGTGGGGGGAGTTATGAAAAGATATGAGGAAAGAGGCTAAGAGGTGAGGCGTAAGGGATCTACTATGACTATTACTACTATTACTATCACCACCACCTACTACTACTAACTGCTACTACCTACTACTACTACTAATATATAAAAATATTATATATCATTCTATCATTGTAATATATTATATAATATTACATGTAGTATAGAATGGCAATTACATAACATTTTTAAGGCTTACAAATTACTTTATGTATAGATCTCATTTAAGCCTTGCAAAAACCCTGGAAGGTAGCTTATTATCTCCATTTTACAGATGAAGACATTGAGACAGACAGAAGCTAAATGACTTGCTTAAGGTCACATAGCTAGTAAGTATTTGAGGCAAAATTCAGACTTTCTGAATCCAAATGAAGCATGCTATTCATGATTTCAACTCAATGAGATGACTTATGTAAAGCTCTTTTTAAAAATAGTAAGGTATGAAGGAAATTCCCTTAGGTTCTAAGACAATGGCAATGGAAGAGCAACCAGTGAAAAACTCAAACTTAGGAAGGACATTGACAAGATGGAGCATTCTAGAGATTAGTTACATAGATTTGAAACTGGAAGAGGCCTTAGAGACCAGCTAGTTTGACCCTTTCTTTCTACAGATGAGGAAACTGAGTCTCAAAGAGCTTTGCCCAAGATCACAGAGCTAGTTAAATTAGTTAACATATCTAAAGCATTCTGCAAACCTTAAAGCAATCATTATATAAATACTAGCTATTATTATGATTATCATCAGTCAGTATCAGAGCTGGGATGATCAGAGAGACATGAAACTGTTATATGATGCCTGGCCGACAGAACTAGGGATGTTTAGGCCAGAGAAGAGAAGCCGCAGAGGGGCGCGATAGTGATCTTCAGATATCTGAAGGACTTCCTTCCAGAGGAAAGAACATACTTGGTCCGCTTGGCCCCAGAGGACAGAAATAGAGTGCAGTGAGTAGAAACTACAGAGAGACAGATCTTTGAGTTTATAAAAGGGAAGCCTTCAGCCATTCAGAGCTGTCCAGAAATGGAGTGAATTGGCAACATATTGCCCATAATACATATGCAGTGTATGGTGATCCTTGTCACTCCAGAGGTTTAAAGATATGCCAGATTGGTAGGAATGAGATAGAGACTGAACATGTGAAGTTCCTATCAACTCTGAGATTCCACGAGAAAAGGCAGCCTCTTGTTTAGAAAGCTCCCAGAAACTCATCACATGCAACAGTGAGACATGGAAGCTATTTTCAGATGCCTGTCCATGACCTGGGTTTCCCTCTTCTACTTAGTAGAGAGTGAGTTCCTCCTGTTTCACCAATTGGTAGGCAGAGGTGAGGAAGAGGTTACATAATGATCTTAAGTGTCCAGGATACTCTAGAACCACTCCTCCTATTTCAAAGCATACACTAGAATAAAGGAGGCTGAGTGCTAATGAAAGTATTCTAGATTCAGTTACTTGTCTGATTTGACTTGCTGAATGCACTCTTGCCAACACATTGCCTTAGAGGGGCACCTGGTGACAATCCCTAGGGCAGGACTTATTTATTGGGTGCCACCACATACAAGACCCTGTGTGTTTGGTGCTAAAGGAGACGCAAAGAGTTAGTTACCATCTCCATAGAGCTTATAGTCTAATGAGCACCAATAAAGAAGACTCCTTGATTCAGAGGCTAACTCCTATTCCAATGAGGTTGTTTCTTTCTGAAGTGAGGGAAGTGAAACCCTTGACTAGAGAGAGAGAAGACTGTGGGAAAAGGAATGAGGGAAGGGCCTGACTCTCCAACCAGTGGGCAGCTCACTATGCTAACTGGTTTAGATAGGTGTAGACATTTGGGACAAAGAGTCGGGGCTCATAACCCAATAAAGAGACTGGCTCTGACAGGAAGCATGGGGCTGGCTTAGATGAACTGACTCTCTGTCTTTTCCTTCCCAGAGAACTAAGCTGAAAACAATTTCAGGTGGAACGCCCACTGTTAACCTTTCTTTCCAAGTGCTTTCCTCAGAGGTAAGTCCAAATGATTTTTTTCCTAAGCAAAAGATTGGATAGGACTCACAAATTCAGCTTTTTGGGTTTTGCTATTGGTGTTTCTTTAGTACTTTTTGGTGTTCCCCCCAAAATGGAAAGAAATAAGAGGGGGCCTATTGCATAACTTAGGAGTGTCCCAGACGATGTTGTGGTCCTTGAGAGTGAGAGGCAGAAATATGAGGACAACAAGATAAGTTAAGAGGGAAGGAATGCAGAGGTTCACCTAGACCTGGGAGTCTCCTTAAATTTAAGCCACGAGTCCAAGTTCAGTACTACTAAGGGAAATTCCAAAGGGGAACTTGAGTAAGGCCAATGTTTTAACCTACATCAGAGGTAGAGTTGTTCCTCAGTTTCCTAGGACCTTTTCTTACTCTCCCCACCCCCATTCCTGTGATCTTCCCCTATGTCTCAAAGAAGGAGACAACTTACCCCAATCACTTTGAGTCTATACTCCAAACCACCTTGTCTCTCCTAATCTTGCTCGGATGCACTTCAATCATGGCCAATTAATCAGCCATTTAGCACACATTTATTTAAGTCTCTACTGCTAGGTCCCAACTAGTATGAATAATGATTCCTCTGAAGCAGTACATTATTCAAATCCCCCTACATATTTCCATTAAGCTGGAACCACTTACCACATTTTATGTAACTATAACTTCAAATAGTGTGAATTTGAATACATACAACTACTTTGGAGTATTCATTATTTGTACTAATAGGAACTTGGCCATACTATGTGCCAGGCACTATGATAGGCTCTGTGGGTACAAAGAGAGTAGTTGCCCTCAAAAAAGTTTACATTCTATAGAGGGAGATACCACACGCCATAAGTAGAAAAAAATTAAGGATATATGCATTTGTTCAGCCCCAATTAGCTCTATCTTGTTCTCCTTTTAATGTGTGTACCTCCCCCCTGTGACCTTCCAGACTGAAGTTTGGACCTGGATCTGTCACTTACTAGCTGTGTGACTCCAGGCAGATCACTTCTCTGGGCTTCCCTATCCACATCTGCAAGACAAGGATGCTAAATAGTGAGCTGCCTGCCTTGACAGGGGTGTTGTGGGGACCCTGAGATAATGTGCATGAGGGATATGACCCAGGAGCCACTCCTACTCCTAGGAGAGGGGACAGGGAACTGGGTCTGCTCTCTTCCTTATCTCCTGCATCCAATGGCATCACACTATGACAGGGGATTCCTTTTGACTTTTGACTGACCAGATGACTAGACAATGGTTCTAAGCTTCCCAAAGCATAGTATCATAGACTACAAGTATCTCTTTTTGAATGTGGGAGGCTCAGAGCTCCCCCAAAGTGTCACACTAGCTAAACCAAAATCATATTGAATGAGCGAATGAAGGTGAATGAGCAATTGGCAGGACATGATAGAAGGGATTCCTCCTCACATCCGGGATGGACTAGATCTGGGATTCCTTACTTGGAGTCCATGAACCTGGCTTTGAAAAATATTTAGAGAACTGTATTTCACCATTTTAGAACCATTTTCCTTTGTAATCCTGTGTTTTATACATTTAAAAATATTATTCTGAGAAGGGGGCCCATAAACTTCAACAGACACTGCCAGAGGAATCTAGGACACAATAAAGCTCATAAATTCCTGGGTTCGAGGATCTCAGAGGTCCCCTTTCAAACCTGATTTTATGATCCTATGATGAGGGAGAATGAGTCCTGTGGCTGAGCTAATGGTTCAAGATTCATCTTCTTTCCAATAAAACAATTGGTTATTTGGGGGGGGGGAATAAATCTATTTAAATAGTTAAGGAAACATTTTTAATACAGTATTGACATGTAGAGAACCCCAACTATTCAGCAAACACTTGTTTGGCTGAATTTTTTCACCCTGTCCATCTTTAGCACATGCCTAAATCCAACCTTACAGCAGCCCTGTGAAGCCAGGATAAGATAGAGAACATTGGGGTTGTAGTAGGAAGGCTGAATTTATGATCTCAAATATAATCATGTATATGTTTGAATGGTCCAAAATCGCAAGGTATGAGAGATTCTCTAAGGAGAAAACAACAAGAAATTTATTTAGGCCCCACCGCAGCAAAAACTTGAACC
>CM053624.1:36219374-36246544 GCA_028646595.1 Phalanger gymnotis
CACCAATCCACACCCACACAAGTTTCACACCTGACAGGGCCCTGGGCCTGGGGCTTAGCACTTAACAGCTGAAAGTACTTCCACTCAAAAGAGACAAAAGCCATGCTAATGAGACAATTTTGCTTAACAACACAAGGGTCCAGAACCAGAACCCCAAACTCAAAGCCTAAACTGGCTTGCTATGGCCAAGCAATGGGCCAAGTTTATCCTTTCCAGCTCATGACATTTCCTCTCAGGTTTCACCAGGTAATTTGTCAAATCTGTGGTTAGATAGTGAAGTAGGCAGGCACTTATACAACGTGATGTGAAGGGTGGCAGGGAGGAATCTCTGGCCCAATAAAATGTTGCTCCCTGATTATGAAATCCTCCCTCTAACACCTTTTACATGGGACCAAAGGGTCTTAGATTTAGAGTGAGAAGTGATCTTAGAAGATTTTTAAGTGCACCCCTCCCATTTAACAGATAAAGAAACTGAGGCTGGGGTGACTTGTCAGAGTCACGCAGCCAGTAAGGGATTTCAATCCAGATCTTCCTGATACCAAGTCCAGAGCTCTACCCATTACACCACGTTGCCTCTCAGTTCATAATTACCCTCTCTGGGTCCCATGATTCCTCCCAGAAGAGGGAGTTCATTCGGTCCTAACCTTTTTTAAGATGAGTGAGTTTATCATAGGCTTTCCTCCCTCAACTGTCCAGGGCTGCCCAGAGGGCCTGGGTGGGTGAAGAGTCCAGATCCTGAAAGGGAAGAGTGTGTGCAGAAATGGGAGGGAGGGCACCAAGCCACACAGACTTGGCCAAGTTCCCAGCTTTGCTTTAGGCTTCTCCTGATTCTAACCTAGAATTAAGGACACTCTTCTCTTGGAGTGTAGCCTGTTTTGGGATCAGCTCTGCTTCCCTGCTTCTCCCTCCTCTTTTCCTCTTCCTCTCCCCAAATATCCAGAAGTCTCCTGGGAGCATATTGGAGACTGGGTTCATTTTCCTTCACCTTCAGGGAATGCAAGTTGGTTCAAGTCAGCAGTGCTGGGGAGATGAGGAAGGGGAGAGAGGTCTGGCCAGTGCTTGGCATAATTGCCCAGGGGTCTGGGCACAAGGGGGTCTCCATATGATGAATTATTCACAGGACCAGCTCTAAGTGCAGAATTAATCCCTTTCCTTCCAGCTGGTGGCCTCACTAAATTATCCCTCCTAGTCATGTGGGAAAATGCTGCCCAATTCATTTCACTGATGACTGTTTTGATCTGGGACTTGTGATTTTAGCTCTCCACTCCCTTCTTCCCTCCCACAGCCACCCCACCCCCACCCCTACTCCCACCCCCCTGCAGGCACAGCCCTCTCTAGGAGGAATCTCAAAGAAGAAAGAAAAGATACCCAGGCTCAGGGTGGAGATGGAGTACTAGGACAATGACATTAGGGGCAATTCCAGTCCCTTGGAAAGGCATTCATGAATCACACATTCATGTACACACACATATACATATACATGTATGTGTGTATATATTTAGATTAACAACCATGTATGTGTCCTCACACACAAGGACACACACACACAGATACACTCACATACACATGTATGTATGCTTATTCATTATTCACATTTTCATAAATACATGTCTATAAACACTCCTTCAAAAATAGACACACAAGTCTGCTCACACTCATATATGCATATATGTACACATATATAGCAACAATCACACAATCCACACCTATAATCATACATACACAATTCCTACCCACTGACATACTCTTCATTAACATACCTATTCATAACACAATAAAAATATTTACTCTCATACTCAGATACAAATGCAGAGACTTTCGTTCATATTCCTAATAGATATATACAAAGGCATATATATATATATATATGTTCTTATTGATATCTGTGCATGCATTCACATATACACATAAATATTGAACTATTTATCAAATATAACTATCTCTTTGATGACTAAGATGGCTCTTCAGGATTTCACAGGTTCTCAGCATCACCACTGTGCTGTACACATTTCACACATATACACATGTGAATATATACATATCTGTGGACATTTTCTATTATATATTATCTACCTTTAAACATGTATATCGTTCATTCTTCTCCATTGGTATGTTATCTGGTTCCCTTCATTTGTTACTAGCATTATATTTTCCCCTAATTTTTTGAAATGAATGTGAAACAATCAATAAGCTTTTGTTAAGTACCTCCTATATGCTAGGCACCATGCTAGGTCCTAGGGATACACAGGGGGAAGAAAATGCAAGGTCCTTTCCTCAAGGAGCTTATACTGTATTTGCAAAAAACAGAATAATCTAAAATCAGAACATGAAAAATGTGAGGGACACCAGAGATCACCCCACCCAATGCAGGAATCCTCTCTAGGATTTTTCTGATAGAGTCATTTGCCCTCCACTTAAAGACCTCTAGAAAAGGCAGAGTTCATCAATTCTTGAAGGATCCCATTCCACTCCATTCCATCAGTCAGTGAACACTTCATTGTTCCATGTATTAAAGTGTGATCTGCTTCCTATAACAATTCTTGCTCCAGACCCCCCTGATCCTAGTTCATAGATTATCACACTAGAGATGGAAGAGAACAGAGACGCCATATAGTTCAACCTTATCATTTTACAGATGAGGAAGCTAAAACATCTGTCCTCTAAAAGCATACAGAACAATTGATACTGAAAGGAGCAGGTGGGAAAAGAAGAGGGAGAAAGAATCAAACCATGAAAAGAGAAGAAAAAAATAATGGGAAGGAAGGTGAAGAGAAGGATAACAATGCTAGCTAATAAAGATGATGAGGAGAAAGGAAAAGAAGATATGGAAGATGATAAAGAGGAGAGAGGAAAATTGTAGAAGGAAGATGATGAATAAAAGAAGAGATTTAATTCGACAAACATCCATCAAATACCTACTATGCACAAGGCTTTGTGTTAGGCATGGGGGAGGCAGGGAAGAGATACAAATAGAAACATGAAATGGTTCCTGCCCTCAGGAGTTTGCCTTCTGATGAGCGAGAGAACATGTACACAGAAACATAGATGCAAGGTGATTGAGAGGGAAGATACTACCAATAACTTGAGGCTTCCAGTAATGTTTTGTTTGGAAAAATTATAGCCAAGCTGAGTTTTAAAGGAAGATAAGGATTCTGAAAGATGGAGCATATGAATGACAATTTTTGTGAAGAAACAGTGGCAGAAAATGGCTTTTGGGGGAATAGATCTCGTTTCACTGGAATGTAGATTATGTAGAAGGGAGCAATGTGAAATAAGGTTGGAGTGGTTAAGAGAAAACCAGGTTTGAGGGGCTTTAAATGTTAAGATGTGGAGGGGGTTGTATTTCACCCTACGAGCAATAAGGATTCCACTGAAGTTTTCTAGGCAGAGAATAATCCATACCTTAGATTATTTTGAGTTATGTGGAAGGTAGGTTGGAGAAAGGAAACACTTGAAGCAGGAAGAGAAATTAGAAAGTCATTAAAACAGTCCAGACAAGAGGTGATGAGGGTCTGAACTAAAGTGGTGGCAGGTGTGAGTGGAGAAGAGAGAATGGATTGGAGAGATGTTTTGGAGATAGAATCAACAAGACTTGGCAATTGATTAGATGTGGGTCTTGAGGGAGAATGAGAGGGGGCAAGCATGATTTCTTGGTTGCATACTTGAGTGATGAAGAGGATAATATGGTATCAACAGAAAAACAAAGTTTAGAGGATGAGAGTGATTGGAGCGGGGAGAAGAAATAGGAGAAAGAGAAGAAGAAAATGAGGAGAGGAAAAAGAGAACAAAGAAAACAAAGAGAAATCAGTCCATGCTCATAGCCTTTAGCTACCTCCCTGCCTGACAACCTCTATTGCCTTATTTGGATTCACTTTAAAGAAAGGCTAATGAAAACTCATCTGAAGCATATCCTCCCTTAACAGGACATCCCTGAAAAGTCCAAAAGTGCCACCCCAGGCACTGAAATAGCCATAGGCTTATGCTTTCCCAGGGCCCCCTTGTTTCTAGTCTAACAAGATCAAGTGTGCAGTCCATGTGCACATACTTACCAATGGAGCTGCCTTGAAAGGTTTTTTTAAAGCTTCAATTGCCATTTGACAAGACGTCCCTGCCATTATTTGAAAAAAAAAAAAACCTTATCAGTTTGGACCCCCTCCCTTCAAACGTTGTGCCTTCCTAACCAATCAATGGATGCTCCCACCGACATGATTTTCTCATAGAGTAATGCATCACTGGGGCCCCTTCTCTACCATAAGCCAGATAGGAGGATGCTTATTGCCGCCATATAGCCAAGGGGACTAGAGGAGACAGTATAAATTAGACCATCTCTACTCTACCACCTGGTGAAGAAAGCCCTCCCTCCTGGGGAGGAGGGAGGTAATGCCTCTGCGCATTTAAATAAAGAGATAAAAATACATAACTATAACCAACGGAAATGAAAGCTATTATGTGAATAGAGAGCTTCTCCGCTCCAGCAGTTTCCACTCCAACCTTTGCCGGAGACACCCTTATCTGGGTGGAAATTGCATCAGGGCTCCCAGACTCCCAGATCACTAGTGAATGGAAGCAGATTTCTCTGGACTCAGTTTGTTAGATAACTAATGAGTGGAATACAGCTGGGCAGAGCCAAAAGCATAAAAGGGGGGAGGGGAGGGAGAAAAATATCTTTGTTAAAACGAATTTGTCAGTTTCCGCTCTATCCTCCCAGGGGAAAGTTCAGGAGCAAGCTAATTGAATTAGGGACATGTGTGCCCCAGCTAGGAAGACTCCCTCTCTATCTGTGATGCTGGCCAGCAAGGTAGTCAACTCTGGAATTGCTGATTATTTCAGCACTGAGGACAGCAGCTGTGCACTGGAAAGGCTATAATTGCCCAGACCTGACTAAACTGTTGCATTTTGCATGATCCACACGGGCTACAAGTATGAAAGGGGCAGTGGGAGGGGATGAGAAGGGGGGGTGGGGAATGAGAAAGATTAAAGGAGAAGGAAAGAGGAAAGGTGGATAAAAAGGATGATGGATATAACAGGACAAAAGGAAGAAGAGGAGGAGGTGAGAGATGGGGGGAAGAGAGAGAGAGAGAGAGAGAGAGAGAGAGAGAGAGAGAGAGAGAGAGAGAGAGAAAGTGTGTCTTTGTGGTTACAAACACCTTCGTATCCTGATCCATTTCATCCTCATAACCAGCTTTTGAGATAAATAGCATTGTTGGTGTTCTTTCTATCTTAAATACCTCAGAAATCTGTGTGGTGCGGTGGAGAGAAGGCCATCTTTGCCATCAACAAGAAACAGGTTAAAATTCCATCTCTGTCTATACTAGCTGTGTGACCAGAGACAAATTACTTAACCTCTCCATGGACCAGGCAAATCTCTAAGGCTGTAAGTTACAGACTAAGTGTGGATCTGCATTGTCAGAGTGAGTTTCCATACCAGGATTTCCTGTGCCAGTAGACATCACAGGTCCAGACAAAAATATAATTTACATTCTTTATAAGTGGAGGAGTCAGGCCCAGAAGTCAGGCCTTTTGATTTCTAAGTCCAGTGTTCTTTGTGCTCCTAACAAGAGGGGTAGGTGAGGGCATTGATCAGCAGCAGAAAGAAAAAAATAGAAATAATCCTTGAGACACTCAGTGCATGGTCATGCATAGCTATGTGTCTTCAAAGACCATTTCCAATTAAAGCACTAATGAAGCTGGGCAAGCTACTATCACGAAGCAGCAAACAGCACAGGCCACTTGGCCGCCTCACAATGACAGATGCCAGCTTAAATTGATTAGAGTCTGGGACCAAGAATGGGTCTTGTTAAATTGTAGGTGGAAAAGCCTCAAGTTCACAGAATCCCAGAATTAGAAGAACCTCAGAGGCCATCTATTCTAATGTGTACCTGACCAAGCATCTCTTCCATAAAATCACCAAATGGTCAGGCAGCCTCTATTGAAGATCTCCAGGGATAGGGAATTCACTGTTTACCAAAGCAGCTCCTTTCACTTTTAAAGAGCTTTAAATATTGACTCTTACCCTGACCTGAATCTGCCTCTCAGTAACTTCCACCAATTGGTCCTATTTCTATTTAGACTAAGGCTAAGTAAGTCCCATGGAGTCAGAAGACCAGAACTCAAATATTGGCCCTGCTACTTACTACCTTTAGTGACCTTTAGCAAGTCATTTATGCCTCTCTGAGACCCAATATATTCATCCATAATGTGTGAGAGAGAAAGGATCAGACTATCTGCTCTCATTCCCCAGCTCTAAAATCCTGTAATCTTGAGAGTCAGCATAATAAAGTAAAACGAGTGTCATACATTGAGACAAAGGGCCTGAGTTTGAAGTGTGGCTATTCTATCTACAATTTGCATGACCTTAGACAAGTTGCTTAATCTCTCTGATACTCAGTTTGTTGTTGTTGTTGTCAGTCATTTTCAGTTGTGTTCAACTCATCCTGACCCCATTTGGGGTTTTCTTGGCAGGGATACTGGAATGGTTTGCCATTTCCTTCTCCAGCTCATGTTACAGATGAGGAAACTAAGGCAAACAGGATGAAGTGACTTGCCCAGGGTCACACAGCTAGTAAATGTCTGAGGCCAGATTTGAACTCAGGAAGATGAGTCTTTCCTGACTTCAGGCCTGGTACTCTATCCCTTGTGCCACCTTTCCTCATCTGCAAAATGAATAGGTTGCACTAGATGACATCTAAGATCCTTTCCAGCTCCAAATCTATGATACTATGATCTAATTCTAGGAATTGGAAGCAGATTAATCCTGAGACCTGAGTGGTCCCCCACCCAATAGCATAGGCAATTGAGTTGTTTTGGAAGTGGGCCTTGCGAAAGGAAGAAGTTGGGCCAGATAACAGAGAATGAATGCAAGGGAGTAGCATATTCCTGTAAGAATAGTGTCAGAGCACTAAAGTTCTAAATGAACTGACTCAATGAATGTCAAGGAAAACAAAAAGACTTTTTAAAAAAAACTATCATTCATCAAGATCAAAGAAGTGGCAGAATTTCTGCTTGGGATAGGTAGAATGATTATGGACTAACAAAGGCAGCATGGTGCAGTGGATAGGACTTAGAATCAGGGTCATTTTGGTTCGAATCTCTCCTCAGGGGCCTACTAGTTATTTAACCCTGGGCAAGTCATTTAAATTCTCTTTGCCTCAGTTTTCTTTTCTGCAAAATGAGTTTTGACTCAATGGTATTTGGCTCCCTTCAAGCTCTTAATCTATGAAGTTTTCCACACCCAGGAAACTGATCTTCTGATTCCGAAGGATAGACTAAGAACGGTTAACTTTTTTCTGATAACAAAAATGAGGGTAAATAGCAGGAGAGCACATGGTTGCCCTCATTGACTTCAAGTCACCACAGACTAACTAGACTCCAGGGAACCGAAAGAACAAGCTGATGTAATTGCTTGGCCTTTGTCAGTGATCTCTGAAAAATCATGGAGAGCAAGAAGCCCGAAGAAGGGCAGATGTTGTTACGTTTTTTAAATAGAAGTAGAGGAAAGGGTAAAGAAGAAGCCCATATGTCTAGCTTCAATTTCTGGCAAATTTACAGACTACACATAGGCCCAGTATAGAATCTCCTCCACTTATAAAGATCAGCAACTCATCTGTACCTTCTGTATTCGTAATATCTATAATAGTCTTTGAGAACTGCCCGAGGTGCTAGGGGGTGATAGCTTCTCCATAGCCAGCCCCTCAGCACTATATGTCAGAGGAAGGACTTGAACCCAAGTTTTCTTGTCCCAAAGGATGGCACTCATATGTCACTGCCTCTTGTAATATATTTTTGAAGGGATAATGTACAAACATTTTGAAAAGGAAGCAATGACCAATAAGAGCCCCCATGGTTTCATCGAGTATGAGTCATGTAAGGACTCATCTAATTAGATTTTTCACAGGGTAACTAGAGAGGTTGATCAGGGCAACCTTATCTGTGTAACATACCTGGATTTCAGCAAATCGGTTGACAAAGTTTTCTCATGTGATCCTTGTGGACAAGATGAAGATGTGTGGACTAGACGATAGAATTTTTGGGTGGAGCTAGAACTGGTTGAATGGCTGGACCCAAAGAGTATTTCCTGATTGATACACATAAATTTGGAGGGGTGTCCCTAGTGGAGTGTCCTCAGCTCTCCCCTTGGCCCTGTTCTTTTGACCATTTTTGTGGTTTGAACAGACACAGATGGAATGCTCATCAAGTGTGCAGATGGCACAAAGCTGGCTAGAGTACCTAACATGTTGGATAATAGCGTCAAAATCCAAGAAAGATCTTAAGACGCTAAATTATGGATTGCATCTAATGAGAATGAACTTGTTATGGATATATCTAGAGTTATATGCTTGAGCTCCAAAAGATCAGCTTCACAAGCATATGATAGGAGAGACATGGCTAGACATTAGTTTGTGTGAAAACGATCCTAGGGTTTTAGCGGACTGCTAGTTTAATGTAAGCCAAGAGTATGGCATGATAGCGAAGAAAACTTAACTCAATAGAGGCTTGGTGTCCAAAAAAGATAAGCTGTAGTCCTACTGTACTCCATCTTGGTCAAATTACATATGGAGCATTCAGTTATGGTTACTAGTCTCTAGAATAAATGTTCTTAACTTGGGATCCATGAACTTCAAAAAAAACATTTTGATCACTGTTTCAATACAATTGATTTCCTTTGTAAGCCTATGTATCTTATATATGCATCTAAAAACTATTTTGAAAAGGGATCCATAGGCTGACTACACTGCCAAAAGAGCTTATGACACACAAAAAAAGGTAAGGAACCTTCTAGAGTATGTCCAGAGGAGGGAAACTAAAGTTTTGAGGGGACTGAAAACCATGCTGTGTTAGAATCCTTCAAAGAAATTGGGGTGTTTAGCCTAGAGAAGACATAGGCAAGAATGAAAGCTGACTGCAAATATTCAAATGCCTGACGTGTACAAGAGAGGTCATAATTTTTCTACTCCCTTCAAGAGAGTAAGAAAAAAGCAATGACTGGAAGTTATAGAGAAATGGAGAAAAAATCTTCCCAACAAGTAGAGTTGTTCACAGGTGGAGCTGGCTGCCTTGTGGAGTATTATAGATATCTCCTCATAGGAGATCTTCAAGAAGAGACTGGATAACCACTTGGCAGAGATATTGTAGCTGTGGTGCCTGTACAGATATGAATTATATTAGATGACTCTAAAGTCCTTTCCAGGCAGCTAGTTGGTGCAGTGGGTAGAATGCTGGGCCTGGAGTCAAGAAGACCTGAGTTCAAATTTGACCTCAGACATTTATGAGCTGGAAAGGTCACTTAACCTTGTTTGCCTCAGTTTCTTCATCTGTAAAATGAGGTGGAGAAGAAAGTGTCAGATCACTCCAATATCTTTGCCAAGAACATTCTAAATGGGGTCACAAAGATTTGGACATGACTGAACAACCAGAAACACCAACAACAATAACAAGGTCCTTTCTGTCACTGAGATTCTATAATTCTGTCTATGAATCTGTGATTCCAGCTCTAGGCCCTATGATTCTAAGTTCTGATGTGAAATGACCATGCAATTATTATGTAGAACACATTAATAGACATGTTGCCAAATCACCACTGGAACGCTTTTCCAACCACCTCACCACCATGCCGGGCAGGAATGGTCCTCGACAGATTTGAGAAGAGCTCTAGGAGATCATTGGGCTCTGTAGGAACAAGAGGTTGGTTGGAGTAGGCTTGGGAATTGGTGAAGTAGCCTTAGGGTCCATATTAGATTGGCAACAAGACGAAGGGGAAGCACACTAGACTAGGAGCCAGAAGAGCTGTGTTTGATTTCTAGTCTTGACACTATCTTCATGACTTTGGCCTTAGCCTCAGTTTTGTCATCTGTAAACTACACTACCTACCTTATAGGATTGCTGTAAGGCTCAAATAAGATAATGCACATGAAAGTCAGGTCAGAAGCATTTATTAAGTACCTACTATGTGAAGGCAGAATAAATCTAAGTTATTATTGTTGACTTCATAGACACATAGAGCTGGAATTGAATGCAATTACATTAGCATTTATTAAATGCCTACTATTCATATACAAAGGTGTACTAGGGAGTATTTAATACAACTCACTGTCTGTCTTCAAGTAGTTGAAAGTCTGTCATGGGAATGGGGTTTATGTGGCTTGGCTTGGCCCCAAAGAGCAAGAGTAGCTGCAATGGCCTAAAGTTGAAGAGCAATCTTCCAAATCCAAATGTGGTGTTGTCTTCCTCGGAAGCTGAAGGCTTTCCTATCTCTGGAGGTCCTCAGGCAGCGGTTAGATGACCACTTGAGGGGGATTCTTAGTTAGGAAGGGGTAAGATCAGGGAGATAGTTGTCCAGTTGCCATGAAGTACTGCTGAAGGATTATCACTTATTTTAGAACATAAATTGTATGTCTAAAGCTGGAACCGAGGCAGCTAGATCTTCAATGGAGAGAGCACTGGGCCCGGAGGGAAGAACATCTGAGTTCAAATCCAGCCTCAGACACTCATTAACTGTGTGACCCCAAGTAAGTCATTTAACTTTTGTTTGCCTCAATTCACTGGAGAAAGGAAAGGCAAACTACTCCAGTATCTTTGCCAAGAAAATGATATAGAGGGTCATGAAGAGTCAGACAAGACTGATGAACTGAACACCCAAAAAGCTGAAAAAGACTTTAGAGGCCATCTAGTCAAATCTCCCCATTTTACAAATGAGGAAACTAAGGCCCAGGAGCTTAAGTGATTTACCCTATGAGATCTCTTGGCTAGAAATTTCCAAAAGTGGGGTACGAACCCATGTCCTCTGACTCCAGAAACAATGCTCTTTTCACTGTAGGACACTGGCTTCTAGATGAATTACTCACAGTCACAAAGAGCTGGGTTTAGGAACCAAATTTTCCTATTTATTCCAGCCTTTCCCCCCTATTCCTGGCTTCTTCTCTTATTTCCCTGCCAAAGATGATCTGGGCTCCTGGTCACTGAGCTAAACCTTAGAATAAGATCACAGTAGATCCAATCATAGAACTGAAGGGCACCTTGGAGGGCCCCTAACCTTAATTTTTATAGATGAAGGAACAGGATTAGAGAGGTTAAGCCAACTTTTCACAGTCACCCAGTGAAGTTAGTGGCAGCCTCAGAACTACAGCACACATTTTTCAGTTTCTTCTTTCATAATGTTTCTACCCCAGTGTTATTCTCTCAATCCTTAGGCTAAGCTATTGCCAGATCCCTATGTCTTATACCAGCTGGGCCACTTCTCGGCCAGATGCCAATCACAGAAGGAATTCTCTTCCCTCAAGGAGGAAGCACCCAAAAGAATAGACTTGACAACTGTCTCTATATGTGTATATGGCAAGGGAGGGGAGAGCTTTCCTAGAGGTTCCCTTTGGGACTCATGCTCCTGACCCTGCTATCAGAGCTGTGCTGGGGGCTCAGGAGACTCCTGTGTTGATTTCATTACTTCTACTTCCTCCCATAACCTGATTACTCTGAAGTCTATGAAATCCAGGGCTCAAGTCTAGGGGTTGGGGGAAGGGAAACCAGCTTACTGCCTGGAAATGAAGACAAATTGCATTAGGGGTAAGATCAGCATCATGCTCCTGCCCCAGGGCTGCTGGGCCAATGGGGAATTGGTTAGGCTGACTACACCAGAGCTGCCTAACCTGGCTGACTAAACTAATTCATTCATTCAACAAACATTTAACAAATACCATCTCTCTGTGTCAAGCTTCTTTGTGAGACAGACAGTCCCCTAAATAACTAATAAATAGTCTTGTCTTACAGAGAGAAAACTAGCCCATGTGAAACAATTGGAGAACTGAATCCCATAAGGTCAAAGCTGAAAAGAACCTTAGGTATCATCTGTGACAGACTGAACCTTTGAGCAGTCTGGGCAAGACCATGGACTCCTTCTCAGAAAACTGTTTTTAAACGTAGGAAATCAAATGTATGAGGGATTGTAAGGGTAACCAAACATTGAAATATAGCTATCAAAATATTTTAAAAACAAGTTTACAATTCCAGATTAAGAACCTTGATCTAACCCAAGCTCCATGTTTTACAGAGGAAGAAACTGAGGAATATTAGTGGAAGTGATTTGCCTAAGGTCCCATAGTCAGTGAGTGTTAATGCCAGAATCAGGATCCAAGTCTCTTGACTGTTAAGTGCGGTGTTTTTCATTATACCAGATTTCCTCCCTAAATAAGCTAGCACATGGTCAAGACCTACAGTGTACAGTACAAAGGTTTCTGTAATTAAGCATTTTCAAAATTTAGAGTGGGGGAAATATCACTGTGGACTGGCAAGTCAGGACTGATAGAGATATCGATGATTCTTCAGTGGTACTTCATGACAACTGGACAAACAGCTACTTGATCTGACCCATTCCTAACTAAGAATCCCCTCACATGGTCATCCAACCGCCACCCAAGGACCTCAGAGGTAGGAAACCCTTCATGTTCAGAGGAAGACAACATCGCATTTGGATTTGGAAGATTGCCTCTTCAACTTCAGGCCATCATAGCTAGTTCTGCTCTCCAGGGCCAAGCCAAGCAAGATGAATTCCATTCCATGTCAAACTTAGAAATACTTGAAGACAGACATGTCACCAGTCAAATCTTCTTTCCTCCAGATTAAACATCCTTATTTTCCTCGAATGATCCCATAAGGCGGTCTCTAATCCACCCACTATCCTGACTGCCCCTTCTGAAAGCTCCCTTGGCTTGTAGGAAGCATTTAGGAGTGGGTGAGTCTTAAACTGAGCTACAGTATCTTGATATCAAGTGGAGCAAGTGAGATCTCAGAAACTGGCCATCAAAGTTCCTTAATGATCACAACTTATGTGTAAACAAATGCTTGCACTGATAAGGAGAGATGATCCACATTGCGTTGGACTAACACTTCACTGCACATGACATCTCAGCTGAAGAAAGTGGTCAAGTGGATCATTTCTTTAATGCCCCTTATCTAAGTTGTTTCTCTAGAAGGGCTTCCTTATCAACAGAAACTGCAGTCATTGACATTTCCAGCTTCAGATGTACATGTTCCTTCCACTAAAATAATAATATATTGCAATATATAATAACATATTAGTGTAACATAACAAATATAATTAAATATGTAATTATAATATAAAACATAATAATAATAAAATAATACGATTGTTCAAGATAAGGCAATACTTCACTTGGCGGAAGTTTCTCTGACTCTTATCCTTTGACAGAATTCTGTGTGACTTCTCAGCAACAATATTTAGCCAGGTGAAGAAGTATCTCTTCTTCTCCTCCTCCTCCTCCTCCTTCTCCTCCTCTTTTCCTCCTCTTCCTCCTCCTCCTCCTTCCTCCTCCTTTTTTCTCCTTTTCCTCCTCCCTTTCCTCTTCTTCTTCCTTCTCCTCCTACTCATTCTCTTCCTCTTCCTCAGGTAGAAGTAGAAAGAAAAACATATTCTCTCCTCAGAAGCAGTAGAAAGAACTTCAGTTTTTCTTTGACCAAGCAAATCAGCCTGATAGCAAATGATAGTGCTAAGAGAAAGTTGTAATTTCAGCATCTTCCTGGTAAATTAATTAAGTTCTCTCTTTGAGAGATGTCACCTTATTTTGTGATTAGAAACAAATTTTCCTTCCTTGGTAACTGAGCCATAATCAGGTAAAGTGCTTGTTGTTCAGTCATTTCAGTAGTATCTGACTCTTCATGACCTCATTTGAGGTTTTCTTGGCAAAAGTATTGGCATAAGTTTGCCATTTCTTTCTCCAGCTCATTTTACAGGTGAGAAAACTGCGGCAAATGGGGCTAAGTGACTTGGCCGGGGTCACACAGCTAGGAAGTGTCTGACACCAGGTTTGAACTCAGATCTTCCTGCCTCCAAGTCCAGTCAGTACTCCATTCACTGAGCCGCCTAGCTGTCTCTCATGTGTTCCAAAATCATAAAAGAGTCCTGGTGTTATTTCCCTAGTTATTAACTTCAAAGTTCTCTAACTTTTCATATGAAAATAAATCTTTGAAACAAAACACTGAAGCAGAATTGGTTCTATTTTCACTCCAAAGTTCTATAACATGTCATAGGCAAATAAGCACCTACTGCTCCTGAATATTGAGGCTGACTTAATTTAGCTGTTGCTTTTACAGAATTCTGGATTAGACTTATGCCCTGGATGAGTGAATTGTCAAGGGCCACTCCCCTTCCACAAGCACTTATTACCTGCTATGTTCCAAGCACAAGAACAATAACTACTATACGTTGTAGTGCTTTACAATTCACAAAGCATTGTCCTAATGAATACTTTGTGAAGTAAGTAGGGCAAGTAACCAAGCCTGGACTTAAAGCCAGATTATCTGACTAATTCCTGTGCTCTTTTCACTTTACTGTGATGCTTTGAACGACCTATTTTGACCCTTTGTCCAGCCAAAATACAGTCAAAAATCAGAAGCGTCCCCTCTCCTAAATCTTCCCTTGTCTTTATTTCCTAGAGGCCAGACAACTTTATGACTCCCAACAATTGCACCGATGTTCCCGTCCTGAACCCTACACTCCTAGATGCAGAACTTGGCACCATCCGTGAATCATGGTCCAAGGAATTTCCAAGCCCAGAGTCAGAGGCTGAGGCTGAGCCACTGCGTGAGCCAGAGCCAGAGCCAGAGCCAGAGCCAGAGCCAGAGCCAGAGCCAGAGTCAGAGCCAGAGCTAGAGCTAGTGACAGAGTTACAACCAAGGCCTGAGCCCAAACCAGGCTTTGTGGACAAGTGCCTCTCTGTGCCCTCACTGGAAGAAATAAAACCTCGAGAGCTTCCACAGCAAACAGTGAGTAGCTCTCTGCTTTCTGAAGAGAAATACAGTTAGAGGAGCTGTCCCATCCTGGAGTAGGAGGAGATGGGAATGAAGGGATGGGAAGAGACAGCTCTTGAGTCCTATGTGGAGATTACCCATCTTGCTGGGGCAGCAAGTGTTGGTGTGCTCTGAAAGTGAATTGTACAAGTGAAAATCTAGATTAACACCAATGGGAGGGTGAGGGAGAGTGGGAAAAGGGAGATTCTTCACTTTAGAGAACAATTCTTCATTTTGTGAAAGGATTCACTACCAGGATCTTTGACATGTCAAACTCTCCTGATATGTTTAAAATGGGATTCAATTTACACATACATATCTTACGTACAATGCCTTCTCAACCCAGAGAGTTAATAAAATAAGAAGTTCCTGAATGCTCTCCCCATCACATAAATTGGGAGTTCAGAGAGGGAAAGACATTTTCCCCATATCAAATAGCATGTATCCTAAATTATGGAACCTAGAGTTGTCCTCAGGATGTTTTTTTTGTTAACTAGGCTCTCTCTGACTCTACTTTTACAGTCCAGAGTAAAGAAGGAAGCATCTCTGATAGGGTTGAGATTCAGTTTGGGAAAAGATCCTATGACCAAGCAGGAGCTCACTCACCCATTCCTTCCCTGATGTTCTTCAGCCAAATTCGATCTTCTTTCCATCAACCTGCCTGACTACAGACAGCAATCTTGCCTAGTTTAGAGGACAGATCTGACTCAGAGTCAAGAAATGGTCTTGGGGATGGTTAGAAGTATGAGATACCTAAGTGCTTGAGCTTTGGAAGATCACCTCTTTCCTATTCATGGCTCTGTCTAGTTATTGCCATCAGTTTCCCTCCATTTTCCCTGGAATGAATCCCATGGAATTTCCTAGCATCTCAGACATGATGGAAAAATATAGCTGATCTATACAGATGATCCCTTTCTACTAAAAGCCTTGACATTTCCCACTGACTCTTCAACAGTTTCCTTTATCATGACCCCACCTTATTTGGACCTACAGAATGGGTTGCCAGTATTTCATGACAAATGGGCATTCCCAGGGAGCTTTCCAAACTTCTTAGTTGGGCGGGGGGGGGACCCTAAACTACAAAGACTCTATCCCTGCCCTGGTAAATATAGAATAAGACAATGGATTCCTAAATGCGTGGGCTCAGAGAATTGCCTTCATTCGAACTGTGGAAGACAGTGTTTCATAATGGATACCACTTTAAGCTTAGTATCAGAAAGATCAAGGTTAAACTCTTACCTCAATACTTACTAGTTATGTAACCCTGCATGGGTCACTTAACCTCTAGGTTCCTCAAACAACATGCTGGGACTTATAATAATACTAAGTCACCTACAGCTCTGCCTCATCTTGGAGAGGTCCCCATTCCCAGATATCCATAGAATCTTTCCCCAAATGAAAGCACAATCTCATCCAAATCACAGATCTTCTGCATATGATGCAATTTATCCCTAATCTCAGAGGTGGCAGAGGAGTAATCATAGTTGTTAATCATCTTCAATTTAAATGAGTTTTAATTCAAGGAGCACGAAGTACCTACTGTTCTTCAGGTAGAGCCAGCTTGGCACAGTGAATAGAGGACCAGCTTTGACATCAAGCCATGCCTCTGACATAGACTGGTTTGTGGCCCTAGACTCATCACTTAATCTCTCAGTGCCCTCTAGAACGGTCTAGACAATTCACTAGGACTACAAGTTCCTTATCTATTTTGGTAGACAGAGATTTCTCACTCTGCTGAAAGTATCGCTCTAAACACTTCTCACCAAAGTAACAATCATTGTTTTAGGTACTTGGGATACCAAAGAGAAAAATGAGAAATGACCACTGGCCCTCAGTGTGCTTACACTCTCTTTGTCTGACTGGATTTGAAAACGTGTCACCTAGAATAAGACAGTTCTGGAAACTGTTCAGCTTCTTCAGTTAGGAAAGAAAAAGAAAAGCAAATAATCCAAAAGATTTATCCAGGAAACCAAAAGACAAGAGGAGAGTTAATTATGGTTAATCAATTGGCTCGAGTTTGGAGCCATCCAGGTGCTTAATTAGTATTGGCTACCAGAAACAGTAATCTTTTTTTGTTCTGATGGAGCTTCAAAATGTGCTTGGGGAAGAAGTGAAGCCAATATCTGTGTTGCAATAGCATATACATACATAGATAATACTCAATATCAGTCATCGTAAAATACCTAATGTAATTGCTAGCACGTGTTGGTTAATAAATCTACCTAGCATTCACCTAAAATGGAGAAACAAGAATTTCTCCATCCGTTATGGGCCTGATGAAATGAAAAAGAAAATTTGTTACAGAAAGAAATATGACAAATATTGTTCTCACAGTGGTGCAGAACAGTGGTCATCACAAATGGTGAAAAGACTTCAGTCATTTGATGTTTTATACTACTCTAAGAAAAACATCTAGCATGCAAAACTAACCTCATTTCCTTTTTACAAAAGGAAACATTAAAAAATTTGAAAACCTTTTTCTGAAAATGTGAGTAGATTTGTAAATCAGGAAAACACTGTTAATTTAGTTTACCTTGATTTTAGCAATCTATTTGACAGTCTCTCATGCTATTTATTCTTGTGAATAAACAAGATAGAGATGAGGGTTGGATGATAATGTATTTAGGTAGATTCACAACCAGTGGAATGGCCAGGGTGAAAAAGTCATCATTAACAGTTCCATGTCAGTGTGAAAGATCTCCAGTGGAGGGTCCTTGGTATCTCTTGTTAACCGTATCCTAGTTAGTGGAGTTTTTAACCAATGATTTGTACAAGGCCAAAAGTGACATGTTTGCATTTAATACTTGCAGATGACAAAAAGTTGGAAGGGCTAAGTAACCTATTGGTTGATGGGGTAGGGGTCCACAGAGATCTTAACCATCTAGAACATTAGGTTCCATCTTGTAAAAATTACATTTAATAGGAATAAATGTAAAATGTTAAACACTCAACCCTCCCCCAACCCCTGCCATATCAACTTGACAAATTCAAACTAAAGCAGACGTGGCTAGACTGCATTTTGTCTAATAATGATATTGGAAGAGGGAAGGCAGTGGGATAGAAGTTCGATATGTCAGCAGTTTGATGTGGCAGCCCAGAAAGCTAAAGCAAAATCAGGCAACATTAAGATGTGCATAAAGTCTAAGACTAGGGAGGTGAGGATGACTCTGTACTCTGATCTGGTCAGACCATATCTAAAGAAGTGCTTTCAGTTCTGGGAACCACATTTGAGGAAGGACATTAATGGAGACTGCTCATAGGGGATGGGCAAGGGTCCTTAGTTCATGCCCCATGAAGGAGCTAGTTGTAATTAGTCTAAAGGAGAGACTTAGGGGAAACACCATCCCTGTCCTAAAGTATTTGAAGAACTTTCATGTGAAAGGGCGATGAGATCTGTTGTGACTGGCCGGAGAGGGCAGCATTTATATACATAAAAACATTTAGGATTTATATAAGGGAAAATAGAAACTCTTCAAAAGTTCTCATCAAGAGGTGGTAGATTTTCCCTCCCCAGAGGGCTTCAAGCAAAGCCTGGATGACTGATTGTTGGTTATAATGTAAAGGAGATTCCTGTTAGATATATTGGAATCAATAGCTTCTGATGTTCCTTTCAGCTTCGAAATTTATAATTCTCTGACTCTTCCTAAGTGCAGACTTCCATGTTCTCCTTTCCTCCCATTATGCCTCAATCCAATTTCCTCTCCTCTTTTTTAAACCTTGCTCTATTTATTCTTCTGTTCATGAAAAACTAACGTCTGTCTGGAAGCCTTAAGCTCAGCAAGTTCCAAGTAAATACAACTTTCTCGAACATTTTTTGTGATACTAAGTAGAGTATGAATAAGCCTTCCTGGCTAAATATTATCCAGCCTGGCTGGTGAATGTTGCTGGAGAAGGAACATTAGAGGGAGAGCAATAAATTTCAAATTTTCACAAGCCAAGGGCCCCCCTGCCGGGGAATCCAAACCACTAATGGGCTCTATTGAAACTTGATAAAAAAATCATCTTTGTGTGGAGAAAGGATATGGAACTAGGGTGAGTAGAAGAGGCAGTGTAATAAAAGAGAAATAAGAAATATTGTGATAAATGTAATAAAAGAGGAATAGAAAATATTGTAATAAATGTAATAAAAGAGGAAAAGGAAAGAAAAAGGAGAGAGAAGACAAAAATCTCTTCACTGGAAAGAAAGATGAGTAAGGAAGTATGGTTATGTTCTGTGTTCATGGGGAGTCTGGGGATAAGACTCCATGCCCAATTTTTCCACTCAGACACAAACACCTGGACACTCAACCCCAAGGGTCTGGCCTCCTTAAGAAGTGCCCAGCCAGCTTTGTTTTTCATGTGTACAGTTGAAGTGTATTTTATTGTAGTTCTATTGACTTCACTTTACATAATTTCATATGTCTTTCCATATTTCCTTACATTTTCCGTGAAGCAATTAGAACACTCCCTTTCATGAGGACTATAGAAAATCTACCCCAGGTTCTAGACATTGTGCATAAGAAAATCATAGGTCCTGAGCTTCCACCCATTTGTTTACTTTTATCAGCTAGCCAGAAGACACATTACCTCGAAATATAATTTATTGAGCATCATGGCACATAAAGTAACAAGAAAAGATAAATCTGCTACAGGCACCCATGACATACATCCTTTCATAGGTTACTAGATCACCAGAGGGGAGAGTGCATACATGCAGAGAATAGCGGTGAAAAGGGGACACATTTGATGGGCACACTTGTAGGATAGCTTTCACCAAGGAATATGTGTAAAAGGGAAGATGACAGGAACCTGTATACCTTAGGTGTATGCCTAGAGAATATATATGTATGGACATGTGTAGCCAGGGGACACAACCTGGGCAACTCACTCCTCTGAGGCTACAAAACCCAATGTCATCTGGCGATGTCATCAAGAAACTCTCTGCTCTGCTGGAAATCTCATCTCCTTTCTCTGTCGAATTATCTCTATATTGCTTGGTATCTTCTGAATGTCTCTACTGGTCCCATGGTTGCTGAGTTGCTCTCAGTTGCTATCTGCTGAAATGCAATGGCTAGAAAGCCTCTTCCAGACAAGAACAAACTGGTCACTCTTTTAGTGAATAGCTGAGGCTCTGGGCTAGGACACTCAGTTGGGGAGCTAACAAAAGCCAACCGAATGTTCCATTGAGCCTATTTTCTTTTACAGCTTTTGTCTGGTGCTGATTCAAGGTCCGTATTCTCAGCTAATCATCTGACTGATTTTGAAAATTCCTTTTAACTTCCACTTAATTGCTGATTATGAGCCTGTGTCCCTAAATGTATTTCAGAGATTCTGCTGCTACCACCACCACCACCACCACCACTACCACCACTGAAAAAGAGAAGCCCATAGGAATTTTCGAAGGCTATCTGACTAACATAAACAGAACTTCTTTGATTAGCATACGCATGAATCTGGGTGAAGCTGACAACGTCTTCCTTCCTGCCTTTTTATACATATATTTCAGCAACAATACCTCCTGACTTTTGCTCTGTGATTTGATCTACACAAAACCTTGTTTGTCTCTCTAATTCATATATTTTTTTGTTTTTATAGTCATAATTATATACATTTTATGATCCTTGCAATCTATTCTTGATACTTCTGAATACCACTATTTTTCTTTGCAAATCAAATATGATGTTGTAACCTGAATTATTAGATGGTAGATTGAATAAAGGAAAGAAAGACTGGGTCCATAAGCCAGGGTACCCAGGCATGGTGGCAGCAGCAGAGAGATGGGGAAATGTGATCAGGAGTTGGGTGTGGCAAGTCTCTTAAGCCAAGGAAAGTACGCAGGCAAAAAGACCAAGACCTTATATCTCAAATTCAGATCGACCAAGGTTTAGAAATAATTCTAAAATTTCCTTCCTGGATTTCCTACTCACCTATGGTCAATATTCACCACTGCCAAATTTCCTTTCAGTATTTATCCCAGTAGGGACTATGATGCTAATGCTGCCAAACTTTCTGGGCTGCTAAATTGTCCTGCTTGCAGAACATTTGCCTCTTGCCCTCCCTCGCCCCAATTCCCTTTGTTGAACTAATGTGAGCTTGTGAACATAGGACTTGGAGTCAGGAGACATAAGGGCACCGCTCCCACACTTGTTAACAGTGTGATATGGAGCAGGTGACTTCACCTCTTTCGCCATCAGTAAAATGGGGATACCAATCCTCATACAACCTACTCTTGGGGTTATGAGGGGAATGCTTTGCAAACCTTGGATAGCTATATAAGTGTGAGCTATTATTGATAAATGGGTTAGACTCTTCAGACATCCCCTGTTTTATGGAAGAATGTTCACACCCAAGTCAGTGAGGGATTAGACTATGGAGCAAGATAATGAGGACTATAGAGATAAAGACTGATGATAAAACAACCGAATGTGGTCTTATAGCAACAGGACATGGCTATATGTACTAGTGCCCATGTTGATATGGCAACAGAACACAGGCCTGTAGCAACAGGACAAAGTGTTATCGCAGTCGGATACCACGATGTAACAATAGAACAGGGCTTTGTAGCCATGGAATGTGGTATCCTAAGAATAGCATGCGGTAGTATAGCAACCACACAAAACAAAAACAAACCCAACCCCCCCCCCAGGTCCCAATCTCTCAGCTCGTGATCTATAGATGATCACCCCATAACTAGAGTGTATTTGGCCATGTTCAATCTTGAAATACGCTCTCCAGGACACAAGAAACAATTTTCCCTCTGATTCCCTCTAGAGTCTTGTTCAGCTTAATAGGAAATAAGGAATTTTCTTTGGAATAATACATTCTGCAAGTGATGGCAATGGCATAGGAGTGGGGTAGTAATATGGGTTAAGTTCCTTAAGAAGATTCTTGAGATTTCTGCCTTAGTGAAATAGAGCGAGGGAGAAAGTCCCGCGTGGTTAAATCCTTGACCCTGTGTCCTAGCGCCCCACCCTCACCCCAGCTTAAGAAGACTCAAAACTCTATTCTAAGCGTGTTTGTTACAGAAAGAGCAACCATCCCCTCTGACCATTTCTTAGAGTGGTCACTTCTTAACTCAAGGCCTAATTTCCTAATCTATGAAATGGGAGATAACATGCCTGTACTCACTCAGCTCACAGAGCCGCAGGGAAGTTCAAATCAGATGAGATGTAAAAGTCTCTCTGAGAAATGGGAGGAATGAAGCGGTTGCTGTCGTGGTGTTCTTGTTTCTGTTTTTCTTGTTGTCGATATTGCTGTTGCTGTTGCCACCATTGCTACTATCGTGTCATTATTGTTGCTATCGTGTTCTTCTTGCTGCTGCTATTGTTGCTGCTACTGTTGTTGCCATTGTATCATTGTCGTTGTTGCTGCTGCTGCTTTGTTATTGTTGTATTGTTGCTGCTGTTACTGTTGTTGCTTGTGTAATTGTTTCTGTTGTTGCTGCTACTGTTGTTGCCATTGTATCATTGTCGTTGTTGTTGCTGCTGCTTTGTTATTGTTGTGTTGTTGCTGCTGATGCTGCTGTCATTGCTGTTGTCTCTTACGTAATTGTCCCGGTTATTTCTGCTATTGTGGTTGTATTATTGCTGCTCTTGTTACTGTTGTGAGTGTGTCATTGTTTCTATTGTTCCTGTTGATGGTGTTATTGTTGCTGTTGCCACCATTGCTGCTATTGTGTTGTTACTGTTACTATTATTGCTATTGTTGCTGCTACTGTTGTTGCCATTGTATAATCACTGCTATTGTTCCTGTTGGCATTGCTGCTTTGTCATTGTTGTGTTGTTGCTGTTGTTACTGTTGCTATTGTTGCTGCTGCCACCACTGCTGCTATTGTGTCGTTACTATTGCTATTGCATTATTGCTGTTGTTGCTATTGTTGCTGTTACTGTTGTTGCCATTGTATCATCCTCATTGTTGTTGTTACTGCTGCTTTGTCATTGTTGTATTGTTGCTACTGTTACTGTTGCTATTGTCGCTGCTATTGTTATATCATTAGTGCCGTTGTTACGGTTGTGATTGTGTTGTTGTCACCCCTGTACTGTGGTCACTGTTGTGTTGTTACTGCTGCTGTTGCCATTGTGTTGTTGTTGCTGCTGCTGGTGCCGTCATAGCTATTGCTGCTGTTGCTTTGAATTGTCATTGCAGCTGTTGCTATTGTGTCATTGTGGTTGTTAGCTTGGTCACTGATGCAATAAGAGCATTAGACCTGGAGTCAGGAAGACCCACCTTCGATTCCTCCCATGGACACTCAGTAGCTCTGGGACCTCAGACGAATCCCTCAACCTCTCTTTGGATTTTTGCTTTAACAAGCATTTATGAAGCACCACTTTTGTGCCTAAGTTTTCTCATCCATTAAATGGGGATAAGAATAGCACCTCTCTCGTAGTTATTGAGGCTCAAACGAGATCGCACACAGTGCTTTGCCAGCTTTGAAGGGCTATAGTGATACTAGCTAGCATTGTGGCTATTATTCCTGACATCAGAGCATTTCCAATCCCTATCTAAACTTCCTTATGATTTTCACCTTGTTCTGCAGAAGTCATACTCCAGTTACCATCCAAGTTATTTCTCTCCCATCTTATGAATCTCCTACTCAAGGCTTCTCCAGGTTATCTGGTCTCTAAGTTTGGTGCTGCCAAAACCACAGAGACAGCAAAGCATTTTTCCTGAGTTTCATATCAAAAGTTATAATTGCAACAGCAACCATGTTTATGTAGCACTTAAGGTTTGTACAAAGTATTTTATAGCTGTTATCTTATTTGATCCCCACAATGACCCTATTAGTGTTATCTTTGTTACAGATGAGGAAACTGAGGCAAACACACAATAAGTGACTTGCCCAAGGTCACATAGTTAGGAAGCATCTGAGGCCAAATTCAAACTCAGTTCTTCCTGCTTCCAAGTCTAACACTCTGCACTATTGCACCTGACTCCCAACATGACGGTCTGTGACTTTCTTCTTTCCATCAAGCCTTTATTGAGCCCTTACTGCATATCCAATCTGAAGCCTGTTGCTAGAGGAGGCAAGGCTTGAGGAGGGTTAATCAGGAGAGGTCTTCATTGCCTAGGGAAGAACTGGGACTTCAGCTGAGATTACCTCTCTTCAATCACCTTATATCAAGCACTCTTTGTGCAGCCCTGTGGGCTGAGCCTAGTGTTCTCCTATTCTTTAGGAAAGACAGAAGAAGAAGAGCTAGAGTTCCTAACCTCAGGGGGTTGGCTCCCAGTCCGGTCAGGGAGACAAGATTCCCACTCAAAGATGAGGATAATGTTGAATAGGTTGTGTGATCAGCAGAATGTATGGGTAAGACAGTAAGTATTAGAGGCAGCCAGGAAGAGAGATCTGTGGTAGATAAATTTGTAGCTGGTTGAACAGCTATAATGGATCAATGACTTCCTGGAGGAAGGTCCTTAACCCTGCACTGTTCAATGTTTTTTGTTACCAATGACATGAATGAAGACATAAAAGACAATCATCGAATTTTCAGATGACAAAAATGAAAGGGAGTTAATACATTAGATGACAGAATAAAGATCCAGTGGCTGGAACAATGTATCAAACCTAACAAGATGAAATCCAAATGGAATAAAGTGGCCTAAAAGATGCTTTCAGAGCCAGGAGGTGGGCCTGCCATGTAGTGATCATGAGAGACAACAGATGGCCAGCCCACATGGTACCCTGGTACCCTGGGGGTACTAACGAACAAGATGGAGGCTTCCAGTTCATCAAGTGGGATTTACTTGAAAGCAGAACCAAGAATCACCAACACAGAGGGCTGGAGAAGTGGTGATCTGCTCGCAGGGTATACGCCCAGGCCTGTGAGAGCAATAATCAAAGGAGAATTGATATCTTATGCGGAGATTCTAAGAACTGAAGGCACAAGTCCAAGATAAGAGAGATACAGCTTAGCAACAGTTCATATGGGGTGGGGGGAGAGAACTGGGGTTTTAACGGACCACAGGCTGAGCCAATAGCACATGACTTCCCTTGATTCTCCCCCTTTTCTTCTTCTACCTTCATTCTCATCTCCTCTCACCTTTTCTCTTTTACTTCTTTCCTCTCCTTTGTTTGTTCCTCTTCTTCTTTTTCCCCATCTTCCTTCATCTCTCCTTTTCCCTCTATCACTTTCTCTCTCTCCCACTCTCATTCCTTATCACTCCATCCCTTTCTTCCTCTCCCTTCCATTCCTCCATCCCTTTCCCTTTTTTCCTTATCCCATTGACTCTCTCCTCCCTCTTCCTTTCATTCATCCTTCTCTCCACCCTTCCCTCATTCTATCTTCATCTTTCTATCTCATTCCTTTTATCTTTACCTTCCCTCTATATCTCCCTCTCCATCTCTTTTAATTTTGCCATCTTGTCTTCCTTCTTCCTTCATACATATATCTATCTTACTCTCCTCATACTTTTTCTCTCCCTTTAATCCTATCTCTTCCATTCTTCTCCTTTTCCTATACTGCTCTTTCCACGTCTCTCCCTTTCTCTCTCTCTCTCTCTCTCTCTCTCTCTCTCTCTCTCTCTCTCTCTCTCTTTCTCTCTCTTTCTAGCCCCTCTCTCTCCCTCCCTCCATCCCTCAATCCTTCCTCTCCTCTCTCCTCTTCTCTCTCTTCTCTTCCTCTCTCTCCTCTCTCTCCTCTTCTTTTCTCTCTGTCTCTTTCTGTCTCTGTCTTTGTATCTCTGTTTCTGTCTCAGCGTCTTTCTGTCTCTGTGTGTATGTGTGTGTGTGTGTGTGTCTTTATGGAGAACCTTCTTTCCTATTCCCTTCTGTCTCTCCTTTCATCTCTCCCTCTTCCCCTTACTTTCATACCCTTCCTCTATCTCCCTTCTTCCTCCACCTTTTCTCCAAAGAAATTTGTGTCAAACCAGAGGGCTATCTTACCAGGAGATGAATAATTGACAAGGGATGTTTAAAGATTCAGTAGAATTTTTTCAACCTTGCCAGGCTTGAATAACTTATTTCTTTTTTCCTTTCTTTGAAGAAAGCATCCTCCTCCCTGGCCCCCCAACTCTTAGTCCAGATTCTTTGTCTCCCTTCCTTACATGGTCTGTTGGTCCTCTTGGAACTCCCAGACGATAACTTATTCCTCTGAAGATACCACACACACATACCCTCTGTTTTCCAAATCCCCTCTGCAACTAACCACATCCCATAAAGTAGAAACCCTTCAGCTTTAGTGAGATAAGAAAAAGTATCTGTCTCATCTCAGAGGTAGTTCAGAGATGAATGGCTACTTCCAAGAGGTCACATAGGCAACAGCTGGCAGAGAAGACAACCTAAGGGATCTGGTTTCTCAATCCAGTGTTCTCTTTCCTAGTACTGAATACCACAAAATCCAGTGGTTACTAAATCATCCCAGCATGGAAACTTCAGGTCATTCAAAAATTGGAAGCATTGTGAAGTGGTCAGGTAAAGGACTAGAAAACAGGAGACCCAAATTTCAGTCTCGTTTGTGCTACTAATTTGCTTGGAAATAATTTCAACTCTCTGCACCTCAGTTTCCTCATTTGTACAAGGATAACAATGAGGTTCTCCCTTCTAAAGAGCCAGAAAGATCATTCAGGTAAAAATATTTGGGGAAAATGTAAGAACTGGTTACAATGAATCAGGATCCCTCTTTATCCTTGGACAAGTGTTTCCTGCAGCCTGGCTCATGTATACCAAGCTGGCACCCAAGTTGGGACAGTATCCCCTGCCCCACCGCCTCTACCTTTTCTATTCCTCTACCCTTTGTCTCCTAGAAAATCTTTCAAGGCCCCTACACTCTATTCAAACACACACACACACACACTCAGAGGTGGAAGAAATCACCCTCAGTGGTCATCTAAGCCAACAACAAAAGGGATCTTCTCCACTCTTTTAGCAAGTGCCCTCCACCCCAGCTCTCTCCGCCCCCTCCCCCATATATTATGTTCCTGAGGCTTATTTAAATGCTCCCCCTCCTCATAATCCTCCCCAGCTTTAAAGGCTCAACTGAAGTCCCAACTCCTTTAAGAAGCCTTCCTTGACCAGACCACTCTATGATGAAGCCTTTCTCAAATAACCTTTCCAAGTCTCCTCCATACCAACCAGCCAAGTACTGTGTGTATTCAGTAGGTGTTCAATAAAGACTAGTTCAAGAGCACCAAATTGCAATTCCAGGAATGTTTGCAGCTACCTTAGCGCCATCTAGTGGCAGATCACTGATCTTCCCACACATCCTTTCACCAGCCTCCTCTCCTTGGTTCCCATTTTTATGGATGGAGAAATTCAGGCCTAGGGGGAGAAAGAGACTGGCCCAAGGTCTTTTTCCCAACAGATACTCTTCAGGAAACCTGACACCAAGTCCCAAAGAGAGTACTGTCAGTAAACAGGGAATGGCTTTTAGGGGACAGAACCCTGCCTAGGTATGGATCAT
>CM053624.1:36255229-36300085 GCA_028646595.1 Phalanger gymnotis
TGTGTGTGTGTGTGTGTGTGTGTGTGTGTGTGTGTGTAGGGGAGGGAGAAAGGGGGGTGTTGAAAGATGTTAGACTTTCACAGTTCATTAGCCCAGATAACTTAGGGAAAGGAGGAGGGACAAGTGTCTGTCCTGTGATATTGACCCATCCCTGTTCCTTGATTAAATAGCCGGGTAGGGGATTGAGGTTATCTCAGTAAATAAAACAGGGGATGATGTGGCCATAAAATGCGGGGTGATTGAGTCATCAATAAAAGCTCCTAGGGCAGGGGAAGGGGGGCAGTGAGTGGGTAGGAGGCTTCCTGGGCAGCACTGTCCTTGGCCAGTCCAAAGCAAAATTAAGAAATCTCTAAAGTTTATCACTTAATCCTCCCCCGCCAGGACCTACCTTCTACATCCTTCTCCATCTCCAACCTACTCCATATCTCTTTCCAGAGTCATTTGAGGCCCTTCTTCAGCCCTACAGAAATATATCAGACAGCTCCACTCCCCCCAAGGTGGAAGGAGATGAAAGGAACATTCTCCAAAGGGAATTTTCAGGGTGAAAGAGGAGCTGGGACAGGGTGATGCTGGTGCCAGAAGTGAAAAGCTCTAATGCGGGAATGTTGGCCGTTGTAGCAAACCATTGGGAGATATATTTGGGGGGTGATGGGAGCCTTTCAGTGCCCTTCACACCCTATCCCATATGCCAAGAGGAATGTAAATGTCTCCTTTTCTTGGTTTCTCCGACCTTTTTATCTTCCTTCTGCCCTTCGCCAGCCCCTTCTCTTTTTCTTCTCCTTCCCTAATGGAGTAGGAGTAATATGATTGGAAGGGATCTGTTAAGTCTGGGAGTCAGGAAACCTGGAGAAACCAGCTAATTGTGCCATTGACCAAATCACCAAGCCTCTCTGGGACTTGGTAAAAAGGAGCGGGTGAGATGAGATGAAATCTAAGAACTCTTACAGTTCTAACATTCCGCCATTGTAAAATCTGTCCCATCTTCCTCCTAACCATCTAGATCCTTACAGGAAGACTCTCCCAGAGGAAATGCCCTTATAAACTTTTGCTATGATAATAATATGACATAATAACAATGATAAAAACAACATGTATAGAACACTTTAAGGTTTGCAAAGCATTTTACATACGTTTAATCTTTTGACCCTCACACAATCCTGTAAAGTTAAGTACTGCAAGGTATTATTATCCCCATTTTATAGATGAAAAGTCAAATGACTTGTCCATGGCCACACAGCTAGAAAAATTTAAGGAAGGATTCCAACCCATATCCCTTTGACTCCAGTTCTGGCATTCTTTCTATCCCACCAAGTTTGTGCAGCTGGTGCTTTATACAGTTCAAAGCATTTTCCAGGGTGTTGTAGTGAAGGAGGCATCTATTACAGCGGAAAGGACACTTGCTCTGAAGTCAGAGGACCTGGATTCAAATCCCAATTCTTAACATATCTGTGACCCTGGGCAGATCACTTAAACTCCCTGGGTCTCATCTATAAAAGGAGTCAGTAATACTAGATGGCTTTTAGTTCAAAGTCAATGATCCTCTGACCTCATCTGATGCTCAACAACTCTATGAAGTAGAAAGGGAAAGGAGAATCATTTCCATTTGACAGATGGGGACTCTGAAGCACAGAGTTGTGATAGAACTATGTCGTCTTCTCTATGCTTGCTTTTTCCACCAAGGACTCATTGCATTGTCCATAAGGTCATATGAAGATGTGGAAATACAAAAAATCCAGTAGTAATTTCCTTAGAATCTGGAATAGAGATAGATTCAATTCCTCCAACTCCGAAATAGGAATCAGAGATCCTAGTCCAATAATGTAGACACCTAACAATAGGCAGCAGGGAAATCCCTCACTCCCTATGTTGATGTGCTGGCATGTTGATTTTTAAACTTTAATAGTGTTTTATTTTTTCCCCAGTTACGTGTCAAAAAAATTTTAGCATTAACTTTTACAAGATTTTGAGTTCCAAATTTTCTCCCTCCTTTCCTCCCCTTGCCTCTTCTGAAAATGGTAGGCACATTGATATAATTTATACTTGCACTATCATGTGAAAGAAGAAACAATTTTTTACAAACCGTGAGAAAGAATAAAATACATGAAAAAATGAGCTTCAATCTGTATTTGGAGTCCATCTGTTCTTCATCTGGATGTGGATAGCATTTTCCTTCCTGAGTCCTTTGTATTTACCTTGGGTCATTGCGTTGCTGAGAAGAGCTGAGTCATTCATAGTTGATCATCACACAGTGATGCTGACACTGTGTACAATGTTTTCCTGGTTCTATTCATTTCACTTTGCATCAGTTCATACAGGTCATTTCAGGATTTTCTGAAATCCACTTGTTCATCATTTCTTATTGCACAATAGCATTCCTTTACATCATATACCACAGCTTGTTCAGTCATTCCTCAATTGATGGGCATCCCCTCGATTTCCAATATTTTGGCATGTTGAATTTTAATAGACAGGAAGCAGACCTACTTGCACCCATTGAAAACTCTGGGCTTGGCCAAATATATTAGGACCAAAATACCACCAAGAAGAGGGAAAATAGCACCTGCAGCACATTCTAATCATCTGACATCACTGACTACCCCACTACACACATTCAGACCCTTAAAATCAGTTAGCCTATAAGAACCACCATGATCAGTGATCAGCTATTTATCTCAACAACATTGATGTTTTATAAATAATGCAGAGAAGATGAGATGGTGTGAATTAAGGAACTGTTCAGGTATGGTGCTTGGGGATTCTGCCCTCCCTGACCTTTGTGCACAAGTTTGTGTGTCTTCTTTGGGATCCACTCTTTCAGGATTGACTCAAGAGTTTGTGTGTTCTTGGGACATCAAGGGTTCCCACTGGTAGCCACCATTCCATGTCTCTCAATGGGGAGCATGCAAGAACCTGGGAGTTAGTCCAAAAGTGTCAGACCCCTGTGGTGGTCCGGAACTAATAAGAATTGGCCCCTAAAGAGTAAAGGAGGATGGACAGTTGCTATTTTTTTCTGTTTGGCAGACAAGGAAACATAGGCTTTTAGTGTATATGATTTTCTACTCTTCAGTCAATGGTATTCAGGGAAGGAGGAATCTCACTCATAGTCATATACCATAAGAACTTAATAATTAGAAGGATCTTTGGAGACCATCTAGTTCAAACCCTTGACTTCATACATGAGAAAACAGACTTAGAGGAATAAAGCAACGTGCTTTACTCTGTCATGGATTATGACATATTTGGTGGTGTTGGGACAGCTGGCTGGCCCAATGGATAGAGCACCAGGCCTGGAGTCAAGAAGACTCATCTTCCTGAGTTCAAGCCTGGCCTCAGACATTTACCAGTTGTGTGACTGGGCAAATCGGTTAACCCCGTGCCTCAGTTTCCTCATCTGTAAAATGAGCTGGAGAAAGAAAAGGAATATTACTCCAGTGTCTTTGCCAAGAAAACCCCAAATGGGGTCACAAAGAGTCAGACACAGGTGAAACATGTGACATATGCTCACATAGTTAACCTAAGATGGAGTTTAGGCAAAAATCCAGGTGTCCTGGTCCTAGTCTGGTTTTCTTTCTTCTGTACCATGGGCCCAGTGGACAAGCATTCTCCATGGACTTCCTACTTCTCTATCTTTATCTTGTGATATGGGAATAGCCATCTTGTATTCTGTATAGCCCTACATCCTGGTGATGGAGCTATCCCTCCATGCAACCACCATTTTCAGTCAACCCATTTGGCCTGTGGCTGGAATAAGGAAAAAGGGTTGCCCCCCCCCATCTCCCTCCTCAGTCCATAGCAGCTACAGCCCAATAATTGGCCTCTGAGTGTTATCTCCCTGGAACAGACAGACAGGGGAACAGAGCCCACCTGGTGGTGAGAACATGGCTAGTGGGGAAGCTGAGCTGTTAATCACAGGGCTTTCCTTATTTCCCTATTAAATACCACATCAGAGCCCTGAGTCGGCAGGATGCCACCCTCCCCCTTCCAGCTCACATCCCCAGAATGTGAGCAGACATTCCCCCCACCCAACATCTTTATCATAGTGGACTCTTCTGCTCAGATTAAATGCTTTTTGATACAATCCAATTAACTCCTTACATTGGCTAGGAAACCCAGTTAATACAACCTACTCCCCTCCATATTTGGTGTTAAAGATACCATCAGACCCGTAGATTATGTCACCTGAGACGGGACAATTCAGCCCCAGTTTAATCAGATAAAATGCCGATTAATTGCTGCTCTGGCCCCACCAGCGGATACCACCCACCCAAGCTCAGGAAAAAAAAGAGGAAGGATGGGGCTGGCTCTAGAAGAAGGCTTTGATCCCCTGGAGAAAAGCCCAAGTGGGTTTTGGCCGAGTGTGTGCATTTCTCCCGGGTGAGGAGGAGGGTTTGGAATGTGGGAGCTGTACCTTTAAATCTTTCAAAGGGGAGGAGGAGGGAGGGGGGTCACGGAGGTGCAGGCTGAACACCAGGGACTAATTATCCTCCAGCCCTTAGCCAGGCTTACACAAACAGACAAAGAGGGGACTTGCCTCTGATGGGAATAAGCCGCAATAGCCGGATTTCTTCTCCTCTCAGATATGCAAATCCACACGGGCTTTGTGAGAGCCTGGGTGCTGAGCTGAACCTTAGCTTAAGGGATTTGGGGGCCCCAAGGGACAAGGATGTGTGCTGAGTATCGCTGAGCGGCTTCTGCCTCCGCTTTTGGAACGCCCTGGGATCCCTCCAGAACTGAGGAAGAGGTTGTGGAAATAGAAAGAGTAGCGGGTGTGGAGTCAGGTTTTGGATCCTGGCCCTGACAGACACTAGCCGTGTGACCTTGATAGATCTTCTTCTGAGCCCTTCTCTGAGCCTCAGTCTCCTCATCTGTAAAACGGGAATGATGATACCTGTATGTCCTACCTCATGTAGTCGTTGAATGAAAAGTGCTTTGTAGACTGGAAGTTATGACACAGGAACTGGAAAGGACCCCTAGTCCGGCTTCCTCCTTTTACTACCAGTCAATCAATAAGCATTTATTTAAGAATTAGTGCTTCTTATATACTAGAGTCTATGTCAAGAACTAGAGATTTAAAAACAGAAGGGAGAAGTCCTTGCCTTCAAGAAGTTTATATTCTAATGGAGAAACAACATTCAATCATTTATAAGCATAGTTTAATCATGGGGTCTTCAATCTAGAATAGGGATTTCAGAGGCCAGCTCGTCCAACTCTCTCCTTTTATACCCAATGAACCATTGGGTTCATTTATTTATTCATTTATTTAATGAGCCAGGCTTTATACTATTCCTCTGGCACCAACGTCCTAATGGTGTCCGTAGTATGTGTGTGTATATATATATATATATGTATACATATACACACACAATATATATAATACAATATAGTTTAACATAGTTGAAAGACAATAAAGTTGAAAGGTTGTCGTTTCTGGGGTCCTGGCCAAGGAAGGCAGTATTGCAAGCCTCTGTAAATGCATTCTGGGGAAATTAATGTGGCCCAGGGGACCTGACAGAAGCTGTCACCAGAGATGCATACCTATGATTGCACACAGTAGGCACTTGATTAAATATTTTTTGAATTAAATTGAGTGCTCCCCTGGCCCCAGGTACAAATGAGATTTAATTTTATTCTCTGAGCTTGCCTCCCCTGCACCTCCACCCCCAAGCCTTCACTGTCCCTCTGCAATTGCTTTCCCTACTGTTTGTTGTCATCCCTCCATGAAGGAAGACAAGATGAAAGTTTAAAGGCAAGGAGAGTGATTTTTCTTGCTGAGACTGAGGCATAATTCAGGAGCAGGGCATGGAATCTCATTGCTAGAAGAGACCTTAGAAATTGTCTAGTCCAACTCTGGCATAAAGCAGGCAGGAATTCCCTCCATAACATACTAGACTAGGGGTCACCCAGACATTGATCAAATGAGATAATATTTGGAAACACTTAGCTTGGTACCTGGCACATAGTAGGTGTTATATGAATGCTTATTCCTTTACCCCCCATCCCATTACCCATATTCCTCAAAGACCTCTAGCAAGGGGGAATCCACAACCTCCCAGGAAGCCCATTTCACTTGATCTGACTATTAGGACAAGCTCTTGGTCCAGTTATAATTCTGGGAAAGTTTTTGCTTATAAAGCTTCAATCTGTCTCCCTCTGCTCCTTGCACTTCCCTCTGGGGCTAAAAACTGGTTCTGATCCTATTTCTCCATAAAAACCCTTCAAATACTTAAAACCAGTTGTGGTCTCTAGACAGGAATTATCCCTTCCTTCACTCCAGACACTGTGGTTTAATTAATGCAGCCTAGAATGGCATTCTCATTTGGGTCTGACTCATAATTCTTATCAAATGAATAATATTCTAGGCATGCCCCTTTTCACCCCCATCCTATACTTAGTTTATTTTTTGGACCCAAGTGCAGTTCTTTACATTTTTCTCTCCATTAGAGCAGATATTTCTGTCTCCTGATCAGAGAGGTCATGGTGGTCTGAGGGTGGGATGGAGGATATCAGTGAGACGTGAAAGGAGGACACCTGTGCCAGGTAGCAAGGCAGGGCCAGGACCCAAGGATCCAGATTCCAATCTGTTTGTTGTTCGAAGTGAACACACAGAGGTATAACTCTCACAAAAACTGACTTGAAGCCATTCATTTAGCCCCAAAATAAAATCTCATTTTCCAAAAAATATATATATATATGTATGTATATGTATATATATATATATAAATACAAGAGCATAAGATACAGAAATAAGGGAGGGGGAATGAGAGCTAGGAGTGGTGGAAGGAGGAATGCAACAGAATAAGTAACTATAAGCAACAACATTTCTAATGCTATAGAGGAGACAGTATTATTAGGGCAGAATGTGCAGGCAGAATTAGGGCTTGAAAATTAGGCAACAATATTTCTAATGCTATAGAGATGATAATATTATTAGGGCAGAACGTGCAGGCAGAATTAGGGCTTGAAAATGCTGATTTGTGCTGTGAGAGGTGATTGGATGGGGGAGAGCACAGGGACAGTAAGGAGAGACAGAGCTGGAGAAGACAGGATGATGAATCTGAGAAGCTGGGTCTGAATGGGGGAGGCTCTTGGGAGGATTTGACAGCTCAAGAATTCAACCTCAGGAACAGGGATGTTTAGCTTTGTTCAAGGTATTTCTACAAACAGAGTCCGTGGATGCTGCAGATTTGGAGTCTGAGGAGCCAGAGGGAGCAGTGTTTATCAACTGGAGCCTTGGCTTGGACAGCAGAATTTGGGGCCCAGATAGAAAAGGCCCCAGGGAGGTGAGGGAGTTGGGAAAAACAACTCAGTCTTAGAATGGAGGTAGAAGTCCAGGTGATCCAGCAAGGAAGGAATAGAGAGAACTAAAGGTTCATTAAACTAGAGAATCACCAAGTTGTCCTCAGGAGGGAGAATGCAAGGTAGAAACAGCAAGAGTTAGAAAAAAACTGAGCAAGGCTTTGAGCCTATTGGAGGAATGTGACAGTTTGTACCCAGAACTCCCAGTCTGAAGTGTGTGTCTTGGTGCTCCCTTGGTGACAGGACAAATGACGTGGTTTCTTTAAACATCAGTGAGCTACAGTAATGTAGGGGACACAGGGAAGGTGGAGAGTAACAGAAGGAAAAGAGAAAGGGCACGAATAAATCCCAAGGGCTCAGGCTTTGGAAAAAGAGATGACTCTTTTCTTCCCAAGATGGGGCACCAACCCCATCTGGAAGGCATGAAGGGAAGCCTACTCAGCCTAGTGATGGGGGTTGCCTTACATCAAAAGCCTCATGGTGTGTATGTGTGTGTGCATACGTGTGCACACATGTGTCTGTGTATGTAGAGAAATGATGGAGAAAGACATGCAAGGGAGACATAGAGGAGATGTCTCTGGGGCAGAGAAAGGCAGGAACCTGTGCCAATTCCTGAATTCTCTACTGCAGCTCAATGGGAACCTCCATTATAGAAATGAAAGGGAGTACACAGGTATTAACCCTGCCTCACAACCACAACCATAGCATCAGGTATTGCCATGATGCACATGCCAAGAGGCCGAGGTGCAAAGAAATGCATTCCAGACCTGTTGGTGGTGTTCCTCCAGGACCTATAATCTGGGCTCAGACCCCAGAGCTCTGTCACTTCCTATGGGACCTTGGACAAGGCAGTTCCCATTGCTGGCCTCAGTTTCCTCATCTGTAAGATAAGAGAGCTGACATAGATGGCCCCCAATGTCTCTTCCATCTCTTTGTCCCAGGATCCTATGAATAACCAAAGCTGCCAAGCCTTAGTTTGGTCCTCTGGCTAATCATGATGAGTTCAGATCCCAGGCGGAGATGGCATAGCATGTGGGCAGATGATAGTGAACTGGACGAAGAGTCAGGAGACCCTGAGTCTGAATTCTATTTCAAACACTTCCTAGCTGTGTGATACTGGACAAGTCGCCTAACCTCTCAGTCTCAGGTTTGTCACCTTTAAAATGGTAGAAATGATGGCACCTACCTCCTAAGGTTGTTGTAAGGCTCATGAGATAACATACGGAAAGAAAGTGCTTTGCAAACCTTAAAGTGCTATATAAAGCCTTGTAGTTGTTCTTCAATCTTATCCAAGTCTCTGTGACCCCATTTAAGGTTTTCATGGCAAATATTGCAGTGGTTTGCCATTTCTTTCTCCAGCTCATTTTACAGATGAGGAAACTGAGGCAAACAGAATTAAGCGACTTGTCCAGGGTCACACAGCTATTAAACGCCTGAGATTGGATTTGAACTCAAGTATTCCTGACTCCAAGGCCAGCTCTTTATCCACTAAGCCACCTAGCAGCTCTTCACATAAAGGCTAGCTATTAATAATGTTATGCAGGTGGGAGCAGAGCTATACCTAACATTTTGGGCATCTGTGGTAAATCGTACACAACTCACCCTCAGATTAGTTTTTAAAGAAAATCCTAGTTGAATGGGAACAGGGAGGAGTTCCCTCATAGGGAAAGGATCCTGGGACTTGACCTCCTGAGAAGGAGACAAAGCACCCCAGTATAACAAAAGGATTAGGAGTGTTCTTATTCTAACTAATTATCTTTGCTAACTAGGTGATAATATCAGATACTTCTGTTGCAGGAATCGAGGCTTATATTTTATTGGTCAATTGAGCTAAGAATGTTTTTTACATTTTTAAATATAATAAAACTTTATTTACAAATGTAAAAACTATTCTTAGCTCTCTGGCCATAAAAAAAGCCACAAATTGGCAACCCCTTATTCTAGAGGAGTGTAAGTGATGCCCTCTAAATATTTGAGCCCTGGAGCAAAATCCCAATCACTCCATCCTTGTTACATCTCTAGATGGGAAAAAACTGAGAAGAAATAAGTTGCAATGCTTCTCCCCTCCAAAGGGGAATATTCTTTTCCTTTTAAAAGAGTAGCTGATAGTTAAGGCCTGAATAAGAATTATTCCAAAAGAATTAAGCTGTAATGATGGGTAAGAAATTTCTGGGCAGGATACTCCTCACATTTTATCTTATGAGGCAGCCATCAGTGGAGAAAGACCAGGTCTCCTGGGTGGTTGTCCTGGGACAAGATGCTGTCTGCAGCCAATAGTTCTATCCAAGGCCAGACCAAGAATCACATTTATGAGACTTGGAAATATCCTTCTAGTCATGTCAACTGTCTGGTGAAGAAAGAGCAGGCCAGGGCTTGGTCATTCCCCAGTGTCTTAGAGGGTGTGAGGAGTAATGAGGGGCTCTAATTAAGGTCTCAGAAGGTTCTATTAGAGGATTTATTGACATGGTCGGTCGATTGCTCTCCTGCCAAACTCCCCTCCCCTGCTCCTCCTGGCCTCATCAGGGAGAGGAAGACATCATCAATATGTTGTCATTATAGCCTTCTTTCCTCATTAACCCCTCTGTGTTCCATGCAAGCCGTCACTGGGACCTGCTTTCAGGCCTCATGAACATTGTTTACACTTAATTAATTTCAACTTGTTTGTAGAGCATGTAGAAATGTGAAGGCTCCTCTTTAAGTCTGGGGAGGTGCAAAGATCACTGAGCCTGGAGTCAGAAGCCTTGAGTTTGAGTGTTCTGTTTGGGTCTGGGTGCTGCCAGTTAGGAAAGCCGTTGTTAAGCTGTAAAAGGCAACAAAGATGGTGAATCAATGAACCAACTAATCAATCCATCAACAAAAAGCCAAAAGTCGTGTCAAATGTGGATTCATTGAAGGACCTGGGGGGTGTTTAATGTAGAAATGAGCAAACTAGGAAGACTCAAGAGCTGGGTTCAAGTACCTGGAGGGCTGCCATGTGGAAGAGAGATGAAACTCAGGATTTCTTCTCAGAGGGCAGAACCAGGAGGAAGAGGTGGAAACTGCAAAAGGTAGAGTTAGGCCTGAAATCAGCAGAGACTTTTCTATAGATAAAGAGCTGCCCAAAGTGGAATGGGTGACTTTGGGAGATACGAGAGCCCCCTTCATCAGAGGTAGGATGACCATTTATTAGACATTTCATAGTGGGATTCCTTTTCAAACTCGATGATCATTGTGATCCCCTCTAGCTTTTAAATTATCAAATTCTGTGAATGATTCCATGAGTCCCAGATTTGACACTTACTAGTAAGATAACTATGGGCAAACCTCTTCACTTCTCCGAGACTCAGTTTCCTCATTTGTCAAATAGGATCAGTAGGGTTTACCTTATGGACATGAAATGGTGGTTTTAAAGAAATGATGCCATTCATATCTCTGTTGAGTTTTTAAAGTACTTTTCTCCCAATGACCCTGTGAGCTACATAGTATAAGTCTTATTCTCTCCATTTTGCAGATGAGGAAACTGAGACTGAGAGAGGAAAAATGTTTCGCATACTGTCAAAAAGAATTGGAACCCAGATCTTCTGACTGTGTGGGTCCAATCCTCTTTACTCTAAATCATGCTGCCTCTCAGAAAGTATTTTGTAAACCCTAAAATAGGTAAATAGGTAATGCTTTGCAAACCGAAAGGGACACTGGAATAGCCACACTCTTATGTCCTCTATATATATTTATATATATATATGAATTACCACCCAGGCATCATTTATTAAGCACCTACTATGTGGCAGACACTGTACAAGTTGCTGGGAATACAAAGATTAAAAATGTCTATGGTCTAATGAGGGAAAATAGCACATATGCAGACAGACAGAGAGACAAGCATCCATGTATGTCATGTCTCAGCCCCCATCCCTCATACCAATGCCTCCCCAAAGGCAGGAATGAAATATTCTAACCCAACTGAGAGTTATTTGAAGGTAGGGTCATGTCTCCCCTATCAGATTGAAGGCTCCTTTGCCATCTCCCTGACAAGCCCCTTCTCTCTAAGTCTGGGTTTTAGTTTTCCCCATCTATAAATAGGGTACAGGCCATGCAGTGAGCCATATGAGAGAGAGGAATGTCTACCAGAAAGGGGATATTATCCAGACAGAAGTTCCGGGGACCTCCCTCCATCCTACAACACTGAAAGAAAGTCTCCAGCAATAACAGCCTCCCCTTGTCCCAGAGCTCCCTGCTCCAAGAATCATAGCTCTTCCTAATCTAGACCCCACTTTCCTCATCTGCAGAATCAGGTTGTGGAGCAGACTAGGTCATATCTAAGGGTCGTTCCAGTCCAGAAAGCCTCTGGTCCAGTAGAAATTCTCTTGACAGCCTGGTCTGGTGAGCTAACAGTAGCCAGGAAACTCTGATCCTAGCACTACCACTGATGTGCTCTATTAGGCTGAGATAGACATATTCTGCTTTTTTTGGGCCTCGGTTTCACCAAGCAGCAAATGGGTGTATGTGTAGCTTCCCCACAAGCCTAAGCACCAAGGTATGATGGAAAAATGCATTCCTCCAGATGGTGGTACCTGGAATCGATTAGGGCAGCTAGGGGTGCAGTGCATAGAGCACCAGGCTTGAAGTCAGGAAGACTCATCTTCCCAAGGTCAAATCCAGCCTCAGACACTTATTAGTTGTGTGACCCTGGACAAGTCACTTTACCCTGTTTGCCTCAGTTTCTTCATCTGTAAAATGAGCTGGGGAAGGAAATGGCCAAGAAAGCCCCAAATGGGGTCACAAAAAGTCAGACAAGACTGAACAACAGACCCCTGAATTATTTCTTGGGGTGGGTGTTAAGTACTCCTGCTCCCACTTTAGACAAAATGACCTAATCCTCCTTTCCCAATATTCCCTATAATCTGATTACATGGTCATACTGCCTCACTAGGCCCCAATTGTGCATTCAAGCCAGTCCATTACATTAAGGCTTAATGCTGATGGATGAAATGTGTGTGGGCTGAAGGAAGGGGGTGGAGGGGAATTGTGGTGGGAGGGTAGTAAACTCTATGGAATTTCTAAGTCAGATGACTTGCTTCCCCCTCCATCTATCCCTGGGGAAGTGGAGGGAAGCTTGGGGGCCTCATTGGTTTGCTTTGCTACAGTTGTCTCTAGGTCACTGTACAGCCCAGAGACACAGCCACATCTGGCCTCCAGATGTGCTCCATATCCAGTTGTGGGGTCTGTGGCCTGATGGAGGCCCCAGAATCATCCAGCAGCTTTAGAAATTTGGGAGCTCTGGGTTTCTCTCCCAACATCTGCAGGGCTCCCCTAGGTTCCAGTGAGTAATGTTTCTTCTCCTCAAATACAACTCATTCAGAATTATGGACCCAAGTGTACAAACCAGGGCCATTTTATATGAGCGGAAAAAAACAGTCTGGGCTGAAAGAAAATTAGATAGCAGGCCAAAAATAATTAGGCTGAAGTCTGCCTCATCATCCTGTCCCTTTTGTATTTGCTTTTGTGGTGATTTTAGTGCAGATGGGGATGGTGGGGCCCAAGCAGGGAGAGAGACACAGGATTTAGGGCTGTGATCAGAGCCCCATGATGCCTCTCCTAGGAAGGGGAGATGGGGAGAAGGAAGGACAGAGTGGGAATCACTGCAGAAAAACGGGCACAGGGAGCTGTGGATTGTGGCCAAGGCTCTTGGACAGCTGAGGAAGCCAGAGGCTGGCTGAATCCACTCGCAAGCCCTCTTGGGGGGGGGGGTGTCAGGTTTCCATCAATATGCCTCTTCAATGAGTCAGTCACTAAGCATTTGTTAGACACCTCCTGCATCTCCAGCTGTGTTCAAGGAGGTACTGGAGGATTACAATAAAATGACCCTTCCAGGACCCAAACCACCAAGACAATTTGGTTACTACCACGTTGAATTTATTGTAGTCTTTAAAAGACAAATTGTACATAATTGTTCGTGGTTTGATATGCTGTCCTCTTTTTTGCTTGTTCTTTGTACGTTGGAACATTTGTCTTTGTTGATGGCTATTCAGTTCATAATTAAAGAGAATATTTTTTAAAAGAGGTTCTTTCTCAGTAGGTGAAGGATCACTTCCCTCTCTAGCATTAGGTGGGTCTGATGGAAAATCTCTGGGGACATCATATCCCACCCATTGGGATATGTGTGTGTGTGGATGAATAGATAGATAGATAGATAGATAGATAGATAGATAGATAGATAGATAGATAGATAGATAGATAGATAGATGGATGGATAGATGGATGGATGGATGGATGGATGAGCCCAGAGAGGGTGGAATAGGTCCAATAAGCTTCCTTAGGAGTTGGTCTTACCTTATTCTGAGACTTCAGTCACACTTGTGGCTTCAAATCCATCACTTACAATCTGTGTGACTTTAGGCAACTCATTTTATTTCATTAGGCCACAATTTCCTTATCTGTAAAAATGAGGTTGGCCCCTAGATGGACTCCCTTCAGGGTCATAAATCTATGATCTTATGAAATAACTTTTAAAAATCAAATAATTCTAGAGTCTTGAGGGGCCTTAGAAATCAGCTAACCCAGCAATTCTTAACTTGGGGGTCTGTAAACTTTTTAAAATATATTTTTAAAACTACATATAACCATATTTCAATATAATTTATTTCCTGTTATTTATTTTTATGTATAGAAAATGTTATTCTTAGAAGGGATCCATAAGGGTTGCCAGAACTGCCAAGGAGGGCCATGATTTAGCAAAGGTCAAGAACCTTTGATAATCCCTTCACTTTACAGATGGAGATTCTGAGGCCCAAAATAAATGAAATGACATTAAGCAGTTCTTCTCTTTGTCATCCCAAGCTTTCTCCATGAATTGCCCCAACTCCTCTGGGTGGTGTACAGGAAGAGGTCCCAGATGAACTAGTTTTCAGGGGAGGTGGCTTTTGGTGGCTCAGCCCAGATACTACAGCCCTAGCTGGGCTTTGAAAGCAGTGAAACCTTTGCAATCATCATAAAGTCCCGTGGATTCTTGTCTTTTCTCCCCTCTCCACCATCCAGTCCCCCAGACTTCTTAAATTGGTGGGGAAAACAAACCCCAGCTGGGCGAGTCACAAAATCAACAGAATCTGGGAGGTTGCCGGAAGCTCAGCCCAGCCCCTCCCGCTTTCCCAAAGCTACAGCTACCAGCCTACAGCCTGTAGCTGGGGCTGGGGCTGGGGCTGGGGCCGAGACAGGAGAGCCAGTCAGCCGCAGTGTGGTGCATTATTGATGGGGCCTTTAATTGCACGCTTCCCAAAGTCTACAGAGCCTTTGATGAAAAATTCATGGCCTGCCTGCGGGAGGGAGGACATCAAATCTATAAGCAGCCTGGCTCTGAGTGGTAGGAGGAGCAGGGTCTGCGCCCCAGACTTCAGAGCTAGCAGAGAGGGGGTGGCTCCAGGCCCCGGGGGATAGGCCAATGGGGCTTTGGCGTTCAGCTGGGTCCCCTCACATGCCCCAGGAAGACCAGCATGCCATAGTCCATTTTATTGAGGAAGAGACTGAGAGGTCTCAACCAGAAGAAGCTGAGCTCAGGGCATTTGGGGGGAAAGGGGACGGATTAGCAGGAATGGGACAGCCGCTTCCCCTGTGACTCTATATCCTCTTCCTGTCTCGAGATATCCCCACCCTGGATGAGAAGCTTAAGGAGAGAGGGAGTTATAATTCAGAGGCTAGAGCTTAGAAAGGGAAAGATTCTTCCTTTTCTATCCTGGGCCTCAGTTTACTCATCTGTTTGGCAGAAGGGCCTGACTTATAAGAAGCTACAATCTATCCATTCCTTTCAAATCTCCCTGCAGAAGAAGTAAAGGAGTAAGATAGGACCCTGGAACTCTGGAGAGTAGCCAAGGTTTGGGGTCAAGATTTTAGTGCTTAGGATCTATAGTGAGTAGATAATGTACATTTACACAGAGATGCATAGAGACAGAAATATATGTATTAACACATAGAGATCCACATACTTAGATATATACATATACACATGCACATATAAAATATACAGGCACACATCACTGGCAAGTTATTAGGATGCAGATTCGTAAAATCATATATTTTTCCCCAAAGTTGGAAAGGACATTAGAGATTACCTAGTCCAAACTCCTCATTTTATAGATAGAAACTAGCACTTGACATGTATCTAACAAAAAAAAGCCACAGAGATCGAGTGCTCCATTCATGAACTTTCCCAGTCTCCAGTGTCTCTATGGCCATATCAACCTCCTAGATTTATAGATGGGGAAAATGAGGCCCCAGGGTCACAACATTTCAGAATCGTGGAGTTGAAAAGAATCTTAGACATCATCTAGCCCAAGTCATACTAGAACAGAAATCCCCCTGACACCATCACTGCACTTAAAGGTCTCCAGTGATGCGGAGCTCAGTACCTACCATAACCTTCATTACCCTTTTTGGCAAGCATTAATTCTTAGAGTTTTTCACTTGCATCAAGTCAAAGTCTCCCTGTCTGTAGCTCCTGACTCTCCTTTCTGGGACCAAACCGAACTGTTCAAATCCCTCTATCACCTAATGGAAATATTTGAAGATGGCTATCATGCCCTTCCTGCCACCCCAATTCTGGGTCTTCTTTTTTCCAGGCTAAATCCTTTTATAGTAGGGTCTCTGGTCCTCTCACAAGCTGGTCCTATACCTCTAGATGTGGCCCAGTTTTTCCAGGTTGCTGCTAAAAAGAAACGCCCTGAGCTGAATGTGATTCCAAGCAGGCTGGTGTGCAACAGAACGCTCTGCTCCACTAGTTATCCTGTACACCACACCTCTACACACAGTCTAACATCATATTAGTTCTTTTAGGCTGTCATGTCATACTGTGAAATCACATTAAGCTGATACCTCACTAAGACCCCCAGATCTTTTTCCCCATGAACTCCCTCATTTGGCCAAAGCTTCTCCGTCTTGTATTTGGGTGGTTGATTTTTGTCAGCCCAAATGGAGGACTTCACACTTGTCTCTATTAATCACCTCTTTGTGCTAACCTATCCCTCTACCCTGTTAGATCTTTTCAGATCTTGGCCTCCATCATCCCTCTCCCAGATTTGCTTCATCTGCAAATCTGATAGTTTTGCTATCTATGGTTCCATTTCCAACAATGATTTAAGAAAAATGTCAAACAACCAACAAGCAACTTACCCAGGCTTACACAGCAAGTTATTAGCAGGCCCTTCATTTTCAATTGGATCTCAGCCTGATGGCCTTGGTGGTCCCCATCCAACAGGAGAGAACTGGTGCTATCCCCACCCCACCCTCTCTGCTGCCTTAGAACTCCACCATGCTTGTTGGAAGCAGGGGAGACTTTCATTAAGGCAAAGAGAGCTGAGGCAGCAAAATCCAAGGAGGAACCCTGAGCTCCCACCTCAAGATTCAAGGAATGGAAATGAGTGGCACGCCCGTTCTGGGTCACAGTTTGAGTTGGCCCTGTGATTAGCCCCCAGGAGCCTGCCTCATTAAGTTCTATGTACTGAGGATGAGAGAGCAGCAGAGACTGAGCATCAAGAAGTCTGAGGTTAATGGGTCATTGAGGGAACCGAATGGTTAGAAGAGAAGGGAGCACATGTCAGAGGGGAAAGCTGTGGCAAGGAAGAGCTGCCCAAAGACAGTGCATCATCTTCAATTTTTGTAGAACCAGCATGAGCACTTCACCTGACAAATAGGAGGTACTAAATAAACGTAGGTAGAATCAATCTACCACCAAGATTGTCATAAGACGTGTTTTGATCATTCCCCCTCACACACGTCAGGCTCACTTACAACTCTGTGCTTTCATTCTTACAATACCCTCTGCCATCCCTAAGACAATGAGTGTGGTACAATGAAGCATTTGTAAGATAAAGCACTTGAAATGGATAACTAAGGTTCCTTCCGCCTCTCCTGCTCTGTGGTCCTAGAACTGGTGGCACACAGCCTAGCACTTCGTCACATACCAATAGTCAATCAATAAGCATTTATTAAGTGCCTGCTCTATGCCAGGCATCTTCTCAGCTGCTGGGAATACAAAGAAAAAAGTTAAACAGGCAGGTCCTGTCCTCAAGGTGTTCGCATTCCAACAAGTGAGAAAATGTTTGTATGGGTAAGTATGTATCTATTTATACATGTGTACATGTATGTACACATGTATGTGTGCACACATATACATATGTATACATATATACATTATTATGTAGATACAAAACAGTTAAAATCTCGAAGGGGAAAGTACTAGGGGCTTTCTCCCAGTAGGCTGGGGGACTAGAGAAGACCTTATGATAAAGGGAGAATTAGAGCTGAGTCTTGAAGGAAACAAGGGATCCTCAAAATTGGAGAGGAGAAAGAGAGGGTGTTCCAGACACTGTGGCTTCGTGTCTGTATGTCCTCTCTCCTTGACTACCTTGTAAGCTCCTCTAGGGCATGGATTTCCTATTCTCCTTTTGCTACCCCCGTAACACCCTGCATTGGTGCATGAAGGAAGCCAAGGGCACTGGGCCGGAAATAATTACTCAAACTCCAGTGTTTCTGAGTTTGAACTCTGGGTGTTTTATTTACAAGAAATGAAAGGAGGGCAGCTAGGTGGTACAGTGAGTTAAGCACCAGCCCTGGAGTCAGGAGGACCTGAATGCAAATCCAGCCTCAGACACTTGACACACTTATTAGCTGTGTGACCTTGGGCAAGTCACTTAACCTCAATTGCCCTGCCTGCCCCCCTGCAAAAAAAAAAAAGAAATGAGAGGAAATTCACATATAACACTGAGGATACAATGCCATATATTCTAGATCTTGAAGAAATCATCTATTCTAATGACCCCATTTTACAGATGAGGAAACTGAGATCCAGGCAAGTAAAATGATTTGCCCAAGTTCACACAGATAATAAAGTGGGAGAGCTAAGTTTCTGCTTTAGGTCATGGGGACCCAGATGTTAGAGCTGGAAAGGATTTCTAAGGTCATTGGGTCCAAACTTCTCATTTGATGGAAACTGAAGCTCAGAAAGTAGAAGTGACTTGGCCAGGGTCCCACAACTGGATAAGTGTCTGAACCAGGATTCAAACCCAGATCTTCCTGACTTCAAGAATAAGGCTCTTTCCACTGCCCAGAACTAACCCTTCCTACCAAATATTGGAAAAATATCATTCCCACTGAGTAGTTGGACCCTTCTGAAGTTTTACTAAATTTCCTAGGTCTTAAGCAAGATATCCTGTGAGACTCTGGGCCAGCTCCATGGTCCCATGGCTTCCACCATTATCACTAATGAAGCCTAAAGCCACTGCCCAAGGTCTCCTGCCCACAGAGTGTCTGTCCAGCGGGACCCTGGATGCTCCTCCTCCCAGATCCCTCTACCCAAGACTGAGCTCCATGCGCCTTCTAGTTCTCTGGGCTTTCCCTGATGAGGAGTTTTAAAATCCCTGACAGTGGGGCTGAAAGCCCGTCCCCTTCCTGGATAGCTAGGATCCACTTCATGCTGCCTTATTCATACATTGCACATACATGTGTATGCACTACTCTATTAATAAACACATGCATTACGAAACTTAATATGAAATAACAGTTTGTAGTATGAAATAAAAATGAAGTTATATTTTATTCTAGGACCAATAGAGAGCCACTGGACTTTACTGAGCATGGAAATGACATGATCAGGCCTGAGTGTTAGGAAAATCATTTTGACCACAGTATGGAGGATGGATTAGAGAGGGCTGATGTTTGACTCAGGAATGTCTAATTAGTAATCTAGTGTAATAGAGTAGGTGAGATGGGAGGGAGGCCTGAATCACAACAGTGACCACACGGGTACAGAGGAGGTGACAAAGGCAAGCAATACTGTGAAGGTAGAAGAGAGATTTGACTACTGACTGGACAGAGAAGATGAGAGAGAGAGTGAGAAGTTGAAGATGACACAGAGGCTCTGAATCTGGAATAGTGGCAGGATGGGGGTGACCTTGATAATAGCAGGGAAGTTTTGAGGGAGATGGGTTTGAGGGGAAAGATAATGTAATGCAATCCATGATGCAACCCACAATATCACAATCTATCAATGCCTACTTGATAGCCCTTCCTGCTTGACTCAGTCTGTCTCACCCAAGATGAAAAGGCTAGAGGTGAGGCTCTTATCAGTCATGGCCTTAGAATATGAAGCCCCAGTAGAGGGTTCCTGACACAGCCCTGAGGTCATTTGGGAGTCAGGGAGCTGTGTATGCTGGGAAAGGGGTACAATTTGTCCAATGCTTGGGTATTAGTTAGCTTACAATTTCTTTGAGGGGTTGAGGTAGGCCTCAGAAGGGGGATGTTTTGAAACTTTCACAGTATTGAAGGCGTAGAATGAAGGGGAGTGTTGAAAGATAAGGCTAGATATGATTGTGTTTGAGACAAGCCTTATCATAAGCTACTGTGGGGTGGCAGGGATGGTTTGACCCATCTTCTTCCTCTTTGATTGGTTGATCACATACCACTCAGGGTCAATTTACAGCCCCCACTGCCTCGGATAAACCTGGGCATCCCATTAGGCAATTGGCAGCGATTGCATGTGAAGATAGTCTAGGAATAGCCAGCTGAGGTTTCTGAGCATGGTCAGACCATGCAAACACAATGTCTGGTGAGGTCCCCAGGCATTTGCGTGTGCTTTGTGGTGCTCCAATGATTACCCTGGCTTTGGAAATGTCCCTGTGGGACAGTCAGTCTGTCTATGCCTGTGCTGAGCACAATCCCAGAGCCTACATTTGCTCCAGGGGATGGGAATGTAAGCTCAAGATAAGCTACAGTCTCAAGAACAGTCTCCTGGAGTCACTGTCCCATCTCAAGATCATGTCAGTGCCTGGAGTCCCAGGAGATGGACTAAGGAGGTTGGATTTCAACTCAATGAAGACTTAATAGACATTATCTGATGACGATGGTGTTAATGATCATGAAAGAACAGATGAGTTTGTAGCTGGATGTCAGGAGCTTTGGGATGGCTCAGGTCTGGCAGGCAGGGGCATATCATCTTCATTATGGAAGAAAATTCATTGTTAGAGTTAGAGATCATTTAGTTCAAGGGTTCTTTACCTGAGGTCCATGAATTTGTTTTTTTAAATATATATGTATTTTAAATATATTTTGATAACCATATTTCAAGATAATTAGTTTCCTTTATAATCCTATGCATTTTATTTTATGCATTAAAATATTAGTCTGATAAAGGGTACATAAGTTCCACCAGATTGTCAGAGGGCTCCATGGCACAATGTTCGGACTGTTGATCTGTCCAACCAAATGAGGCCCCAAAAGAAGTTCCTAATTTGCCTAAAATCAGTGCTCTTCTCATTATACCACATTGACTCTCCTCTTATTCTCCCCTACTTGGGATCAGCTCATGTGGGAAGTCATTGACTGGGAGCAATGTTTCTGTCAGATTATGTGGAGGTATCAGGGAAACAGGAAGGCTACTATTGTACACATGGTTCAGGAACTGTCAAGACCAGCTGCTACTTGGCAGTATAGAATGGAGGTGGGGGTGAAGGGAGAATGGAGAGTATATTTAGTAGAGAGAAAGCGGCTGGGGTGAGTCAAGTCAAGAAGACTTTGGTTGAGAAGTACAGGATGGCAATAACCAGGGTGGCATAGAACTACAAGGGATTGTAGAGGTCAGTTAGTCCAACTGCCTCATTATACATATGGGGAAACTGAGACCCAGAGAGGTTAAATGACTTGCTTGGGATTACATAGAGAGCAATTGGCAGATCAGAGCAGAAGTGGGGCAGGGAGGAGGAGGAGGAGGAAGAGATGAAAGATTTGAACCCAGGTCTTCTAACTTCAAATCCATTGTTCCTTACACTGATTCCCCCAAGGTCTAAGCATCTGATGATCCAATACTCACTGGTCTTCTTCTAATCGTAGAGACCTTCAAGGCTTCCCTCATATGCCTGGACCACTTAGCGCTATATTCACACAGGTGCCTTTGCTATTCCAGATATCTCCATTCTCTACTTGGTATGAGGACACACATAGAAACAACTATAAACATCTATAGGTTTCTACCTTGGACCTTAGAACCATCAAGGGGAAAGCAGAGATGGGGATCCCACAACCTTCAGAAGCATCTCATCCCACTTCTATGATTTAATTTTTCCTTACATCAAACCATTTATTCAACCTCAAAAAATATACATTCAGTTCCTACCATGTGTGAGGCATGGTTCTAGGCACTAGGGAGATAAAGATTAAAGAGCAACATAATACCTGCCTTCAATGAGTCAAAATCTGACTGCCTTCTACCCATTAGCTCTTGTTCTATTCTCTGAGGCCAAGCAAATGAAGTCTAATGCCCTTCCCCATGAGAGCCTTTCAGGTCTCTGAGGATATCTCCCTTGCCTTGCCCCCAATCTCCTCTTCTTCCATTTTGAATATACCCAGTTCCTTCAAGCTCTGATATATGGCTTCAAGTCCTTGCATTTTCATAGTCACTGTCCTCATGACACACTCCATGTTGTAGCTTGTCAGTGTCTCAGCCCAGAACTGAACACACATCTTAACACCAAAGACTATAACCTCTCTGGTTCTGGCCATTTTATTTTTGGTCCAGCCCTGTGATTTCATTGGCGTAAGGAATTCCCAGTAAGGGAAGTCTATCAAGGGAGACCAGCAACCACTGTACAAGATAGAGTCCTAGGGCACTGAGTGGTTGAGTGACTTGCTCAGAATCATATCATCAGCAGGCATCAGGGGCTGGTTGGGCATCAGGTCTTCCTGAAGCCAAGGTTGTCCCATACTGCTTCTCTTTCTCAAGACCCCATGCTTTTGTTAACGTAGTGAAAGAAAGGAAGCTTAGCTTTGAGGGCTGCCATGATGCCCTCTTGATCCATAATGAGCTAGCAATCTACTAATGAATTTTCACCCACACACATCTAGCACAGGTTAACATTGGTCCACTAACCAACACTCATTGGATCTGGTTGGTCAAACAGTCTACCTAACTCTAGCTCATATCCCATGACAATATCATGAATTATACTCAGATCAGGGATAATACCTGGGCTTATTGAGGTTATGACAGGTCCCTAATACAGACTAGGTTAATACTTAATAAGCGAAGGGAATAAGCATTTATGTGGCATCTAAGTGGCTCCATAATCTTATCAATGGAGCTGTCTCCCCACCTCATGCAGACCACACTTCTCATCCTGTGTACTTCCCATCCATATCCTTCCTTAAATCATCCTTAGGAGATCTACTCAAAGCACTAAAGGTCATCTGCTAGTTCTCTGAATGATTTACAAATGCCAGCTTAACATTCAGGTCATCTACTTACCGACCATTACTCTTGCTATATGACCTGCTCAGTTGTAGCATTTATAGATTTTGTAGATGTGGAACTTAATCCACTGAGCCCCAGAATATTCCAGAGCCACTCCAATGAGATCTCTGGCCATTGAAAAGAGATCAACCTGACAATCACACAAAAAACCAAGTGGGTGCCCAGATTATGCCCCACAGTTGAATAGGCAGCCCTTTGAGTTAGGCCATCAGTAGAAATGCTATTGGACAATTAGGGGGATCTAGAACTAAATACGATGGAGAAGGTGGAGGGATTGCATTTGGGAAATCTACACTTCTGCCTTTTGACATAAAATACTCCTTAGCACCAATATTCTCCTAATGTTGCCATATGACTGAGTGGCAGTACACATTCAAAGAGAGAATGATTTGTGACCATCCCTCCCCACCAAGGGCAATGGGAAGACTCATAAGAGGTGTGACTGAGCTGCCCCATGTTCTCAATAATGGCTTGTAAGCAAGAAGTTCCATAAAATACATCATCAAGAAAATGTGTAGTCAGAAAAGGAAGGGGGAGGACATGGAGTGGACATGATAGTCCAATAGGACCAATGATGCATAGGTGCCCATGGAATGTTAGAAGATCTAGTAGAAGGCTTCCCCAGTATTGGAAGGCTCCTTATGGAAGACTTATGGAAGGCATCAACACAAATCACTCAGGATAAAAAGGAACCAGTAGTTTGGGATCTACGTTGGCTGATGGAGAGCCCACATCAGTGAAAACACAGCCCTATTGGAGCATTGAAGAATTTCTTTAATGGGTCACTAGGGCTCAAAAATGCATTCACTAGCAGCATTGGGTGGGCCTTTCTCTACTTAGGGCAGAGTTTGGGCAGCTATTCCTCTCCAGCTTTATAGGATCAAAGATATAGAGCTGGAAGGGACCTCAGAGGTCATCTAGTGCAACCCCCTTATTTTAAGGATGGGGAAATTGAGGGCCAGTGAGGTAAAGTGTCTTGTCTATTGTCCCACAGGTAGTAAGTGACAGAGATAGGATCAGAACCCAGGTCCTCTAGTATGTGTTCTCAGCCAGAACTTATGTTTATTACTCTTAAGAAACTCTCCGTACCTCAACTCCATGACACAGCACCATGGTGGGACTTTGGTGGGATCCAGGAACTCTGATAGAAAGAGAAATGAAGCTGACCTGTTCTTAAAGATTCCGTGCTGGCTCTAATGCATGATCCCTTTCATTTCTCAGTGCTCACTAACCATTCTTTTAGGAATGAAATCTATGATCTGCCTAGGCATTGACAACAAACTCACCAGCCTATCACTCAAAACATCCACCTCTGTCCCTTTCTAGTAAGAGACCTGGGTATTCTCCCCCACCCCTCCTCATCTCTGAGTCCTATCTAGGCACCAACACAACTCTTCCCATGGGCCCTGTTTCTGCAGGCCCACCCTTCCCCTTCATGCAGCTCCCTCAGCTCTCTCCATCTTCCCTGGAATGGTGCCAGTTCAAGCCTCAGAGGATCTGGGCTTCACCTGCCTCCCACTCTGCTGTCACTGGGCAGGGATCCTTGTTGTAGCAACGGCTCCAGGGAATCAGCTACTGAGAGACTCCCAACAACTGAAGGAAAAGCATGCTTGCATCAGACTCCCCTCTTCCTCCAGCATCTCCAGCTCACCCTGACCCAGATGAAAGCCCCCCTGTTTCTGTCACCCCCACAGTAAGTCTGGTCCTCCTGGCTGTAGGCTTTGGAACAGAGGCTGTTATGGGGAAATCCCAATGAGGGATAGACACTGGGGGAAGTGGATATTGATGCGTTCCAGGGCAGGTGTGTTGGGATGGTGTTACCTGGCAACAAGAGTGAAGCATTTCTGAGCTGGGGAAGGTGTCCTTTGGGGTGGAAGGAAGGTGTGAGTCTAGTACCAGTGTCAACAGTTTACAGGGAGAGCCCAGACAGATGTGGACCAGGTCACGGGCCCAATGACCACAGCAAATGGCCTACTACTACCGGCCAGAGTCATCTACTGTAGGTATTGAATCAGGCTGAAGGGATGAAAGCAGGGGTGTTAGGGTGTCCTGGAGGATGACAAACCCTTTGGATCTTGGAGAGAGAGAAGGATGGGGGCCACCAGTACTAACCTAAGATGGTATTGGGGAAATTCCTCATGGCCCAAGAGATCTGATAGGGAGAGGGAGAGATATGATGCTTTGTGATTCTAATACCTCCTTGAAGGGTCCATCCCATCATGGAACTGATTATTCTCCCTCCCCCTTTACCTTGGTTACCTTGCTTTCCCATCCAGAAATGGCTAGTCCATCCAGCTCCTAGTCCAGAAGGATGTCCATGTGTAAGGTATGTCTTAGACTCTCAGGGTGTCTAGAGCTTAGGCAGCCAAGGAAAGAGGTTGATGGGATCTGTGTGTGTCAGTCTGAGAAGCCTTCCCAGAAGATAAGAGTTCAAATCAAGGGTTGAAGAGTTGGGGTTTGGGGGGTGGTGGAGGGGAGACCTAGTTTACATCAAGCGAAACAAGATGGAGAAAGAGCAAAGAGTTTAACAACTCAGAGAGTGAGAGCCTGCGAGACACAAGAAAGGAGGAACAAGGTTGTTTTGGAGGCTGTGTTTAGAGATGATGTAAGAGGCAGGAGGGAAACACTGAGAACTAGAACCTGGACAAGACTTTGAGATAATGGCCCTCTGCTCCGCCTTGTGGCTCCACCTCAGGGGTCATGAGCTACACAAGCTGGCACAGCAAAAAGACCCTGGAGCCAGAGGACCTAGGTTCAAATCCTGCTTCTGAGGATTACTACCTGGTCACCCAGGGCAAGTCATTCAACATGGCTGGGCCTCAATTCCCCCATTGGTGTAAAGAGGGGGTTGGACTGGATGGCCTGGAAAGTTCATTGCAGACCCTGTGATTACCAAGTCACAGCTGTGGGATGGAGCTCAGGACATGCTTTGTGATGGGAGAGGAGGAAGGGCTGTTCCGTGATGTGTGACTAGCAAGAGATCCAGGGGCTCTATAGAAATGGAATACGGACCAAGTGAAGGTGAAGAATCTAAGCTTCAGGTATACGTTTGAATGACTTCCCTTCTCCTTCACCTGAATAAGACTGTTGTAGTGGACCCACATTTCCTCCTGGAGCATCTCTGTTTCTATGGGGTTGGCAGCAAGAGAAAGCACAGGTCTGCCCCGGGAGCGCATCCTTTGGTTAAGAACGTCGCCAAAGGATAATGACAAGATAGTAATTAGGGCAATTGAAACATGGAATTGGGTGCTTTGAGAGGTAGTAAGCTTCTCCTTGTCACTGGGGGTCTTCAAGGAGAGGTCGAAAGGCCACTCATTGGGAACTTGGTAGAGGGAATTTTTATTCTAGAGAAGGTCAGAGTAGATGGCCTCAGGGGTCTTTTCTGGGTCTGAGATTTTTCAATAATCCTCCAGATCATGTGTTCTAAGTGCTCAATGCAGACATTCCACTTGAGGATAGAGTTGTAGGAAGGTGTTAGGAGATGTAGAAGAGTCTCTCTTCCCCTTCCTCCACTTTATGAGGCAGTACCATGTCTCCTGAGCCTGGCAATGACACTAAAGGCTGGCCAATTAATGGCAAAGACGTTTAGCAAAGGTGGAGCTCCCTTGGGGCTGCAGTGGTCAGGGAAGGCTTCTCAGAGGAGGAAGACCTTGAGACAGAGCTGAGCCTTGAAGGATGGGAGGAACTGAGAGAGGCATGTAGGGGAGAAAGAAGAGGGTTCCTGGGGGAGTGGAGGGGAGGGGAGGGAGTGGATCCTAGGATCTAGATGCTCAACCTTCATTTTACTGACGAGGAAGCTTTAGAACAACTGGGGAGAAATATGTGAGGGGAACTGTGGAGGAGTGGAAAGAACAGTGCGCTTGGTAAGCTGTGGGTTTCAGTCAAAACTCTGATGCTGCTTGGTTCATGTGCCTTTGGGGAGGCAACAAACTCACCTGTGAGAGCCTCAGTTTCCCTGTTTATAAAATGGAGGTGATGATGGTGTTGATCCTCGTTGCATTGTTTGCTTTTCTGGAGCAGTGAGTCCGTGCAGCAGAAAGCTTTAGAAATGTGAGCCATTTCTATTCCTCACTCCTACCCCCCACCCTCCATTTACCATTAAAACTATAAAGGCAAATTTCCAAAAGCACATTCAGGAGAAGTAGGTGGGCTTTCAAAGGAGAAAGAAAAATGTACTGGAATTACCTTCTTTTTTTGCTCCTTTTTCCTTAACTACTGAATGGAACTGAACAAAAACCCTTCAATCTCCTGCTCAGCTAAAAGCTGGCTGAGTCAACTCAATGGGTATTGTTCCCATCCGCCCCACGCCCTCATGATGGTAGCCTAATTTAAAGCTTCTATTTGCATGTATTTTCATGTTGTTAGCAGAGGAACTGAGATCCTGACATTAAGTCCAACTGGACGCTGGCTGCTGGTATTTAAATCCAAGGAGTCCCAAGATTCCAGGTGCTAAGATCAGGGAGGATAAATCTGCACAGGGCCAGAGATGGGCAGAGGAAGGACCAGGCAGACATAAGCATCCCAATAGCTACCAGCTTAAAAAACATGTATGGCCCCCCTACAGCCTTCAAAACATAGGATCTTAGTGCCACGAGGAAGCTTAGAGACCATCTAATCAGCCACCCCACCCCCCATCCCAACTCTATCATTTTATCCATGTGGAAACTTGAGACCCAGAGGAAGGGAATTTACTTGGCCAGGGTTACTCAACTGGTTAGTGATAGAATCAAGATTACTCAGATTTCCTCTCTTCCCATACTAGTGTATACTCCGCTATTTCTGAAACTCCTCAGCCCAGCATTCAAGGCCATCTCTCAAGCTCCCACCCTCCCCAAAGGCCTTCTCCAAATCTGTCTCCCATTGTGCTCTTACACAGACCCTCTGAGGCATCCAAGCCAATGTCCTCACTATCCTCGATGAGTCCTGACTGTCTCCCACACCCTTCAAGATCTTTCCCTTCAGAGGATATTTCTGGATGCCATAGCCCCTGCTGTTTCTGCCTACCCCACACACTGATGTGCACTGGGCTCTCCCTCCCCTGCTTTCTGATCAGAATCCGAGCCCTGAAATTCTAGCCCCTAGTGTCTGACTCTGATTTTTGTGGGTCTCTCCTATCACCCAGTCAAATTTAGAGATCCCTAGGTCACTGGCATCCTCCTCCTCCTCCTCCTTCTCTTCCCCCTCCTTCTCCTCCTCTTCCTCCCCCTCTTTCTCCTCCTCTTCCTCCCCCTCCTTCTCCTCCTCCTAGATTCCCTTCTGGCTTGGGCATATAGCCAGTGCTTAACAAATAAGGGGTCCCTTGACTAGAGGGGCAGGAAAAAGAGATGAACTGCTTTACAAAATGAGTGCTCACTCTAAGATCTGAACTTCTGCCAATGAGATATTAAGTTACTTGCCCAGGGTCACATGGCCCAGATATGTCTATAGAGAAGATGCTTTGTCCATATGAAAAATGGTGCTTCATCTCAAAGACCAAGGAAAAGGGCTTCCCTGGGTCCTCCCTTTCCCACCCCTCCCCACCCTGAGATGGAGGGAAGGGTGAGAAGGGAGGTAGCAAAGGGCACCATGAAGAGCCAATGAGACACCAATGGCCTCCCCATCTCTGCCCCTCATCCCCCTCCTGGCCCTCTCTGGATGGAGAAAGGCCCATTTCCAAGGTGACTTTCTCCCTTTGGATCTCACACTATAGGGGAGCAAACATCCTTAATTCCAGGGCACCAACATCTGCTCCTCCAAGCCCCACTGGAAGCAGCCAGACAGATTATCTGGTATAGTTTAGGGAGCTGACCTTAGAGTCAGGAAAACTGAAGGTCAGATTCTGCTCATTGTGTGATTCTCCCAGCAAGTGACTACACTGGAAGAAGGAATTTCCTTACTGAGATTTCCCTAAAGCAATGGAATCACAGGTCAGGTCCATAAAGAAAATAAAATTTAAGCCGCCATAAGGTAAATCATGTTCCCTCACCCAACTAGTGCTCACCAAATCCCCTTGTGGACCTGACCTTACACACTACAACAGACAGACAGCCCTGCTTCGGGACACTCACTCAGCTTCTTGGAGGAGGTGAGGCCAACCCAATCAAGGACATAGCATCCTTTGCTGATTCGACCTTCCCAATGTGTCTCCACTTTGCCTCCTGGGACTTTCCCGGGATCTCCATCCCAGAGACATCTTGTAGATTGAGGGTTCTGGGAAGAGGTCAGTGTGAAAGGATAGGGCAGAGATGTCTCACCCAGGCCACAGGTTGGTGACCAGTGGCTTAATCGGGTTCCACAGCTGGAAGATTTCAGTCCACGTTGGCCACATCAGAAGGTTATGCACAAGATCCGATCAAAGTCCCAGCCTTTCAAGGTGTGGCCCCATGAAGAGGTAGATGAGTACTCCCACCTGCCCTATGGGAAGGTGCATCTGTACAGCAGGTATGGAGGACTTTAGAGCTGGAAGGGGTGGGCATGGGGGTGGGACAGTCAGAGGCAGGGTCCTAGGGGATCTCAGGACACAAGCCCTGTCCAGAACAGATGGATCCCAACTCCACTCACAAATTTAGAATGTTGGTGGTGGAGGTCAAGCCTGAATTGTCAAATATTTTTGTCAAATCTAGGCTTATTAGTTTCAAGCTCGACTTTGGCCACTGGCAGCATCTTGTAGTAAGAAAAAAAATCTGGATTTGAGACCTGGGTTCAAATCCCAACTCTGTTATTTGTACCCTTAGAACACACCACTTCTCAGGAGTCTCAGTTTCTTCAAGTGTACAATGAATGGGTTAGAATAGGTGACCTCTGGGGTCCCTTCCAGCTCTAAATCTGGGGTCCTATGAAGCATTGGTAGTAACCGTGGTTAACAAGAGCAGAGGCAAAGCAGATGGGCAGAAAGTTCATTGGCTCTTGAGTCAGAAGGCCTGGGTTTGAATCCTGCCTCCATCAATTTCTACCCATGTGACCCTGGGCAAGTCATTCAGCTGCCCTGGTCCTCAGTTTCTTCATCTGTAAAATGAGAAGATGGGACTAAATAGCCTCTGACTGTAGATCCATAAAGCGTTGCTTAGTGGTGGCCAGCCCTTCGCACTAGAGATGGATGCACAATTCACAGAACAATTGGGTAACTAAGAATTACATCTCAGCCACTCTGTGCTGTCTCAGAGGCTATATCAATTAATTGGATGTAAATAAATGGGTCATGTCAAAGTGCACAGGAATAATTTGGCATCTTAAGCCATTTATGCATTTCCCGGGCAAACTCATTTGTGCCCTCATTCGGCTGCCTGGGACCTTTCTTCATCAAAAGCACAAAGGGAAACAGATATCACATGCTCCAGATTAACAGAGCCAGAACCAAGACACTTTGACTTTATTCATTTCTTTACTGCCAACATTGAGTGAGTCACGTAAGTCCTCAGCAGTGCCCTGTCCCTGTACTGAGACCTCTAGGGGTGCAGAGGAGAAATAAGGCCACATTTCTGTCCTCAGGGAGCTTATAGTTTAAAGAGAAGAGGAGGAAGGGGGATAAAAGATGAAGTCAGGCTGAGGGAAGGGAAAGTGAGAGAAAGAGGGAGGGTGGGAGGAGAGAGGAAGAGGAGGAAGGAGAGAAGGGGGAGGGGAGAGAGAGACAGAGAAAGACAGAGAGACAGAGAGAGATATGGAGAGGGAGGGGAAGAGAGAAAGAGAATGGAAAGAAATGGGGAGAAAAGGGAGACAGAGGAGTGAGAAAGAAAGAGAGGAAGAGAGAGGAGAGAAAAGATGAAGTCAGGCTGAGGGAAGGGGAGAAAGGAGAAAGAGGGAGGGTGGGAGGAGGGACAGAGGGGGCGAAGGGGAGAGAGAGACAGAAATAAAGACAGAGAGAGATATAGAGAGGGAGAGAGGCAATGAGAGAGAAATGAGGGATGGAAAGAGAAGGGGGAAACGGGGAGATAGAGGAAGAGAGGGAAAAAGGAGAGAGGGAGGGAGAGACAGAGATAGAGAGAGATGGCGAAGGGGAGAGATAGAGAAGGAAAGGGAGAGAAAGAGAGAGAAGGGGAGAATGAGAGAGAGAGAAAGAGAGGGAGAGAGAGAGAAGGATGGAGAGAGGAACAGAGAGAGCCTGCATTGTGATTATACTGAGGAAGATTCTGGGCTGTAGGATTAGTGGTTGGTTGGTGTGTATCAAGGAAGACTTCCTGGAGGGGATGGGTCCAAGGCTGCAAAGTTATAAAGTCAGAAAAAAGGATATGGGAAAATATCATGTCTTTGCCTGGCAAGTGAGATACCTGAGGAAAAAGAAGACTGGGGAGTGGACAAGGGGGAAAAATGATGGAAGCAAACATGCCTAGAGGTGAATCAGCCAGGGGACAGCTCTGACTTTCAAAGTCTGAAGCTTGTTTGGAGAATCCCAGGGGCCAGGGCTTCCATGGCAGCCAGGAGGCCCAGACTTGGGAGCTGGAGGAGGGGATGGGGGAAACACAGGTGTGGCTGAACTCTGGCAGCAAGGATCCAATCATTTCTAGACCAAGGAGTTGTTCATGGGAACAGAGTGGTTCAGGCCCTCCAGTTCCCTCTTATGACTGGCCACTTTCTCATTCTCTGCAGTTTTTATTATTCGGAACCCTCAGACAGCCAAGAAAATCAGTATGAGGTGAGTAACTCTGAGGTCCCTGCGCTGGGCAGACAGAACTCTGGGCCCTTTCCCCAGCACCACTGCAGGCAGGCTCCATGTTCTAAGTCTCCCCCAGAGGCAGGTGCTTCCTGTGCTGATCAACCAGTGCCTCTGATGGTTTAAGGGTGCTTTGAGATCTCCCAAGTGCATGAAAGGGTACAAAGGGAAAATAGAGGCATATGTTGGCAAGAAGATTTCCTCTGAAAGCCTAAAGGTGACATGGAGAAGGTAGAGAAGGGGAAACAAGCTCTGTGTGAAGGCCAGAGAGGACAGCTAGCAAACTGAACTGAATGGTCTTCCAGTGAAGCAGATATATCAAGGCAGCATAGTGTGGCAGAAATATGTCTTTGGTCATAAAAGCTACGTTCAAAACCTACCTCTTTCACTTACCTATGTGACCTTGGACAAGTTACTTAAACCCCTGTGGGCCTCAGTTTATTATGGGTTGGTTCCCTTACACAGATGAAATCCCAGGTCTCTCTCCCCATCCTCTCCCTCTCTCTCTCTCTCTCTCTCTCTCTCTCTCTCTCTCTCTCTCTCTCTCTCACACACACACACACACACACACACACACACACTCACAGTCAGGCAACAACTGGCCATCAGACCTACATACAATTCCCAGTCATCATAGGACATGGATTCAAATCCTACTTCTGACAATTAACTGCCTATGTGATCTCAGGCAAATCACTTCTCCCTTAGCCTGTTTCCCTCTTCCACCAAATGAGAACATTAGACTATGTGGTCTCTGAGGTCCCCATCAACTCCAGAGTGTGACATGTGCTCCAGCTATCAGAAAGAGGACTTAGTGCTTGATGGAGGGGAAAATTCACTGGGAAAAGAGATGGAGAAGGAAGCCAGGAACATTTTTTTCTTCCCAATAGTCAACACTTAATAAATACTTGTTGACTTATTCACTGACCAGCTGGCTGAATGATTAAAAGTCAGGTAGCTCAAAGCCCTTATAGAATCTAAATTTCAGATCTGGCTTCTGTTGTTTAATGGCCTCTCTGGGTGACAACATCCCTTCCCTGTCTCAGTTTCCCAGTCTCTAAAAGGTATAACAATGCCTCCCTTCCAGCTCTAATGTTCATCGCTCTATAGGTGGAAACAACGGTTTGTTTTTTCCTAGCACCCCACCCCAGAGAGTGAGAGACAGGGCTTCTGCCCAGAGGGGTTAACAGCTCTCCCCACTTCCCCCTAGATCCCAGAGAGCTGTGGGTGTGAAAGCACATGTGTTCCTGCTTGTAAATGCCTCCACATATGTGCTCACAAGCTGCCATCTGTCTTACCTTAGAGGTACCCCAGGCTTGTGGTTCTCCCCTCTCTCTACTCCCCTCCCAATTACCCCACATTACTTTCCCAGCTTCACCAGTGAAGCCCATGGAATAATCCATTTACACATTGTACTTGAGTCTATGACTTAAAAATGTTTACTGAATACCTACTGTGTGCACACCACTACAGAAGGTGTTTCAAGTCTTCAAAGACATTCAAATGGGATCCAAGTTCTAGACTGGGGTGGGGAGAGGTTCTGGGCCTCATTTCCCCATCAATAAAGGGAGGGAGGGGAATTCTCCGAGGGAGCTTCTACTAACCTTCCAGCTCTAATGTTGAATGACTATATAATTTTCTGACTTTATACCTTCTCTCTTTCAGTCTTTCCCAAAGCCCTTTGAGGCAAAGTGACCCAAGCAGGGCTCAGCTTATTCCGTGTTTTCCAGATAAAGAAATTATGTTTAGAAAAGTCAAATTGACCTGCTTAAGGTCACCCAGGAAAGTAACAAAGCCTGTACCAGAACCCAGGCCTTTTCGGATTTCTCTGGGGAAAAAAGTGAAGAATAAATAGAATAGAAATAATAAACAGAATAAATAAATTTAAATAAAGAAATAGAATAAAGAAAGAAATTATGCGAGGAGGGATGGCTTGAATACTGGTTGCTTCTAATTCAGGGGTAGGTCTGAATGGATCCCATTTCCCTAGGTTTCCTTCTAGGCCAATTCATGTTTTCCTAAGCTGGCAGATAGCAACAACTGCTTCTGTTTCTATTAGGATAAGGTTCACATGGCACTTTCCCCACTATTTAACAGATAAGGAAACTGAGGCATGGAGCAATTAAGCAACTTGTCCATGGTTACACAGCTAATAAACATCAGAACTAGGATTCAAACCCAGATCCTCTGAGGCTGGGTCCAGGCTTTCTCCACCTCCCCACTAAGCCATGGCTGCTTCTCACTAGAGACTGGAGACACCTGTCTAAGAATATTGGTAGAGAAAGGACTTTGGGAGGTTCTCCAGAATCACTTAGATGCTTAGAGGGCATCTAGTCCAATTTACTCACTTGACAGATAAGGCCCAAAGGGGGAATGACTTACCCAAGGCCACACAGGGGGTGAGTAGGATTCAAGCCTGGATGCTCCTCCTTGTAAGTCCGCCATGATTTCCATCCTCAAGCTGGTGGGGGAGAGGAGAAGGAGGATGTTTAGAAGGCTCAGGCCCTGGAGCTCACTCCAAACCTTCCACCATAGGAAAAGGTTCATAAATCAGGGTTCTTCAAGGTGCTCAAGTCCCACTTCCTCCAGCTAAAAAGTAGTTCCCAGCTCCTCCAAATAGAAGCTGTTAAAGCTTAAGGCAGGATCATTTGTGGGAGGTGGCCTCCCTCTGCTGGGCAAAGAGAGAAGTGTAGATTCCTGGCCCCTGCCCAGAAGGCTGGAAACTCAAAGGTACCTGTCGGAACAGGTGCCTGGTGAGCGTCATCTCCTATAGGGTCTCCATGAAATCTGTCAGATTGTAGAAGACCAGGGCTTCTGTGGCGAGAGCTCAGCCCATCCTCGACTTCAAGCCAAGGGATGAGAGTCCGCCCTGGTCAGCAGTGGGGGTGGCTGTGGAGGATGGGAAGGAGTTCAATGGGGAAGGAAATGGGACAGAATGAAGTCCCAAGGCAAGGATATGTGCTAGGCTGTGGAGGCCTCAAACGCCAACTTAAGGTGTTTTTTAAGGAACCGTAGTAGCCCAGAAATGACACTAGACTTAGAGTCAAGAGACTTGGGTTCAATTTCTACCTCCCACAAGTTAATTCAATCCCTCTAAGCCTTATTTTCTTCATTTGTACAATTCAGATGATAACACCTGTGGTCCCCATCACATGAGAATCTTATACCTAAAGTACTTTGAAAATCTAAATGCCCTAGAAATGCCAGCTACTATTCTGTTACCTACCTCCCAGCATGCCGTCATGGAAAGAATGTTGGGCTTGGAGGCAGGAGGACCTGAGTTCAAATGCAGCCTCAAACACTTCCTTAGCTGTGACTTCCTGGTCATGTAACTTAATCTTCTTGGTCTTCGTTTCCTCCTTTGCAAAATGGGACAAAGAGTAGCGCCTACAACCTCCAGTTATTGAGAAGATCAAACGTGATGATATTGGTAAAGCATTTTGCAAACCTTAAAATGCTATAAAAATGTCAACTATCATAGTGCCTCATAGCACGGTACAGGGGATAGCTCGGTAAGGAAGACCTGGTTTTAATTCCTGACTCTGGTGCCTACTAGCTGTGTGACCCTAGCCAAGTCCCTTGACTTTCCTTTGCCTCCAGCAACTCCCTAGGATTTGGTACTAAGCCAATGATGGGTTGTAATCTGTATCAGTGAAGGGAATGTCCCCCTTGGGAGTACCTAGGGATTGCTGAAGCACAAATCTCTTGTGTATTTGCATTTCTACCTGGCAGAGTTGCTGAGAGGAAAGTGCTTTGTAAACCTTACTCTATAAATAAATTTTATGTATTTACTCAGTGAGCACTGGGGAGGGGGGAGGTCCTGAAGAGTTTTTTAAGCCAAGAGATGACTGTGGCCAAATTAATACATAAAGAATGTTAGTCTGGCAGTGGTGTAAAAAGACAGGAGGGAATGGAGGAGGGAAGACCCACCAGGAGGTTAGACTGTAAGCTCCTTGAAGGCAGGGACTGCTTTGCTTTCATCTTTGTGTCTCTAGTGCCTAGCATAGCACAGCACAAACTTGCTAAAGGCTTATTGGTTGACTTAACTGATGGAAGCTATTGCAATAGTCCAGGTGTCTGGTAATGAGACCTTATATGGGGGAGGGGGATGGGGAAGAGGAAAGAGTTGGAAATAGGCATGAGAAGTTCTATTGAAGTAGAATTTATTGGCCCATTTGACCAATAGGTGATGATTTCTTTGGCCGTATCACCCATGTAGATGCTTAGGAACATAAAAGATTATCCTTTCAATCATCGAGTAAAGTCTACTCTAGCTAGCAAGGATGGCCTAGCATTTCTTGAGAGGACTGTAGGATTCCTTTGGGATTTAATGCTCAGCACAGTTTGAGTCTTTCCAGACAGATTTAACAGCACTCCCCCTCGTGGACTCTTATGCTCCAACCAAACCAGCCCAGTCCCTGTTCCCTGTAGGCAATATTCCATGGCAGCCTGGAATGCTCTCACTCCGGAGCTCTGCCTCATGGCATCCCTAGCTTCTGCCAAAGCTCTACCTAAGTGCCATTTTCTCCTGCACCTCCTCCATGAGTCTTTTCCTGATCTTCCCCTCACTCAGTTGTTAGGGTCCCCCTGCCCTCCCCAGATTGCGTTTACTTTGCATATATTTCCTCATTATCCATGTAGCATGTTGTTTCCCCACACAGGTGTATAATCTCCTTGAGGACAGGGCCCGCTTGGATTTAATTTTGTATCCCTACTTAGTACCTAGTACATTATAAATGCTTATTGCCTTGAATTGAATTTCCTAGCACTATGCTAGACGTTGCGCCAGTCATCGACAAGCATTTGATGTGTATCGAACCTCAAGTCTCAGAACGTAGAGAATAAGACAAGACCAAGTATGATTGAATGAATGAGTGAATGAATGAATGAATGAATGACATAATAAGATGTCAACACAATGAGTCTCACAGGAACTTAAAGGAGACCTGGGTTTGAATCCTGGGTTAGTTACTTACTACCTGTGTGAAGTCACATCTCTGGGCTAGTTTTCTCTTCTGTATAAGATGGGACTGGGTCTCTATCTCTAAGGGCCTTTCCAGGTCTAAATTGACTGTCTTATAATCCTGTGATTCTTTCCTGTGAGTTTCAGCATTGACCTCTCAGCATCTCTCCTACCTGGGGGTGAAAGAGGTTATCAGGGACTTTCCATCCTGGCAGAAAAGATTTGGACATCTTGGGACCCTCAGTACCTGGTAGGGAAAGGAACTGGTAAAGGGAGAGAAGAAATGCGGGAACAGAAAACAAACTCTCATCTCTACCTGGAACAGAGTGTTGGGATGTCTGGCAGTAGGGGCAGAGAAAGAGGATTATTCCTAAAACACAGGTCTGATCAAGTTACTCCCCTGCTCAAGAAGTCCCAGCATCTCCCCATTAACTTGAGGGTAAAATACAGACCTCTGGCATTTACAGCTCTTTGAAGTCTGGCTCCAGCCTCCTCTTTCCAGGCTTATCAGATATTTCTCCCCTTCATACATTGTATGATACAATCAAACTGACCTGCTGGCTGTTTGTTTTTTGTACTTAGCATTCCATCTCCCATCTCCATCTTTGTACAAGTTACTCTCTCCTCAATGACACCTTAGAGAATCATTGGCTGATTCAGGTGTCAGTTCCGGGGTCACCTCTTATAGAAGGCTTATCCTGATGCTTCCAGTGGTTAGTGTGTTCACCTCCCCTCCCCCCACAAAAATTATTTATTTTGTATGAATTATTCTTTTATTGATATTTTGTTCCTCCTCAATAGAATAACAGCAGAAACTCTTGCATTTTTGTCTCTATATCTTTAGCACCTAACACTGTCTCTGCTGAGAGAGAGTGCGCAGAGGGTAGAAATTTGCCTGTATGCCTGGTCTTCCAGGTGGCTAAGAGATAGCTGTCTGGTAGGAGGCAGCAGAGACTGAGAAAGGGGGAATTAGGTCTATATTCAGAGGCTGCCTGGCTGGTAGGGGAGGGAGGGGAAAGATGGCGCCTAGCCAAGGAGAGAGGTCTGAGTTGGGAACTGGCTGCCCCAAGAATTTTGTTTATTCAAACAGCCTGTCAAGCCCAAGGCTTTGACAGTGACGCAGAAACCCTGATGTTGGGGCGGGGTTGGGGGTGGGGGTGGTGAATGTGGGCACACAGCAAGGCCGAGCAAGTCAGGGCTACTTCGTCCCTGCTTCCCTATCTCAGCTGGGCCTCTCCCAAGGTCCTGTCAGCCCAACTGTTTTAGGGTGGAGGTGGGAAGCGCAGAACAAGTCATCTGTAGGAACTGTGTCTGCACATCATCCTTCTCCCCACCATATGCTGGAACTTCGGCCTCTTCATGCTGTATTCTGACAGTGACTGGGGAGTAACACGGATGAAATATTTGGCAGGTTTCTCAATTCCCCGCCAGGCTCAGCACATGACACCCACCTCACCACCTCACACTGGGATATTATTCTCCCTTCTGGGATCCAAATCACCCCCAGAGCACATGGGTGGGTGGGTGGGGGAGACTGAAACTTTAAAGAGTGTGGATAAAACAGACTCAGAAAAGGAGGCTGGAATTGCCTGGGCGAGGCTTTCTCTGGGGGAGTTGTTCGGTCACAAAAAAAATTACTGTATTTCAGAGATCAAAGGGACCTCAGTGGATATTCAGTCTAACCCATACCTGAAAAAAGGATTCCCTTTTATGCAAGGGGCCGTTTAGACTGTGCCCAGAGACCTCCAAGGAAAGAGTCTACACTACCCAGCAAAGGCAGCTCTAGTAGGAAGGAAATGTGTAAACTTTTATCAAGCCTAAAACTGCCTCTTTGCATGTCCAGCCTCCCTGGATCAGACAAGCCGGGTCCCACATCACCCTGCCACCAGGACCCATACTCTCCTTCTCTGACCGGCCCCATCGCCTTGCTGTGGGCCCCGCAGGATGTAAAGGGAAGGCCACAAGGTTATTCAGTCACTGATTAGAAAAAGTTGTCAGATGGAGTCTCACTACAATCCTGGTTGCCCCAGTGTTGGGGGTGAAGATATATCTGAGTTAAGAGGAGACCAGGAGTTAGAGGGAAAGGCTTCCATTTATCTTGGGTCTAGAAAAGGTGGTTATAGCCCATCGATTGTTTCTAGAGAAATAACCACACGCCTCTGCCCACCACCACCTTTTTCCCAATAGCAGATGAAGTCAAGCGAGCCTAGGTCTGTATTGGCACAAGGGCCCATGTAAACACAGGGAAGTCTGTCTCAGATTCATTCACTGAGTCATGCTCCATTCCCTCCTCCTGGCCCCTCATCTCCCCAAGGACGACAAGACTCAGAACTAGAAGTTCCCTCAGTAACCAGAACGAGCGCGATCTCCTCATTTCACAGAAGCGGACGATGAGTCCCCGAGAAAGGGAAGTCACAAAGCTCCCTAAGAGATTTCTGCTCCCTCAGGAAACAGGGACTACCTGGTCCAACTCATTCCCCTACAGAAAGAGCTTCCGAAGCCATATAGAGAACCATCTCATTTGGAACCATAGCAATCTCAGAGGTCACCTAGTAAAGCCCAAGCCTCGTGTCTGACACAGGGAGTCCTCCTTCCGGGGAGGGGAGGGTCTGAGGGCTCATTACAAGGAAAGGGGACATTTGAGGCAATGGCCTGGTTATCCAGTTGAATTCAGCACTTTGTGAGGTACAACATGGCAGCTGTTCAGCCGGTCCTCGGCAGCTCTAAGGAGGAAGATTTGATATTGCTATGTGGTCAGTTAACCGATTATGTGTAATACAAAGGCATAGGGTGCTTGGGAAATGGGAAGAGGTGCATGGCCCTATTGCAGCAAACAGTGAAGCCTTCAGAATCAGAGGTTTAAATTCTGACTTAGCCTGCTCTGTGCAACCTTGAGCAAACAGCAACTTGTCCAAGCCTCAATTTCCCAAGCTGTAAATTCTTTCTAGTTCTAAAACCTCTGGTTCTACGATTCCATACTTGTAGGTCTCAAGAACCAGAGGAGAAGGAGGGAACTAGGTCTCTGGGAGAGATCTCTAGGTATAGAGAACTTCAGGCCCCAAAAGGAAGAAGAAGAGAGCCAATAACCATCTTGTAAGAGGTTGCCCTCAGGATTCGGCACACCCAAGTTGCTCTCTGCCCAGGGTTTGTAACCTTCTGTGTGTCCTGCACCCCTCTGGTGGAGCCTATAGATGTATCCTTTGTCATAATCATAGTTTTGAGTACATAAAATAGAATACATAGGATTACAAAGGAAACTATTTTGAAATAAAAATGTCATTTCCTTCCTCCAAGTTCATGTTGTTATTCAGTCATGTCTGACTCTGTGACCCAATTTGGGGTTTTCTTGGCAAAGATACTGGAATGCTTTGCCATTTCTTTCCTCTGCTCATTTTACAGATGAAGAAACCAAGGCAAACAGAGTGAAGTGACTTGCCCAGGGCCACACAGCTATTAAGTATCTGAGGCCAGATTTGAATTCGAGAAGATGAGTCTTCCTGACTCCAGGCACAGCATCCCATCCACTATGCCATCTAGCCACCTTCCAAGTTAATAGACCTGCTGAAATCTGTCCACAGACTCCTTTGAGGTTCACAGGTCCCAAGTTAAGAACTCCTCTATGAATTCAATACCTGGATAGAGCTGGGGGCCTGGAGTCAAGGAGATCTGAATTTAAATTTGGCCCCAGACAGTTACTAGCTGTGTGACCCTGGCCAAGTCACTTAGCCTCTGTTTGCCTCAGTTTCCCTATCTGTAAAAGGGGGATAATAATAGGACCTATCTCCTAGGGTTGTTGTGAGAATCAAATGAGATAATAAATGTTAATTCCCTAGAAGGTGTGTCTGACTGGTGTCCCACATCTGACATTTCAAGAAGATGCTGGAGGCTGGATAACATATGATCTCCTGCTGTTTATCATGGGGCACATACTGTTCCAGCATAGAAGATAAAAGGGGCAGGGCAGAAATGGGGAGAGGAAAGGAAGGGACATGAGTAGACCACAGGCAGGATACCTTATTGGAGCCTAGTGGATCTCAAAGAGATGATAATCCTAACAGCATCCATATAGCACTTTAAAGCGTACAGATCACTTTTACAAATGTTATTTTATCCTCACAACACTAATATTGAGTGCTATTATTAACCCCATTTTACAGAGGAAACTGATTCAGAAGTTTCAGCTTGCCCAGAATCACCCAGCTTGTAAGGGTCTGAGGGGGAATTTGAACCAGGGTCCAGCCTCATTAGGCTTTGCTTCTTCCCCTCCCTGCCCCCCCATACACATGGGGCTTAATAAATGTTTGTTGGATTGAATAAACACTTAGGAAGGCAGTTAGCTTCTACCCAGGTGTTTCTGTTTCTTTCAATACTGCTCTATGGAATCATCCTTCAAAATATATCCAAATGCTAGTAATCAGGGATCCGTTATGGGTCTGATCAAAGACTGTTCCCCCGACCAGATTGTCCTTGACTCCTGTGACCACGCGCAAGTTTCTCCTCTTCCTGGCCTTCTGCTACACCCTCTGGAACATTTAAATTTTGTTCCTGTGGAGGAACTTGTAGATAGCAGGGCTTACCACTTAAAAAAAAGAAACACTAATGGCGAGATTTCAGAACTCATGCTAAAGCCATCCACTAGCAGCTTCCTGCCAGGAGAGGCAGCATAGTGGAGTGGGTAGCAAGCCGGCCTCAGCGTTAGGATTCCCTGGCTTCAGGTCTCACCCCTGACATTTGCTGGGTTGCTCTGGGAGTGTCACTTAACTTCCCATGTGCCTTAGAGAACATTCCAAGACTTTAAATAGTAAAATGGTTCTACAAATGTAGAGGAGGTTTCCCACCCAGAAAGCTCTCTACATCAATGAAATTACACATCCAAACTTTTTTTTTCTTTTTAATTGCAGTCCATAGTAGAGAAGAGGGACTTTATTTAGAAGAAAGAACACTGATATTTTTTAGTCAGGTGGCCTGAGTTTGAATCCTAACCTTGCCATTTATTATCTATATTCGTTGTTGCTCTGTTGTTCAGTTGTGTCTGACTCTTCGTGACCCAGTGGATCGTAGCACGCCATTCCGATGTCATATTTTTAATCATTCTAATACTGTGCGTGTGTTTTCTTGGCACAGATACTGAAGTGGTTTGTCATCTCCTTCTCCACTAGATCACAACTGTGCACTGTGGCCTCTCTGACTTGGGTAACCTAGCACAGCATAGCTCATAGTTTCATTGAGCTACATGATCCTCTCTGCCATGACAAGGCAGTGATCCAGAAAGGGATTGTCCATCTAACCTTGAGCAAATCTATTCTTTCAGAAGATTATTCTGGAAGTGATTTATATAATTAGGGAAAAAAGACTGGAGGTAGGGAGAGCAGTTAAGATTCCATTGTAATGAAACAGTCTGGAGGCTCTAAGACTCTGAACTAGGGGAGTGGGAGTGGGAAGGAGAGGGGAGATTCCTTTCTTAAGGGTATACTCTTTACCATCTTCTGATATTCCAGTTTCATTTTGGTCATAGGGTCTGGAAATGAACAGGGAATTTAGAACAATGCTGAGGAAGAAGATAGGAGGGTACTTCTATTTTCTTCCCCAGTGTAACACAGGAGACACTGACTACGCCAGTTGTAGGGTGGGTAACACAGGGGTGCTTTTAGCAGGTTCACTCTTGATCTGGGCAACTAGAAGGACAGAAATGGAGACATAGTAAGGGGTTAATTGTTTTATTCTTCTCAATGGGATTGTTGATAATAGGAGCATAACTCCTACAGCATCCCCTAATTACTCTTCTCACAGGGACAAGAGATAATGGGAGTTCCAACTCCTACAGGATCCCCTAAGTTTCAATGGGGGCTGATAGAGACATGCACAGCATTCCAGCTTGTGCATTCCCCCCTTAAGTCTCAATTGGGGTTGGTCAAGGCACACACACATGCACATTCTCCTTGTGTATTTGCATTCCCCACTACTGACCAGTGCCCACTTGATTTGTAAAGTAACTGAGAAAGAATGCAATTTGCCAGCAATTGCCTCACAAGTTTACAGTAACATTAGCAGTATCATGATGACTGAGCACAGAGCATGTGCAGTGGGTGCTTAAAAGCTTAACTCAAATGTTTATATTATCTTAAGATTATAATATGATACATAAGCATGGTGAGACTGTTTACAAGTCATGAACCTGGGAACTAGTAGATTGTTATGGCCATGGATCCTGGGACTTAGTATCTAGGATCCTGGAAACTATTATCTAAAAAAGAATAACAAAATCCAACTTACATACACTAAAATCCATCTTACACACACCCAGAAAAGTAAAGACAAATGGAACTTCAGAGTCACAGTTAGGCAAAAGGCTCATTGTCCTAGAGAGGCTATGTGCTACTCTTTCTAGAACATTCATCTACAAGTCAGGAAACACGGGTTTTATTCCCCATTCCAACACCAAAAAGTTGCATGACTTTGGACAGGCCACTTCCCTTCTCTGGCCCATTTCTTCATCAGTAAAATGAGAGAATTGAGCTAGATCAGAGGTCCTTAACCTAGGGTATATGAACTTGGCTTTTAAAAACTATTTTGATAACCATATCTCAGTATACAGTAATTGGTTTCTTTTGCAATCCTATGTGTTTTATTTTATGTCTTTAAAAACATTATTCTGAGAGTCCATACAAATTCACCAGACTGCCAAAAGGGTCCATTACACATAAAAAGGTTGATCTCAAAGGTTCCATGTATCCATCCATAACATTCTATAATTCTAATCTAGCCTACTGCTAGTTCTTGCCAGATTCTTCCACTGTGACTCGGATGAGGTCCCCACCACACCCTTTCTGCTATTCAGAGGCAGACACAAACTAGTCTGTTCTTTACCCAAGGAGTCCCACTTTCTCAGGAACACAAAGACTGGATAAATTTTCCCTGGTGCCAATCCTGTATAGATTTGCTCTGAGAGAGACATGCATAGTCACAGAATAAATAAATGGAAAGAGAGATTCCAGAGTCAGCAAACAGAGATTCCTTGAATTATACCATCCCATCTGGGTGTGGAGACTATGAACTCATACAGTAGCCCCTTCTACAATGACCTGTTTTACCTTAACTGAGCCAATCAGTGAAATCAGATCACTAGCCTCAGAGAAGTCTCTTCCTTTGGTTCTTATAGACTAAGACTTTATTTTAATTTCCTTTGACTGGACAGTTATGCTCAGAAGATCTACTGTGGTTCCTATTTTGTACTTATAAATCTTACGTTCTCAATCTCTCTATGTTGTCCAATAGCTCAACAGCTCAATTGCATGTTGGGGATAGCCTTTGCCAAGTTGATAGGATTTGTCTCATTCCCGTGGGACATTTGTGTTGTGTTGCATTGTACTGACAAAGACAAAAAAAGGGATGGAGTGGGTGCAGTGAAGGATTAATAAGGTAAACTGACCTGGAAAAGGAGCTAGGTCACAATTTTCACTTGCCTGTACCTGTTCAGAGTAACTTGGTGCTGACTTACATAAATGATAGCAAAAATACTTAGGAGGAAATAGCAGGCTCTAGAGTGTGAGATTTGCAAACCTAAATTTATAAAGTAAGAACAGAAAAAAAGGAGAAGGAAAAAGAAAAGGAGAATAGGAAAGAGCAGTGGGATTTTGTTTCATTACAAAGTCTGCTTTTAGGAAACAAGCTCATCATTGCTGATTCAAGCTTCACCATGACCATCAAATCCTTTCTGGTTATTCTAAGATTTCGGCACATAATACAGTGTCTTACACATGTTTTCTGGTAGGAGTCTATAATTTCATCAGTATAGAGAGCTCCCAGCACTTAAATTCATTCCATCAATGCTGATCAGCATCTCATCTATTAAGTTAAGTTAGTTGTCTGAACCACTGAGAAGTTAAATGACTGCTGATAGTTAGACTTCAGGTGTTAGACTGGTACTTGATTCCAAGACCAGGTCTTTATCCAGTACACTATGTTCCATTTTGCATTACACATAGTAGGTGTTTAATGTTTGTTGACTTGAATTTAGTTCTCTCTACCCAAATATATAAAATAGCCACATGATGTTCAAAAATAAGTATATATTTTAAGATTTCTATTCAAGTGGAAATACATTTATAATTTGTTTTTTTCCAAATATTCTATTTAGCTCTGTAATTTCCTTCTTAACTACCTCCCTGTTAGATTTGCTAAGATCCAAAAGAAGGACATTGAAGTTGCTTACAATTAATGACATTATAGGCATGTATGTATGTATGTATGTATGCATATAGGTATATGCATACATACCTACACATACACACACAGGAAATAATATGTGTTATAATATAATTTACTCAATATTAATATTGTTTAATTACCTATGATCCCATTAAGCATAATACAGTTTTCCTGTTTATCTCTCTTGACAGTATCCATTTAAATGTTGGACTTATCTGAAATCATGATTACAATTCCTGCTTTTTGGATTCAACTGAAATATAATAAATTGGGTTCCAGTCCCTTGTTTTTTTAACTCTGAATCTGTCTTTATGTTTTAAGACTATTTCTTATATGCAACAAATTGTTGGATTCTATTTTCTTTTTTTTATAAATTTTATTTAATATATTTAGTTTTCAGCATTGATTTTCACAGGAGTTCGAATTAACAAATTTTCTCCCCATTTCTACCCTCCCCCCCACTCCAAGATGGCATATATTCTGGTTGCCCTGTTT
>CM053624.1:36300585-36328647 GCA_028646595.1 Phalanger gymnotis
CTGGCTGTATGTTTTGGTCTTCTTTGTCACCAGAGAAGGATTCCAGAGTCTGAGACTAAATCTGGGTGCGTTTTCGCTGCCTGGCCATGTTCCCAGCCAACTTACTTGACCCTTGAGTTTTTCAGCAGGGTATGACTGCTTGTAGAGTACAGAGTTCTATGTTCCACACTTGGTGGGATGCCCCAGCTCTGCCTCACCAGCACTCCTCCTTCCCCAAGAACCCCCAACCTGGACTGGACTTAGATCTTCAGCAGGCTCTTCACTCCTGCTCTGATCCGCCACTTAACTCCTCTCACCAGGTGGGCCTGGGGCCAGAAGCAACTGCAGCTGTAGTTCTGTAGCTGCCCCCCCTCTGCTGCCCCCAGGGCGGTGGCCAAACCGCAAATTCCTTGTCCCCAGCAGCTTTTCCCACTAACCTACTCTGTTGTCTTTGGTGTTTGTGGGTTGAGAAGTCTGGTAACTTCTGCAGCTCACTTATTCAGGGTGCTAGGGCACGCTCAGCCCAGCTCCTGGTCTCCTTGGTCCGCGCTGCCCACGCTGGGCTCTACTCCCCTCTGCTCCCAGCTCTGAGCGGGATAGGCCTTACCCAGAGACTATCCCAGCTGTCCTGGGCTACAGCCCTGCTTCTCTCTGCTACCCTGTGGGTTCTGCAGTTCTAGATTTGGTTCAAAGACATTTTTTATAGGTTTTTGGAGGGACTTGGCGGGGACCTCACGTTAGTCCTTGCTTTCCAGCCGCCATCTTGGCTCTGCCCCCTGGATTCTATTTTCTAACCAAGTCTGTGACTCTTTTCCCCACAATGAGTGAATTTGACCTTTACCATTCAAGGTCACACATGTTAAGTTTGCCTTTCTCACCCATCAAATTCTGTTAAATTATTCTTAAAAACTATGCAGTTTGTTTTACTTTAAAGATCTGGTCAGTCTCCTCCCTTAACTACAGAAACACTTTCTCCCCCTTTCCTACCTAATTCAGTCCCACCTTGACTTTTTCAGATCCTTCTTTGGTACCTGTAGCTTCTTTTCCCTGAAACAATAATGTCCTAGTCTCCAGTCTAATTGCAATGAAGCAAGATCCATTTTCTTTCTCCCCGAGATCTGACTCAAATTCCCAGATTTTAATTTTTACTGATATAATCATTCTATATTTATCTTTCCTAGACTATATAAGAGTATGATTCAGGATCTCCCTATGTCCTCTAACCCTTACTTTTGAAGAGTGAGTTACTTTCACACATGTTGCCCCAATTGCAAGATTTATTTGCCTTCAGCCCTCTGACCTTCCTCTAAGACACTTCTTTCTGATCACCCTTAACAGCATTAAAACATAGTTTTGATAATTCTTTGTTTAATCAATGGATATCAGATAATGTGGGATTTCTAAGAGAAAATAGTTTTGCCTCTTTACAACATGTAAATATCAAATCATTATCGCCTGGCCTTTTTTATGCCATGTGGTTTTATTTATCTTTATAAAATATCTTCTCTTTGCCAAATTTGCATCTGAAATGGCCTGCTCATCTTTGGTTTTCTCTGAAGGAATAATTTTTTGAAAATGTATAATCCTGCTGAAAATTCATTTTCTTTCACAGAGAAGTAGAGTCAACTTTGCACAATTTGTTATTTTGGAGTAAAAGCCAATTTCTGGCTATTTGTATCATATTCTAGAATTTTCTTTAGTTCTTTATTGTTGATATGGATTCCTATATGTTTTGCTATACTTACAAAATTCTTCTTTAAAATTTAAGCTGTGGGTTTTTGCAGAGATGAGGAACTATGGATATGAAGTTTACAGCACATAACTGTCAGATTTATGTGATGTGTTGATTAGTTTTGCTGGAGTGCTTCTTTTCCTCTTTCCTCTGTACTCTCTTCTATATAGGGTGGCTTTCTGGGTGGAGGAGGGAGGACAGATATATTTGGAAATGAAGTGATATAAAAACAAAAGTTATCAACAATTTTTCAAATCATAGCTATGGAACTTAGTGTCTATACTTTTATATGAATCAAACTTGGGATTACTCTCTAATAGCATCTTGTGAATTCTCCCAGCATGCCTTCTTTATCCATCACTTCTGGACTGTTTACTTATGTTATTTTCCCATATATAATCTCTTCGATCATGTTTTAATAAGCGACCAATAACTCTCAGATTGTCTCACTAAGCTCCTTCTTGAAAATGTGTTCTTTGATCCAAAGAAATCTAAGAATATTTTTTCCATTATCGTGAGCTATTGAAAATTTCTGTTGTGATATTTATTATTGCATTTTCACATTTTTGTTCTGTCTCTGTTACTCTCATTTTTAGGGTATCCACTGCTTTAATAAATTTTTTCATTTTCTGTTTTAAATCATTCTTGTGTTTATCTTTTAAAAATTCAATATAATTCTAATTTCCTTCTTTAATTCTTTATTCTAATTTTTATTCTTTTTTATTTTATTAATTATTATTATTTATTCTAATTTTAAAATTCTAATATCTTCTTTAGTTCTTTCATTTATAGTCTAACTTCTTATACCTTGGAGCTAGGTGGTTCAATGGATATAGTATTAGACCTGGAGTCAGGAAGACCTGAGTTCAAATACAGCCTCAGAGACTTATTACCTGTGTAACTCTGGGCAAGTCATTTGACTTGTGCCTGCCTTGGTCTTCTTATCTGTAAAATGGAGGTAATAACAGCACCTACCTTCTAGGGTAGATGAAGATAAAATAAGTCAAATTTATATAAAATATTATATAAATATATAAAATATCAAATTTATATAAAAATGATATCAGATTTATAAAGCATTTTGAAAACTTATACTTCCATAAAATGCTATCTATGATTATTAGTATAATTTACTCTGAGGAGCAGCTAGGCAGCTCAGTGGTTAGAGTATTGTGCCTGGACTCAGGAAGAATCATCTTCCTAAGTTCAAATCCAGCCTCAGACACTTACTAGCTGTATGACCCTGAACAATTCACTTAACCCTGCTTTCCTCAGTTTCCTCACCTGTAAAATGACCTGGAGAAGGAAATGGCAAACGACTCTAGTATCTTTGCCAAGAAAACCCCAAATGGGGTCACAAAAAGTCTGAAACAACTGAACAGTAACAACAACCCACTCTGGAAGCTAGGAGATAATCTCTCTTTTGCTCTACAGTAGGTGTTCATTGATTTGGGCATTTTTATTTTACCCTTTTCTTTAGTTCTTTGAGCTTTTCCTTCTTTTTTCTCCTCTTCTTATTATTCTTTTATTTTATTTTGTGCTTCTCTTGCTCTTTTGAGATGACAAAGGGAAATTGGACCTAGATATGATTACTCGGTCATCTTGCCAGAAGTTATTGAACTGAATGTAGTCAAATCTTCCTCATCTTAAAATTGGCGTGGGGTATGCAAACTCTGCCAGTTTTTAAATACCAGTTAATTAATGTGTATTTATTAAGAACCTGTAATACTACGGTCACTATGTCAGGTACTGGGGATATAAATAGAAAGAGGAAGGAAGGAAGGAAGGAAGGAAGGAAGGAAGGAAGGAAGGAAGGAAGGAAGAAAGAAAGAAAGAAAGAAAGAAAGAAAGAAAGAAAGAAAGAAAGAAAGAAAGAAAGAAAGAAAGAAAGAAAGAAAGAAAGAAGAAAGAAAGAAAGAAAGAAAGAAAGAAAGAAAGAAAGAAAGAAAGAAAGAAAGAAAGAAAGAAAGAAAGAAAGGAAGGAAGGAAGGAAGGAAGGAAGGAAGAGAAAGAAGGAAAGGAAGGAAGGAAGGAAGGAAGGAAGGAAGGAAGGAAGGAAGGAAGGAAGGAAGGAAGGAAGGAAGGAAGGAAGGAAGGAAGAAAGAAAGAGAAAAACCAGCCGAAGTCATTAAAAAATCAAAGCAATTGACCAGATTTGGGATGCTAGTGTCCCTTCCTCTTCATAACTCTCTAATTCTCTAAAATGTAATTTTCTCTTGAGCAGAGGTTCTTGCGTCCTATGAGTATGCAGTCGAATATCCAGAAAATGCCATTTTAACCAGCCCCCAGTGAAACCATTGGAAAAAGAGATCTCAAAGACCTTAGGCAGGAGGTGTGACTGTAGCTTGGCTACTGTCCTCACTGTGCTTTAGTTCTCTCTTCTGTATTATGGGGAAGACTTATCACCTGGCTCAAACTCCTGGCAACATAAGCCACCTGAAGCAAAGTGTCTTGATCTAGTAGTGGGCTAAGGGAAAGATCTCTGCCCAGTGAATTTGGAGTCACAGGACCTGGGTTTTAATACTCCCTTTGCTTCTTACTACCTCTATGACTCTGAGAAAGTCATTTAACTTCTCTGGGCATCAGTCACCTCATCTATAAAGGAAAGAAGAGTGGACAAGGTCACTTCTGAAGTCTCTTCCAACTCTATATCCATGTTTCTATGTTGCTGTGAAATTAAACTTAGGGAGGTCACTTCTAGATCATATGATCAACAAGATAGCTGACCAGTCATTTTTTCTGATCCCCCATGGCCTCTCGAACCTTTCTAAAATAAAAAAAAAAATATGTGCCAAAGATAAAGCAACTTCAGCTATCTCCATGGTGTAGGACATCAGGAACCTAAAAGAAGATTAAAGAAACATTCCATGTACTAACAGCTACTTTCAGCTCACTCAATACCACACCCACCACACAACCAGGGCAAGGCCGATTTAGCCAACCCAATCTATGGGCTTGCAACAAAACTCAATCCCGTACCCCAGCTTCCCTTCCCTCTTTTTGGTGCCACCAAGATCCAAGCCCCAAATTGCATAAATTTGCCGAGGCCTCAACAGTCAGTGTTCTTGTCGCAAAAGATCTCTGCAGAAGAGCATAGGAACTGAGGGAAAGGGGCAGGACATGAGTCTGAGCTTGAACTAGAGCTTGACCCTATGACACTTTCCCTTTCCTCTCAGAGCTTCAGGGAGCCAAACTCCAAATGAAAGAAATCAACCCAGATTGCAGCAGTATTACTGTGACAATGTTCTCTACTGAGAGAGAATTGAGGAATGGAGGAAATGGGATAGGGCACCATATTTGGGGGATTAGGTAGTAATCCACTAAGCTTGAGGGAAAGAGCCCGGCATCTAGCTGGGACTAATTCAACCCACCAAAAGAGTCTCCAGCAGAGACCTACACTGGGGAATTAAAAATTGCCTAGTGTGGGGGAAGGCTGAGACGCTTTGAGATCAAGCCTCCTGGGAAACCACTATCAACAGGGAGAGAGTCAGAAAATAAGAAACAGGAAAAATGGGGGGGGGGTGGAGATTACAAAAATCTCTGGAGGAAAAAAACTTCAAAACTTCAGGCATAAGTAGATCAATTAATACGGAAAACACTAATAGCAGAAGAAAATATGGCCTCCAATCTAGTAAACAGTTTCAGGAGTCTATGAATAAATACTGAGAAACAAAGGAAAATGATTGACGAGACAGAAGACCCTGAGGATTTGAAGGAGAAAATGGAACCATAATATACTGTTCTTTAATGGTTTAAAAGAGAATAAGAATTGTGAGAGCAGAATTTATTGCCTTCAAGGAAAAAATAATTTGCAGAATAGAAAAACTCAAATCTGCAATGACAAGACTCACCAAATAACAACAGCAACAAAAACAAGACAACTGATTGAGAATGTAAATGTACAAACGTGAAGGATGATCTAGAAGAAAAGAAGCTTAAAATTACATTTAAAGAAAATAGACTTTCCATTCAAGCAAAATATATGGATCCCAAAGACAGGGTATATAGAAAAAAACATAAAGATAATAGGTGTCCCAGAAGAACACAAGTCAAAAAACCTGAACAACATAATGTAACAAATAATACAAGAAAACTTCCCAGAACATCTGAACACAAATCAAAAACATAAGTGAAAATAATCCGTAGATTGTCTCCAGAAAAAAACCACCAAGGCTACAAACTCTAAGACACATAGTAGTTAAATTTAACAATTTAATTCAGAAGTAACAAATTCTGCAAGTGGCCAGGAGAAAGGTCTTCAAATATAAAGGAAAGAAAATGTAAGACTATTCTGCATCCACCAGAAAACACAGGAGAGAATGGAATAATGTGCTCTGAAGAATGATGGAGCTCAGAATACAGCACAGAATGACCTACTCCGAAAATCAGAGTGTAAACATAAATGAAAAAAATGAACACTCAAAAATAAAGAGGCATACAACACAGTCTTAGAAAGAAAACCAGACCTGAAGAGATTACCCTAGATGACAAAAATGCAGGATGGATAAATTGATGCTGTAGCCAAGGACAGCAACAGCACTAGATAGTGGCATCGGAGAGACCAGGAAGATCCTCCTTTCTATATATGCACAAAGAGACAAGGGTGAATACAGAAGTCTGGTAGAAGTAATGGTAGAGAAATAGGCCAAGGGCATTTTAGACATAACCTCACAGCACTCCACCTGCAGGTGAATCAACGTATTTTAAACAGAGGGATGTGTGGAAAGAGGAGAGGAAAAGAGGGGGGCAAAGGGGAGTGTGTAATGTGCCCTGATCTAGTCAAGAACTAACACTTTCAAGGGAAAATAACTCCTATGGTATCTCAGGAAAAGAAGAGCCTACAGGGGAGTGAATGAAGAGGTGTAGTGAGAGGAAGGATTGAAAAGGGGTAGTAAGAGGGAAGTCTTGTTTTGGTGGGGGTAAGGAACTCCACTGAAGAATGCTCCTATGGGTGAAGGGAGATGGGGACTGTGTGTTGAATGTTGTCTATGGGGATGTGTTGGTAAGCAAAATGGCTTTTGTTTTGTTTGAGTAATTCAATGCATTTCATTGAGTCTTACTAAGTGCTAAGCCCCAGGCCCAAACCCCTATTAGGTATAAAACCTATGTGGGTGTGGATTGGCAACTAAGGTGGGGCCCAAGGTGGGGCTAACTCCAGGGAGGGCCTAGTTTACATGTCTGGGACAGCAGAGGCTCTTAGACCACTTGGGTTTAAGTCCGCCTCTTTGTGACAATTTTAGGTCATGTGGGTGAGTGGCATGTGTGACTCACCCCTGACGCTGACAAAGATATAAAAACCAGGAGTTGGCTTCCTCTTCCTTGGCGCTGTTTGCCACAGCAGTGGAGGCGTGTGACTCTGGGCCAGCCCTTGTTCTGAGCTCCTGGGCTGAACCTAGATGTTGGTAACTATGAATCTGTATCGGGTCTGACTGTTGACGTTTGTAATTTGCTCTGAAGTTCAGGGTGCTGGCATTCTTCCCTTAACTGAGTGAATGATATTTGTGTGCTGAATTAAAGTAAGCTTGCCAACCCCTAACCTTGCTTTCCTTATTAAGGCAGATCAAAAGAACCTGTGCTTTGGCGGGTGCTGGCAGCTTTCTGGGTGCTGGTTGTTGGTGGATCTTGCATCCCCACAAAAGCTGCTAGCCGGATTGTGGAAACAGGGATTTAGTGCTTAGAAAGACCACTTGTCCTGCCTCAGGAGGTGGGAGAGGATTGAGGATTTGGAGCTCCTGGAGGTAACTAGTACCTAGGGCACTGGAGGAGGTTTCGAGGCAAATGAGGCAAAGGAAGGAGGAAGGTAACTAGAGAAGGAATATTAGGTCAGTAGTGGGCTGCATAATTGGGAATATGAGAGGGAGGGTCCTGCCACTGGGCAGTGTCATTTTTGTCCCATGCAGGAACTGGCAGAGAGAGAGAGAGAGAGAGAGAGAGAGAGAGAGAGAGCTTTTTTTAAGGGAAGACAAAGAAGGGAGAATCTACTTGACTAACTGGGAATAAAAAGGGTAAAGAGGAGGAATTAAAAGCCAGACTAAAGCAGGAAAGAAAAAGGACCTCATTAAAAAAAACTCTAAAAGGAAAGGGATAACAAATGGGAAGAGATATCTGAGAGGCGGGGAAAAGAGCCAATGGGAATAGGGGCAGATTTAAAAATATTAAGCTAATGCACCTGAGGAGACATAATATGGTGTTTATAGTGGAAGAATGGGAAAGGAATCATAACTTTATAAATAGCATTAGAGACAAATGGAAGAAAGTATAAACCTAACTCTCAACCTTAAATGTGACTGGATTAAACAAACCAATAAGACAAGAAAGGTTGACAGACTGGATAAGAACACAAGCCCCTACAATCTGTTGCTTACAAGAAACACATTTAAAAAAACAAATAAATACACAAAATTAAACTGAGGAAATGGCAAGCATCTTAGTGTGTAACAAACGAGTCCAAAAAAGCAGATGTTGTAATCATACTATCTGACAAAGCAAAAACAAACATTGAAAAATGGGATAAATAAGGAAACTACAGTATGCTGAAAGGAATCATAGGCAACAAACCAATAGCAGTTATAAATACATATGCTCCGAATACCTTAGTATCCACATTTATAAAGGAAACTTTAACTGAGCTACAAGAAGACAGAGAGCACAATAGCAACAAGAGACTCTAATATCCCTTTCTCAGTTTTCAATAAGTCTTAACAGAAAGATGAACAAAAGGGAAAATGTGATAATGAACATATTGCTGGAGAAATTAGAACTAAAAGACTTGTGGCATCTTCTAAACAGGACTGCAAAAGAATTTACATATTTTTAAGCATCATATGGAACTTTCACAAAAATTGACCATGTATTAGGGCACAAAGAATAAACAAATGTTAAAAAGCAGAAATTGCAAATACATCCTTTATAAACCATAACTCAATAAAAATTGTCATTAGTTTAGTGACAACAAACAAAAGACACAGACCAAAGGGGAGACAACAATTTGATACTAAATAATGAATGGGTCAAAGAAAAAAATTATAGAAATAATAATTATATGAAAGAAAATTATAATGATGAAATAACACCAAAATCTTGAGGATGCAAATAAAGCAGTTCTCAAGGGAAAATCATATTTCTGCATGTATATATTTATATGTATGCATAAGTAAAATAGAAAAAGATTAATGAACTGAATGTGTTTTTAATTAGAAAGTGAACAAATAAACAAAACTAAACTAAAATAATCTCAAAAGAGAAAATGTTAAAAATTAGATGGGAAAATAGAAAAACTGGAACCAAAAACCCCATAGAAATGATAAATAAAACTAAAAACTAATTTTTTGAAAAAAAGTAATAAAATTTATAAACCGTTAGCTAATTTGATTTTTTAAAAGATGTCAGAAAATCAAATAGATGAAATGGTAAATGAACAAGGTGAAGTCACAACAAAACCAGAAAAAAATAAAAAGAATAATCAAAACATATTATGCAGTTATATACTAACAAAACTGAGACCACAAAATAGAGGAATACCTTCAAAAATATAAAATCCCAACTGTCAAAAAGATAAGATAGAAGTCTTAAAAAATCCAATCTCAGAAAAGGAAGTAGATCTAGCTATAAAGGAACTACCAAATTAGAAACTCTGGATTCTGATAGATTCACAAGAGAATTCTAGCAAACTTTTTAAAAACAATTATTACCCATTCTTCACAAATTATTCTCAAAAACAGAAAGAAAGCACTTTACCAGAATCTTTTATGCGACAAATACCTAAACCAGGGAAAGATAAAACACAGAAGGAAAATTGTAAGCCAATGTCATTAGTGAATGTTAATTAAAAAAAATTTAAACAAAATCCCATTAAACAGATTGAAGTGGTTTTTCTAAGAAATCATACATTATGATCAAGTAGGATTTATACCGGGAAAGGAAGGATGGTTCAACATTAGGAAAATAATCAATATAAATAATAACATTAAAAACCAAAATGTCCAAAACCACATGAAAAAATGCAGGGAAAAAACCTTTTACAAACTATAATACTGTCTTATGCCCCAAACTCTATAACGTATGGGCATAGAGGGACCTTTTTTAATACCATAAAACGCAGCTATCTAAAATCAAAAGCAAGTGTCATATGCAATGGGGATATGCTAGAACCTTTCCCCATAAATATAAGAATAAAGCAAGAATGCCCATTTTCCTCACTATTACTTTCTGTAGTTCTGAAAATGCTAGCAACAGCAGCAGCAATAAGATAAAAAAGTAAAGTCACAAATATAGGCAAAGAGTAGATAAAACTGTCCCTATTTACTGATGGTAAAGAGGTACACTTGGAAAAGTCTAGAGAATCAACAAACGTACCCATTGAGATAATAACTTCAGCAAAGCTGCAGACTATTAAGAAACACAATAAATAAAATTTGGGATTCCTCTCTGATGACATCGTATGGAGTCTCGACCTGCAGAGAGCCCTCTTTATCCTATTTTTCTGGATTGTCTTCTTATGTTATTTCCAGGGGATAGTTTTTTATTGAAGATCCATCATAGTAAAATTGAAAGAGGCTTGAATTTGGCTTCCGGCTTACTAAATGTCCTATAGTAGTAGCAGGCCACTCCAGTTTTCCTATCCATAAAATAAAGAAGGTGGAAATGATAATCCCTATCAGCTCTAACATTATGTGGTTCATTTTCTTCATTAGTGCTATATATACAGATGGCTTCCAAAGTTTAGAGGATAGTTTAGAGTTTTAAATATGCCCAATGTGTTTCTGAAATATTCCTGAGCAATGGAGATGAAGGCCAATGGTCTCAGAGTTTGGGAAGAGATGGAGAGCGGTGATAGAAGACACTTAGTCCAATTCCCTCATTTGACTGATGTGGAAACTGAGGCCCAGAATGGCAAACAAGTCTTGCCAAGGGCAGGTAGGTATATACAGAATCAAGAAAACTGGAGAAAATGGTGATTGCTTGCTTTCCCAGGTGGGAGAGAAGCCCAAACAATCAGATACATCATTAACTGTCTGGAGAGAGGCAGACAACTACCAGAAAGCCATCACAAAGATGGCCAGTGACATCCTGTCCCTGCGTCGGCAAGTGACCACACTGGAGACAGAAAACAATTCCCTTCGGCAACAGGTGACCACACAGGAGCGGATGGGTCATGCCTCTGCGGAAGATGAAGAGATGATAGGTGAGGGAATCTTGAGACCCTCCATGCAAGAGGACCCTGGAGCAGGGAGGTCCCTGGTACTGGCTGTTTTGTTCTTGAGAGGGTGGAAGGGGAAAGGGATATGAAAGTGTGGCATCATTTCACCATGATGGTAAGTGTTGATGATTTTTCCAAGTGGCCTTCTTTCCTGCTTTAGGACGACATTGACATGTGTTCAGGGCTAGAGCCTCCCAAGCCCTCAATAATAAGGCCTGTGTTTGGAGGGAAGAAGGAACCTGGGGAAGACCAATTTATCCTGGGGATGGGGAGGGAGAGGGGGCTTTACCAAAGGGAACCCAGCAGCAGAAGTTCTTCATATTTCTACCTGGACCGTTGGGCCCACACAGACCCAAACTGAACTAGCCTTTGGTATAGCTGGGGCTTGTTTGGGCTAGCACTGCTCCTTGAGCTATTCCCCCACCCTACCCCACAGCAAATATGAAGCAAAGACTTTCCCATAGCAACACGGAAATGAGGAGGCTGAAAGATAGGGTGCAGCAGCTGCAGAACGAGTTAATTCGGGTGAGTACGATCTTACAAAGGGGGGAAACAAGAGGTAGGTGAGATGAGTAAGGGGAGAGTAAAAAATTGAGGTAGGGAGACAAAGTGGGGAGGCAAGGGGAGGGACGAAGTATCGGTCCATGGGAGTGGGTCAGGAGAGGGGAGTATGAGTAGATAGTTTTCAGTGTCTCTCTCTGTACCATAAATCCCCTGACCCCAACCCCACCATCCTTACAGAAGAACGATCGGGAGAAGGACTTGTTGCTAATACAACAGTCTCACCAGCAACAGCAGCAAAACTTGAAGAGATGCCAGGACAAACTGCAGAAAATGAAGGGCCTGGAGCAAACTGTGAAGAACCAGGAGAAGGTAGGCTAAGCTGTGGGTCAGGCAGGCAGGGATGAGGCAGTGGTCCAGGACCAAAGGGCCTTCAAGCCAAGGCCCTCTCCTCTACAAAAAATAAAAAAAAACAACTAGCCAGAGAAACTAAATCAGGGAGTGATGATAAAGGCAGACAGGGGAAGGAAATGGAAATTCCATCATGGACAGATTGGACTGGGTAACCACTAGGGTCCCTTTGAACTCTGAAATTTTGTGGGTTTAGAAGGCAACTTGGCACAGTAATACATACATATATATACATATATATATATACACACACACACATATATACACATATGTATATATACACACATACACATATACATGTGTATATGTATATATGTGTGTATATCTGTATGTATGTATCTGTGTGTGTGTGTGTGTGTGTATGTGTGTGTGTATCACCACAGCTAGGAGATTAGAAGTCAGGGTCTAGTCAACTGAAGGGCTGCACTTGAAGAGCTAGATCACCACATGTGGCCTCAAGGCTGAAGGTTCCCCACCCCTGGACTAGTCCTTGGGAAAGTCCCTTCCCATCTCCATGCCACTGTTATCTCAACTGTAAAATAAAAAGCTTCGATTAGATCAAGGGTCCTTACGTTTTTTATTCAAGGGACTCTTTTGGCCCTGTGGTGAAGTCAGTGGGCCCCTTCTCAGAATACTGTTTTTAAAATGCATTAGACACATAGGAATTCAAAAGAAACCAATTAAATATTGAAGCACAGTTATGGCAGTTTTCAACAAGTTCGTAGACGCCAGTGCCATCACTTACACCTGGGTCTCCCTTCCTGGGCCCTGAGCAAGAATGAGAAAAGGTGAAGAGAGGGCAGCCCACATTCTTGGGAAGCTCATGTGATGGAGGAGGTGAGACTTTATTACTCCCTGACATGCAAACAGGTAGCTTCCTAACCCTTCGGTCCCACAGAAAGGTACAGAAAGTGAGATTCATTCCTCAATGGAGTGCACAGAGCTCTGGGTCTCTGCCCTTATGCCTGATTGTTGTTGCTGCACAGATTCTCAGGGACTGAATGGGAAGGGGACCTTGGTGAGGAAGAAGCCTGGACTTCAAACCCCCCTTTATCAATCACAAGGGCCTTGTGATTAGGAAAGCATGTTAGCCTTGTACCCCTAGATTAGATGAAGTTTGCCAGACTGGTTAGGATCAGGAGAACCTTGCGTTCTTTGCCTAAATGAAAGCTGGCTAGACCAGTCATTGGGGTCCATAGGAACTTGCCAGTACACAGGCGAGTCGGTGGTCAATTGTGAAGTCATTTCTGCCAATCCTCACAGACTCACACAGAGAACAAATTAGAGACTGCCGCAGCTCAGGATATGAGCAGGTGTCAACAGGAGAAACACAGACAGCGGATACTCATCATTGCTATTCTAATCTATAAGCCCAAGTCTGTGCTAGGCCTGGGCAGCACCTCCCAGATCCATTCAAATAAATACCTCAAATTTCTATAGCACTTTAGAGTTTACGAAATAATTTTCTCCCACTATCCCCATGAGGTAGGTAGAGACGGTTTTGTTGTTGTTGAGTCATTTTAATCAAGTCCTATTCTCCATGACCCGATTTGGGGTTTTCTTGGCAAAGACACTAGAATGGTTTGCCATTCCCTTCTCCAGCTCCTTTTACATAAGAGGATACTGAGGCAGACAGCAGTGACTTGCCCAGGGTCACACTGCTAGCAAGTATCTGAGGTCAAATTCTAACTCAGGTCCTCCTGACTCCAGTCCTGGTCTTCTATCCCCGGCACCAGGTTACCTAACTAATAAGTGATGGAGACAGGACTCACTTGAATGTCTTATGACTCTAAGTCTGGTCTTCTTCCCTTCTCCCTATGTTCCTTTTCATTGGGCCATTTTAAACTTGGGAACTTTAAAAAAAAAATTTTATTTCAATATAATTGTCTTACTTTGTAAACTTCTAAGCTTGCCTTTATGTATTTAAAACTATGATTCTGAAAAGACAGTCCACATGCTTTCCCACACTACCAAAGGGGTTCTTGACACCGAAAAGGTTAAGAACCTCTGATCTAGGTCCACACAAAGAAGGGAAAGATAACTTGGAACCCTCTTCAACTCCAACTGAGTGGTACCCCTTGACTAGTTCACATCCCCCCATTCTTTTCCTTCTTTCTGCCCTGCAGGTGATTCAAACAATGGAAAAGATCTTGGAAGACAAAGTAAATCATCCATCCAGGGAAAGGCCTGACCCTCTATCATCACCACTGGGGCGGCCTCCTGGAAAGCACACAGGTAAGTCATGTGCATTCTGAGCAATTTATTTTGACTCAATGATTATTCATCTTGAACCACTATGCACAAAGTGCTGGAATAGACCCTGAGGGGGACATAAAGATGAAGAAGACAAGGGATCTGCCTTCAAGGAGCTTAAAATCTAGATGGGGGGGCCCCACCCTTCAGCTTTATCCTCAAGATCCGTGGCCACCATCCTGAAAGAGCCCAGCCAGCCAAGTAGTCATCTTTGGCTACCTATGTGAATCGAACAAACCAGTAACGCACCTAAACCCCAAGCCTGTTTCTCTTTAGCTTATCCCATTAACAAGTCTTTACTGAGTACAATCGGTATGCTCAGTGCTATGGAGAAGACAGAAGAAGACATAGAGTCTCTCCTCAGGGAATTCCCAGCTGGGTCAAGGGGATTATAACATGATCTCAAAGCCCAATATCTTCCGGGTCACTCTTCTCTGGATGCTCTCATTGTAGCAATGTCCTTCCCAAAATGTAGCAACCTAAGCTGAACATAGTGCTACAGTGGGGCAGCTAGAGCATTGTACTGGGAGTCAGGAAGATCTGAGTTCAAATCCTGCCTCAGGCACACTCTTCATCACCCGGGACAAGTTACTTGACCTCTCAGGGAGTTGGTTTTCTCATCTTTAAAATGGGGGGGGGGGGAGACTCGATGATCTCTAAGGTGCCTTCAAGTTTCAATTCTATGATTTAATGAGTACATGATCTGCCTTGAGCAGAGTGCATTAGGGAATCATTATCTCTGTTTTCCAGATACTTCCCTCTCTTAATGCAGTCTAACATCAAGTTAGCTTTTAGGGCCGCCATATTGTACTGCCAACGTTCATTGAAATCCGCAGGTCTTTTTTCAGACAAACTAACCTCTCATCACCCTTTCCCAGTTGTACTCTTGTGACACTGACTTTTTGAATCCATGTGGAGGACTCTTTACATTTATCCCTGTTATACTTAGTCTTGTTCTTCATCTGGCTTAAAATTCTAGCCTGATGAGGGAATTCTGAATCTCAGTTCTAACATCATATTGCTAACTTTCTTCCTTGGCTTTATGTCATCAGCCAATTGAGAAGCATTCTATCTAGGCCTTCTGCTAAGCCAAGAAGAAGAAAGCAAGACCCTCTTCCACTTGGTGATGCTTAGAAAATTTTAAGACACCTACTATGTCACCTCTAAATCCCTAGATATCCTCATTTGACATAAAGTCATGGCCATTCACTATCCTGACTGCTTTTATTGGGTACTCTCCAGCCTATCATTGTCCTTCCTAATATAAGACCCCCACAACTGAACCTGATACTCCAGGTGTGGTCTGACCAAGGGAGGGTATGGCAGGAATGTCACCCTAGACCATTTGCTTTGCTTAATACCATAAATTCTTATTCCTTCTCCTTCCCCCTTTTCTGATCTTTTTTTTAACCCAAGCACAAAATCTTACATATATCTAGAGGTATGCTGGCAAATGTTTAACAACTGGCTCTCTGGAGAAAAAAGTGCCTAACACATTTTATGTTTAATCAGCATTATTTATATTTTGTGCATCACATTATTAGGTCCAGACAACAAAACAATAAATTAAGCCATGATTTGTAATGTTTGCCAATTTCCAAGGTATACATGGTTACAATGAAAATTTAACAATCGACTCTCTCTTGAACCTATGCTCCAACAGAGCATTTATCCCTATTTAATGTCCCTTTATTAAATTCAGCTCAACTAGCTCAGCTTGTAAAGATTTTTTCTGAATCCTGTCTCTCATTCAATAGCTTAGATATCCCTCCTTGTTCTGTGTCAGCTACAAATTTGATAAGCATGAGATTTTATTCTAGACAGGTATTTCTATTGGGCCTTCTCCCTTCAGAGAAAGAGAGGCCCTACAGAATAACTCATGAATATTCATGGGTGCCACCTCAGATGACAGAGGAATTCTGTTAATTCCTGTAAATTACTAAATTTGCCTGAGTTAGGCCCAACCAAGAGGTCCTTTACCAACGATGAGTCAACAGGCACGGCTCTTCATCCTTCAACCTGGCCCTACTAGGCCTACAATTCAGTTAATGCCTCCTTATCACTGATATATTCAAACATACCTGAGATCTACTTATCCTAGTTTGGTGCAATTGTAAGAGGCTTTAGTGCCCTTTGTCTATCTCAGTATAAAACCATGCAGCTCCTAACATGTGCTGGCAATCTATAACCAATTCTGTTCAGCAAGTCAGCTTTGGGTTATAGGTTTAGAGCTAGAAGAGATATCCAAGGCTATGTGTTGCACTCCCTTCCCCCTCATTTTTCAGATGAGGAAATTGAGACAAAGAGAGATGAAGTCACTTGCTGAGGGTCACGGGCCGCGAATGTCGGTGGAAGGATTTGAACTGACTCCAAATTCTTTGTCCTGCTCACTATGACTCCCTTTATGGCCTAGACTGAGTTGGCTGTCTGGGTTGCAGTTTTGCATCATGCTTCATAACCAGGCCAAAGCAGAGAACAGGTATGGCAGTCAAATAAGGAGAACAGGTCCTGTGTCCTTCTGTTGAGGGAATATGCCCACTAAATCATTTCATGTAATAGCAATCAATCAGCAGTTAATAAAATGAATGCAGAATTTGATTCATTTTAGATTATAAACTACTTGAGAGTAGGGACTGTCCTTTTTTCTATTTTTATCTCTAGTGCTTAAAACAGTGCCTGGCACATAACAGTACTGGCACATAGTACTTATTGTTGAATGGATTAAGTACAAAGCCATGCCAAGATACCTGGGCCATTTCAAAATAGACCTCCTTCCAAATGGACATTGATTGGATACACTTGAACCACTTCTGATTTCACCTTGCCATACTGTCTAGCCATCATCTCTCCATCTTGTCCACAAAATATTGTGAGAGATTGCCAATGCTTTGCTGAAAATCTAGCCACCTACATCATTCCCCTTATCTACCAATATAGGAACTCAAGAAAGAAATTGAACACAGCCATAATGTGTTATGTTTTTTAAATAATCACTCTTTCTTCTCGGTACACACTGATCATCCTTTTGATATATTCGACAATTTCACCAATAATCAAAATCAAATTAATTGACTTATAACTTGCAGACCCCATTCTCTTCCCTCCATTGAAGATTAGTGTAGTGTTTTCCCTTCTTCAGTAGGGTTCTTCATTCTTTTTGATGATTACAATCAGGGGCTCAGTAATCATAACGATTACTTCTTTCAGTATCTTGCTCTATAACTCACCCTGGAACTTGAATCTAGCGAGAAGAGTTGGGCACCATCTTAGTATTTCTTTGCTTTTCTTTGGCTCCAAATTCCTCATAGCCACTTTGGATCTACCTGTTCCAACTCAAATATCATTCTCCTTGGCAGAGAAAAGTGAATAGTTCCTCTTTCTCTCAATCGTAGTTAGGTAGAGCAATGGATAAAGAGAGAGTCAAGAAGACTTAAGTTCAAATCCAACCTCAAACAGTTACCAGCTGAGCACATACCTCTATTTCCTCAAGTGTAAGATAGGGATAACAGCACCTTCCTTCCAGGGTGGTTATGAAGATCAAATGAGATAATATTTGTAAAGCATTTAGCATAGTGCCTGGCACATAGTGGGCTCTGTATAAATGCTTACTCCCTTACCTGAATGTCTGATGCACCCTAAGAAGTAGTCCTCTTCCTTCTCTTTTCCCCAGTAAAGTTTGTATTGTTTTGAGCATCCCTTACAAGGTTTAGCTTATTATAAGCTTTAGTATTCCTGGCAACATGCCTTGCCATACTTTGGTGTCCATTCTCAGTTACTTTTTCTTTCTTCCATCTTTGGCACATGTCCTTTAATAATCTAAGTTGGTCAGTGAGCACCTTGTGCATCCACATTGCTCTCTTTAAACAAATAGCTTCCGTTTTTCCTTCCTATTGGAATTATTCCTCTTGGTGCCTTGAGAATTTCATTTTTGAGAACATCCTTCCCCTTTGACTTTTCCTGTAGAATTTTAATCCATTGGATCCTACCTATCTTTCTCTGAACCCTTTGAAATATGCTCTCTCAAAAACTAGGGGGCGTGTCCTACTCGGATCAGGTGTTCTTTTCTCTCTTTATCGCAAACTTTAAGATCTCCATATTGCCTGCTTTGGCAATCAATCCTTCTTTGGTGGTAAGAATCTGGTCTGAGTGTTTGCTCTTTGTTTCTTCAACCTCTTAAAGGATTATTTGCTTATTAGAGAGGTGGGGCAGTTAAGCCTGAAAGCATCCAAGTCCCTAAGAATCAATAGGGTTATTGAAATAGCCAGCCTTATATCATCTAGAATACTGACGAGGCTATTCACAGTGCATTGGAAGACTTACTATTTAGGAAGACCACTACAGCCTGACAGCCTATCAAGATTCATAGGATCATTCATTTCAAAGGCAAATAGGTCCTTGGAGATCATCTAATCTAAATCCTTCATTGAAGATGGTTGAGGTTCAGGGAAAAGATGTGATTTGCCCAAGGCTACTGTGTAATAAGTGAAACAGAGTCAGGATGCAGACTCAGGGCATCAGGTACAAAGCTCAGTGGAATCTTTCTCCACAACCCCACATTGCCTGGTCTGTGCAAGATGGATTGGAAGAGGAGGGAGCTAAGCTAGGACAGGATTGCAGCAACTTTTCATTTTTCAGAATTTCTCCTCCCCTTTCTCCCTCCAACTCAATTCAATTCAGTAAACACATATTGGGTATCTGCTATGTGCAGAGCACCATTCTAGGTGCGTAGAAGAGTTATGATGTTTAGATCTTCAATAAATATGCATTTATTAAGCACCTACTGTGTACCGTGCCCTGCTGGGTACAAGCACAAAGAATGAAGCAATGCCAACTCGCAATGAGTTTATATCCTTATGGAGGAGATAACAAGTACATATAAAGATATATATATATGCATATAGATATAGAGATATGGATATAGATATATAGATAGATATAGAACAAATATAAAGTGAATACAAAAGCCAATATGTACAGAAGAGTCCCATATAAGGGAGTTTGGCTAGTAAGAAGTTGGGAGAATCGGGACAGGCTTCATGCAGAAGATGTTGCCTGAGCTGGAGGGACTCTATGTATCAGAGGTAAGGAGGGAGTGCAGGTAAGACACCATCCCTGTCCTCATGGAGCTTATAGTCTAGTAGGAGATTATGGTATATATTCAAAGAACTCAAATGCACCATCAAACCTGAGTGCATTAGGAAGATATGAGTAAATTGCAACATTAGGTCCCTCCTAGCCACTCTTCTCTCCCCAGGCCCCATGGGGGAGAGTGTGCCCTTTGACTTTTACTCCATATTGCTGGCCGAGAACGCAAGGCTACGGAGTGAGTTGGATAAAAACCGCCACCAGTCTTCCCCCATCATCCTGCAGCAGCAAGCCCTACCGGTAAGAACCCGGGCTGCCGATCCACAAGCATGCTGTTGGGTTGTCCTTTGCATGTGGACTCACCTGCTCCAGGTCCCAAAACTCCCACTCAGAGTAGGGAGAGACAAGCTGCATGCATCCAAGCACTGTCCAGTCCAAAGCCAATCACAGGAAAGGCTGAGACAAAGAGCCTAACCAGGCATGTCTGGGAACTCTAGGACTACCTTAGGATGAAAAAAGAATGGGATTATAGCCTTGCTTGCCAGTTTAATTTTCCAGTCTTGTTCCAATTTCCAGTTGGTTCCATCACTGTGCATAACCATTCTCCCCATGCCTGTGCCTGTATCTTCACCAAGAGAGCAAAGAGTCCTTTCAAGCTGGGTCCAGTCACTCACCAGGTTGGGTGATTACTCACCAGGTACCCTGAGACTGCCTACAGTGCCCCATGGACTCCTAATGCAGTCTAGGTGACAGGGGTAGGTCAAGGTTTTTTACCTTGAGTTTATAGAGGTCTCCTGGAATCTTCAGCTGCCTTCCAGCTCTTAGACCAAGCTGGTTTCCTCTCCATAAGTGTGAAGTCTATAGCTCTATCCACTGTGCAGCGGTCAGAGTAGATAGAGGGGCTCCATTTGAGAGCTTCACTTTCTACCTTGCCTTAGGGTCCTGCAACAAAGGGTGACCCAACCCACAGACCACCACTTCTCATCCTCCCCACACCCTATCCTCAACATACCCATCCCTTCCTCCAAGTTCATTCAGTGAAGCCAATAGAAGCCCTCATGTAGAGGCTTGAGCTCCCACTCCCTGGGCCACACACACAATCTTCCTCATACCAGCTCTCTCCCAGTGCTCTCCCTCCCCTTCCTGACATCCCCTGGGATCCCTGGGGAGACTTGGAGAGCCCTCTCACCACAGTTCCAGGAGAACCCTGGGGAGAAGGGAGCTGCCAGACACTTGGCAGAGAGGCTCCAAGAGACAGATCAACCAACCCACTCATCACACCTTGGGAGTCTACTTAGACAGGTGGGTGCCTTTGACCTGAGTGCTTCATTCTGCTCATTTTCAGCTTCTGTGACACTCAGACATAGAGGCATTTCCTTCTAAACAAGCCTGCCATGTGCAAAGGGTTCAAGGTGAACAGCAGATCAGCTCCTGTACAATGGGGTTCTCCACTTCACAATGGGCCCTTCTTTAGACAAACCTCATATAAACAGAAATCTTACTTCTGCAATAGATAAATAGGGGCAGAATAGAGATTCTTTGTTTTCCAAAATGATTCTTCATTTTACATAAGCATTTGGCACAGGGTTCCTTTAAGTCGTCAGGTCAAGTACATTTAAAATGACTTGATTCACAGAAATGTGATTTATTTTTAAAATTAAATTAGATATTTTAAATTAAGAAACCTCTATTTTTCTCTCCCTCCTCCCTCCTCTACCTTTAGAGGACAAAGGAAAGGAAAAACTTTTGTAACACATCTACATATTCAAAACAAATTCCCAAATTTTCCAAGAATAAAAAATGCATGTCCTATTTTGCACTGAAAAATGTGACTTAAATGTAATTTTTTGGAAGCACCATAATCAAATAACGTCAGCTCCACACGTACTACACAATAGACCACAATATTCCTCAGGATGCTGCATGTTGCTTTGGACTAGAGAGTAAGGATCAGACACCATTCCTTATTGGGAAGGTGTAGTCTGCATGGAGGGGAGAAGGGAAAGCAGTGGAAACAAAACAGGCACCTAAAGCAGATTTGGGGTGGGAGGGATGCCATTCACAGCCAATTGGTCCCATCACCCAATGATGCCCATCCAAGTCCAGGACCTCACTCCCCTACTGCCCCTCTCACTCTCTGCCAGAAAGAAAGCAGATTCTCTCCCCATCCATCTATCCCCAACCAAGAAACATGCCAAACTGCCTATTACCACCTCAGGAAACACTACAGCATGAGGACAAAAGAACCGTTCTCTCCAAGTCTACTCTGTCCTAATGGAAAAATACATAGTCCTTAACTCAGACCCCAATAATACAGACTCCGTGATCATTTGGACAGGAGAAGCTCTAACTTAAGCTTCCTTTTCCACTCGCTAAAGGATTAACAGAGTATGAATGAACAAGGTATATAAGATTTAACAGGACCCGGTCAACCTAAGAGAAGAAACTGTTTCCTAGCACTTAAAAGCCCTTCTTTGTGCTTCATACAATTGACATCCTGATCAACCACCATCTTATTGGTCCATTAAAGCAGGCCTTTTAGGGACCTCTACGTAGCAGCATCTCCGTATTCTAGATCAAATTTGCATATTAAAGTATCCCACAATTTAATTTTTTAACAGATTTTGGTTGACTCCCCTAATATGAATACAAATTAGTTATGTTTGCCCAACTCTCTCTAGACCTCTTTCTCGGCTACCTCCTCCTTCTTTTCTTAAGCCGTCCTGTGTCATCTTCTCTGGAGCTGAAATCGGGTTAGAGTGAACCCTAAGTTTTGAGGGAGCTTTTCTTCTTGAGCAGAATTGTTGGTAACTAGAGCAATAAAATATTCTTAGTGTGAGTAATCTCCTGAGCCACATCTTCCAGGATTCTCAACAGGTCGGCTATACAGACCCCCTATCTGTAGGCATTTTGTTCTGCTAAGATTGTATTTATAACAGTCCCTTGCATAGCATTTTATACTTTCCAAAGCTCTTTCTTGTCCATTGTCATATTTGTCATACCTTTCCCTGAGGTACGTGAAGTACAATTCTGTCATTCTACAGATGAGAAGACTAAAGTCAGGAGAGATTAGAAGACTTAACCAAAGTCAAACCGTAGATCATTGTGGAACATAGTATACATGGAAGGGGTGCTGAATATGAGATTAGATTTGAAGGCTGGCTGTATCCCTGAGAACTCAGGCAGTCTGGGCCTCAGTTTCCTAATTTGGAAAACTAGATGATTGGGCTAGGTGTTCATCAAGGTCCCTGCCCAATCTAAGTCCTATGATCCCAACTTATAACTTCAGGCCTTCACCATTAGTTTCAGGGTCAGAAAGGATCAGTGAGACATAGTAGGTCACCTCATACCCAGGGCAGCAGCTTTTATGTGTTTTCAAAATGTCTTGCTTTCTGCTCCATGTGCTACATGATCTTCACAGAGGTCAATGGATAATCTCTGTCAGGTCACCTATTTGGGCTGGGTCTCAGTTTACCTCAGGTTTGTAATGGGATTGCAATAGTGTGGTTCCCCTATTGGCCACATTTGTGCTTTTGCCAACAGGACTTCCTCTCCGGCACCTCAGACAAAGTCAATCTTATGGCCAAGCTGGAGAGCGCTCAAAATCGTATTCGGATTTTGGAGAGCGAGGTAGGTGAGGCCTAGAGTTCTCAATAGAGTCTTCCTAGATAAGTCCAAGAAGAACAAGGCTCTACAGAACTGTAGGACAAGAGTAAAGAATGGAATGAAGTCACTCAACCCCTCTGTGCCTCAGTTTCCAAATCTGTAAAATGAAGGGGTTGGACTCAATATTGCATCACTGGGCTTCCTTCCAGCTCTAAATCTATGGTCCTATGACATATGAAACAGAATACAACAGATGGGAAGCTGAGTTAATTAGTCAGAGAATAATCAACTTCCTATTATCTTGAATGGGACCCATGGTTCCAAGAGCCTGGGGCAGAGCCTTTTTCATGGACTCAAAAAGTCTTAGGAGTATAGGACTTAGAGTTGGAATCCCACCTCCCTTCCCCAGTCTCCCACCCCAGCCACCATTATGAGCTCTAACATCTGCCCCAGGTGGGAAGGAGTGAGGTGTAGCCCTGAGAAAGTACCAGAGAGTCCCCCCTTGCTGTACCATCCCCATTGGCCAGGCCCCACTGTCATGGACCCAGAAGCCCTGAAGTTCCTACTAATCCTTATCTGGGGCTATAGTTGGAAGATTCAGCTCGGCGCTGGGGACAAGAAAAGCAAGACCTGACTTCGAAGCTGATGGAACGAGACCATGGCTTTATACTTGGCTCCAGTCCTATGTTGACAGAACACCAAGTGAGTAACCTCATGGGTCCTGGGGGTCAGAGTGGAGGAACAGGGAGGTGTCTGGCACTCACCCAGCCAGTCAATGAGAGCCATTTCTGAGGGGTCAGTTTTGAAAGGAATGTGGGCTAGCAATGAGGAAGCCTGGCTTCCAGTGTTGGTTCTGTCACTAATTCCTGTGTGACACTGAGCACGTCCCTTCTTCTGTGAAGCTCAGTTTTCTCATCTCTAAAATGGAGATGAGCATTCTCACCATCACCACATAGTCACTGTCCACCCAACTGGCAGAGGCAGCTGGCTCTGAGACTGGCCCCACACAGCACTACACAAATGCTAAGTGCCTGTGTTAGGGGAAAGAGGATTGTTGGAGCAGAGAGGAGATGGGTTCCCCAGGGGACCTCAGAAATCACCTGATTCAGCCCCCTGCCCCATGCACTATTTAAATAGCTCGAAAGTATCATGTCATAGTGGAGCTAGATACAGGACCCTGCCTCAGACACCTGCTACCCCAGACACATGCCTGGGAACATGGGCTTGTTATGAGGATTATGCTTTGGCAAACTTGAAATGCTCTTGAAATGAGAGTTATGATGATGAGGGAGCTAAGAACATTTGTCTAGGTATCCATGACTCTGCCCCTAAGGGGAAAGGGGCTGAGATTTCCCAGAATTCTGATTTTGGCCATGATGCTAATAGGCAAGAATGGGGCTGACCAGGAAAAGTAGAGGGAAGTAGCTGCCCCTTTGCAGTGAATTAAGAGGCAAAAGGCAGGAAGAATTTCCATCAATCCATGATTTCCTAAAGTGGACATAATGGAGCAATCATGAAAGTGGGCTAGAAGCTGCAAAGACGAGTCCTGTTCCCAAGAGCCAAAGTGGAGGGTATGTCCCATCTTCTGTCCAGACCCCTATAGGACCTGGGTGACAGGAAAGTGGTGTCTGCTTCCAATTCAGTGTAAGGAAGATCTTCTTAAAAATAATAGCTGTCTGTCACATGAATGGGCAACTTTATTAGGTAGGGAGTCCCTCATTCTTCCAAGCAGTTTAACCAAAGTCAAAGCACTATTTTTCATGGATGTGATAGAGTTCTCCTCCATGAGAGCACAAGGGTCAGTGGCCCTTAAAGGGAAAAGAGAATTTTTTAATAGTCCTAAAATGTGACTTTTGAATAGGCAATAGAATATGACACAAAGAAATAACTGAGTCTGTGTGTATGTGTGTATACATACACGCATATGCACATACACAAACACATATGCATACATGGTGGAAGGAAGGAAGAGAAAAAAGAAATGTGTATATATATATCTGTATATATAATATATATGTTGTCTGCATATATATGTATATGGTATGTGTGTGGGTATATATACACATACATATTTATATAGGTGTATGCATGTATATACATGTATACATAAGTGTGTACATATATACATGAGGGAGAGAGAGAGAGAGAGAGAGAGAGAGAGAGAGAGAGAGAGAGAGAGAGAGAGAGAGAGTCTAATTAGAGTGTTAACTCTTTGCAAGTAAGGAATGCTAAATCATTGTATCCATATCCCTAGCACCTAGTACAGTGCCTGGCATATAGTAGGGACTTCACAAAGACTTGTTGGTTGATAGATATCACATATATGTGTACATATGTAATAATGTGTGTATATGTGTGTGTGTCTATAGTTATATATATGTATGTATGTATAAAATCCAAATATTGATTGATCTGTCTTTTAGCCAAAATAAAGGCATGTATACCAATAGTCATGTGTGTGTGTGCATGTATGTGTGTGTCTGTGCATGTCTGTGTGCATGTATGTGTATGTGTTTGCAAGTATGTATCTGCATGTGCACATGTGACTATCTGAGCATGTGTGTATACATGTATGCGTGTATGTGTGCGTGTATGTATCTGCATTGAGTGTGTGTGTATCCACATCCATGTACACATGTAGACATATTCTTAATAAGCCCACTGCTGAGCACCAAGGCAGACCCCTGGGCCAGGTGACCCCTAAGATCTCCGTCCCTAATCACCATTAGATTCTATGATTCATAGGATTTTGAGCCGATAAAGACCTTAGAACTCATCCAGTCCTACCTCTTCATTTTACAGGTGAGGACTCAGAACTCAAAAGAGTGGAAGTGACTAATCCAGGGTCACAAAACAAGTAAGTAGCCAAGCCAGATTCCAGACCCAAGTGTCCCGACTCCAGGCCCAGAGGTCTTTCCATGCTGCTGCTGCCTGATGCTTGCCGAGTCCACGGCACAGAGTACGAGGTCACAAAGCACATGGTTGATTGATCCCAATAGATGTGTACAGATGATGACAGAGGTGGGAGAGGTGGGAGAGTTGCATAGATGGACATTCCTAAGGGCACCAAAGGATGCATAGTCTCCCACGTGGGGGACACAGGTTTCCTCCCACAGTCTACAGACACATCCTGCTCCTCAGTCACTTGGTGGGCTGGGAGAAGGCTTTCAGGGGGGTGGTGGGAAGCTGGCAGAACTGACCCGTTTTGGGAATGTTCAAGAACTCTACAAGGTCCCTCTTACTTTGCCTTATGTACAGAGGAGTCCTACGGACCATACGACTTTCAAGAAGCCGCAAAAACCGGATCCGTTATCGCTCCATCCAGAGCTTGACCCGTAAAGGCCAACGGAAATAGAAGGGAAGCCTCCCCAACAGCTCCACAGATACAGGCCTCCCTTTCCATTCTTCTCCTGGAATCACATCCTTAACAACTTTATTAAATGCATAAATCTTGGTGAGTGTCCATGGTCTATTGATGAAGCCCTACCAGCCGTGGCATATCCCCACTCCTAGATTTTTTCCCTCTTCCACCCACAGTCACTGCCTTCCTAGGCCTCCCTCCTAGAACCCTAGCCAAGAATACCTATGGAGCAGAGAGCTGGCAGATTAGTTAAAGTAGGGGAGGGAGATAAGAAGGCAGATTGGATTCTAAAGTTATAGGGTATGGATCTTGGAACTTCAATGTCAGGATGACTGCTGATCTCCCAAACAAGCAAGATGGCACTTTGGGAACAGGGAGAAGGAATGGTGACCCTGGGAAGGAGCAAATAATCCTAGGGCATCAGAGCTGAAAGGGCTCAGAGGTCATCTCATCCAAAAGCCTTCATTTGACAGAGGAAGAAATGGGAGACTCAGGACGATTTGGTGATTTGCCCACAGTCACACCCTTAATTAGTGGCAGTCAGAAGTAGAACCCAAATGTCCTAATTCCCACTCTCTTCCCAAGGATTTCTTTATGTAATGTGATTCAATCAACTTTATGCATAACCAAGATAGGTGACTGTCCACCTGATTTGACCTCAGAACTACTAGGGAGACCCAATGCCCAAATGTATCTTCCTCACCCCTGGCAATTTCCCAAGATATAAGAAACCAAACCAACTGGGCTACCATCCCAATCTGGTCATAGGCACCATCCAGGTCTGTCTATATCCATCTACAACCCACTCTCTAAGGAGACCTTAGGGCAGTCAGATGAGGCTGGGGCCCATTGCTAGAGTTACAGTGCATCGGGGCTTTTTTATTTAATTGTTTTCAATGAACAAGCATTAATCTTCTTCACTACCCAGTCGTCCCCAATCAAGAAAAAGAAAAACAAAACCCTTGTAATGAATGTGTATAATCAATCACAATGATATTCCCATATTGGCCACGTCTAAAACCATGTCTAATTCTGCATCCTGAGTCTTTATCTCTCTTTCCAGAGGTTGTGGACAACATGCTTCATCATTGGTCCTCTCAGAGAGAAACTGGCTTAGAGAGGATAAGAAATTTGCCCACAGTCATACAATGTTGAGTACCAGAAGTGAGATTCAAACCCAGGTCTTTGGGCTCCAAAACCAGATCTTTCTATTACACATGTTGTCTCATATCCATATGAAAAATGGTCTTTTCCCACACTCTGGAGGACTCTCACTGCTTGGACCAGGTCAAGATTAGAATCAACAGAGATTTAGGACTAGCAACAATATCTTCGTTTCTTAAATGTTCATTAAAGAAACCTGCACTGAGCGTGATGGTCAGGAATGATGTGGCTATGCTTTGTAATTTACTGATTTTTTTTAAAAAACAGACATTTTGAGAAGTTCAAATATTACAAGTATTTAATATTTCTTCCTGTCAAATCAGCAAAGGACATAAATTAGCAGAAGGAAGAGAGATGTCTCAAATGAAGCCAATAACGAGGCTTCTACCTACCATCTTTAGTGGATTGAGGCACGTTTCTCCAGAGCAAGATAGGGCATAGGAGAGGACAAAGCCACAGGCCACAGGGATCCTTAACTTTTTTTGTCATTGAACAGCTTTGGCAGTTTCATGAAACCTGTGGACTCCTCAGAATCATGTTTTTAATTGGATAAAATGCACAGGATTACAAAAGGAAACTAGGTGTATCGAAATGTAGTTCTCCAAATATATATATATATACGGATATAGATATAGATATAGATATAGATATAGATATAGATATAGATATAGATATAGATATAGATATAGATATAGATATAGATATAGATATAGATATAGATATAGATATAGATATAGATATAGATATAGATATGGATATGGATATTTTCAA
>CM053624.1:36334809-36361067 GCA_028646595.1 Phalanger gymnotis
CAATATTATAGTTTTGCTATCTATTTCTTCCTGTAACTCCCTTAACCTCTCCTCTAAGAATTTGTATGCCATACCACTTGGTGCATATATGTTAAACAATGATATTGCTTCATTGTTCGTGGTGCCTTTTAGCAGGATGTAGTGTCCTTCCTTATCTCTTTTAATTAAATCTATCTTTACTTTTGCTTTGTCTGAGATTAGGATTGCTACACCTGCTTTTTTTACTTTAGCTGAGGTGCAATATATTTTACTCCAGCCTTTTACCTTTACCCTGTGTGTATTACTCTGTTTCAAATGTGTTTCTTGTAAACAGCATATTGTAGGATTATGGTTTTTAATCCATTCTGCTGTCTGCTTCTGTTTTATGGGAGACTTCATCCCATTTATGTTCACAGTTATGATTTCTATCTGTGTCTTTTTCTCCATCCTATTTCCCCCTGTTCATGCTTTTATTTCTCCCTTTCCCTTTCCCCTCAACAAAATTTTTCTTTTGACTGCTGCCTTCCTCAGTTTACCCTCCCTCTTTATTCTTCTCCCTTATCTTACCATTTCCCACTTGCTACTTCTCCCCTCCCTTTTTCCCCCCTTCCCCTCCTACTTCTTGTAGGACACGTTAGATTTCTATACTTATCAGGGTATGTTATTTCCTGCTCGAACCAGATCAGATGACAGTAAAGCTCAAATACTGCTCTTGTCCCTCCCTTCTTTCCCTCTACTATAATATGTTTTTGTGCCTCTTCATTTGGTGTAATTTACCCTTTTCTATTACCTCTTTAACTTTTCTCTCATAGCCCTCTCTTTACATCTCTTGCTTATGTTTTTTGTCCTTATATCAGTTATTTTATACAGGCATTCACAATCTATGTGTATCCCTTTCAATTTTCATAATAGCTGTACTATTCTCCAGACTGACATATATATGTACATATAAAACATACATAAGATGATATAATCCTATATAAAGATGCAAATGATTTGCCCTTATTGATTAATAAGATTTGTGGTGGTTTTTCCCCCTATCTACCTTTTTATGTCTCTCTTGAGTTTTGTATTTGGAGATCAAATTTTCCATTGAGTTCTGGCCTTTTCATCAGGAAGGTCTGTAATTCCCTTATTTTGTCGAATGTCCATCTCCTTGCCTGAAAAATTATGCTTAATTTTGCTGGGTAGTTGATCCTTGGTTGTAGTCCCAGCTCCTTTGCCCTTGGAAATATCATATTCCAATTTCTCCTGTCTTTTAATGTGGAAGCTGAGAGATCCTGTGTGATCCTGACTGTAGTTCCACGATATTTGAATTGTTTCTTTTTGGCTGCTTGCAGTATTTTCTCCTTGACTTTGTAGTTCTGAAATTTGGCTATAATATTTCTTAGTGTTTTCAGTTTGGGATCTCTTTCAGGGGGTGATAGGTGGATTTTTTCAATGACTATTTTGCCTTCTGGTTATAGGACCTCTGGGCAGTTCTCTGGGCTCCTGGTGTTGACCCCCGCTGGCTCCGCCCCTCTGGGACTAATGAACTTCTACTATTTGGCCACTGAAGCCCCACTTCTATTTCCCCTGTTCCAGCGTTCATTTTTTTCTGAGGAATTCTCTGGGTGAGGGGGGGGGAGGGATTAGAGCCATTTACCTGGCCATTACATCTCCTGGAAGTTCAAGAAGCTGAGTTTCATACCTTGGGGCTGCAAGCCTCAGGAGTTGGTGTTTCCCGGCCAGTGGTCTTGCGCTGCTTCGTTGCTTCCACAGACTGCCGTCCTGTGTTGGTAGTCCTGGGAATCTCCGCCGGTTTTGGGCACCCAGCTTTCTCCCAGCCTGTCTCCCATGTGGGTTCCCCACTGGCTGCTTCCACTTTGGTGTGGAGCAGCTCCACGCATCCAGCACTCTCCAAGTCTACATATTCGTGCCTTCGGCCTTTCAGACTCTTCTGGCTTGGAAATTTGCCCCACTCAGACGGCTCGCGGTTTCTAACTCTCTCAAATCTGCTCAAATTCACTTTTTTATAGGAATCTGACAGGCTTTGTGAGAGAGCTCCTGTAGGATGCTGTTTTCATGTGGCCATCTTGGCTCCACCTCCTACAGCATTAAATTTACAAAAATCTCTGCTGTGTAAACAACTTTGCGGGTTCTACTTACATTACCTAACTTTGTACAATAATCCAATGAGAGGGAGGCCTGAGATCCCAGTCCCTCTGCATGCAAACATCAAAACCAAGGCTCAGAAAGGTAACTTGTTCAAATATTGGCATATGCAGAAAATGTCAGAGGCGAGGCTTGAATTCATCACTTCTGACCCTCAGCCCAGGGCTCTTTTCATTCTACTGGGCTAGATAGATGGACATGGCCTTTGGACACAAACTCCAACTTGCCCTGCAAAAAACTGCTGAGGTGAACACCCTACCACCCTACAAACGGGCCTTCCTCATTTTGGCCTTTATCCACAATATTTGTAAGGTGCTTAGCACAGTGCCTGGCATGCAGTAGATTTTGAATAAATACATATTCTCTTCCTCTTTCATCCTTACCATGTCTACCACTCCTGCCATCATTTCTGTAACATTGCCTTTGATATCTTCAAAACTCATGGTATTCTTGTGTAAGAGACAGTAGACAGTGCCCCAATAAAGCTCAGTGCCTCCTGATCTCGTTTTCTGGTCCTGATAGATGTTACATACATAATCTTCAGCTGAGAGACAGGGGGAAAGAAAGGGAACATTATGGAATTTCTTGGAATGGAAGACATCGGGGATGGGGAAGGAACATGAAGAAGACTGAGAAAGTTTAAGGGGAACCTGGAGTGGAAAGAACTCATCATTTGGAGTCAGGAAACTGGTTCCAGTCATGTCAAGGCCATTGACCATTTGATCACCTTAGCCTACCTCTGCCTTTCTAGACCTTAATGTCTTTAGGGAAGCTGGAGGAAGGATAAAGTACTCTACAGATGCCTCATTGTCATCTTGCTAGCCTGCTGGTGTTAATGTTATCTCAAGGGCTAGAAACCAAATTGGTGTAACCAAATACTATCCTTTTCACACCACACTCATGTATACACTTGCACATGTATATACATATGCATGCATGTGTACATGTATACACGTGTACAAACCTTATGTGCCCTTGTACATGGTATTACACACATGTAATAACCTGCCTCTGCACAATGATACCCATGCACACCTATACACATGTAACTACACATGCACACGATGTACATGGACAAAGGTACAATGCCATTGCTTATGGACATGTCTACACACGTAATCACACACACACTTGCACAATACATATGTGTGTAATACACCTGTATCTATTTGTGCACATATTCACAATACACATATATACTTATCTACATACACAGTGTAATATGCACATGCATACACATACACACGCACTCTTCTGTGGTGATGCCTTTTCCATTCTTTATCCAGGTTTCTACAGGGTGTAGCCTCCATGCATGCCACTTGCCTCTACTCTCTGTCAGATACTTAGAGGTCCTTAAATAATCACTTCGGCCCACCAGGTGAGAGCTGGGGAATTGACCAAGCAGCACATTTGCTCTTTCCTTGGGTTTTCCCAGCTCTGCCTATCTTCTCTGGTCACCCCAGAAGGATACTCAGAACCCAGATGCTCACCTCGCTCAAAAATCAGATCCCACGAGGCCACATGGTCCCTCCAGGTCTTGGCCCTGACCATGCGGAACAGCTCTGGAGGGATGTTCAGCATTGGAGTACTAGTCTTGAATAATGTATACACAGCATCAATGAACTTCTGGGCATTGGGGTCCACAAAATCTTCTAAGACTCCCAGACGCTCCCCAAGCAGAATGTTGCAGATAGCTGTGGGACCAGAAATCAGAGCCAGTAGTATGCCTGCCTAGTGGCCTTGCTGAGACCTTCAGATCACTGGAATCCCCTTGACCTCCCCCTGGAATTCTGCCTACACTCTCAAGGTCATTTACACATTCTTTTAAACATGCTTTTCTTTGTTAAATCAATCAGAATGGAGTACAAGGGACTAGGGGAGAGAAGACAACCCAAGGGGGACTTCTCTTTTACAAAGTTCATTTTAGGAAATTAATTTTACTATATTAATATGCTAAATATGGGGAAAGGAGGCATCTGGAGCAATAATGGGGGCTGCGTATCTACAGTACCCCTGGAGAAAGGGCCCCAGAGACAGTAAAAAGAATCGGCCTTTTAAAAACTTGTTTTTATTAACTGCAATTGACACAAAAGATGCTTCGCAAAACTCCCAATACATTTCCCAAAAACAGTTAAGCAAAACCACCTAATGGAATGACTGCCATGAGTAATGGCATAATTAGCTAATATTTTATTAACCATATTTGATTAAACCATAATGAATCAACTAACCCTTCCCTAGGTTTGTTGTTCAGTCATGTCTGACTCTTTCTGACTCCATTTGGGGCTCTTGGCAAAAATATTAGAGTGCTTTACCATTTCCTTCTCCAGTTCATTTTATAGATGAAGAAACTGAGGAAAACAAGGTAAAGTGACTTGCCCAGGGTCATATAGCTATTAAGTGTCTGAGGCCAGATTTGAACTCAGGAAGATGAGTCTTCCTGACTCCAGGCTGGGCGCTCTATGCACTAGGGCATAGAGCTGCCCTTCCCTAGTTTACCCCCTTGCTAATAGGAAGGAAAGCTGGGTGCTTAACTTGAATGATGAAGTATAAACATAATCAGGCTGGTCTCTTTCTTAGTGCCTTTCTGTGGACACACAAAATCGTGTGATCGATGGCACACTGGACTCAAAGACAAGAGATTCTGGGCTTCACTTCCTTCTGTACTACTTCCTACCTCCCTAAATCATTTCTTTTCTCTGAGCCTCAGGGTTAAAGAGTTAAAGGAACACTAATACATTGTTAGTGGATCGGCAAACTGGTTCAAAGATTCTGAGCAACAATTCGAAATTATACAAGAGAAGTCATTAACTATGACCTAGAGATCCCACTGATGGAAAAGAAAGGAAAAAAGTACCTACTAAGCACCTACTGTGTGCCAGGCACTGTGCTAAGTGCTTTACAAATAGTATCTCATTTGAGCCTCACAACAAACCTGGAAGGTAGGTACTATTATTATCCCTATTTTACAATTAATTAAACTGAGTCAGACAGAGTGAGTTGCTCAGGTCACACAGGTAATAAGCATCTGCAGCAGGATTTGAACTCAGGGCCTTCCTAACTCCAGACCCCAACTGGGCTACCTGCTCCCTCTCTTCAGGAATCAGGTTTGGGATACAAGGAGGCGAGTGAGTACATTTGTGCTAAGAGTGGGGTGATGACCTTGGTGAGTAGGCTACGTACATGAAATTTGCGGATCTCACTAGGATTTGTGCCCTAGGCTTGTCCGTGTAATAGCAAGTATCTTTCTTATATTCTAAATCAGAGGTTCTTCATTTTTCTTAGATCATGCACTGCTCTGGCAATCTAGTTGAAGCTGTTGGACCCTATCTCTGAATGCCATTTTTAAAATAGCTAGCATTCATATAGTACATTAAAGTATGACGAGATTTAAATCTCATAGGACCTGAACATGTAAATCCTATGTCTCTGCTCTTCCTATTCTGATTACCACTATCACTGCCCACTCATCCTCACCCTCTACCCTCAAGATCATTAGAACATCACAACAACTTTGGGATGGGGTGCTATTCTTATCAATAAATGAGGAAACCAAGGCAGAGAGAGGTTAAGTGACTTGCCCAGGGTCACACAGCTAATAAGTGCCTGAAGCTGAATTTGAACTCAGGTCTTCCTGACTCTAGGCCTGGCACACTACACCCTGCGGCATTTAGCTTCCCTTCTCCAGTCTTCCCTATTACTATAGAAGGCAACACCATTCTTTCAGACCCTCAGGCTTGCAATTTTAGGAGTCATTGTGAATGCCTCACTCTCTCTCATCCCACATATCCAATCTATTGCCAAAGCCTGCTGATTTCACAGATGTTATAAAAACCCCCTTTTCTCCTCTGACCCTGCCACATCCTGATGCAGTCCTGTGTCACCACACTCCCGTATTATTACAATTATCCGTTAGTGGAGGGCTGAGGAGGATCAGCATCTGCCTTGAGTCTCTCTCCACTCCACCGCATCCCCCCATTCTGCCTGATTATGTCAATCCCATACTCAATAAATTCCATAGGCTCCCCACCACCTCCAGGAGCAAAAACAAAATTGCTCTGTTTGACTTTCAAAGACCTTTCCAGTCTTCTTACACCTTACTCTCCAACCCATACTCTTTAATCCAATGACACTGGCCTCCTGCTGTTCCTCAAACAAGACGCTCCATTTCCAAACTCTGGGCATTTCCTCTGGCTGTCCCAGATACCTGGGAACACTCTTCCTCCTCATCTCTGCCTCTTGATTTCCCTGGCTTCCTCTAAGTCCCAACTAAAATCCCCCCACCCTTCTACAGGAAGCTTTTCCGTAATTCTAAGTGGCCTAGCTCTGTTAATTCACAAGCTACTCATCCTCTTTGTAGTTTGTTTGTGTATCCCTTTGTTTGTGTGTTGCTGTTCCCATTAGATTATAAACTCCTTGAGGGCAAGGATTATCTTTTGGCTGTTTTGGTATCCTCAGTGCTTACCACAGTGCCTGGCCCACAATAGATACCTAATCACTGTGGATTGATTGATTCCTTGATTGCTGAGACCCTCCCTCACTCAGACCTTACTCACACTCAAAAGCAAATCTAAACAGGTCCTGACTGAGGTCCACTGTGAACTTTCCTTGGTTGCTCCTCTCAATCCCCTTGTAAATCTTCTTCACAAAGTCCTTTGAAATTGGGGTGAGAAGTGGCTCAAAATTGTTCACTGAGTCCAAAGCAAACACAAACTGGTTCAGGAAAATCCGGTCTTTCTTCCAGCTTTCATAGTTCCTGAAAAGGAAAAAAGGAGGTAAGGAAATCCTAGTGTTCTTGGGAGAAGAGGCTGAAGATAATAAAGAAAACCATGGTTTTACAACACTGCCGATCCAGGTCAGAGAAGCCAGAGGCTCAGGGAGGTAACTGGTCCCTCTTTTCTGTGCAGGGGCCCTTGGAGAAGGGTTTCCCACCAGATTCCCTTGCAGGGAATCCCTATCGCCATCATTCATATCTCTCCCTCTTTTCAGCTCTCCTGCCCCCTTCCTCACTCACCCACACCTTGTGGTTGAAAGATAAAAGAGAAGAGGAGAAAACAGGGGGAGAAGGAGAGGAGAGAAAAGAAGAAAGGGAAGAAACAAACCCTCATCTAGCTTCACTGAAACTCCAGGCTATGCCCATACAATTTAAAGGCAATAGAACCACAATTCAACACTCATGAAAATCCTACTAAGAACCAGGCGCTGCACCAAGCTTATGCGGACAGACTCAGGTGGACTTTGGGAGATGTGCAGGCTACATGAAGAAGAGGAGACCTCTGATTGGCTACTGATCCAGGAATGCAAATACATGCAAAAGGCACTGGTTGGATGATAATGATCCTCTTTCCTCCCTGGCTTCAGTGGAAGGAGGAGATGCTATAAGCTTCTGGGAGAGGAAACTCAAGCCCTCTCCACTTGGACACCTGGGCCACCAAGTGGTCTGTGACTATTGGCCACTATTCTTTGGCCCCTTTGCCTTCATCCTTTCCTGCTCTTGGGCAGAAGAGGAGAAGTTTTGGGCTTTGACCTTTATTAAATTGGGAGGGCAAACTGCCAGAGGTCCAGCAGCTGGAGTCCATGCCATGCCAGATTTTATGAATGGCCAGGCAGAGGGAGCAGCCAAATCCCAAGGGACCTACTCAACCAAGCAGAGAAGTGGAGGGAGAGAAATGAAGAGGGAGCCACATTTCAAAGGGAACTTGGGGAGAAACAACTGTATTAACTGTTTTTAAGTTGAGCCCACTCTCCCCAGAGATCAAAATGGTGTAAGAGTTTGGAGAAAAATGTTTTATAACTCTTCTTAGACACTATTGTTTTGTAAAAAGCTAATGGATATTAATTTCTCAAATAATATTGGGTGCTAATAACCGGTGATCCATACATCAATCAACCAATAAACATTTATTAAGGACCTACTATATGTCAGGCATTGTGCTAAGCACCAGGGATACAAAAATAGGCAAAATATAGTCCCTGCTAGAATGGGCACTTGGGCTCTTAGGCTTCAAGAAGAATCTCTGGGGTACCTGTGGAACCCTCAAGGGGAAATGTTCTTGCTCTGGGACTCCTGACTCATCCCAAGAAGGAATTGGGAGCTGGACCTCCAGAGTGCAGTAGGGGAGTTGACATAAACAAAAATAAATATGACACAAAGAATAATTTGACGTGAGCAAAGAAGTCACCTGGCCAAAGGGCTGTAGGGATTTTGAACAATAAGAGATTGCTTTGGGGTAGGGGATCAGGGAAGGAGAAGGCACCTAGATGACTCATTATGTTTAAAATTCAACTCATTATCTCCCCCTCAAAACCTTTCCTTCTTCCTAACTTCCCTTAACTTTCCAGGGCATCACAATCCTCCAGTCTCCAGACTCACAACCTAGGAATCATTCCTGACTCCTCTTTCTCATTCTTTCATGTGTGTCCTCTTCTCTCCTCTGAAATTGCCACCACCCTGCTGCTGGTTGTGCTGCCTTCTACAACCCTCTCCCCCTCCATCTGTACACCCACCCACCAATTTATCCATCCCCCCACCCATCTATCCACCCACCCACCCACCCATCCATCCATCCACCCACCCATCAGTCCTTCCTTCTTCAACCTACCTGTTCACCCACCCACACATCCATCTATCCATCCTCCACTCAGCTGTCCAAATAATCTATGGTCCAACCACAAAATTCCCAATTAAGTAAACTCCAGTGGCTCTCTGTTACCCCGGGATCAAATGTGAAATATATGATGTTTGACTTTTTAAGCCCCTCGTAACCTGACCTCTTCCTGCCTTGCCAGTCTTCTTCTGCCTTACTCCCCTCCTCATCCTCTGCAATCCAGTGACACTGGCTTCCTTGATGTGCCTCATATAAGAAACCCCATCTCCCAAAGCCAGGACTTTCATTGACTGTTGCTCATGCCTGTAACTCTCCCTCCTCATCTGTGCCTCCTGGCTTCTTGGGCTTTCAAGTCTCAGCAAAAGCCCCACTTTCTGTGAGGAACCTTTCCCAGGCTTTCTTAATCTTGTGCCTTCCTTCTGTGGCTGTCTCCAGTTTGGCCTGTCTATATGTTCTTTGTATATACTTGTTTGCATGAGGTCTCTCTCGTTTGACTGTGAGCTCCTTAAGGCCAGGGTCTGGTTTTGTTTGTATGGGGGCGGTGATTTGGGGAGTTGCCTTTCTTTGTATCCCCAGCATTAAGTACAGTGCCTGGCACATAATAGGTGCCTTATTGACTAATTAACCTGAACTTTGATGAGGGGAGGATTTTTTTAATTAAATATTGTTCATTTTTCACATCACCTAGATTTTTCCCTGCAATCCACTCTCTCCCAGAGAGTCATCTCCTATAACAAAGAATTTTTTACAAGAAAACAGAAGAGGGAAATTTTTTTGTAGCAAACTAGCTAGATACATTGAAAAACTATAGCATTCTGTGCAATGTTCCACATCTATATCTCAGCCTCTGCAAAGGAGCAGGGAGATAGGTCTCAAGAAGGATTTTAACCAGCAGTGATATGAGGATTACAAGCATGAGAGATGACCTAGAGCCTACAAAAATACAAGGAAGTCAGAGAGAACAAGATGGAATCCAGAACCAGCTAATGTCAATTTGACTAGACAAAAGAAAGAATAAAGTAGGGAGAAAAAAAGCCAAAAATATAGGAAAGAGGTAGATTGCTAAAGGAACAGCTAGGGGAACCCTAGTGCACAGAGCTCCAGGCCGGGAGTCACAAAGACTCCTCTTTCTGAGTTCAAATCCAACTTACTAGCTGTGTGACCTTGGGCAAATCACTTAACCCTGTTGTGCTTAATTTCCTCACCTGTGAGATTAGCTAGAGAAGAAAATGGCAAAACGCTCCAGTATCTTTACCAAGAAAACCCCAAATGGGGTGACAAAGGGTTGGGCACAGCAAAGCAACAACAAAATCAAAGATTGCTAAGGGCCTTCGATGCCAGGTGAAGGAGCTGGTATTATCTCCTAGAGGCAGACAAAAAACATCATTCAGGCAGCTCTCTCTTTGTTCATTCACATAGTGGAATTCAGTCTACTATCTCCAAAGTCTTCCAACACCTTTGAATGAATGCATCAGTTAAAAGCAAAAAAGTTTGAACTCGCTCCCAATAGATGTAAATTTACTTATTTACAAATCATACTTATAAATGGTATACTAATAATTATGTCTGTTATAGAGCTTACACAAAAAAGACACTATTAAAAATGAGTTAAATATAAAATAACGAATGATCCTACAGCCAATAGGTAGTCACTAGAGGTCATTGAGTGGGTCGTGGTCAGATCTATATTTTAGGAAAATAATTTTGGCAGCTGTTGGGAAGAGGGACTGAAGTGAAGGGAGAGACCGATTATGGGGCTGTTGTCATCAAGATGGGATGAGAGCCTGAACTAGGTCAGTGGCTATGTGAGTGAAGAGAAGCAGACAGACAAAAGAGGCAGGACAGAAAAGACAAGATTTGACAATGGATTGGGTAAGTGTGGTGAGTAACAGTGAAGATTCCAGGATGACATCAAGGTTTTGAACCTGGGTGATGGTAGCATCCTGGACAGAAAAAGTGAGGAGACTCATACCAATAAGCAGAGGTGAGGCAGTGCCTGTGTAATCAAGCTTGCTAGATGTATAATTGGGGAAGTCATCTAACTTCCGTTTGCCTCAGTTTCCTCATCTGGGGATAATAATAGCAGCAACCTCCCAGGGCTGTTAAGAAGATCAAATAAGATAACTGCAAAGTGCTTACCTAGCAGTCTGGAGTACATAGTAGATACTGTATAAATGTTAGCTATTATTATTATTAAGCTATAGCACAAAAGATTAAATTCTTTAAGCGTTCAAATCGCAGGCTTTCTGTCCGGGTGGGGGGAAATGCCCTCTGCACACTCTGAGGGCACATAAAGAGCAGGACTAACATTTCAATAGCCTCTGATAAATCGAGATGCTTGGGCCATTACTGTGTACACCATCCTCATGGCCAAATGCCTCACTCATTAATCTTACTGTAACTCTTTTCGTTTTTTCCCAAGATTTCTCATTTGTGAGTTTATCTGATCCTCACATTTTGAGGCATCACAGTGTGGGGATTATTCTTCCCATTACATAGATTCACAAAACCAAGACAGTCAAGGGAAGGGACACCCAAGATCACACAGCTCACGTGGGGAAGAGCTGGGACCAGAGCCCAGGTCTCCTCTGTACCTGGCTTCTATAGATTCTACAAGGGACCGCTCCCCGCATCTCTTCAGATAGCCTTTGATTCTATTCCTTGCAATATGGGAAGAGGAAGAATGTGTCTGCAAGACAAGGTGGAAAGACTTACTTGAACAGGACTCCAACAGGTTTTTTCCTGTAGGTGTGATAAGCCAACCATGGTGGGAAACAATATCTTTCTGGGTAGGGTCCCTCTGCCTTAAAGAGGCAGGCAGCATTGTCAGGGTTGATGATAAAAACAGATTCTGAATTGCCAAGTTTCTCCCTGGAAAGATTAAGAAATCAAGAGGTCAGAGGCCAAACCCTAGAGATCTGTACATAGGGCCTAGGGTAAGCTTGAATCTAGGCACTGAATCTATCTCTAAGACCAAACTCTCCAATTCCCAGCAACTACAACTAATCCCTCACACCTAGAGCAGGAGCCTTGAACAAACAGCCATAAGCCTCACACTTCCTACATGACTATAGTCATGCTAGATAGACCCCCAGCACAAATAGCCTCACCCTCACCTGCTTACTCAGTGACTGAAACTGGAAGCAAATTTGAAGAGAAGGGTGAATGAAATGATAGTATAAGGATGTGAAATTCCCACTTTTAGAGAGTATCTGTAGGGCTTCAGGAGACAGGTGCAGTTTAACTGGCTTGCAGTGGAAACAATGTTACCTGGATGTGATGCTTGCAATCACCAAATGCCTACAATACGATGTTAAATTTCCATGTTGCAAGACTACTCACAAGAAACTGACTTCCACACTGGAACTCTATCCCATATGCTGCCTAGCTGCCCACAGAAATATATACATAATGTATAATATATAGAAGTAGATACATAAAATATAGCATATATAATAGAAAGGGCCATATATCATATAGAATATATACATTACATACAGATGTTTATACACCTAATATAGAACATACACATTACATACAGACATGTATACCTAACATAGAAGATATACTTTGTATATATTATATAGGAGTATATAGATAATACATACATTATCTAATATAGAGAGGTATATACATAATGCATTCATGTAAGCCCAATGACACTAGCACCCAGGATAGCTGCTAGCACAGATTCACTCTTGATAGTCACAGACAAGAAAGACCGCTATGAATGGCTTAATGATCTTGCTTTATTCTATCCAGTTTTCTCACAAGTGTTGCTGAGCACAAACTCCTACAGCATTCCCTAATCACCCATCTCGCAGGAGCCAGAGAGAAAGGAGGACAATTACCCCTATGTCTCAGCAGGGTCAATCTTGATGGGCACAACTTGTGCATTCCTCTAAATCCCCTCAAGCCCCAATGGGGGCTGGTTGAGGCACACACAGATATCCCCCAAGCCTTGATGGGGGCCGGTCAAAGCACACACAGCATTCCAGCTTGTGTATTCAACACTAGAGGGTTCCCCAGTCATTGACCCCTGACCATCTGCTTTATAGAGCATTTACTCAGCACCTGATTAGGTGAGAGCCAGAGGACACCAAAGCCTACATGACTCAGTACCTGATAGATTTAGTGCCAACAGGTGTGAAAGCAATATGTGACCCAGCATTCGATTGAATCATTATATAACGCTGGGTGGAGTTGTTCATAAGTCATGAGCCTGGAAAACTGAGATTGTTATGGCCATGGATCTTGGGAAACTGAACTCTAAGAAAGAATAAACAAACATCCACCTTACTTACCCTTACAATACATTATATATAATATATTATACACATAATATATTATATATATTATGATATATGTATATGACATATTATAAACATGTATTATGTATAAGTAAATAACATGTAACATATGTATAATATATAGAAATATGCATAATATAGAATATATATTTATATATAATACATGGAAATATATAGATAATATAGAATATATACTACATGGAAGCAAATATATACAGAGATATATATATAACATATAATACATAGAAGTATATAAATGGTATATATATAACATATGGAAGTATATACATAATATAGAATATATACTTTATATATAATATATATGAATATATACATCATGTATTATATAGAAGTATATGCATTATATGTAATATGTAAGAGTATATACATAATACATAACATAAAATATAGCAAAATGCATAACATAGAATGTATGGAAGCACATATATAATACCTAAAGGATGTACATATTATATAATATATAGAAATATATGTAATATGTAGAAGTATATACATAATACATATAGTATATCCACATACATGATGATGCAAAGCAGGGGAGCACTGTCAGCTCAAGGAATCAGGAAAAGCCTCACATCCAACGTGATACTTAAGCAAAGTACTGAAAGGAACTCAGGATTCTAAAAGGTGGAGGTGAGGAGGGAGTGTGCTCCAGGTGTGAGGGACAGCCAATGCAAAGGTACACAGAGAGAAATGAAATTAATTATCTGAGGAACATCACAAAGGTTAGTTTGGACCATAGAGTATGTGAAGAGGATTACTCAATGCTTTCTGCTGCCTATCCATGCCACTTTCTCAGTGACCTCCTGTCTTTCACACCAGGGTTTTCAAGATAAGAGAAGTGAGTGATACAGTCTGATGCTCTGTCCGCTAGGCTTTCAGAGGGAGGGAAGCCTTCAGCAGGACTCTCAGGCTGATATAGTTTTCCCCCTTATTTACAACAAACCCTGGAGTTCCCCAGTAATCCTGTTCTGCCCACAGCCAGAGCATTTTTTGCCCCTAGCTTTTTGATCCTTAACAAAGTGACCTTCAAGGCCAGGATGAAAAATCCACACTTCTGACCCCAGTAGAATGCCTCCTTTATTTCTGAATACTAATAATATAGCTCATTTATTTGCTGGTTTAAAATCTTCAAAGTCTCTTGTTCTTAGTATCAAAGCAGGAGAGAGGGGAGGAGGAAGAGGGGCAGACAAATAGATGCCGAGGTGGAAAGTAGGGGTGAGGAAGAGGGAATGGAAATCAGAGGCAGACAGTCACTGGAAAAGGCAAGGATGTTGAAAAGGAAGAGAAAGAGAAAAAGAGTAAGACTTCTCCACACCTAAGTTATCATTGCCTGGAATGTTCTCCCTGTCTCTATCACTTCTAATTCTCTCCCTCCTTCTCCCCACCCCACCCCCCTTTCTTCTCATCTCTCCTCTCTCTCTCTCTCTCTCTCTCTCTCTCTCTCTCTCTCTCTCTCTCTCTCTCTCTGTGCCTGTCTCTGTCTCTCTGTCTCTCTCTCTTCTCTCTATGTCTCTTTCTTTGTCTCTCCTCTCTTTCTCTCCTCTCTGTCTGTCTCTCCTCCCTTTCTCTCTCTCTGTCTCTCTGTCTCTCACTCTCTCTCCTTTGTCTCTCCTCTCTATCGTTTTCTCCTCTCTCTGTCTTTCTGCCTCTCTCTGTCTCTCACTCTCTCTCCTTTGTCCCTCCTCTCTCTCTGTCTTTCCTGTCTCTCTTTCTCTCTCTTTCTCTGTTTCTCTCCCCTCTTTCTCCTCTCTCTGTCTTTCTCCCTCTCTCTATCTCTCAATCTCTCTCCTTTATTCCTCCTCTCTCTCCATCTCTCCTATTCATCTCTCTCTTTCTCCTCTGTCTCTCTCTGTCTCTGTCTCTCTCACTCTCTCCTTTGTCCCTCCTCTCTCTCTCAGTCTCTCTCTCTCTCTCTCTCTCTCTCTCTCTGTGTGTGTGTGTGTGTGTGTGTGTGTGTGTGTGTATGAGATCAAAGCATTCTGTAAACCAGATACAAGGTCAGTCAAGAGGAAATCGTGTCCTCCCCTCCCCCTCCATCTCCCCACTCTCCAAGCTCAAGCTTCATCTACACCATGAGCTGTCCATTTGTTTAATCACCAATTTAGACATTTTGGGGGTCAGCTAGGTGGAACAGTGGATAGAACACCAGGCCTGGAGTTAGGAAAACCTGAGTTTAAATCTTGTCTCTGACACTCAATAGTTTGTGACCCTGGACAAGTTACTGAACCCTATTTGCCTCAGTTTCCTCATCTATAAAATTAGCTGGTGAAGGAAATGGCAAATCTCTCCAGTATCTTTGCCAAGAAAACCCCAAATGGGATCATGAAGAGGTGGACACAACTGAAACAACAGCAACAACAATCAGCCATTCACATAGTGTCAACATTTCCAATGTGGATTTTGTGCAGCTTCCCTGTCAGCATCTTCAGTGTGTTTTTAGCATTTTCATTATTCGTGTGACCTGAGTATGAGAGGCTATAGAGACATCTCTGTGCAGCTGAACGCCAGAAAGGCTAAGACTTATGAGAAGTTTAAGTTCTGCCTCTCAAGTCCAGTTAATCTGACTCACTTACAGGGGCCTTGTCAGTCAGAAAGGAATGAGGCCATGAGCATCTTGGTAGTTCCATTAATTGGGGCCTGAGCATTGAGAAGTGACCCTGGGTTTGAGGAGCAACCTGGAGACCTGATGAAGCCTTGAGGGGGGGGGGAGAGAAAGGGCAGTGCTCAGGAACCTGAGACCACTTAGCGCTGATCTACCAGATGAGATGACATCAGAATGTCCTTCCTACTCAATCAACAAATATTTATTAAACATCCACCATCACATGCCAAGAGTTGGCCAGGTACTGGGCACACAGACACAAAGAATGAAGCAATCCTTCCTAGCAATGACTTTACCCTCGAATGGAGGAGACAAATACCTCTGAACGTAAATGCAGCATAAGTACCAAACTAATTAATCTACACTCTAATCTTGAGGTTTCTCACACTACTACAGAATCTCTTTCCCCTCAGCTTCCATAACGCCCCATTCCTAGTTCTCCTCCTAGGCAGCAAACTGGGATCTCACTCTCTATGTTTTGTCCTCTTAGTGGGCTCTTTCCTCTCCCATCTATACTCTCATAGGCTTCCTGGTAGAATATGTCTCTACAAGAGGTCTCCCTGCCCCCAGCTCTAATCTCTCCACTGAGAGATCTCCTGCCCTGTCTTATCAGCTTCTTAAATTCCACATCTATATTAAACCCACCCATCTATCTGCAGACAGTCAGCCTCCCCAGCTTAGAACCTCACTTTCCTCTCAGACTCCCTTCTCTTTCTGTCTTCTCATATTCACTCACTTGCCACGGCCTGTCAGGCTTACCAACCCTTTGGCCTCTTAGTACAGCTCCTGACACAGGGTTAGTGCTTAATCAAGGCTTGATGACTTAACCTGACTCAGTCATCACATGGAAGAATGTCATAATGGATAGAGTGTTGAAAGACCTTGTTGGAATCCTGCCCCAAATACTCATTGTGTGCCCACAGGAAAGGGGAAGAGGATAAGCATTAAGTACCTACTATGTACCAGGCATTGTGCTAAGCATTTTGCAGATATTATCTCATTTGATCCCCACAATTACCTTGGAAGGTCAGTGCTGTTATCTTTCCCATTTTGGGAAACTGAGGCATTGTAAAGTGACTTGCCCAAGGTCACTGAGCTAGGAAGTATCTGAGGCTGAATTTGAACTCAGGTCTTCCTGACTACAGGTCTGGTGCTCTACATACAGCACCATTTAGCTGCCTCTCAGTGCAAGTCACTTAACCCCTCTCTCAGTTTCCTCATCTTTAAAATGGGGTTAATGTTGCAGTATCTACTGAGTTTTTAAGACTCAAATGACACAATGCATAGAAAGTGCTTAGCAAACCTTAAAACTTCTGTAACATCTGTTTTCAATAGAAACAGGAAGACTCCAAGGCCAAGTGAAAAGAACATTGGTTCCAGGGCCAGAGGACATGGGTTCGAATTCCTCCAATGATGCCTATTGCCTGTGGGACCTCAACTCAGTCTCTCCGCCTCTCCCCGATTCATTTTCCTCATCTGTCAGATGAATAGGTGGAACTCCGTGGCCTCTGATGGCCTTTCCATCCATTATCCTGCTTCTCAGATGAATTACTGTCATCACCTCTTAATTGCTTCCTTCCCTTTTCCCCTCCTGCCCTATACAAGGTGTGTTCCATCTAGCTCCCAAAAGAATCTTCCTAAGGCGCAGGTCTGATCACATCATTCCCCTGCTCAAGAGCCTTTAACAGCTACCCATTGTCTCCAGGATAAAGTACACACTCCCCAGTCTGGCATGTAATGCCCTCCCTCCACAATCTGGCCTCTACTTGCCTTTCTAGACGTATCTCACATTACCTCCCTCATGACTCAACCATCTTGGGCTGTTGCCAGAATTCAGCATTCCGTCCACTGTCTCCATGCATTTGCACGAGCAGCCCACTCTGCCTGGCCCTCCATCCTTCCTCATGTCTGCTCTTCAGAACCTTCATCTCTCTTCAGGTCACAGCCCAGCTGACACTTCTGCCATGAACCCATTCTTCATCCTGAGAATGCATAGCATTCTCTCTCTCCCTTCACATCACACTACATAGTTACATCACTTAACTGTGTACATGGTTTATCCAGCAGCATAGCGCATCATCTCCTTGACGGCAGGGAGGGTTGAATTTTTGTCCTCAGTCAGCGCCAAGTACAACATTTTCTATGTAACAGGCATCAAGCTATTGTTTGCTTAATTAAATTGACACTTACCAAAATTACCTTAAGGACACAGTGAACCACAAGGTTATGCATGTCGTTCCCTTCCCTCTTTCTAGATCTACCAAATAAATAAATAAATAACTGAAAGAAAATAAGGACCCCAGAAGACTAGAGAGGTACACCCTGTTCAATGCTTGGAGAATCACTCAGTGTAAACAGTCTACAGGCTTTTATTACACACTTATTATGTCAAATGCTACTGAGAAGTATCAAATGGTAGGGATCATTGCATTATAAACATAGAGAGGCTCTAAGCCAGGAATTCTGACCCTGGGAGTCCACGTTCTTCTGCGTATATAATTATATTTCAGTATAATTAATTGCTTTTTAAATCCTATGTATTTTATGCATTTGAAATATTATTCTGCAAAGCAGCCTACAGACTTCACCAGACAGCTGAAGTGTCCAGGACACAATAAAAGTTAAGAAGCACCTCATTCTGCAATCTTAAAACCAAAAATAAACTGCATTTGAAGTCATGCCTCTGTTGTTCAGATATTCAGGAGCATCACACTCTTCATGACCTTGTGAACCACAGCATGCCAATACTGTCCAGGAGGTTTCCTTGTAATAGATGCCACAGTAGTTTGCCATTTCCTTCTCCAGCGAATTTAGGCGAACAGCAGTTAAGTGACTTGCCCAAAGTCACACAGCTAGAAAGTGTCTGGGGCTGCATTTGAACTCAGGTCTTCCTGCCTCCAGGCCCACCACTCTAACCACTAACAGAGAAAAATAAAATAAAAGAAACAGATTTTAAAAGTGCCTAACTGCCTTTGATTTGGATTCAGATCTCCTGGCTTCTGGTCTTTGTGTTATCTCATCTCAATCCCAGAAACCCAATCAATAACCCCCAGGAAGACCAGAAGCTACTTAATATTGTCCTTATGGAGAAAGATCTAAGGGGTAATGTGGGAAGAGAAGGGGAGAGTCTGAGTCAGGACTTAGCAAGCCTTGAGACATGCCACAAACACCACCACCCCAGCAAAGTCCATTTATATTTCTTTCCTCTTTCCTAGACCTGTCTACAACAAAGCAAAAAGGTTAAAAAGAAAGAAATACCAGGATGCACAGGAGGGCTAAGGATTGAGGGATGGGAGTAGGAGAAATGAAGCAAGGAACAGGAAGGAGATTGGGCCATGAGGCTGGGGCAGAGTCAGGGACAAGGCATTTGTGTGTGTGCCCCAAGAAAGATTGGAAAATCAGCACTCCTGATGACACCGTCCCCACAGATTTGTGAGGGGTGTGTGAGGGGTGGGGAAGGGGTTCCAAGACTCTCCAACATGTAAGCCAAGAGTTCTTAACTTGAGGTCCACAGATACATTTCAAGAAGTCCATGACCTCAGATGATTTTTTAAAATGTTCTCTTTATTTTCACTAACCTCTAACTGAAATTTGACATTTCCTTCAATTATTTACAAACAATCTTATTCTAAGATGGGATTCATAGATTTCACCTGACTGTCCCAGGGGTCTAAGAAGATTAGAAATCCTATTGTAAAGTCATCAGAGAAATTAAAGAATGCTCCCAATCAGCCCCTCTTAACAACACCAACATACACAATTTGACTTAACCACAAAACAAACTCCTATGTGCTAGAGCAATGAAAAGTAATTTGTTTATAAAAAGTCATATGAAAATCATCCCTAGGCACCCGAAGTAGCTGTCCCTGTGGATGTTACCTTGCCTCCATTTTCTGGAGGGACCTAACTTACCGGTAAATTGGGCCGAACTGTTGGAAGCCTTGTATGGTTCGAATATGTATGTTCTGCATCCCATTCTCCATCCATAAGTTGAAGAGATTCATCTAACCATTGGTCCCCTTTGAAGGGATCTCACTGAAGGGGCGAGGCCCCTGCAACAGGAGAGGGAAAGCACTCAGCTCACCACCTCTGGCTGAGAGCTGCATGCTCCTGACACTAGATGTCCAAACATCTTCTCTTAGTGAGCCAAGGAGGCAGTGTCAGCTCTTGGCCAGAGCTGACCAAGGTGAGATTGCCCTGGCTAACATTGTCACAGGTGCCGCTACAGCTGCTGCTGCTGCTGCTGCTGCTGCTGGGAACAAGACTATTCCTGGGTCACCCAGGTCACTCCTTATAATAATACAAGCTCAAGGCTATGTAGCTTGTCACAGCCACTGATTTCAATCTCTGTCTCTCTGTGTCTCTCTCTGTCTCTCTGTCTCTGTCTCTCTGTCTCTGTCTCTCTCTGTCTCTCTGTCTCTCTCTCTGTCTCTCTCTCTCTCTCTCTCTCTCTCTCTCTCTCTCTCTCTCTCTCTCTCTCTCTCTCTCTCTCTCTCTCTCTCTCTCTCTCTCTGTATCTCCCTCTCTCCCTCCCCCTCCCTCTCCTTCCCCACCTCTCCATTCCCCTGGATTCCTTCCAGATAAGGAAGTATCAAGCTGTTAGTCAACCTGGGGGACTGGATCTCAATGAGCCAATCACTCAAAAAAAGGGCTACACCAGAGAGCAAGGAAATTTGATGAAAGAAACATATATTAAGTGCTTACGATGTGTAAGACACTGTGATAATACAGAAAAGACATATTACCAGACCTCAATGAGCATCTATGCTAGTAGGAGAATATACAGACAAGTGGAATATGACAGAGCAAGAGAGAGAGACAGAGAGAAAGGAAGACAGACACAGAGATCGAGGAGACATAGAGAAAGGAAGACAGAGAGATAGAGAGAAATGGAATGGATCAAGAGATGGGTCGGTAGGGTAGGTAAGTTGACGCTTACTAAAGTTACCTTGAGGACAGAGTGAACCACAAGGACAGAGTAAACCACAAGGTTATGCTTGGCATTCCCTTCCCTCTTTCTATACATAAATGAATGAATGAAAGAATGAATAGAAAAATAAATAAATGAATAAATGGAAATAAGGACCTAGAAGATCATAAATAAACCAGGAATTCTTAACCTGGGAGTCAGTGATTGTGTGTGTCTGTGTGTGTATAATTGTATTATACTTAATGTCCTTTGTAATCCTATGTGTTTTTACTCATCTTAAAACATTATTCTGCAAAGGAGCCCACAGGTGTCACCAGACAGCTAAACGGGTCCAGGATACAATAAAAGTTAAGAAGCCCCTCATTGTACAGAAGAGAAGCTGTAATCCTGAAACTGTAAATAAATTATGTTCAAGGTCATCCATGTGATGGAGGTCAAGCTTATGTCAGAGGCCATGCATGTGTTGAGAAAAATAAAAGAAAAAATTCTCCAAAAGCCCCTAGCTGCCTCTAATTAGTAGCAAATCCAAAACTTGAATCCGGATCCCCTGGACTTTAGTCTTTATATTATCTCCCCTTAATCTCAGAAATCAAATCAATAATCCTCGGGAAGACTATTAGCTCCACTTAATATTATCCTTACGAAGAAAAATAAAAGGTGTAAGGTGGAGGAAGAGGGAGAAAGGGTGAGCCAGGATTTAGCAAGCCTTGAGACATGCTAGTATCTTTGCCAAGAAAACTATACATGGACTTTGTCCATGAAGTCCTGTTCAGGCATGAAGAAATGACTAAACAATAACCTGGGCTACTCTACAATGAAAGATCATTGGTCCAGAAGTGGGAGCTGGAAGGAAGAAAGTGAAAAGGCAGTCCAGGAGACTGCATGAGTGCAAGGGGCAGGGGTCAGCAGTGTGTGGTCTATTGCCAACAGAGGCATGCAGGCCACTTTCTAGAACCCCTTCCCACCTCTGTGAAGAATTAGTGAAAGAACCTAAGGTAAGAGAAGGAGGAGGTTGGAGGAAAGAGGCAGTGGGGCCAGCATTCCTGTATTTCAGATATCCTCCAAAGTTCTGCCTGCTCATCCTGGACACCACTATTGAGAGTTGCTGCCTTCAGTTGTTAGGAGTGGACACAAGTGCTAGGGGCACTCGAGTGAGCCCTGGTATACCTGGAAAGACTATATTGATCAAATCCGCATGATGACCAGCTTCAGATGCCAATTTAGGACATGGGAGTGACTACAAGATCTTTAAACTCCTACCAAGAGACAAAAGTCTCTGACAAGCCCTAGAAGCTGGAAGGACATCATGTTCCCCTGAGCTCTGATTAGACAAGATAAGGCAGCTTGGAGTGGTGACTAAGGCATGGGACTTGCAGTCAGGAAGCCACGGGTTCAGATTCTGCCTTTGACACTTACTAGCCATATGACCCCAGATGAATCACTTGGGCTTTGGCTTCCACATCTATAAAATGGGGAGGTTAGATTCAATGACTTCCATGATCCCTTCTGGCTCTAAAGTCAATGGTCTTGAGAAAAAAGAAGCCATCACCTGATGTGGGTTTTGACTCCAATGACTCATGAAAACCATCTACTAAGTTATGCATGGATTTGAACTGGCATTGGTAGAAAGAAGTCGTACTATACTGAGAAACCCACAGAGCTCAAAACCATACTGTTTTAGAGTTGGAGGGGCCCTTCAAAGTGTTATAGAACAACCCCTTCATTGGATGGAAGAAAAACCAAGGCTCAGAGTGGTGCAGTGATTTGCTTAATGTTGTACAGCTATTAAGTGGCAGAGCAGAGACTGATGGGAACCCAGGTTTCCTGGCTCCCTGGCCAGTACACTCAACAGGCTATCACAAGAACTTTTTTTTATTTTTTAGAAGCTTGATCTAGTAAATTGCACATGTCACATATACACGGAAGACTTCAGAGAAGTACCAAAGCATGTCCTGGTTAGGCTGGGAAATGCTGCTAATGGACCAAAAGAGGCCAAACTCCTGATGAGAACAGAGAGGGAATTACAAACAGAGAGAGAGTCTCTAGTCATTCAGTGACTCTAACCTGTATTTCTATTGCTCCTAGACCTTCAGCATGTCCTCAAAATAATTCAGTGAGATGGATAGAATATGAGCAAAGTCTGAGCATTGAATGTGGGGTCAGAAGACCTGCATTCAAATCTCTGCTACTTTCTATCTGTGCGACCTTGCTCAAGGCACTTAACCTATGGTTACTCTACCATTTATCAGCTACAGGGCTGTAAGATGAGAGGGTAAGACCAGACTCATCTATGAAAAGAAGGAATTGGATTATCAAGGTCCATCGCAGTTCTTCATCTTGAGATTTCTTTTCTACTTTATATGGGAAGTAGCTCAGTGTCAGTGAGTTTAAATCCCATTTTTAAGGTCATTTCTCTTCAAGTCAACAAAGATCATGTCAGGCACTGGGCTAGGTGCATGGGATACAAAATGCGGTTGCCCTGAAGAAGCTTACCTTTTTTGGAAAAAAAACAAGTTAATAAATGTGAAATACATCTCCTACTTCTTACTTTAGCCATGTCATGCCCAAAGTGAGGACCAGGATTGTCCTTATTCTGTGTCCCCCTACAACACCTAGAAGCCCTCTCCTAGGGCTCTGCCCAAATGTTTGAAGCTTCAGAAACAGTGCTGATTGAGAGATCCATTTGACGAGCATGTCCATGGGGAAGACTCTTCAGAGTCATGGACTTACAAGCGGCACTTCCACATCATCTGGATCCAGCTGCCTCATTTCACAGGTAAGCAAACTGAGTACCAGATTGGAGAAGAGATCTGTCCAAAATCATAGATCATAGAACTCTCATATTCCAATGCCGTACATTTGAATGAGGTCTCCAGACTGCTACTCCAAAGTTCTTCCCACTTCATCATCCTCCTGGAATTCCATAACTTCTTAACCTCACAGGGTCTATGATGATGTCTGTATTGTCCTAGCTCACAAACCTATGTGGTCAAGAATGTAGCATTCCTCCCTATGCCTGGGTGCCATTGGCTCCTGAACACAAGGTTATATTGCCTTGAGCTTCACTGCCACATCCTGGGAGAATGTTTAATTTCAAAAGAGGGCTGCTTGGTGTTTTTAATTTGGTTCATTGGTTTGCTTTGGTTTGGTTTTTAGCTTGACCCCAAAACACACAATTATTGGAAATTGATGGAAGTTACAGGGAGAAAGATTTTAGTCTCAATTTCTAAAAAAAAACTTTGATTAATCAGAGTTTTCCAACCGTTGATGGTAATTTTTGTCTCCAAAAGCTTTAAGCAGAGACTATATTTTCCACAATTAGCGAAAGCAACATGCATGCAAGAAAAAGAATGCTGAGTTTGGGGTTAAAGGACCTGGTGTTAAATCCTGGGTCTGCCTCTTACTCCCTGTGAGACCTTGGACAACCAAATTTATCTCTCTGAGCCTCAGTGTCCTCATTTATAAAATGAGAGGCTTGGACAAAATGGCCTCTGGGGTGCTCTCCAAGTTCAAGTCCACAAACTTGTGATTGTGAAATGTCACAGTACTGAAGCAACTGAATGACATATATGAATATTGTGGCTACTAATAGAATGAGAAGACCAAAAAATAGCAGCTAAGTAATAAATGGTTATAGATTGACTAATGGAAACATGTCAGAGCTGCCGATTTCCACCTGAATTCACCCATACAACAAACTGTCACAATAAACTGTGTGATAAAACTGTTCTATTTATCTTGATGTCCTTAGTTTATCTTGCTGAGAATCTCTGAGCTCACAAAAGTCCCTTCCAAATGGTCTAAGAGTGAAGACATTATCTTAGGGTATGGAATTTCCCACCTAGTAGCAATGTGACCTTTGGTAAATCATTTCTTCAACTATAAATTGAGGAAACTGGACAGGAAGACATCCTTAGACCTTAAAAGCACCCATCATTCTCCTAACTTAGCCCATAGGGGCCACAGCAGTGTCTATGAACTGTGTATCCTAAAACACAGCCATTTCACAGTTCTCTGTGAGGGGCTAAACGTCTCTTGGTTGGAGGGGCTTGATCCTTATGCCATTCCCTATATTTATCTTTTTAAATTTCTTTTTAGTTTACAACATTCAATTCCACAAGTTTTCAGGTTTAAATTTCCTTTCTCTCCTCCCCTCTCCCCAAGATGGCTTGCAATCTGATATAGGCTCTACATATACATTCATATTAAACATATTTTCACATTGGTCATGTTGTAAAAAAGAATTACAACCGATGGAATCATTCTCTATGTTTAGACAGATTCATCTGACAGCCTTGTGTAGGATATATCATAGGGGAAAGACTAGACACAGGGAGACCAGTTAGGAGGTCAATTCAATGATAAATGCCATAGGAAATGAGACCCTTCCCTGAAGGGTCTGTGGTGGCAGCAGAGAAGAGGGAGCAGGTTCCTTTAAAAAATAGATGAATGATCTCTCTCTACCATGTTCAAGTGCCCCCCAGTTCCACTTTTGTCACTTGCTCTGAAAATGAACAAAGATATGAAATAATGCTAAGGTGTAGCCTCAGAAAAATGGAGGAACTAATATTTTGGAATTAGGGGTACTTTATCTACTAATACAGATCCCAGAGCCTCCATGCTTTAGTGAATGGCTCTAGCTGGGGGGCAGTATGATCCAGTGGATAGAGGACTGGCCTCAAAACCAGGAAGATCTGAGTTCAAGTTTCACCTCTGAGGCAGCTAGGTGGTACAGTGGAGTCAGGAAGACCTTCGTTCAAATCCAGCCTCAGACTTCCCAGCTGTGTGACCCTGGGCAAGTCACTTAGCCTCTCTTTGATTCCATTTTTTCAACTCTACAATGAGGATAATAATAGTATCTACCTCTGAGTGTTGTTGTCAAGATCATATGAGATAACTGTAAAATGCTTAGCAGAGTTCCTGGCACATAGAAAATGTTATATAAATGGTAGCTGTTATTACTAGCTGTCTGACCCTGGTCAAGTCACCTAACCCTGTTTGCCTCAGTTCCTCATCTGTAAAAGGAGCTGAAGAGGGAAATGGAAAACCACTCTAGTATCTTTGTCAAGAAAACCACAAATGGGACCAGGAAGAGTCTGAAATAATTCAACAGCAATTTTATGACTCTTCCATGAGATTGCTCCCCATCACTTCATATGTTTGGGTTGGGAAGGCTGGACTTTCAGAGGTTCCTTTCTTCCCTACTTTGAATAGTTGCTACCAAGTTATGGTGCCTGGATTATGGCTGCATGATCCAACTGGTCAGTTTCCTATAGGTTGGTACCACAAATCACAGATTGTCCTGAAATTTCACTTCTTCACAGCTTTTCCAACCTCCCCCAGAGTCCTCCAAAGCCTCATTGTGCTGAAGAGGTGATGCTGGGTTCTGTCTGAGGCTGGATTGGAATTTGTGAAGATGACTCTTTTGGATTCCAAGCCCAGCACTCCACCCACTGAGCCACCTAGCTGCCCTAGTCATAAAATACCAATAGTTAACTATAGATACAGCACCAGGCAACAGAGCTAGGCCTACCTGGTGCTTCATAGGGGGCTCTATTGCTATCTACACTTGCAGCTAAGAAATAAATGTACACAAAACAAATAACTTACCATCTACCAGTTTCGAGTCTCCTGGGATTCTGGTGTTGCTG